>OW679197.1:36864718-36920590 GCA_940337035.1 Agriotes lineatus | reverse complement strand
CAGGGTATTGAAAAGAAGGTCAAGAAGCATGGCGGAACTCAAAAGATTTATTCCAAAAGAAACTGAAAGTATACCGCAGAATATGCTGCAATGTGTGATGATGGATTTGGATTGCCATTTAGAAGAGTGAGGCGTCATTTCTCGGAAAAAGTTTCATTGGTAAATCTTCAATTGTTAGTATTTAAAATATTACTTTTCATTTGCTGTGTAATTTAAAAATTTAAACTTACCAATGCTTTTTGACGCTCACTGTGCAATAATTGAGCAATTTTACTTTCCTTTCTTTTTAGTGCCCGTCGTTTGTTCTGTCACCGATTCTGTATTGTCAATATCAGCATCAAATCATTGATTAGCATCTTTAGAAAACAGTAAAACAAGATAAAAAGGTTCAGGGTCATTTCAGTTCCTCCAACTAGGGGCGGACTGCTATAGGGACCTTGAGTCCTTCTTCAACCAAGAACGAGAATTATAGGATGAGTGAGAGAAAGGAGGGGTGGAGAATGGAATAGAGGCCAGAAAAGGTGGAGAAGTATTGCCCCGGCCGTCGCCTTAGGGAAGGTACTCCACCTAAAAACCTAAATCAGAGCAGACGGCCACTGGAATCGGAACCCACAACCTCCCGAATGCTATGCAAACGTGGTAAGAGAAAACAGTGAAATTAATACCGTACTTATACATCTGTATAAAGTGATACTACCTTTAACTATACGTCCTGTAATTGAACTATCAATGCGGTTATGAAAGGAAATATAAGTTTAATCGTTATGACAATCATCGAAACTAAAATCTTTTCCAATTTTCACCCCAAGTTGAACCCTTAAACGATGCCCATCCGTAGTATTTAGAAGTACATCGTACATATTTTTTATCGCTTTTATTCCTATTAAATTTGGAAAATTTTGCTCCTTACGTGACGATAATGATATTATGTGAGTAATTTAAAGTATGTGTCGATACTATGCACACCTGATCTACTGCAATTATAACGCTTTTACATGAAAATAAACAAATGCATATTATTGATCGAAGGCGGCTCTAGAAACAACATATCAGAAATGGCTACCAACGTATCTCCATGACACTTAACCCAGATACCTTTTAAGAGCTACAAAACGTAACTTTAGATGTATAGTAATAATGTACACCTAAGTCAAAAAACCAACTCTTGTAGTTACGCCAGTGCGATACTAAGCCATCAAAATAAAAATTGCAAAACGAATTTCAACCGTAGATAGTTAAAATAAATTATAACTTCAAAATAAAATCCAATTAAGGATATTGTAAATACAATCTTTCGACAATTCCTTAATCGTTAGAAAATTATATTGCCCATTATTCTCGCAGTAAAACAGATCCAAGAACCTATTAACATTTTTTGAAATATTCTTCGACGGCAAAGAATTGGACCAAAAGTAGTTTTTGGACATACCGTATCCCGATCAATCACCAGACTTATCCTGTGTAAATTATGTTCTAAGTAGTCACTTAAAAAGCAGAACGGAGTCTATGGACCCAGACTGTTACAAGAATTAACACAAAGAATTACAGAATAAATCACAGCAATCCCTCTTGAAATATTGGAGAACAATAATGCCAGAGTTCGTGCTATACCTTCACGAGTGAGCACATGAAAATGGAGGACATCTTCGGCAAACTATCTTTAAAAAATCTGTAAAAGGCTTTACCCAGAACTACCCTCGTTTACATTGTGACACCAAATAATTTTAAAAATCAAATTAAGTTAGGAGTAAAAATATCTTCACGTTTATAATAAATTAAATACATTTTCAAATAAAAAAAAAACGTTACCGGTGGTTGAATTCGAACGGCAGGCGGACCGCGAATGTAGCCCCAACGTTTTGTGAGATATTGTAAGGGACTGGGCAATTTCCACCTGCGCCACGGAGCACCGACCTTTCGATTTCCTGCGTCGCAGCTATATTTAGTAACGCGCTAATTTGTGCTTCCTTTTTAAATCGTAAAACATTTATTCTGTATCTTGGCTCCCATTTTTTGGTAAGAATAAATCCTGCACTATGTACACATTATTACTTGTATCTATTACTAAGTTACATGAAAAATAAAGAAAATTTAATTTTTTTGAGGTGCTCACTTTGTATATTAGCATGAAATAGGGCTTTTATGCCAATTCTGCCGTATAAAAGAAGGTGATTGGGAACGAGTGCACCTAAATTCACGTATTAAGTAAAAATAGTGCAGCCTGTGCACGATCTTAGGTTTATTAAAAAGTGCAAATGTTCTAATGCAAAAGTGAACGATTTTGGATCCTTATTTTATTTTAACTATATGCAATAATACTCTGTCTCAGGGTTAGGTCGCTAAATTAGAAATTAGTTCACGTAAATTAAACATTAAACAATTCTGGCAACTTTCGACACTGTCGTAAAAAAGGTTAATAATAAACTCATGGAACAAATTCGTAAATTGCGATAAAGAGGCACAACAGCGCAACTTTGGTTGCATTACCATGAGCTCATTACCATTTCCATGCATATTATTCGGGCAGAACGTATGGGAAATTGGAAGCTTCACTTAAGTTGCGTGAGAGCCATGTTGCCAATTTTTCATGCAACCGGACACTTCTCATACGCAAAATCATGCTAGATATACCTTCAAGATATGGAATCTCTGGAACAAAAAATGAGTTTAAAACAATCGGAAATAAGGATTTTTTTTACGATTCGTCGTTCTGATAAACACTGGTGTGGTGTATGGTCGGATATGAAAATCGAACAAACGTTGATGAAAAAACGTGAAAAGCGTAGGAGGTATTACTCACAGGAGAGGCTTTGCCGAAAGCGTCATAAATAAATGAATTTATGGGCTACCAGTAGCTTACCACGTATGCGAGGCTATAGAAAAATATTCTCAGATGGATATAAGAAGCAGTAATCAACACGTCGAACTTCGAGATGGAAGAATAGAAAAAGTCGAAGAGGATTGCAAAAAAATTATACTTTGGCTTAAGCACCATTCGCCATTCATTCTGACCGAAAATTTGATTTCACTTGCAAGTGAACCTGTTGCCGATGATAACGTTGACTGTTACAAGGCGAAGGAGATTGAAAAAAAAATAATGGAAGAATTAATTAAAGAAGGACCACATTTGGAGATTCGAAAAGTAAATGTTCGAACAATCTCTTCTACCACAAATTCGGTTACAATTAAAGACGATGTAATTCAAATTTATACGACGCAGCTATTACTGAGGATAATCTGCACAGTTCATTCTCCAAACGAATTAAAAACGTGTTTCAGTTTTGAACTTGAATCGGTGCCTGTCTCCTTGTTTGACGAAAAAAGAGTAATGAGAAAAACAAAAAAGGCGTCTCTATATGAAATGTTTAACAACGACCTTTTAACTTTAATTCATTTCATAAAATATCAACTTCTTGAGATAGTTTCTGTGAGAACCCACACATATTGGTTTCTCATAGCGCTTTCAGAACTACCCCTTTAACTTTAAACGCAATTTTCCAGAGTTGGATGGAGATTAGCCGCAAAGACAATATAACCTTTTTTGTGTAGAATTTAATAATAAACATTTAATTTTCTATACATTTTGCGAATCGGGGCAACGGTTTGCAAAAAAGTTTTTTTAAGCTGTAACCTATACACGCTAGGGGTGAGTTTTCGAGAAAAAGGGGAATGTTGCGGATACGCGCTGGGTGGGAACTTTCCGGGCTTTTGTCCCTACCCCTATTGGAAATATATCTACGTGTATATGAAAACTTTCTAAATTATTACTTCTAAAAAGTACTATTTGCGTGTACTAAACGCTGGGTAGAGTAAATTAACTTTTAGTAGCTCCAGTTTAACTCGAATTTTATTTGTGAACGCACCAAAACTAAATGTAAAGTAGCTAACCTCAAAAATTGACTTAAAACACAAAGCGGAGTATACTCGTACAAATGGCAATAATTTGATTTAAAGTGATGCCAAAATCAGCAAAATACCTCAAGTAAGCAATAATTATTTTCGCATAGTAACAGTACTAACGGATTTTGTTCTAGCGTGACGTACAAGTGACACCAACGTCAATTGTTTTAACTTGCAAACGAATGGACAATTTTTCTTGAGATTCCTACTAATTCTAATGACGCTGCCTCGATTTCTGGGTTCTGGAACGTTTCAGAACCCAGAAATCGAGGCTGGACAATCGGGAACTGCCGAAATGCGTATCGGAAACTCCAATCTTGCAGGCCCCAATGAAATAAAAAGGATCTGGATGTTGAAAATTGCGCAAAATACCTGGTTTGCAAAGACTCCGAAGCTGATCGCACCTCTCAGGGGACTCTAATGGGTTTTCTTAGCTGCTAAAGGCCTGGTGATTCGGATCTCTGCCTGAAGTTCGGCGTAAAGGCCTCCTCTAGGTGTTGAAAGCACCAACCTTGGTTCGAACTAGCTGCTGCAGGTGATATCGACCCTCGAACGCAGCCCGTACTTGGACCGCAGCTGCCTGGATTTTGTTGCCTACGAAAAAGCACAAAGTACACCTTATTAAGACTGGCAAACTGGTTCCAACTGTGCTCAACACTTTTATGGTTACATAAAACCAACACTTACACTAGATGAATGTGTTTTTATTAACAAAAATTAAACTTTTCTGGGAGATAACTTAGAACAATGTTAACAGCTTGGGCAATTTCAAAGCTCTCTCTGCGGATGTTAAGCAAAAGAAGGTCTGGTATCTTACCAACATATCACCACAATTGTTTAATGGAAATAAGGTTTGATGCTTAAAATTAACTTAGTGAATAAGGTTTTGATAACATCTTTAAGAATTGACAGGCTGAATAAATGTTTTTTAGGTTATAATTGCACTACACTAAATACTCTGCTCTTTCACTGTGTTTTTAACCTCACTGTTATGTTCTGTAGTTTATTATGCACTTAATAATGTCCTTCGTTCTATTTCTTGCTATTCGTAGGTGGCTCTTTTGCAACATTTCTTGTCGGTTGCTTCTTGCAACATTTCTAATCATCGTACTGCATTGCTATACCCTTCAATTACTTTGCCATTCTGTTCCTAGCTTTCTGACCACTATAATGCTCATAACTTTGTACTTGTGCAAACTTTCATAAAATAACAAACATAATACTGCAAACGTTAACGCTACCATCTTCAGATATAATCTAACCGCATTCGCACTTCGAAAACCTCGTCAAATCTGAGCTAACGTAACCCTTTTGAACTAGATTTTCATGTTATTTTTGCCTCAATTTGTGAAACTCAGCTGCACCCATCAGTGCATTTATCTCAATAAAAATAAGCTAAGCTTGCACTAATTAACTAATTCTGTGCCTCGGTTTGACTTTTAGTGCATTCTAGTTCAATTGACAAGCAGAATTGTTGAGAGCACAAAACCATTGCAATATATTTGTCTGAAATTTTAACGGCTTCATTCCAGGTATATACAGTGAATTTATTATAATGCGCAATCTGGCATTCCCGTTTCCATAAGGACTTGATTGTTACTATTGGTTTCTAATATTACGCCACGCCATGTGTAAATGCATTTATTTTAAAATGCAATGTATGAAACGTAATTTTATTGAAAAATAAGCATCAGAAAGAACAACAGGGCATGTAATAACCCACATACTTGCTGTAAACTGAAGTCTTTATACTATTTGATCAACAGAATTCCTTCCCCCTTGCAATATATTATGTTTTTAACTACTCAGTAACGTTTCCATATTGCATTTTAAAATAAACGCATTTACACAAACCTATTGCGCGTTATAATAAACTCTCTGTATATAATGTGTATGCAAAATATCATCTTCCTTCGACAAATAGTTATTGAGTTATACCGCCAACAGGCAGACAGACAGACAGACAGACAGACGGAACTGAGAAAACCTGTTTTGTCATCTAGGGACCCTGAAACGTGAAGATCTGGAGAAATCTCGGAAGGGAATTTTTTTCGTGATTACAATACTTCCTTCGTCCTTCAGACGAGGGAAGTAAAAATAAATTTCCCATATTTTTTCCACACGTTAAATCTCGATGTTGTTGTTTTAAATTAGTTGTATGAAATTACATGTGTTTAAAACGTATCAGTTACTTCTGCCTGTAGCTGTATTTAAAAAAATTAAAAAGTAGTTAACAAAATATTAAGAAAACTTACTGTTGTAGGCCGAAATTATATCTTTCCATTTTAGACAATTTCACCATTTGCGTCTATGGCGAATTTGAATATATGAGGGTCAGTCACAAATCCTAGTAGGCGTTCTCTGTATTTTGGGTTGCATTCAACTTTTGTTCAGAAGTAACCCACTCATGGCTAACCCTGTATAGTAACGGGGCAGCATGTGAAAACATACCGATTTGGTAGTGGATTCGGATACCGAAGACCCAAACGAAACTAATGACGACTTTGATTCGTTGGAGTAGATGTTGGAGGAGGCGGGAGACAATAGTAATTTGTTGTCCAAATATCGGGGCAAGATAATTTATTTTTCTTCTGTTGGCAATAGATACTTATCGAACGATGTAAGGATTCGAATTTAAAATTGAAAATCAAGTATCTAGTACAGGGGTGGCGAACCAATGGCACGCGTGCCATTGATGGCACGCGGCAAAATAATTTGGGCACGGCCTCATCGAAACAATTTATTTTTTCGTCTACATTTGAGGTCATAGTAACAAAGTTCATTATAAACAAGGCTACCGGTGCCGAAACGGCAACAGACTGCGCTACAGAGATAAGTAGATTTCGCGCGAATTTCTGACCGAACGGATGGCAGTGAGCTACGGAGTGAGCTAGCGCGGGCGACGCCGAGGGACCGCGATAGGGGCTCTGTTAAGCTTAGTTTGTAGTTCGCATGCAGTATTTGAAATAACTAGTTCGATTTTACTTTAAGCATTTATTTTGTAAGTTCTCCCCTGGATCGTTAGGCAGCCCTATTCACATTTATTTTTAAATATTGAATAAATTTACTCCTGCGTAGCAAGGCAACCCTATTTTCATCTTGTGATAAAATTTTTCAGCAAATTACAGCTATGTTGTTATCAATTTAGACCACTCTGCATTCCAATAGTTTTTCTGGTGGTCCTTTTCTAATTTTTGGGAGATTTTGATAACCTGAGTTGAATTGGGTGTGGTAGTATTTCTCGCCCTTTCCATCCCAACCTTCGCTTAATAAGTTGGTTGCCCCTCGGCTTCGTGCTTCACCAGCGTAATTATAGCATGGATCATTTGTGAGGGAGAATTTGGAAGCAACGAAAGCCCACTGAACGTTAGGATAATAATTGTTTATGGTTGCAATCCTTACGTTCACTATGCTCTTGGGGTATTTTGGGGCCCACTTTAGTTGTTTGCACGGCACTCCAGGCTGTCCGCCACCTCCAGGTTAGTCTTCTTCAGCTCCCGGCTTTTAGCTCGGTTATGTACCTAGGAATATGTATTTTTAGCCTATTTCTGCCTGGCATTATTTGATAGCACGCCATGGCCTCATCAAACATTTCTTTAGAAAAAATGGCACGTAGATCAATAAAGGTTCGCCACCCCTGATCTAGTAGGTATTGTTTTTTGACATTTATATTTATGAATTTTGATGCCATAAGTAATCGGTGCACAATAAGTACAAGAAAATGGATGATAATATACTAGAACATATTAAACAAGGAGCTGAAAATGCTATTCAAAACTTACTACCTGAAAAGTCGTATAACTGGTGAGACTAACATCATTATGACAGCAGATTCAGGACTCAGTGCTACCAACCGATTTTAAAATTTCAAAATTTAAATTACACCAGTCACCTGTCATTTTCATGCCTAGACATGCAAAGCGGGTGTTTCTAGCCGATTTAGACGAATGCAAAATCAGTGTTTCTGGACGGAGGCCTAAAAACAAGATTTGACAGATAGTAAACATGATAAACCAGGGACATCCCATAGTACAAAACGATCGCGTGAGGTCGCAAACTTAAGGTCATACTTAGGGCCATCTAGCATACAATCGTGTCAAGTATCAAAACTCCTCAGCCCTTTGTAAGCAAAAAAGTATCTAATGACTGGACAATGCCTCTATTTATTATGTGAAATTATGTTTTGATAGTTTTATACTTGATATATTTACAGCTATATAATGCTTCACAATTTAAAAAAAACAATAGAACCTTCTGCTTCGAAAATAGCCAATATAGCTCATGGGCAGAATTTTTCTAGACGTTCTCAAATCAGGCCTGTCGTTAGCTGCATTCGCGCGATTTCATTTCCGGGATATCTCGAACATATTTTAAATTCAATAAAAGTATTTCATATTGGATATTCCTGCGAAATTCGAAATAAACGTGTTAGGGAATATACGAATACATCTTACTCATCGATCGTTCTTTATTGAATCCGCCTTTCGCGTCCTCTCTGTCGGCGACGCCGCTTTTAAATAAAACACGAAGTTGCTTTGTCACCGAGCCGAAGTAGCGACAGGTGTCGACGCTTGCCATCGCGAAATTAATAAAAATATCCAATTCGATAAGTGTCGATCCGCCTCCTGACAGAGCAACAACTTCGACAACAATAACAAAACCGTGTACTTGCAAGCAAGCGCTGGAAATTGTCGGCCGGAAAGCGACATGTGTCCTGGAGCTTAACATGGGTCAGTGCAAATTCACGTGGAGCAAAATTAAATTAGGACTGTTTCAAGAAATGTTGCTTCAGAAGCTGACCTTTTGACAACTGACGCGTAAAACACGAAAATCCTTTGTAGCGTTTTCAATAAGCGCTGCGCGGCTGTCCATTCGCCGGTGCACTTTTTATTTTCATATTGGAGATGTATCAGCCTTCGATTTGGCAGGAATTCCCGTAATAGAGGTCCGGACGCGAATCATTCGACTGGCCTTCGAACATGCAAGTTTATTTTTCGGCTCTGTCAAAGCATGTTTGCATGCTGCCGGCGTCAGTTTCAGAACGTATTCAGTGTCAAAAGAAGTGGAGGTTTCCATTTTGAAATTCCTGACTTCGAATTATTTTACGATGCGTTCAGATGACGCTGCAAAACATTCATTTCACTTTAAAGACGTATACACAGCTTACAAATTCTTATTATATTTCATGGACTTTAGTTTGTGTTTTCAAATACCGGAATGCAGAGTTACATAAGAACATATTCAATGCCTTTATTCAAAAACACCTACTGTAAAAAAACAAATTTGTTAAATCGAATAACGGTCTCATTTTTAGTTAGACGCCTGAACCGCTCAGTCTAGAATGATACGTAACACACCAGCTTATCGTTGTATTACGAAGAGGATAGTGACGACATAAGGAGGTAAGCCCGATAGATGACGATGAATACGTGACACACACAGGCAGGCAGGCAAGCAGGCAAGAAACAGAATTTCCATGAAGTATTTAAAATGTGTTTGTTTCAGAGATATTTACTGGTGAAGCATTCAACAGTATGCACGGAATTATAATGTATTGTGTCTAGAGTATCGCAGGGAGTCGTGCCTCAATCTGTGTTATACCTGATGAATACAGCCAACTCCAAGATTATAGTAGCAGACGAGCACACCGTATTAGTGCCACACAACAGTCCTATGAAGCAGTCGAGAAAGAATAGGTGGAATATCAAAGGCAGTGTAGTTCATCACAGTAAAATGAGAAGCATATCCACTAGTGACATTTAATACTAATCAGTTGACACAAACCATTAATGTAAAATATCTTAGATGAACGCCAGACATCTCAGAAACATATACTAAATGGAAGAAAACAATTATTGGGTTTAAACAGGCAACAATATTTGCGTATTGGACAATTTGCAAAAAATCGTATGTAACGCTGGAGAACTACTGGTACATAAAGCAATATTGAAAATTATCTGTAGATATGATATCCACTTGTGAGGCACAGGCATGAATTGCATAAATACCGCACATGCTTCTAGAATATTCGCTGCGTTGTCAGAGACTGCAGTAACCGCTACGGATTTAAAATGTCCAAAGCTGTAAGTGCAACAAATCACAGAAGATTCTAGAGAGGAATGACTAGATGCGCAAGTTCAGATTGAGGGGAGTTGCCACTCAATTTGACGGCGTAAGATAAGAATTTGCTGTCGTAACTCAGTTTATTCAACATGTGTAAACTTTCTTTGCCCCTGGGGTCTGTGTCGGAAGGTTGAGGGTCGCTATAGGAGCTAAGTGCAACTACAGTGTTGTGTCGTTGTGTATCAGTGGAGTTAACCAAGTTCCACAGATTCAAATTCCGGAAATGCATTCCACGCCAACTACATTTATCTTATTGTGCATTTGAGGCGTATTTCGTCCAAATGAATTTAAGTAACGACCTAATTCGATCTTAATAACTCTCAAACCAGTGGCAGCTGTTTACTCAAGATACATAGTTGCCAATCCTAAGGTTTATCGTCGTGTTGTTCTGGCCCGCAGTTGGAAAAATTTTATTCGAGACCCGTATAGCGGTTTCCTTGGGATCTGAATTGAACCTCTTTCAAAAAGAACTGGAGCGGTTTCACTTTTTCCTTGAGTATCAACTTTCCTCAGCTACTGTAAAACAATGCATTTTCGAGTTTGTGGCCGTTTTGATTTGTGTGGTGTCATTTTGAAGCTGTGCCTTGTTCTTGCTACCAAACTAGATAAAACTAACGTAAATTCAATTTGTTCTTATTCAACCTTGTAGTGCTCCTAGCATAGTCATAAATGTTCGTCTAAATTGCTAACGTCCGTTACATGTAGACTTATGCTGTTTGTCAATCAACAGCAATATTTATTCTATATATGTGTGCGGACATAGTTCGGTATTGTGCTATTAACAATAATAACAATAACAATAATTTAAATTTGTCTAGAAGCTGGGTAGTGCAGTTGGGAAAGCGCTAGGCTTGCATTAAGCAAATCTTCGGTTCAAATCCCGCGGGGGCGAAATTCTTTGGCAACCTTGACGATTGAAATCAAGCTGGGTGAGACCATTCACAATTGGGCACCACATTAACTGTGCTCTACTCCGAACCACAGATCTAAAAGATAGAGTAACAAGCTCAACACATAATTAAGGCACAGACCTCATACAATGGTTGTGGCACAAAAGGCGCGTTCTAACTTTGTAACCCGAATCCGGGCAAGTTGAGCATTATATCATTAACCAAACCTTTGTGAACCTCCTTGTAATGGAATGTCGAACTCAGCCAACTAAGCCAATCAGGCCTTTAGTTGGAAAAAAATCAATTTTAACATAAGTATCTTAAACCAGACCCTCTGCCTGGCCGTGGACAAGCCAGATCCAAAAGCTTAGGGTTGATCTCTTTTATGGTGGCGTCTTGGCAGTTTACCATTTTCACTATGCTGAAACAGACCGTACTTCACCAGTATCGTGGACCACCCCTTCCCGCTAGCTACTCGCGAATGAGCAGGGGCTTTGCTACGGTTCCCTCCCAAATCAAACCGACCTGTGTTAAGTGCAATCCGCAAAATTTCAATTATACTGTAACATAGTTACCCGTGCAATATGTTTGTACCTGTATAGTATTGAATTGAAATTAGTTACTAGTAACCAGGGTAAACATTCATAATAAGTATCAATCAGCAACACCACCGTTTTTAACAGAATCTCCTACGTTAGGATCTTCAGCTCATCTGCCTGTACTTCTGCAATTGATCGCTCCAGGGAAGAGTAATCCCGTTGTGATTTTTAGTCAAGTACCAGTACAGCCCGACGACATTCATAAGACTGCCATAACTAATACCTTCGGAGGGTTTATATTTTCAAATATGACTTTTGGTTTACGCAACGCCACTCAGACTTTCCAAAGATTTATCGATCAAGTCATCGATGAATCTTTGAAAAGTCTAAGGAATTGATTCTTGTTACGAGTTTATACGCGACCTGCTAGTAGCTTCACAACCTGTTTTGCAGACACAGTGAATATGATGTGCTACTTAAGTCCGCTCAATGCTAGAGGTAAACTTTTTTGCGCACACAATTTTTAAAGACGAAACTAAGCCCTCCGAGGACCGCGTCGAAGCCGAACAACAAGTACTCCAGCCAATACTCTTTAATGAATTGTAAAGTAAATTATTATCGACGATTTAATCCAAACGCCCTTAACAATGTACTTGCAACGTCCAAGATAAATGATAAATCGGATATCCAATTGCAGCCGGACCAGTATTTTCTCATGTTACAGAAGTCTGGGCTAATGCAGTGCATCTTGCACATTCAGCCCCTGCAGCCCCAATTTCAAAGCTGGTGGATGATCTAGGTGTCGCCATGGACACAGTACCACAACAGTTCGTCAATGGAGTTCGACAGCCTCAAGTTTTTCGAAAAAGTTTAATGTTACTCACAGAAAATAGAGCCCTTACAACTATATAACGCGCTTCCAGTACTTCGTGAGAGGCCGAATTTACCTACTTCATAGATGACAAGCCGCTGATCTAGTATTTTCTGCAAAATGGGGACAATTACATACTTTATCAATCATTGCTGTTTCAGGCCTCACGATTCTATTCCCAATTAGCCCTATCAAGTACTAGAAAAATCGCAGGATTGGATGCCGAACTGCTGTTATTGCTTCATTCTGCCTTCAAAAAGATGCACTTTTCCGACCAAAGCTCGAATCTGTACCATGATCATGATACACATGCCAGATCCCGTCGTTCCTTTATCACCGCAGAATCCAAACGTCCGCTCTTCGACACCTTGCAGAACTTGTCCCGTCCTTGAATGTGAACCACTACGTAACGAATGCCTTCTAGATCATAGGGTCGGTAAATTTTCCGGAGTACTTTCAAACCGCAGGATGATTTTGTGATTTCATCATTGACAAGGGAGTCATGTAGCAATGGCGCGTGCACAGCTCAGTGACATCAAGATCTTGCAAAGAACATCCAAAACTGCTCCGTTGTGTTGCAGGCAAGTAGGTAAGGGTCTGACACATTTTGTATGAACAAGAAACGAAACCGTGTAAAGAGGATTTTGGATCGTTGAACTAGCCTCACTTTAGTGCCAGTCGCGTTGGCATTTATTCTGTCTATTCATTTAATATTCTTTTTACTATGAAATGGAAATCTCTGGTCTCCTTTGCTTGGAATACTGATTCCGCACCAGAGCCATTTTGTAATCGATTGACGTCAATCAGCGAGCGCTGAGTATTTGAATCATAGTACCTACACCTAGGCGCTAAGAGTTCTATGCATCGAATCTCGCGAAGCCGAATTTCTATGCAGCAGAGTATTGGCACATTAAAGACAGTTGATCTGGCGTTTTTGACATGTTATTTAAATGTAAATGTATTTCAGCTATATATATTATATTAGTATATCAGTTGTAAATAAGCGTAGCAACAAGCTATTGCAAATGAATGATCGATTCGTATTTTAAAATCGTGCTGTTCAGGAACGGCAATCTCTTCTAGAGATTAATTCTGACTACTTTATAGATATTGATTTGTGTGATAAAATTGGCTTTTTGTGCATATTGTTTGAAGTTTACCAAAAGAGTTTTGCCTCTAAAGTGATTTACACGTTGAGCTACCGTGCTCTTTTGCTTTTCCCCTGATGAAGCCCCTTATGAAAGTGGGGCAAAACGTTGAGTTATTCGAACTCAGTAATGACACGGTCCAGTGCCGGCAGTCGTTTGTTACGTAATGACAATGGCCGTGAAAGCTTCCGAAATCATTTCAACGTTAGAAGTTTCAAACCACTCAAATGCAAATATTTTAATCAAATTATTTTATTTGTTTAAGAACTTGAAGTCTCTTTCTGGAACTGTCACGCAGGACTGAATTGTATTTTATTATTCAAGGATTTAACGACAGTACATATTCTTGCTTTTTGAAACTATTCCTTATGCTTACGATTAGCTGAATCTCTAGACGAATATCTTTGAAGGGCGATAAAACATATTGTATTTTTCATCCTATTTATATCATTGTTGATATTGTTTTTTTTAAATTAAAGTAAATATTCACATAACGATTTTAGCTTTCCTCTGTAACTGTGGGGACACTTACTTCTAATATGCAAATAGAAAATCAATTTCAATTGTGCTCTGCAGGATTCGCTAACTAATTTCGTTTTAATTTGTAATATAAACATCCGGGGATACCGTTGCAAATAATCAAAATACAAAATTCCGTTTTAATTTAATATCGTTCCATCATCAAATCGGCTCCCTTCCGAACGCAGAATGGATGTGTAGTTTCTTTAATCAGTCTGAACCCGCAGTTGCCAATTATTTTTCTAATTTAGAATCGACGTTAGCCATCGAATTACTTTCTGATCTAACCAAACTTCTATTTTCGTAATAACAAAGCGGCCCGTTTCCCACGAACACCTACTACGAATGTATCAGCAGTCAATAGTCTCCTGCACCGAAATTGTTTGAGTAGTTTACAGTTGGGCTGACTACACATGATTTTTTTAGTCATCGAGTTTCTCTTATCTTAAATATTAAGAGAATTAGCTTTTGAAGATTAGTAAAAATAGTTTGTTACTGTTAAAGGATGCCGTTGTTATAGAAATGTAACTAGAGAATTTAACATTAGTTTATACAATAGTGGTTGGGAGTGAAGTGCTACAATACTCCGGCGATTATACCTTATATAAAATATTCTATACATCTCTTCGGCATGGTTAATGATTTTTCGAACAATTTGCAAATATAGATTGAAAATTTCTTGAAATGGTACCCAAAAACCACTTAAATTACATTTCATTGGCTGAATGCTTGTATTTTACACAAATTTATAAATTTACAAATAGCTAAGTTCGAACATCTTCAAGGCGATTACAATTTACAACTGCTTATCTACGGAACTGCTGAATTCTAAGTTATTAAGGGTTTCATTTAGCAATTAAGGACATTCATTTAACGAATTGTATATTTGCAGCTACTCCAAATTTGTCATAGGACATAGTTGGATAGTATTAAGTAGAAATGTTGATAACATATTTTTTAATATAAATAGTTTGGCGAACACCAATTACCAGTCAAGTAAGAATGATCGTTTATCAATTTGATTATGACTAATCTCTCCTGCAAAAAAGTGATTAAAGTCCTTTGCAAATGCGCTTATTTATTTCTATATACTTATTTGTTAAACAAAAATCTATAGAAGTGTAACGGGTTTTTAAAGAACACTATAAAAGAAAATCCTTAGAAATTTTTAACTAAATTAATAAAAGTGATTGAGAGATTTAAAATTTCCATTTAACTACATGAGCCTGTGCCGAACTAGAATGGAATGTGGATTTAGCCAACAAACAATTACGTAAATAATGCCAAAAAATAAATGGGGGAAAGCAATTTTACTGTTTTATAGTTCCTAATAATGTTTGCTTAAATGTTTTCACCTCGTGGGCAATTTTTATACATGTTTACATTGACACGGCATATCAGCTTTGAATAAATATTACATTTACTAAATGTCAATTTTGTATTTTAGAAAATAATATAATTCTCATTCAAGTGTTTGTAAGTATGTAATTTATAAATGATAATTCTCAAATAGTAATACATTTAATCAGAAACGCTGGCAAATAGTTTTATTTTAACTATCGACATAGCAGTGAACACAATTTAAGGCAATACAATTATGATAGAGATTAATATAATTCAAACATTGCAAATATTAATTTAAAAGATTTCATAAATGTGATAATTTGAATTTAAAAATGTACTCAAATGGCATTAGCCTTAAAATAATTTTAAAGTTGAAATTGTAATAGAAACTTTATTAGCCTTGACGTGAATCTAAAATTGTAAGCACAGAAGGCTTCGACTTTACAAGGACACTATGTAAAAACAATTTGGAGACCGGCGAAGCCAAGCTTAGTTGTGTATCTTGGCTTCCCATAAAATCGAAGTAAAAATATAATAAATACCAATTCATCCAATTTAGAGTGTGTTTTCAAATTAGTAGAGTCTTGATAAGCTGCAGAGGTTTTGCATTTATTTCTTTCGCCTCTGCAGAAGCTAAAAGCTGTCGATATTTGCATCAGTTTAGCTGCTGTTTATGGTGGTAATTTGTTGGTGGTTCAAATAAGAAGGGATGGCCTTGAAGCTCAGAAAAAGCAGCTACCATCGTACATAGTAGCCAAGCCCTAGTTGTGGGCACAGGAGCAGAATTGAAGCCGGAAGCTGAGACTGGAGCCGGGAGAAGCGAGTGGACAACGAGCATCAATTGCGAGCCATCAGGAAGCTAGCCACCCGATAGTAAGAGATCCCATTCATCGAGGGACTTGCTGGGGGCCCAATAAAGGCCTATAGAAATCCGTCGCAGAAGCATAATCAAGGTGAAGAATCCGTTTCTCCAAAAATTAGACCAGTGAATTTTCGGTGGCGTCGTTTAAGCGTTTTGTTTTAAAGTGGCGTTGTTTACTTACGTAATATCACCTAGGCAACGTATCTATACGCAATAGTTTTAAATTAAGCCAACTCTGATTTTTTTCGGCGTTATAATGTGCGGTTAACAAACGATAATTTGACATTTGGGATTTTTCCATAATTTCGAAAGCCCTGTACTAGATTATCCCTAGGTTATCCCGAGCAGCGTAGAACCGATTGCATTCAGCAAAAAGGCAGAATAATTAATGAAAAAGCTAGTATATTATCAACTAACTTTACACATTTAACAATCCATCCATCCCAGGAGAAAGAGTCATTAATAAAATTTAGATAAAAAAATACACACAAGCAAGAGCCGGGACAACCAAATTTAGGAGGCAATTATTATAAATTAATAATAACTACAACACAGTATGCCCAGCCGAATCATTTACAGTAATATATACTAACTAGCAGTCCAGTGAGACAAATGTCTCATTTAACGCGCCTTCAAACCTCGATCGGTTAGGCAACCACCCAGACCTGGAAGGTGTCAAAGTGGTTGCCTAACCGATCGAGGATTTAAGGCGCAGAGGGTCGCAGCTACGTTTGGCGGCCGAAACAGTTTTTATTTAATACGCGTTCTATTTGAAAAACGGTCTTTTTGTGATTTCTCGAAAACCGGAAGTGTCACGTGACTGAAATTCGGTTCCTGACCTGACATGACCATTCCAAACATATAACTTTCATAACTTTTTTCTCTATCTCTTACGGTTTGGCTGCTGAAACAGCGTCCCGGACAAAACAGCGTTCCAGACAGACACGTCTATTAGATAAAGGATTTTAAGGATTTGTGGAAATTTAATTATATTTTTAAAATATTTGATTTACTTACTGCGGTTATTAGATAAATGGAAAAATTAAAATTCAATATGCCAATACGGGCGAGGAATCTACACAGTACAACTTAATAGACCGCATGCTACGATCGAAACAGCAGTGGTGCGATATCCATCAAACTTTAAAAAAATCATGAAAACGAAGGAAAAAGACGCGCGTCGTCAGAAAGAACAACGAGGGCATCTTTTCGAAGAAAAAAAAAATGCCAAGTAACGGAGATCACTTAGTATACAGTTATTATGAAATTTAACTGAATCTCTTTTGCAAGTAGCCGAATGAAGAGTTTCACTTAATTAGTAAAACCTTTAACTCACAATTTTTATGGGCATGTATAAATATTCTCCTATAATTGAACAGCAATGAGTCAATCTACTTGTTTTAGGGAAATCTCCATACAGTAACAACGCCTCTACCTGAAGGAACATGACTAAAGCTCGAGAAGAATCATACACAAAGGTGAATAAATTTTTAACCAGCGAAATTATACTCACAAATGCTTGTGAACTAGAATCGAAAATATTAATCAGTTCTTAAATTTAGTTTCTGTAGTCTTGTTATTGCAAGTTGTAGACGTCTTAGTTTATAATATTCTAAACAAAGAAAATAAATATACCAAGGCAGTTAAGCAGAAGCTTTGAAATAGTTAATCGCATAGCTTCAACGCCTGCTTCTGAGACTTTTTAGTATTTGTTTTTTCGAGATTACACAATTACTAATTGAAAATGATCTATAGATTACTAATTAATTTAAAACACACTAAACCAATTGGAGAAAGGTATAGTTACTAGGCTGCCATACATTTTATGACATTATGTTAGGCTGTTTAATACGTACATTAGTATTTATGAAACTATCCACATATTCTGTAACTCTCTAATAAACAGACAACCTTAATAAAGTAAATGCCTATAGGGTACCTACTGTCGCGATTCGCCTAAAGTCGGGGCAACTGGCAATCCTTTTAGTTAAAATACACTTGGACATGAAGACTAAAGCTACCGTTGCGAGATTAATAAGAACACATAAGTATAAATACTTGCATTTATTTTTCTGCCGTTTACAGAACACTTAAGTTTAATACCGTTGCTTCTTAACTTTACTTGTTAACATCTTCTTATTAACTAAATTCTAAGTGCAGTTTGACCAAGAAAACTCTGTAGGTATTTACAAATTTCCAAATAAGCCTATCAGAGCAGGTCTAAATTTTGGACTTTTGACACGTACATACGGACGTCGCAGTTCAAAATAGTCCTATGAATTTGATAAATTTGAAGCTTTCACACACTAAACTTTGTCAAGCTCGCCCCTCGCAAATTATCGCTAATAAAGTTTTACAATTCTGCTAAAAGGATTTGCTCCCGCCGGCACATAATTTTTATGATCCATTTGCAACAGTTGCACTTCTGACCACGTACTAGCCATATACCTTTGGCCAATATTTCGGCTTACGAAGTAAACCATGCATAAATTTACTCTAATCTATTCGTGAGATAGAAATATCTCCAGTTTCCCAGAGAAAGGCACGTTTCTAAACATCGCCTAAATATTCGCTTCTTGTAATTTTAATATACCATTTTGCCTACGAAATTTTATCTTAAAATATTTATGATACAAATGGCTTATAGCTAACTAAAGTACAGTCTATTTCTACAACCGCGTATAGTTCATTTCAGTAAAGAACGCAAATCGTAACACTACGTATTAGTTTTTTGAATTTGAACGGGAATAAGGGAAATTATACTGGGTGGTTCAAACGTATGGTCATTAAAAGTCCACAGAACCACTGTGCATAATAAACTATACGTCAAAAATTAATAATAATCCCGCAAAAAAATAAAACATTTAATCGATTGAAGCACGTGTGGTTGCAATAAGACCGAATTTGGGCACTCTATTAACTGTGCTTTATTCAGAACCACAATCCTAAGAGACAGAGTAACAAGGTCAATACGTTACCAACAAAAAAACACACACGCCTGACACAATAGTTGCTACGCAAGTACGGAAAGCGCTCTCCACCTTTGTAACTCGAAACATGACCCAAGTTAAGCACGGCACCGCCAGACGCTAAAGCGTACAACGCATCAGCCTCTGCACCGCTAGGTAAAAAGAAGTTACTGCTAATACATACATTCATACTTCTGAATCGTTCTGTATATGAAAACGCTGACATTCAATTTTGTCCTAACAAAGACAATTTTTCCGTGTTTATCGTAGTGTTTGGAGTGGGTTATTATACCGCATAAATTTACTTCCTTGTTCTCTAGCTGTAATCGTAAACTAAAGTCAATGGTAGATTTTTTTATTTCGAAAACTTTAAAATATTAAGAGAATTTGAAACTGCAACAAGACACATTTCTTAAAAAGATTAGTTGATTGGTACTTACAACCAATCACATGCCATAAAACTTTCAATTTGGACCAATAGCAAGCAGGAAAAGATTCGTTCGATGAAGACGTGTTACTGCTATATCGTCACTAACAAAAAGAACAGTTTTTAGAGATGGGTTAAACAATTTAGGAGCTTTCTAGAAGACGATTATACGGTGACCATGGGAACCTGACAGAACAACGTGCATTAATCAATGATGTACCTAGTAGATCCATCCAGCTGGTAATAGTGTGCTAGAAATTTGAATGGTGCTAACTCCCGTTACAATCTTCAAATACATCTCTATAGCGTTCCTATTTGCTATAAGGCGATCTTAGCCGCTATGCGCAGACGTAGTGAAGCCGGTACATCAAGCAGTTCCATCTCTAACTCCCTGTAGAACTGACCCGAGAATGAAGTGATGGAAGAGTATAAAAGGAGACACCGCAGTCATTTAGAAAAAACTTGAGTCTTGACACCTGGACCCCATCCTGATCACCAGGTCCCTTCCCGTACCTGGCCCCCGCTTTCCTGATCCCTCCTGATCCCGCTAGCACCGGTCGGCTTCGATCTTGCTAGAAACGTCGTTTAAATTCCAGCATCAGCTAATCTCCGTCCTGACTCACTAACACCGGTCGGCTCCGATCTTGCTAGAAACGCCGTTTAAATTCCCATACCAGTCGGTTCCCCCAGGCCATTGTTATCTTAACCATTTGATAAATTTCACCTTAAACCTGACTTACCTACGTACTAAAAGATCTTCAGGTCAACATAATCCTGCTTAACTGTAGACAAATTGGTCCGCCTGCCGTGGGTCTGCACGGAGCGAAAGCCTCCGGCGCTCACCGGCGATTCTAGCCTTAAACAGCCGGACCTTGTTAAAGGTGAAAGGTCTAGTTTATATTATTCCAAGTGGTCCAAACTTATTCACAAAGGCCGTATTAGGTCCAGCTAGGCTTTATGCACTCCCAGTAAACATCATCGACACAAATGCATTTGTCCGCCCGCAATATCATAACAGTGCAGCGCCACCTTATTGATGTCGTAGCTTGTTTCTGATCCGCATTCAAGTCCGACGAAGTTATCTCATTCAAACCGACGTGTACTCAGTTTTACTTCATTCGAAGGTGCGATTTGGGTTGCGACCCGGTCAGGGACACCGAACACAAAAGACGAGAAGGAGTTATATTTTATATTTATGTTTTTACATAATATTTTCTTAGTTACGAATTATTTTGTATGTATCTAAACACATTATATGAGTTACCTTTCTTTACATTATGTTATGCTTGTAATTATACATTTGAGTACAACGAACACATGGGCATTTGAGCTTTACCCGAAGCGACCAGTTTGAAACTAAATGTAGCGAATTTGGGTCAAGCTTAAAATAAGCACTTAAAAATTAAAATTCAAAATTCCCATACAAGCCAGCTATATTATCAGATGGTGCGAACCATAAAATGTCATCAGGAGACTTAGAAATAACAAATCACCTGGTAGTAACAATACAGGTCTAACTCGCAGGTCAAGCCCTAACAACCCAAATACACAAAATTATGAGAAATATATCGATCTCTGAACGCATCCCCTATGAATAGAACATTGGATTAATATGTCACCTACATAAAATAGGCGAGCAACTCGAATTCAATAATTACCGAGGCAAGATCTTGTCGTATATCCTATTTGATCTCCTAAACCCCCACACGGAAGCCGTCCTGGAAGAATACCATAGCGGGTTTAGAACAAGCCCATCAACTACGAACCAGATTTCCGTCCTTGGTCGTACAAATTTTAGAAACAAAACAAATAACTCAACGTCGGTGCTTTCCATATGTTCATTGATTGTAGAGTTGCTTACGACAGCATCATCAGAGAAAAGCTCTACGACGCTACAAATAAACTTGGAATGTCTAATAAACTAATTCCGAGTTAAAACACACATTAAGACCTCTGAGCCCTTGGAGACTAGGAGAGGCCTGAGGCAAGAAGGAGCGTTAGCATTCCTTCTGTTTAACTTAACAATGGAAAGATAGAGAATCAGAGCTAAACAACAGATTAAGTGTATGGCCTTATCATCAATCAAGGGCGCCAAAGACCTTGGTCTAAGCCTGACCGCTGACAATTACAATTTTAAAATTGGGCTTCGTATTTAATACATTACATCCACCAACACCACCGATGAAATTAAATAAAGGATCTTCCTGGCAAATAAATATTACTTAATAATATAGAATACCCTTATCTTTCCAGTACTTATATACGGAACCATAACACAAAGAATCAGTAGAACGCATGAGATATTACTTCCAGTATTTGAAAGAAAGCTTCTTCGACGAATATTCGAACAGTCGGACAAATAAAGCGGGAAATGCGTAGCTTGGTATGAAAGGGCGGAGTTGATTATAATACAAAAAACCAAGAAAGATTGGTGCAGCAAACTGGAGGATACCAGCAACAGATCGAAACAGATGGCGACATAAAGTAAGGCAAGTCAAGGCCAAAACTGGGCTATGGAACTAAGGATCATGATTTATCATATCGATTGTTGGTGATTTTCTTATTTTTAGATTGTTTCTACCGGTTTGCGCTTCGCAGAGAAAGATGTCGGGTTCTCCTTCTATTTGTGTATCTTTATATGTATTAATAGTGTTGTGTATGATTACGCTGTTTAGATTTTGGCAGGAGCCGACAGCTGACATATCTTTTACTTTTACCTTTCCCGCACAGTTGCTAGACGCTTCTCGATGGTTCACTACGTAGCAGTCGACATACTTTCGATTTTATACTTTCTGCTTTTATTTGTCTTCTGAACTAGATGACATTTCCGGTGTCGTCCAGGTTTATTTGTTCTTGAAAATAATATTTTGTGTATTTAATCCAGATTTCGTTAACGTTGTTTATACAATTTAAAGTAGTATGCTTAAGTATTTTTTTGTAAGACTGTCAGTAAATACTTCCTTGCCAGTTATTGGTCGATTGGAGGAGACAACTTTCATTTATATTACTTTCAATTTATATGTAGCAGCTGGTGGTCTAAACCACAGTTTGTATAAGGATAGACTCTTGTTTGTTTCACAGATCTTCATTCTTTACGAATAAATATAAAACCAACTTGGTTGCGATAGCATCTTCCAGGGGATATTCAAGTGAAAAGTCTTCACATACGATGTTTATAGATTGTGCATTTGTTGTCTCTACAAAGTTCAAAGGTGGGTCTCTTTCATTTTCTTCTCGCAGTCCATGTTTTTCAACATTTTTATATCTCGAGTATTCATTCAAACTGCAGGAAATATCGTGTATTGCATTCTCCAAATCATAGGATACTTGTAGGATGGTCTACATCTCACTTTCGACAGTAGGTACGTCTACTGGGAGTATGTGTAGCTTACAAGGTATAACTTTCAGATTAAAAATAATTTTTTTTATCAATTTTTAAATATCCCAAAACTGACTTATTGCTGCGTGATGTCAGACATGATCATATTTTTCTTTTCAGGTTTCTAAGGTTCCAAGTTACTATTTTATATGCTTCCCTGGTACTACTTTGTCAATCTTTATTTCTCCTTTCTAATGAACTTTGACGTTTTTTGTATTTTGTTAGAAACTCTTATCTTTTCATTAAGATCTTTAAAACCATCAAATGGTTCTCTTGTTAATCCTGTAACGACATGCGGTTTCCTGTTCATTTGTGTGTAAACAAATAATAATAACATTTCAGATTTAGCACGAGCACAGGTCAAATTGCTGGATTTATTTCAACAGAGGCTGTGTTTAATTACGACTACCATAAATAAGGTGAAATAGATCTCATTGCCATTGAGCTAGCTGACAAATAGAATTGGCAAACCTAATTTATAAAAGTATATAATTTGTACATCCACAGCTGGGCTCCCTAAAAGAGCACGCTAATTCCGAGTCTGCATTATTTTTCTTTATATTTTCTATCCAAGACTGTTACCGGCGGACTCATTTTAATAACGTCCAATTTGCTATGATGTCCTTCAAAATATTTGGAGTTTTTTAAATGTTTTCTGGGACATTTTCGCGTTCCTTTAAGATTTCTTCTTAATTATCGCCATATTTTTCGTGGTTCTTCCGGAAGTGTATGTGTATCATACGGTAAATAATTTTTATCTCTTTAGAACCTAAGAAGTTAACATCGGGATAAAGAAACAGAAACAAACCAATTCAACTGCAAAACGCAAATAAATGCCATTATTGGTGAGAAAAATAGACAAAAAAGTCTGCAAGTTGTGGTTAAATGGAAGCAGCAAAGACAACAGCTAGTTACGGCTACATTGTACTACATTGTGTGCATGTGCCAGCTACAAACGTCACACCGAGTAACACAGGCAGTCAGACACAGCATACGTTTAGTACATAGAGGGAAGTAAGTAAAAAAGTTACACGCACAGAATGTTGATTTCTTCATTTATCTGGAAACGGCGGTTTGGTTGTTCAAACAATAGAAAGATAGGCTACTCGTTAATTGTTGATAGCAAAAATTGAAAACTCCATTAAACCCACTTCATTTTCCTAAATTGCATAAATAAACCAGTAGTTCCGAAAAGCTTGTCATGCACACAATCTGCAAACGTGTTTAATGCGGATGTCCATAACGGGCACCAGTCGCCTGAATTAAAAATTAATAACTGGGGTAGCATCCACCAGCGGACGCTCCAATAAATAGGATCAATCGGATTCGGGATGCGCGCTACGTGACAATTTTGAAGGCCACCCGTCCTTTCTCTTAATGAAATCCAATCTACTTGGCCACTAAAACGGTCACCATTCTTAAGACGTAATGGGATATATCGATCCCATCTCGCATGCCCGGGGGATGGGCAGGCACGCAGGATGCATCCCGAACTGTTGTCCTCGATGTTCTATATCACACCATATTGGGAACATTAGCCGAAGCGTTCGAGGGATGTTTTCGGGCGCATTCCGCCCGCTCCAATTAGAAGTTTATCCTCGGGCCCAGAACCGGGGTCGGGAGGTTTTAATAATGTCAAATTCGAAAGCCCTAATGAGCGCAATAAAGGCTCCAGTGCGTGTGCTCGTTGCCGCCGAACGAAGAGGGCCAAAGAAAGCATTCCTCGAGCAGATGCTAGGTGTAAGGAGCAAGGGCTCGAATTGTGTGGATATTGCCTGTGTGTTACGACTGTTAATGTTGCGCCACTTTTATTAATCTTGGTAGCACCCCTGCTTCCCGAATCTCCGGTTGTTCATCCATCACGATTCATTGTGTGCTTATACGTGGGATTCTTTGGGCAATTCGCTGTAGCCATAAAATTTTTTCTTGTACGCTCTTAGTCTTGATTGTTCATCACCAGAAGGAGGAATATGATGCTTTTATATCCCCCATTTGATGAAGATATTATATACAGTGTGTCTGCTTAAGTTCGCACCATATGGAAAACGTTTTTATTATTAATTTTACAAAGAAAGTTATTCTTTATAAAAAATTCTGCATGGTCCAAAACTTAAAATTCAATCAGATATCAATTTTTTTAAGCCGTATACGAAGAATGTCAAAAATATTAATTTTTCTCAAGAGTAAAGTACCTTTATTTGTGACAATATCGAAAACTGTTATTCAGAAAAGTTGATTCGAATCCAAAACTTCGTTCAAATATCAAATTACACGTATCTACGATAAAAATCAGGTTTTGTTATTTTCCTATTTTTTAAGTTGTTTCGACGAGGGAAGTAAAAAGAATTAAGAAAATTATTTCAAAGAAGAATAAAAGAGTCTAAAAAGCAAAATGAGGACTTAATAAATAAATCGTTGTTAAGTAATTACAAAAGTATAGTAATAAATCGTGAGCAAATGTTGAAAACTGTAGACTTTCATGTAAAACTTTACGACAACAACATTAAGATAAAGAAGTACTATAAAGCATTGTCATATAACAAATAATAATAAATGGCGAGTAGGAAGAAATTCCTGAAGTTAGCGATGATAAAGTGAGAAACGCTTTACTGGATATAAATAAAAGCAAAGCCCAGGAAGAAGATAATATAACTACAGGCATAATAATTAAAGTAAAAGATTAGTTAACATAATATTGCATTTATTAAGCAATTGCCTTCAACAAGGTACCGCCGTCTATGTCAAGTTCGAGGTTAGGTTTTGCGCCAGTTTGTGGCGAAAAACTAATCTGCTGCACTCTAATTTGACATCGACTGACAATGCCTGCAACAATATGCTTCAGAGCTGCCAAACGTATAAAACGAATCACAGGGGTTGCTAAATGATACCGGCCTAGGCCGTAAAAGCGTTGTTACCGGACTTATTGCTAAACTGGGTAGATAGTTGCTACCAGACCAATATCCAAGGAAAAAAAAGATTTTTATATGTTTAAAGCACATTCATCTTCAATGCAGTTGTAGTTTTCACTTTCGGCTATTTCGGCAACGTCTTCCTCTCCTTCGCCCAATACTTCTGCATTTTCGAAGAGAAGAGAAGTGTTCAGCATCATCTGGAAACCCCGACATGTTTTTATTCCACTTATATTTATCTAAATGTATCCGGTCCTTACTCAACACAGGCAACTTCTGATAGCTGGTTCCTTTCTTCTCCGGAAACTCTTGTTGTAATTCAAGTTCATGTGAAGTAAGTTGCGTTATGTAATATCAAGTTTGTAGTTAAACTATATTTTAAACTTATTTTTTTCCAAATAATTGTCTTTAGCTCAGCAGTTCCGTCCGTCTTTTGTAAGATTAATTTTCAAACGCAACCCTTCCAAGCAATTTGGGTTAAGTGCATCCCTGTGTACCTTCAAAAAATTCGCGAAATCAGCTTCTTATTGCATTGGAAGAGCTAATTTCAAAACGACAGATATCCGCGTCATATTTAATTACTCCCTCGTGTTCCAGATTAGTTCCTGCTAAATTGTATCCTGTTTAAATTAGTGTGAATAAGTGCGCGTTTCTTGAAACTCGCCAAGTTGCACAAGAGTGCAACAGTCGTGTTGTTCCAAAAGTTCCCGTTTTACAAGAGGGATGTTAGAGCGAGATAATAGAACGCGGAGTCTCAGCATAGCACCCAAGCAACTTCTGAACACAGTTAAAAATGTATGCCGTGTGTGTGGTCCCTCGCGGTTCGTGCCGTAGGAGCCGCGAATTTTTAGAGTTATTTACTGAGACTTACTATCGCAACTCACTCTAGTCAACTCCTGTGAACTCTCTTCGCCTCGGGGATTTTCGTGTCGGAAAACGAGTGCAATCAATTTAAGGCGTCGTTGTGCAACCAAATTCTTCGAAGTCGTATTCTGGATCTACAGTTCGCAACGATTCCATTCAATTAAATGTGATGCCAATTTGAAAGTGCGTCTTGTTCGCACTTCGAAACTAAATGGAACTAACGCAATTTTAGTTTGTTTTTGTTGAACCTTGCGACCGCAGTTATAAATGTTGGTATAAATATGCAACGTCTGTTGCATGTGGGCTTGTGCCTTACTTGATCAGTTGACAGCAATACTTCCTTTATGTGTGGATGTGGATAGAGTTAGGTATTGTACTATTAACAATAGATTTGTACCGACTAAGACAACCATTTTGGGAGTACTGAAGGCTGTCTTCTTTTATTTTATTATTATCTACAGGGAACCATCAAATTTATATATGTTTGTGCTGTTAAATGCTACTACTCGATTGTGAATTTACATTGCACATGTTTATTGTATCCGTTTTGCAAACTTTTGACCGTTTAGTTGCAGCAACGTCCGCAGAATATAGCGTGCAGCCCTAGCCGAACATTCCTTGGCGTATCTGCAAAGCTTATCAAGCATACCAAACGTATTGCATGTATGGTGGGCTGCAGATCTCCCAAGGGGCAGTTTCGAGTCAATTCAACCAGAATTCATTTTTATTTGCATTTAACATGTGCATACATTCGATAAAATAACTTGTTGACGACTTTGACCGTACTAAATAGACCAGTAGAAACTTTATATATAATGTGTTTTCTGTTTATTAATGAGTATGATCGGACCTTGGCAGTCTGAACTGACTTTATGGCAAAAATTATAGTTAAACAAAAATTAGCCAGCCTAGAGTGTAGTTACATTAATTTTTGGGTTCATTACAGTTTATATTGGTTTCCGTATTATAACTACAATTTGCTTAAAGTGTTGTCGAAACCAAATTTTTGAGTTTGCATTTTGTAGCACGAAAGGTTGCATTTGGTTTGGGTATTGGTAATATGTATTAGTTGTACCAATTCGTTCCATTGGTGGTTGACTTTGATATATTTGCGATAGTGACACATTTATAGTAGAATATAATATCTGGTTGTGATATGATTGCCGCATCATATTTGTTGGCTGTGTAGTAAATAAATTACGCATATTGCTTGCCCATCCATGTGCATTCACTGTTGGTTGCCCAGGATTGGAGCCGATTCCTACTGCAAACATGTAAAAGCCTTAATACTATCTGTAATATGATTTTTAACTGTAGTTTGACCTCACATTGCCTTGTCAGTCTAATAGCATTTGGCACCCTTTAATTGAAAATTGCTTCCTAAGTCTATGATAGTCAAACTTGATCACTACTAAAATTATATGAAGACAATTTATTGAGAAAAGCTTTCCGATTTTCGAACACGGACCATATCTGTGATATCAGAAATATAGTGGACAAGTAGTAGATAAAAACAGAAATATCTTTCTTTCATTCACAGATCTACTTTCGGAAACATACGCAAAGCATTAAAAGAATAACATACTATCTAAAAATTAATAATCATAATCAAAACTATCAACAAAAGATCGATGGAAGCAAAAAGGTTTAATATACAAAAATTCGAAGAAATCAACATCAATAAGAGGATAAAGCAGAGAGAGAGTCTGAGCGCATTATCATTCGTAGTCCACATGCATAATATAATGAAAAAATATAAAATCAAAACTAGAAGAGCTAAACTAGTATACTACAACTTAAGACCAACAGTGACTTAAAATTTAATCTACGCACGACAACTACAACATATACGAAGTGGAAACCTTAGGGGGTAAACACTATTAATTTTACTAGTATACCTTTGGCTATGACACTTAAGTAAAATAATATAACTAAAATATCATAGTCAAAGGTGAACCGATATTAGTAGTATTTAACCCTCAAGGTTCCTAGTCGGTATATAATATACGTACACTGCTGTGTTTGAGGCGAATTTTTTTTGTATTAATAGGTAAACACAGATCGAATGTAACGGTATTAAAAATAAAATATTTGAGAATAGTAATTTGAGAGGCATTCCACTTACTGTTTATAGCATTGGTGGCTCGTGTTGCGGATGCCGCCTAAAATTCGCCTGAGTTCTATAACAGCCGGTTCCTGAACTAAATATCACAGCGCCAAACGGCTGTTTTGTTTACATTTAGCGTCAAGCAAATATTGCTACATTTCAATAAACAACCTTGGTTCAGGTGCTCCTCGAAGATTAACCGGATAGTACTAGTGCTAGATGGTCTCTGTGGCTACAGCATGCAGGAAAAGGTAACCTCAGTTGATGAAATCGAGCCACGCGATTTAGTTTGATGGTTCTCCTAGGAGTATTGAACAGGTGCTGATATCACATGACACCGAATATCCTAGGGGTTCTGGACTGCTTCTTCGCGCAGGCCTAGATCTCAGACTAGGAGCTAGAGAGCTGGCGGTTCTTCCAGCTACAGCTGGCTAGACGAGGGTCTAAGTTTCTTTAGCAGGCTGGATATACCTTCGTTTTTATAATTTTCTGGGTCTTTTCTAGGACACTTTTGCAGGGATTGCGCGACACTCTCTTCTAGGCGTCATCACGTATCGCTGGTTCGGTTTCCTTTATCTTCTATCCACGCCCACAAGAGATTAAAGTACTGAATGTGGAGTCCTATTGACGCACAGATTTGAACGCTTTATTGTGCGTAGAAATACTAATTTGGACTGGCGCTAACGACATATTTTCTTAGTCTCTAGGACTTGTTGGATACACCTCTTTCAATTTTTTAAGACAAACCCCACCGCATTCTCATCAAAGAAATGGCTAAAGAACGTAAAATTTATTTTTCTCTTTTTCATAATTAAGCGAGATATAGCCACAAGACGAAAATTCGAAAAATCCAACCTTTGTTTGTAACTCGAAAACAAAGGACGATAACTACTTTTGGTTTGTACCGTTAAGATATCCTCGAAAAAACAGATGGGCGATCCATTTTTCCATATCTCCTATAGTTATCGAGATGTTATGACTGTGTTTGAATACGTTTATGTGTCACGATTTTTCCAAAATCTGAAATGTTCTACTCCTAAATCGCTCTAGTCTTTCAAATTTGTTTCTCGTTTGAAATGTGTGTTTTGTTTTTCCTGCACCTTTTACTGGAATAAGCTATTTATGCTCAACAGATAAAAATATGCAAATGTGAATTCGCTCAACTCTACATGGCCGACCTTCGGCGTCTGATGGAAAGCAGCACTCGCTCTTGCAGCGGTACACGTAAAGAAAGATTTAATTGAAGCCAAACACAATTACGATTTTTGCCGTTGTAATTTTTAATCGCTTTGACATTAATTAGTTTCAAGCGATAAATAAACGAGTGGAGCAATTTGCAAATCATTTCGCTCGCGTTGCTTTGTTTTGACAGTAAATTAATTTAAGATCTCTTCACGGTCGGTGCAGTTACTTTAAATTCAGCTACGGCTAATTTATTCATTCGCATCTCGGGTATTTGTTTCTCGGCGTTCATTATTAGAAGATCATAAATTAATTCCGGTGATTAATTTATTTACCGGTTTCAGGATATTAAGTCTTTGTTTACATCTACAAAAGTGGGCTGGTAACTAGATCATAACTTATCTGTAGGGTAATGGAATATTACCCTACATGGCAACCATAACCATATAGCAACCGATAAACTATTGAACATATCACGGATGTTATGATCATAACAGCCTCAGATGTTTTAAAATCCTCGCTCTACGAGCTCGGACTTCAAAACATCTGCGGCAGTTATGATACTCATAACATTCCTAGATATGTTAATAGCTATAACGGAGTGGGCTGCGAGCCCCGCAACGATCTTATTTAGGCGCTGCAGAGTTCCCGGTCCTCCCAAGTTTGCTTTTATTATGCTGCTTCGTTTGGCCAAGTACTGGCACTTCTCACTTAGTTTAAGGAGCGTTTGGAAAGGAGCTCTCAAGCCAACCACAAAAAATTATCAATAGGAACAGCTGCAAGACAGTATGTTTAAAACATGATTTACATTACAACTTTAGAGAAATGAATAGTGGACATCTTCGGATCTTCCCCTTCAAGTTTCACTTCTGTAAATACTGAAACAATACCCCAGTAATTGCCTCCAGTCATTGATAGTTATTATTCAAGGTTATTAAATGTTTAATAATGATGATAGATTAACCGCTTGGATTAACTTGCCTGAAAGTAATTCTAGGAGATAGAAGTTCAGTATTGTTTTTTAAATTCTCACCCACATGTTTTTCTGTGAATTCTGCAAAATTTTATTCTAAGACATTTGTACAATAAAACTATGGATTGACTTTCTTAATTTACTGTTAAACATCATTGTTAGTATGTTTAAGATGTGTGCTACGATTACTGATTACTTTACTGACTGATTACGATAGCTATTTGTAACGAACAGCTTCAAGTAATCTTCTTTGAAGTAAATGAAATTGTAGTCGACTATTGTGTATAGTACCCAAATGTTTCCCTGAAACTTTATAATAAAGATTAATTCTAAAGAAACTAGAATAAACGATTCTAGCTCCTTTCGTACTAGCAACAGCTTAGGAGGTGATAATAAACCCTTCGAATGAGTTCTAATATAAATCTCCATCAACACCCATTCTGTCTTATACGTCAATTTCTTCTGTAGTATACCATGTCTGATGTTTATTATTCTATTTGTTCTTCTACTTCTCTTAAAATTTAGTTAATTTTTAAACTTTCCTTTTTATTTCTTAAATACTATTTTGTATTATTTTTTCTATTTCCTCTAGAGTATGTTTTTATTAATCTACCTGTTCTTTCAATTTTCTCTTTCTAAAGCGGAGCGAAGCGTTTCCATTTAGTTCTAGTTATTTTTCGTAGATTTTTTAAGTATCTGGTTTTCATGTTTTTTACTTATTTTCTTTCTAATTTAGTTCAAGATAAAATATATTTTGTTGACGTTGTCAATATATTATATTCCATTTTGTTCCATTTTTGTGTTCTGTCTGATTTTCACGAATTTGATTATTCATTTTGTATTTTGCTATTACTTTAAATCTTTAGTTTAATACTTGTTTTAATTTCATATTACCTTTCGTTTTCAGAAGTCTTATCAGTAGAACTTCAGATCTATGTCAAATTCTTTTACGCACTTCTATAGTATATTATATTACATCTTAGTTTCATTTCATTAACGATTCTTCTACTGGTTTTAGATATTATATAAAGTTTCTTCACTGTTCTTAGAAGTCGTAGCTCTACAATTTATATTAATGCGTTGTCGTTGTTTTTCGGTATTTTTTTTTCAACGCATTCATCTGATTTTTATTACTACAGATATTATTCCTGCATTTTGTATAATAATTTTATATTTTACTGTAGACTGGATCTAACTGTAATATTTCCAAAACGTCTACCTCTAAAACGAATCCTGAAGCACACTCTTCTTGGTAGTCTAACTGTACTTATTATACTCTTCGTACTGGCTACAATGTTCAATTTAAGCTTGATTTAAATTAAATTTACTTATATTTCCCTAAAGTTTCATCTGTAGAGCCGTTTATAAGATCAGCTACTTTGAAGAATTGTGTAGCGCTTTATGTCTTATCTAGATGATACGCTAATGACCCTTATTTATGTTCTGTACATTTCATTTGTATACTACGTATAGTTTTTTTTTAAATTTTATTACTATTCTGTTAATATGCTGTTTATACTTCCTTGTACTTAACATCATATTGTTTTAGTTCATAAATGCTACTTATTTAGTTTCTTCAGTACGTTACAGTTTAACTTCTTTATAGTAATTTTTATGGAAGTTGGGCGGTAAAGGAGTATGAAATTTCAGATATCAAAGACAAATATACAAAAAAAAAAAAAAAAAAGGGGGGATGGTCCCACCACATACCCCTGCCCTGACACGGACAGCCATCCATTACCAGAGAATAGTGACTTGAAGACTTGAGGGAACCTTGTTAACCCTATCGAATCTTTATTATTCTAATTTACAATGCCTCTATGCTTAAGGTTAGTATGTGGAGATCAATCCAAAATCGATTCCTAGCGTAGCTAGTGAAAGGTCGATGTCAGGGTACCTTTGACTTACCCCTGAATTCCAATATGGGAGAGTTCCTAACTGAAAATTGAATTGCCTCTAGTCTGCTCCTGCCTGTAATGAACTTAACCTATCTTAACCTAAGAGCCTACCTATTCTATAGGTAACTTAACCTAACCTAAGTAATTCCTATGCTACAATCTGAGGAACCTGAAACCTTGAAAAACCTGAAAAGCGTATACCGGGGTGCAATGGCATACTGTTCCCTCTGCTTGGGATATACTCGCTTTTTACAGAACTGCTTCTCGCTGTCGTGCGTTAGGGCAGTTTTGTAATTTTTAACGCCACCTCGTGCGTTTCCTTCTCGGCCCCGTTCGGCATAGCAGGGTGCCGACCGGCCGGCCTATCGTCGCACGATCCCGCATAGATGCTTCCTGGTTTAGAGAGGAACGTCGTCTTCCTCACTTCTAGGGCTTCTGTGCCCACCACCCTTTACCGGCCCACCCAAGTTCGTGCTTATTACTATTGAGGTTATTGTTTTCCTGAGGGCCGAAACCTGCCCGCCAAGGAAACCGTCGGTTCCGCAGCTTTCGCTACTCTTGTGGGATTGGCCGTGCCGTGCGTCTCTCCTGTGGCCCTCCAGAGCCAGCGTGTCCGCGGTAGTCGCGAGCCACTGGGCGGCGCACGGCTCGTCCAACGAACCGATAGGGCGTCGGTCGACGAACTCCAGCCTCGAACACCTCAGGGTCCCAAGCCTCATTACAAACCTATTCTAGCTTATTGCCTATCTTAGACTAGCTTATTCTAGCTTATTTTACTTGACTTTGGTCCATAAAGTACGCCTGGCTCACTGCTTAAACTAGCACTATTAGGAGTCTATTTCTCGATTAACTTAGCCAGTAAGTTGACGTCATTCCCTAGCATTAACACTACCTCCGCAGCTGTGTTAGGCCATTGGTTTATTTTGTCCTCCAGTTCTAATCTTTCTTCGTCGTATATAGCACATTCCATCACCCTGTGTTTTGGGGAGTCTATCTCGTCGCATATGTCGCATTGCGCATCTTCGCTTTTTCCGATCCGGTAGAGGTGTACGCCTAGCTCCCCGTGTCCGCTCAGTAATCGGGTGGTTTTCGTTTCAAGGCCTATTTGACACTCCTCTGTCCATCTCGTGATGTCAGGTATTAGCTCGTATTGGTACCTCCCTTTTTCGGCTTGGTCCCATTCTAGTTGCCACTTTCTTCTTATTCTCGCCTCCACTTCTGATCTTAAGGCCGTCCAGTATCTGTAGTCTCTTGCTACTATCTGTTGCCCCAGTAAGTTTGCTTCGCCAGTTCTTTTGAGTTCTTTCATGGCTTTTAGATGTTCTATTGTCAGGTGTAACGGAGGAATCTTCGCTAACACACAGAGACTTTCGTTGGGCGTGGTGACGTATGCGCCCAATATCGCTCTTAGGCATACTGCTTGGGTGGACCTGAATATTCTTTTATTGCTCAATATTGCCACTCTGTGTCCCCATATCTCGATCCCGTAGGTGATAATGGGAATGATTGCGCGTTCGTATATCGTTCTGAGGGAGTTTTGCAGCCGGTCGATCCTCCCCCAGTTTCTGTAAGTGAATCTCCTCAGGGTGTGGAAGATGTTTCTCGCTTTGCTGTTTGCGTATTCTATATGTTCTTTGAAGTTGAGTTTCTCGTCCATATATATCCCTAGATATTTCATATGTCTTTCTCTGCGTATGGGGTGGTTGCCCAGACGTACGACAGGGTTTCTATTCATGGGTTTGGAGGAGTATATCACGTACTTGGTCTTTTCTCTTGATATACCTAGCTTGTTGCTTGCTGCCCACTCGGCAAGGATGTTTAAGCATTGCCTCGCCTTGTCCTCTAGTTCGGTCCTTGTAGTCGCATGTATCGAGATAGCCACGTCGTCCGCGTATGCTATCGCTGTCGTATTTTCAGGCCACTGTTCTCTTAGCAGGGAGTCCATTACGACGTTCCATAGGAATGGTCCTAACACAGATCCTTGCGGGCAACCCTTAGTGATGTCTTTGGCAGTTTCCGAGTATGTTTCCGTGTACCTTACTTTCCTGTCTCTTAGGTAGCTTTTTAACATTTTCATAATCGCGGCTGGGGTCTGTTTCCCCTCTAATTCCACGATTAGGCTTGGCCACCATAAGTTGTCGAATGCCCCTGAAATGTCCGCGTAAATCACCATACTGTGTTTTTCGGCCGCTTTTATGTGTTCGGTTAGCGCTGTTATGGCATCGATGGTTGACTTCCCCGGTCTGAAGCCGTATTGCCTGCTGTTAAAGAATTCCCTTTCTGGGCGCGCTTCGAGGATTTTCCGAATGACTATTCTCTCTAGGGCTTTCCCTAGTTCGCTAAGTAGCGTGATAGGTCTTAGCGATTTGGGGTCTTTGGGATCCTTGTCTGGTGATTTCCTAATCGTAATGAGGCTACCCGTTTTCCACCTGTTAGGGAGTATCCTTGCTCTAGACAGGCCCTGAACAGTCTCAGTAGTTCGTTCTTAATCTCGGGGTAGCACATTAGCAAGATTTTGCCGTGAACTTGGTCCGCACCTGGCGCTTTGTAAGGCGTGATGCGCGTTATCGCCTCGTCGAGATCTTCTTCGGAGATTTCGCATTCTTGCTGATCGTCTCCTAGGCAATTTTGCGCTCTCGCTCTCGTTTCTCTGTGTGCCGGCGTGTCGCTGTCTGGATCATCGTCCGGCATAAGCTTGTTTACTATCTCTTCAAGAGTGTCTTGCATGACCTCGGTGGTCGATCCGTCTGATTTTAGTACGCTGGATGTCGTTGTCATTAGTTTTATTTTATTTGCCGCTAATCTATAGATGGTGCCCCATGGGTTTTTTTGTAGGTCTTCCTCTACAAACGTTTTCCACGTGTTGATCTTTGCCTTCTCAATCTCTCGCTTGTACTCGGCAAGAGCCTGCAGGTAGGCTTCGTGGGCTTCCTCTGCGGGCTCGTTCCTTCGCCTTCGCGTTTGATATGTCTTTCTGCGTGTTTTGACACCTGTTTTGAGGGTTTCCAGGCGCGCTGACCACCATGGGGTTTCCCTATTCGTTACTTTGGATGTCTTGCATGACTTGCCAGTAATTATTAATATCTCCTTTGTGAGGGTTTCTACATATTCGTCTATTTGCTCTGTGTTGTTTATTTGTTTCAGCTCTAACTTTTCTCTTATCTTGGGTACGTATCTTTCAAGTGCTTCCGCGTCTACATTCCGAATGTTGTACTTCATCTCGGGCTTGATGTTTTCCGGTCTCAGGGTGATTTTTAGCTCGATGTATCTGTGATCACTTTGGATCTTCCCTGGTAGCACTTTCCAGTATGCAGTGTCTGTCATAATACCTCCACTTGCTACGGTTACGTCGATGTTCTCTTCTCCGTTGGCGGTGGAGAAGGTGTATGGCTCGTTTGCCTTATTTAGAATGTACAAGTTGTTTCTTGTGATCCAGTTTTCCAAGGCTTCGCCCCTTTGGTCTGTTCGTTTGGACTGCCATGACTTCGATTTACTGTTGGCATCACCCATTATTAGTATGGGGACGTTTCTGTATGTGTCTATTATTTCTTGGAGGTTCCTGAGGTCTTGATGTATGTTCCCGTCCCAAGTGAAGTACACGCTTACCACTATGTACTGTTTCGAGTGGTATCTGATTTCGCACGCTGCAATCCATCTTGTCGTGAAGTTGTTCAGCGCTAGCACCTCGAGTTCTTTGTCCAGTACCACAATTGAGGCTAAGGGCCTAACTTTGTTGGTATGAATTGTTCTGCACTGGTTAATTCCCGGTATTCTGTAGCTATTATCTTTATTTACCGAATACGGTTCCTGCAGGCACAGGATTGATACCGCGTTTTCCTCAGCGAGTGGTCGAATTTCCGATGTCGAGGTTCTGCCGTTACCCAGATTTGCCTGCGCTATTTTTATGTATGGTTTATAAACCATAATTCGTGTTCGATATTTGCTCCCTAGTCCTCCGTAGGTGCGTTGGACACTTGTCTGGTCTGGCGTCGTGACCAGACTCTCTGATTCCTGCGTGTATGCAGTTTACGCATCTTAAGACATTCGATTCACACTTTCTCGTCTCGTGAGGCCCCGCGCACTTGGCGCATGTGTCTACTCCCCTGCAATCCTTGTGCATATGCCCAAACTTCAGGCACTTGAAACACTTCAGAACCCTTACGTGGTCTTTTATTACGCACGATGACCATCCTATATATACTCGCTCTCTGGCTAACATGATTTGCCTGACCGCTGGCGTAATCTCTACCACCCAGTGCACAAAGTGCTTCTCTCTGGGCCCAAACTTATATTTGGCACGGATGCCCTCTTTCACTTCTTCCGGGAGTGCGCTCTTGAGTGCCTCGTTGAGTTCTGCTTCTCCAACATCGCTTGGCACCGCGTAAATTGCCATGCGCGGCTTTAATTGTCCCTGTACTTCTGCCATTAGTCCTATTTTCCTCAATGCCTCTGAGTTTAGTTTCTCTGAATCCATCTCCCTTGCCTCTATCCTAATGCTGTTCTTGCCGCTTTTTAATATTCTGTCAGGCCTACAGCCGAGATCTTGGGGCTTGGCCTGCTTGATTAGGATGTCCCGTGTCTGCTCGCACGTCTGTGCGATCGCATCATCAATAGGGGTGATCTTAATAACCACCTTTTTGGTCGGTGCCACGCTCTTGCCTGAGGGTATTTCTACCCTTTGCGGTCTCTCCGCCTTAGGTTGTCGAACTGTTTGCGCATATGATGGGGCTTCTTTGATTGTGTCTTCTAGGCTGGAGATTGTCTCCGTCAGTTTAGTCTCCACCTCTCTCTTGCCTGTCAGCAGTGCCAGCTTTAAAAAGGTTGCTGTCAACCCTTCTAGATGTTTGACTAGCTCCGTCTTCCTGGAGACTGTGTCCTTCAGCTGCGATACGAGGGTTATTATCTCAGTCTTGTACTTGCAGAATTTACTCAGCAGTGCCTCTACTGACGTGTCATTGCTTTTTGCCGCTGTCATAATTGCCTGCTCTATCGGTTCGCTACTTGCACTGGGTTCACCCATTATTGATTTTCGGCCGGTCATGATGACCTTTTTGCCGCCGGCTTGCGCCGTTGCCTTACTCTAGTCGCCCTATACTATTTTAACTGAAATTACTTACGAAAGCTACTTACACTATCTTATCCTACCTTAAACTCCCTTGTAGACGGGAACCGCAGTCCCCGACTTACCTGACTCAGGCCACCTCAAGCGATATAAAACTGTCTGCAGTTACCCCTTAATAATGATCGGAGACTTGCGGAATATCCCGAAAGTCCGTTAGTAGGAAGGGGCAAGGGCACTTTGTTAATCCATTCATGCGTCTTACTCCTGCTACCTCCTATGCTCCTGATATCTGAATCTGGTAAACTCCGCGAATATCGCGAATTTCGCGGTGCTCGCGGATTATTTCGGGGTGTCGCGCACGGATGTGTGTCCCCGACCCTCTCACACACCAGTTGCGACCATGTTCGCAGCTCGCGAGGGAAAACACTAAATTCCACGGAATAAAATCAAATCACTCGCGAGGGATCGAAAATTTTCTCCAAGTCCAGCGACCGCTTCACAAGGGGGCGATAGGCGCGGTCCTTCGAAGCTCCCGGGGGCCCCACTGAACAAGAAGCTCTCACGATAGGACTTGGACCTCCGTGACGGGGCTAACCTCATTTAACGCACACTCGCACTGGACTTAGGTAACTTCGACGGAGCTCTCGGCAGCACGTCCGCTCGCGGTGAAATCTCGCCACAGTCCCCCAGACAAATATACAGAAAAAATTCCTATAATAATTCAGGAATTATATTTTTCCACATATAGTGAATTTCAAATTACATGCACACCACCAAAAGACAGTCGCACACTATTAGCGCAATAAAAATGGCCGCAAGAAATCATACTAACAAACTGTTTTTCAAAATTGCTTAGAATGCCCTAGGGGGCACTGTACCACCCTTAAAGGAAAGGGTCGACAAGGCTCGGGCTAGCTCTTTTAACTCTCGGTAGAATACGGCGAGGTGTAAGACTGAGGCTAAGAAATGCATCGGGCTTTTTCTATTGAGCGCCATGTCGTTATTCACAAAAAATAAACAAACCTAGCTAACAATATAAATCAACACTTACATTGTAAGCTTCGCTGCATACCTCAATCTAAATATAGTAATGCTAGCAACAACAAATACTAGCAGTAGCAGTCAAAAGAATATTTAATATCCAACACAAACAAATCAAGGTTGGCGTCACCCATGTAATTGTATATCGAGACAAAACAGACAAAACAGCATTTTAAAAGCTTCAAATCGAAGTAGTATTTCAGAACTCGCTAGTTATAGGTTCAATTACAACTTCAGGCTAACACCTGTGCAATCGCAATTGACATAAATTCACAACGCCAGGGCCGCTATCTGTGATGTAATATATCCGCTATTTCAGCAATTTCGAATTATTTAAATACTCGCACTTTTGCGGTTACAACAATCGAGCCAAAGGTTGATTTGATGACATAAGTTTGCGGCATCTTGTCTTTGTCGATAAAAAACAGAGCTGATAATGACATGTAATTACAGTTTAATTAATGATGAAGTCCATCGATCGGCAGGGGAGTCTTGTTAGTTGCATTTTTTATGAAGAATCAGACACAACTAACTACATGGTTCTCAGAATCCCAAGGTCGACGTTCGAAAACATAACTGGCATCAAAGAGGAGGTCATTTTTGACCACGCACAGACGCGAATTCAGGAAACTGGTTAGCTCAAAGAAAAGCCAAAACGTCAACTCCGGGATGCTGAATTTAAGCCTTCGTGAGAGCCTAAATAGCTGCTTGACTTGTGAGCCAGCACTAGCGGTTTCTAGGTCAAACTAGCCCATACTAAACGGCCTAAATATGGGAAAATTAAAAAACGAAATTATGCACGCACAAGCATTCTTGCCGATGATGTTCACAGCCTAATTTAGAAGACGCATGGCAGCGATTTCGATGAGCGGAAGCGCAGAGCAATCCAATAAAATAAGAAGAAACGCTCTTACCAACGCTGTAAGCTCGCCCGCGAATAATGCTATAAGCGTCTTCGCTTGCTTGGAAAACCAGAACGCCTCTCGAAAAATCAATACTATACTAGCTATTGCACTGTTTTCACAACCAACGCGTATCGGAAATCGACGACAACTTCAGACGCGAATATGTTCAGGTGTTTATCGATCCGCACACACGCCTGCTGCGATTAGCTTGAATTCCCTTGCTACAAAATATAGCTACAAGGTGCTGCGAAAATCGGTGTTAAATGCGTTAACGCGCTTTCAAATAAAATTGAAACGGGGCGTTACAGCACAATAAAAAGAACGTCAGCTAGTGATGTTTAGGAAAGACATTTTAAGAGTTATATTAGGTTCAAAAAATTAACCGTGAACTGCTAAAAGAAACAGGTAGATATCGTAAAGGGTTGAGGAAGAAATTACAATAAAGAATGGAGGCCAAGTGAATCAGGATTAAAGGTGATACCGACAACAAGATAGTGGGATGAAGTTATAGGAGATAATACAAGATTGAAAGCAGAAATGTAAAAGTCAGGAAGGGATAGCGAATAAAACAAAAATACCCAACAAGTTATAAGAGAAGCCTAAAAAGGAGTGATTCAATATTTCCAGGGGTGTTATACCATTGATATTGAGGTATTCTGTGCGTATATTTATTTCTTCTAAGCAATTATGGTGTGCTTATTTTCTGTGCTAGCGCTTTCAACTTGTGTGCCATTAATTACCAGACATATTAGCTCCATGTTTTGGCAGTGTCCGCTAGAAATATAAATAATTTCATAGCACCATTTGATAATATAACATCACATATGAATATCAATAAGCACACAGATGGATTCTGACCCCAATAAAATCAAAAACAGCAAACGAGGCGAGCTATTGCGCCAGATAATGATATGTATTGTATTATGCAAATCCGGAGAAAATTGATTTCGTATTAAACTGAGCTAAACGAGTTTAAAACATGTGTCGGAAATGGCTGAGGCCGAATTAGCGATAGTAAATGGATAAAGACTCCCGCGGAGCGCACACCTGTATCAATTACAGGGCGAGTAGGAAACGCTTAGAAAAACAACGAGCAGCGTTGATTGAGAAATTGACATTTCGGGATAAAGTATTTAATATTTATACATGGTAATGATATTTCGTTGTAGTCAGTCAAACTCATCTACCCGAATAAACATTGGAATTGAAGCCCGAAATAAAATATTTGATTAAATATTGATTTATTTTGAATACGTCTTGCAGATCCGTGCTTACGCGACGTGTGTCCTCGCGGCCATCAGCTCGGATCCTCCGTCAAACGTTTTGAATAAAAGATGAGAGGCATTGAGAAATGACTTTTAATTTTCGGAAAGAAATGAATTAGCTTTTTGTCCCCGCCGTGACTGATTGCGGTCGCCTTATGAATGACAATTAAAAATTTTAATCCGGATCGCTTTGATCCAAGTTCCGCTGAAATCCGGACTTTTCTAATTGCGCGCGACATTTGAAAGTAAAATAAATTGCCCGCGCTAAGCATCCCCAAGAAATTAATACTCTAAATTTTAAGGAAAATTTTAATTCATTGCGCGGCGCATCGCATTTGCATAAGACGCCGGTGCAGCCGTCGAGATTTTTTAACGGAATTAAAGAACGCCCATGTTTTATTCATTTGGATTTAAATTCGTCACTGATGAATCCGGTCGAATTTTTCACCAACAAACTTTCTACTGGATACAAAATAATCCACATGATTACTCTTCTGACAAAGATTTATTGTAATCCCATATTTCGTTTGCATTTTTTAATGAAATACTTTTATTATTGTGACGCACCTAAGCCTCTTACATCCTTATCTCCCATTATTTATTATTTTCAGTGCAAGAATGGTTCGCCGGTTATTAAAGTCAACTTGCTTTGCGTCCCGGATTATTCAGGAGTGCAGAATCCTGCATTTAGGAAATTAATTTCGGCGCTGTTCCCAAGGTTGCCGGCCGTTTTGCTCTTATGCGGCCAATCTCTTAAGGAATTAAGTTACATTGTAAATTTTTACGAGCGGGAATCGGTGGGTAATTTTCTAATTTTTAAAATTACAGTAATTGGGCTCCTCGGAGGATATAAAGTTCAGATATTGAGCCCGATAACGCAGACCGTTTCACAAATTACCAACGGTATCCAATTTTCCATTATTTTAAAACTGCCAGGCCATAAAGCTGGGCTACCGCAGACGTCGTAAAACCCAAATTTCTCTTATTATCCGAACCCTTTGGAAACGCATCTTATATTCTTCGAATATTCGCGAGCCCGTGTAGTAACGTCATGATCGCCTTGATTGCCAGCGATAGCGCTGCTTTTAATCTGCCTTTTCCTGCTTTCGTCATTTTGAATTTCAAATTAGCTGCTTGTAATTTTAACACCAGACTTTGCAAATACAAATAGTCGGCTAAACGTTTTATTATCGAATAAGGACTTCGTGACCGACATGTTTATGCGGAGCTAATTAATTTTGTATGTAAAGGAATGCTATTTCTGGAAAAGGAGATTCGTTCTTTAAATATTCATATTTGACCCATTTAGTTCTTACGTCGTTTCTGACGAAGTATGTGAAATTGACAAAAACTGTTGTCATGCGTTATTTATTATTATACTATTATGCGGCCTTATTATATTGCTCATTGTTACTTCTAAACACATAGATTGAAATAGGTAGCACGAGTTAATTATTGACGATAATATAAACCATTACTAATCATGTGCACTTCAAAATATTTGTATTATTCGTTTCACCATTTAAAATAACAGCATATTACGTGTTGTGCATAATCAGTTAATAATCTTTAATTCATTTATTTATCAACACTACAAATGCAGCTATAATTCTCAATTCACTGTACAATATATTGTAGACTTTCTCGGCTTAATCGTTTTATCTAGTTTTATTGGAAATTCCTTTTCATACATTAAGGAACTCTAATTCAGGTTCTCTGCTTTGATACTCATCGTACAAATCTATTTAATTCCCGGGTCAAAGTTGTTATTTAATTTTCCAGCGGATGGGTGAGTTCTGTGGGTCCATGCAATTCTAAATGTAGTTGTAACTTTGAAAAAATCTGTAAAGGGTTTTACTCGAAACTTCCCTCGCAAGTGGAAGTTCTGGAACTAAAAATAACAAAGGAAGAATAATTTGTTTTTAAGGCGTTAACCCTGTCCATGTTGGGTTGCCTATTTTCGTCAAAGGTAAACACCTGAGATATGTGCAGAATATTACTTTTATTTAACTAATAGTTATTGAGTTAAAGCAAAAATAGTAAAAAAAGAAATTAAGTAATTTTGCATATACATATTTGACCGCAAGCATATTCGGTGTAGAGGCAGATAAAAATTTACATGGAAAATATCGTCTTCCTACAACAAATAATTTTTGAGCTATACCACAAACACGCAGACAGACAAGATGAAATAACACTCATTCTCGCGGTGTTATTTGTATTAACGTCAAGCTCCACGTTGTGAGCCAAAATGTAATAGAACCCCCTTTGGAACCCTACTCGAGTAGTATCAAATTAAATATACTCTTTTACTAATTATTATTAAAAAAATACCATCTGGTAGAGTCTGCTTGTGTACTTACCTTACTTCCTAATATGATGTACGAATTGACGTCACTCCTAAATCAATTTGACATTTCAAATTATATCATGTAATTATTATTATTTAAGCAAGGACTAGTCAGTTTTATAAGCAATGGGACTCCTAATTCTCAGCTTAATGGGTTTACCTTCAACTAACAACTTCCTCCAACATTTAAAGACTTAATTACTTTTAAAATATAATAATTATTTGATTTTAAGAAACAAATATAAGTTTCAGGTACTTCATAAAGTTAAATTTGTATGTTTAGTTTGTTAGTAGCACATTGAAGTTTGATCGGGCACTACAAAATAAAATACAGATTGTCGAAAAGTAATTTAATCAAATGTTAAATGTATCCAAACTTGAATAAAAAATTAAGATTCTAAATATAACCTAATTCCAAGATGTTCAAATTTCAAAATATAATTGTCGAAAACGTTAAGTACTCAAATCACTATTGAATTTAGAAAAATAATTCTTCTAAAATTAACTTCTAAATATAATTACATTATCTTAACGATTTGCCGCACCAAACTTGCTTTACAATTTCTTGTTATTTTCTAAGAAATGGTCAATAACCTTCTGAACGTTTGTGTCTTGTAGTACCTGAATACTCTACCTCAGTTCCTAACTGGACAGATTCTAGTCGGCAAACCGCTCCTAGTTGTTCCCGACCAAATCTAAAGCACGTTGCAGCTCTTTGAAAATTCTATCACTGGAATAGACAGTTCAACGGCATACTACAACACTCACTTTCACTGGTTTTACTGGCTTCGTAGTAATATACCACGTTAAATGGAATCAAATAATCGTGAATTATATATTTGAATAATATTTGTGACTTGAAGTCAAATTTGATCGTAGAGAATGCTTTATTACTATTACGTATCAAACCAGCAATTATCATTTTTCACAATTAATAGGAATTTAACCCTTAACGTGACTATTTCTCGTAGACTTTTAATTCAAGTTATTTTGTTGCTCACAAAGTATAAACAACTCTCTGGTTGCCCTTATTACCCCACCAGTTAAACATACAACTGTTATATCACATGATATTCATTAGATATCTGGATACAAATATTTAAATTAAATGTATCAGACATCCTGTATGCTGCATTACAAAGGGGAATTGAGAAAATATGTTTTTAGTCATCTGGCGACCCTGAAACGTGAAGATCTAAATAAATTTCGGAAGGTGATTTTTTTCAGAATTACTTAGGTACAACACTTTCTTTGTCCTTTCGACAAGAGAAGTTAAAATAACACCGAAGAGCTTCTGCATACCTTTCAGAAATCTGCAAAAGGCTGTACTCAGAATTTCCTCGAAAGTGGACGTTGTGGAAATAATATTAATCAAAGGAAACTAGGAGAAAATATATCTTACAGTTCACCTAATAATACTGAAACAATAAATGGAAACACTCGGTAATCAAGTTATATAAATTTTTAAATAAAACAAAACATTCCCGGCGGTGGGATGAACTTCAGCACCTGCGGATGGGCCAGTAGACCGCAAGCAGCTGCATTAAACACAACTCACTTATTCGTTGCCCCTTTTTGTCTCTTACATCTGCCCTGTATCTGTTGGATGCCATTTTTATCAAGGGTAAAGCCTGAGCTATGTGCAAATTACTACTTTTTTCTTCAAACGGCAGTAAAATTTGGCATTATACTGCTGGATTGATGATGCTAAACTATCACTTTATTGCCAAGCGGCAGATAATATTATCTGCCGCTGACGAGCGGCAGATAAAGTTATTATCTGCCGCTGACAACTTTATCTGCCGCTGACGAGATCAAGTAATTTTCTTAGAATTTTGTTCACAAAGTTGTAAATAATTTGTTATAAAAACGTTTGAAGAAAAAATACTATATGTTATTCGGAGCAAAAGTATCTTTATGTGGCTCGGCTGTACTTATCTGCCACGCAAGCTCGGCAGATAACCCGTCCAGCCTCGCCACATAAAATATAACTTTCGCTCCTAATAACATAATATACTATTACCTATTTCTCTGTTAAAGCAAAAATAAACAAAATTTTATATTTTTAAAGTGCTCACCTTGTATTTGTTGGGTTCAAGGTATGCCCTTCTTCGCCAAGGGTAAAAACCTGAGCTATGGACAAAATAATAGTTTCATTTAAATAATATATTTTGAGGTAAAGTACACATATGCATAATTTTATCTTTTTAAGGCACTCACTCTGTATATATTTTACCAAAATTGTCTAGGTTTCATGCCAGGAAGGCGTATAATCCGCATGAAAAGTATCGTCTTCCTCCAAATAGTGTTTTAGTTATACCCGCAACAGACAGACAGACGGAATTAAGAAAACCTGTTTTTTGTCATCTAGGGACCATGCATGTAAAGATTGAAGAAATCTGGAGAGGTGATTTTTTCGCAATTACTGTACTTCCTCCGTCATTTAGACGAGTAATAAAAAAGATGCCTCGATAGGTCTCATAGTATACGTTCCATATACAGGGTGTCTCAAAAAGAATGGGACACCGATTAGCCATAGATTCATTACGTCATAATAAATCGATTAAACTTAATATACCTTAGTACAAAGTCCCTTCAGTAAGAAGTTATAGGGCCTTGAAGTTCAATTTTTTATTTTTTATTTTTTTGTTAATTTCTATCAATGTAGAGATATCAATTTGAATTTTGGTATACCTACTTACTATTATATACTGCACTAATAGAAAAAATTTCATAAACTAGACTTGGCTGTAAAGGGCACTTTACCTAACTTTCAAAACCTTTTTTAACTCTAACTTCGTTATATGTAACACTTTTTAAAATTTTAGGTTATTATCTGAAAGAAAATTAAAATGCACAAAAATAATGTACTCTTACTTCATAGGCGTAGGAGCAACCGTTTACCTTAAAATACCTATCAAAGGTTTTTGGTTGTCACTAACACATGTAATTATCAAGTACGCATGATCACAAAAACAATGGTCATCTAGTAAAAAACAATGATAAATCAATTAATGACATTAGTGACATAAGAATTTGTTCTCTTATGTTTAAGAAAATGCCGCTACATAACGAATTCTCCAATGCTGAAAGGTTCGTTATGTCGCAGCATTTTCGTAAGCACAAAAGACAAAAACCTGATGTCACCAACGTCATTAATTGATTTCTTGTTGTTGTTTACTAGATAACAATCATTACCCATTGTTTTTGTGATCATGGCTACTTGATAATTGCACATCGTAATGACAATCAAAAACCTTTGATAGGCATTTTACGGTAAACGGTTGCTTTTATGCTTAAGAACTAAGAGCACATTATTTTTGTGCTTTTTGATTCTCTTTCAGAAAATTACCTGAAATTTTAAAAAATGTTACATATAACGAAGTTAGAGCTAAAAAAAGTTTTGGAAGTTAGGTAAAGTGCCCTTTACAGTCAAGTCTAGTGTATGAAATTTTTTTCTATTAGTGTAGTATATAATAGTAAGTATGTATACCAAAATTCAAATTGATATCCCTACATTTGTAGAAATTAACAAAAAAATAAAAAATAAAAAATTGAACTTCAAGGCCCTATAACTTCTTACTGAAGGGACTTTGTACTAAGGTATATTAGGTTTAATCGATTTATTATGACGTAAGGAATCTATGACTAATCGGTGTCCCATTCTTTTTGAGACACCCTGTATAACAGGGTTTCGTGCACATTTTAACGTGGCTTGCCTATTGCAGAGTAATACTATGCTGTACAGTTATTCCCCAAACGTCGACTCAAATATACAGGTTTTTTCCTTAATCTGTTGCAACGTTCCGTGCATTCTCTAATCTTATCCAGTAGGATGAAGTAAGGGAATCCATAGCAATGTATTTAAAGTCGTAGCTGCCGCTGTATCAAGTGTATCAATGATACATGGCCAATTAACAAGAGGGGCTAGTAGTAGCCAACTCCAACCCCGAGTCAACAGAAATCTTTTTAAAAAATCTTAAACACAGAAGCTGTTGGACACTATTTTAATTAAAAACTGTAATGAAACGAATACGAAAATAGGTGCTTTAAATGTCTATTTACACATCTCATGCTCCATCATTCTGTGAATTTTTTCGTTTTTCTAACATTAAACCTTGGCACTATTATAGAACTTTTAACACTATACATTAAGATACCATACTTTCAACTAAACAATGAATTTCACCAACAATATTTCGGGATGGCAATGGGTTTCCCTTTAACCTCTATTGTTAGTAACCTTTTTATGGAAGAGTTTAAACAACATGTCACACATCCACAAACAAAGCACTAGTTTGGGGGACGTATGTTGATGATGTAACAGTAAAGGAACCTCCAAAATGCACATTATAAACCGAACAACATAATCAATTACCTTTTGTTGATTCACTCGCACAGTAAATAATGTTGAAACATCAGTATATCGTAAGAAAATCAACAATATAAACTTAATATTGATTTTATTTGTTGTAAATGTGAAGTTGTTTATATACGTACACCGCTCTGTTGGGGAAAATGAATAAAATAACTACATAATGAGTGAATCGCTGAAATGATTTCCCTCGCAATTCACTAATGAACTCGATGCGATAAAGAGGCACGGAAGCCACAGTTTTCATCTGTGAGGTTTGCTACGCTATTAAACCGAAATTAAAATGGCGTCAGAATTATTACACACTCCAAATATTGGTGTAAAACTGATAACAAGGGCCTCAAATGCCCAAGTACTCCTAGGAATTTTATTAAGTTTGTCGAACGCGTCTGTTACGCAAAGAGCTGAACGCAACCAAAAACAAAATGAATCTAGCAGTCAATATGAAGACACTAAAAGAACGTATTATTTCACAGCTAAATGAACAAACGTGGAAAATTTCCAGAATTTCTCAACGATCTGCATAGAATCATAACCACAAATTCTTGTTGAAACACTTTCTACGTTAATATTAGGCATTCACACGAGGCATTTCAGAGTCTGTGGATCCTCGCGTGGCACAAAAACAGCTCGGCTACGAGCGCGATTACCAGTAAGTCATAGCGTCTGTGAAGAAGCTGCCCAAAACTGCAAGGACGTGTTGTGTGGGCCTTTCTCTAGATGGAAATGTGCAGTCGCACGAGGAAAGTGCACATAGAACAATCCCATAAGCTAGGTGACGACAAGCGTAGCTTAATAAGTCAGTCGGAGTCACATGTAGAATTTTACTTGCAGATCTTCCCGACGGGTACTCCCAAACTAGCTAAGCTTCAGGTAGTGCTAACTGAGCCAAAGGAAAAACGTACCCAAAAAGGCCGAAGTTGAAAGGAGGCCACAGGTGAATACTGCTTCTGAAATAATATCTAATTCTGGCATAACCATACGAATTCCAAAACACACGACGCAAAGATGCTAAACTAAACTTTTCGAAGATATTGCAGGATTTCGATCTCCATTTAACTGAGCCTTCGGAAACATTTACTACAAAGCACCAGAAGCCATATCAGGTTCAGTTTTTTTAAAATAGAGATAGAAAACCGCTCCCGCTATATATATTGACAATCTGTGAAAAATAATCAAAATTCCCCAGCTTAAAGATTTTCAAAATGTAGACGAAATTGAAAAGGAAGTTTAGGCAACCGAATGTACAGCAACGAAGAAGTGGCGACTGAATCTACATTGCAACAGCTGAAAACCCCAAAACAATTTCTGGGTATCAGCCTAATTTTAATTAATGTAAAACTTAGACCAATCAATACTCTCGCCCACGCCAGGTGGGAAGCCGATTATCGATGGGCCAGCGATCATCGAGCAGAGAACGTGCGTAGGTGAGTGGTATTGGTCAGTCAATGTAACTGTTTGGAAAGCCCTTACTGTGCCAATTTTGGTAAATTACAACCTCAGTCTAATTATCTTACACGACAGGTGTAGCTGTTTGCATTTGCTCTATTAATTCACGCACTAAATAATATTTTTTTGTAGCCATAAATTATTATTTGTTATTCTTCGTTTGCACACTCAAAAATTGGAATTGAATTTTGATTTTAAAATAACTTTAGTAAAATCACACCAAATATCCTACAGAGTTAAGTTGATCCTCAGCTTAGCATTTTCTTTTATTATTTATCACATCAACGCGCCTCACAATAATCTCTAGTTCTCAATTTAAAAAATGCGAATGAACTTATCTAGACGCGTATTTTAAACCACAATTCCAACAGGCGAGCATATGGCCGAGCGTGCAGTTTATGGGGGATCATTTGATTATAGGTATTAAGTAACCTGACCTATGTATTTATAAGAACGTTATTATTGGCTTTATTGGCCACCTTTCGAACTTTGTCCAAGGCATTGTGTGTTCATTTAAAATGTTACCGAAGAAAGAGGTGGGCGTCCATAATTATACCCTCTTTCCGGAACCGTGCATTCACAATTAATACCAGGTGGCGGTGTGAAGAGCTATGGCACTCAAAATACTTCCTTAAAAATAGTTCACCCAGTTTTCGATTTAATTTATTCAGCAGTTTAAACTGGAACAAAATTTAGTGATTTAATAATAGGGTTCAACGATTTAATAAGAGAAAATTGAGGACGCAGTATTTGTCTCTATAAAATATAAGAATACAGAAACATAAAAGCATAAGAGTGGCGAAATAGAATTTTATTTAAAAACGGATTCAACAATAATTTTTAAAGATAGTTTTCACGTAGAAAATATGACAGCTTCAAAGTCATTTCGATTCATTTCAAATCAATTTAAGCCAAAAACCGGCGGTTCTTAGTGCGACCACAAATAAGGTAATTCTGCCAACTTTCGGTGGCGTTTTAGCAAGTGCACTTTTCAATATACGGGATATGAGGCTCCCAAATTCCGTAGGAGAGAGTTGGAAGTTTTAGAGAATAATGAAGACGACGCTTAAATTTTAACTTGAAAAGCGGTTTCTCAAATTATTTACATGATAAAGTTTGTAATAAAGAGAACATTTAGTGAAAGGGAAACACAATTGCAATACCTTCAATTTAAAGCCTTGGAATTTCGCTTTACTTTCTATTCCTTTTGTAAGCAACTCCCAAGAATGCCAATTTTGTTCATGGAACCGTTTTCAAGCGTAAAATTCGGAAAAGGTAAAACAATAAAATTCAGAGCGAATAAGAAGTTTTCAGGAATTTGGAAAAGCTTTCCGTAATTTTGTTAAAGGCTGGATTGTCTTTGATGTAAGGTATTTAATTTTCCAGATATGCTTATTCGCATTTAGTGCCTATAAGAGATGGATACTAAATATAGATAAGGTAATTATTGTACTCTTAATGCAATATAAGAATGTGACATCAATAAAAGGACGAAAAGTTAGAAAAAAAATACTGGTCATTCCTTCTTTTCCCCTATAAAGGATGTGCAAACTTGTGAGAACGAAAAGTGATAATTTATTCAATAAAATGTATAAATTAAGACATTTCTTTAAAACTGCAATTACCTAAATGTTATATTATTTTATATTTATTGATTTTTTGGTACATCTTGTGCGTTAAATATTGATTTTAATAAGATAATTGCAATTTTTTCCACAGATACTACTTTTTTTTCTAAAACGTAAAACAAAAATTGTATTCTCTCCAACACACAGTCCGAAGACACTCTGTATACACGCAACAAGCTATACAACTTTCATTTAGGATAATTTAAAAAAACTAAACAACTATAAAATAGTGTCATACTAATCACTGATAACTGTATATAACATCTTCTTCTTTTTTCTGATAAAAATAATATTTGAAAATTGCCAAACTTAATCATTACTGCCGTACGGTCAAAAAATGTAACAGAGAATCTGTGCAAAGTCCCTGACCTACTTTACCTATTTTACTGACAGTTGATGAAGAAGCGGATGAGAAGAAATAAAGAGCTGAACGTGAAAACAGAGCGATAAAAGGTTGTTATGCGGCCATGGGGGTAAGTTGCTTTCTGACAAAATAGAAAATAAAAGAACCCACCTCCCCTCTAACTTAGAAACTGATATTTATTTCGAAAAAGCGAATAGTACCAGTGAATTAGAAAACTACAAACAAAACTACACAGAAAACCTCATATATACAATATGAATGAAGAAGTCTAAAATCATTCCCAGGACGCAGCATCTAAAAACGTCCAACCCAAATTAGGTGAAAGGGAAAGAAACAAGTGCGTTGCGCCTTGTTGTAGGCTAATGTATTTGGAATATTATAGTACTCAGTGTTTATACAAAATACATTTCATTTATAAACTGTAATTGCTATTGTTAATTTTAAAGCTAATTAAATTCAATGTTAGTGTCACAAGTCTGTAGGGTAATTTCTGAGGATTTTATAGGGTACATGTTACCTTTTCATTTACTTGCAGTGGGTGGTCGCAGTCTTAACACCATTTGTATTACTGTATTATTTAATTTAACCCAATAAAAATTATTCCAAATACCCCCAAATACAACGCTATGGTCTTTGTAGAACAGTGGCTTTTTCAACAACGCCTTCCGTGCTTTTCTGTCTTGTGCAAGGGCAGGCAAATTTCTGACTTGTAGTTGCTTCAGGTCGTTGGTTTGTTACCGCACAAACACGACTTTACGACACAATCGGGAAATATACCTAGAATACGCGGCCCTAACTCTGTTACGATGGCGGTAACAAACGGTTTTCCGGCTAGAAAAACTCAGTCGAGAGGGCAGGTTCTTTACGACTTTTGAGTTAGGGCTGTACTCCGGTAAGAGAGGTAAATGATGTTCAATACATGGTGCCCCACCACATTCGGATTAGATCGGGAAAACACAATCAACAATACAGGTGAACGCACTTTAAATGTGGAAGCGAGTTACTCACCTTTCTACTTCTACGAGTACCTTGACACAGCTCGAGGCAGCGACTGCAACAGCTGAATTGAACCTACCATTTATTACACTTGCTTACAATCCATCTAATTTCCTGTACAAAACACAAATATGCATGCAAACATCAATGAAAAACGTAGATAATTGACAATAAACTCTATTAACGTAATAAAGTAATAAGTATATGACAATGAACATAAGAGTTTTACTGGTTACTGTTAAAAATAATAGACACAAGGGGTTAGTTAGGTTAAATTGTGACGTTTAAACTAAACACAAGTGACAAAAACGATAACAATTGACATAGCTACATTCAAAACAGTATTAACCCCTCAATTTGGTACAAAAGAACTATGTTACATAAATAAAATATATCAACAATAAAATTTGACGATAAGGCTAAGAATTTACTTTTAAAACGGTAATGTCTGTTTGACATCTTACACTTTAAACAACAAAAGCATAGCTTGACGGGAAAACACTTCACTGTAAATTTATGGGCTAACCAATACCATTGAGTTTGACTAATCCAGACGTTACGGTTACATTGGTGTAGTTCCAACTGAAGGTCGCACCCCCAACCAGTGTCAAGAAAAGAACGGAAACGGAAGGAAACTGTTGGAAACCACATAATTGGACAAAAATCGAGCGAAAGGACGGCGTTACTTCCCCATTCGTGTATAAATAAAGCACCTTTACGATAAGCATGTTCGGTATGACGACTCGGGGCTCCATTACACTAGCAGTTTAGCACACGGTTAAGGTATCCCACTTAATATCTCGCTACGGCGGTACAGAAGATGCTAGCTTCTCAACACGGATACCCTGGTTAAAACGTTACCACTACTGCGCACTGGCTCGAAGACGGCAACAATAGAGTTTCACAACTTACAACAATTTCGACTTACGCGGGCTCGGAAATTCGACGTCGGCCCGCGGCACAACGTCCAGCACCTCTGAACGAGTTGCAGGCCGAACGTTGAGTCAACCTCCGCGCTAAGATTTCAGAAGCCACAATGAATTGCGCAGCCGCCTACTTAACTTTACCATTGTCCGCACGCGGAATGCTCGGAAGATTTCAAACGGAGACAACTAAATTTCGCTTGCAAAAGAGAATTCCCTATGGACCATACAATCGGCTGACTGGAACCAAGACCTCATTAAAATTCGATAAAATTAGATCACACCACCCATGCAGCATGCGAGGGCAGAACAAAACTTGCTTTGTCAAACAAGCTTACGCAGAATTAAACTGAAGTTCCTAAAATAAGCTGCGAAGCGTTAACGTTTTACCGGGTGGAAAAAAGACTCGTATGGAGCTAAGGTTTGATTACACCACTAAAATACGAATTTAGATTAAATAAATCGGGAAAAGGCTAATATTTGGCCTAAAAATGCGGCAAGCACTAAATTCGGGAAATTGTTCTAACAGGTTACCTTGTTTCTCCATCTGTCAAGTAGGTTTCTTTTGTAAAGTTTAAGGGAAGATAGAACCATATAATATGGACAACCTACATAATGTAAATTACGTAAGTTTAGAAAAAGAAACTACAAACTTCAAGCTGATGTATTTATAGTTGAGTTTTTCTATTCTGCCTAACCACCATTCAAAAGCTTTCGTCACTGTTGGCCTATCAAGCAGGGAATTCGTCATAGATAGTCACCTAAGTCATTCTGTTACATCAAAGAACTTTTACCACAAGTTGTTATCTTCCCTAGATCAACCTCTAAGTCACCTTTAGTAGAATCCTGAAATGAAAACTAAAATATAAAATACGATATTGACACTAAGCGTAACTAGCTATGAAACAGTAAAAGGTGATTACTTAATCAAACTTAAAAAAGTTAGTTGATAAAAAGTTCAAAAGGTCTACATTCATAGTAACACTTTTGTTTTTGAAAATTTTAAAAATCTAACGTCGAAAACATTAGTTTTCGCTTATTTCTAACTGTAATAATACCATATCTATCTACTTTATACCCGTTCTCAATCATATGTGAGGCACAATTGCTAGGACGTTGTGTTTTTTACGTTCAACGTTTAGTTTGGTTCTTCATTTTTGTTAAGTATCGTTACAGATTATTTTATACATTTTCACTTTGAATCTGCGGTTCTTGGTGGATTATAATGATCGGGGACGGACTATGGTGCACCGATTTATCGATCTCCGCACTTTTTATCTAAATACGTTAAAATCACTAGGTGATCCCCATAAATGAATTACGTGGCTGCAAATGGAATTATGCAACCTTATGTATATATAATTTATTTTCAACTAACAACCGAAATTTCGAAGAACTAATCAGTAATGCTTCGTAAAGGTGGGTCCCAGCTGAACTCTTCTAGTTTTTCTTCGTGTTATAGGCCAGTGGCCTGTTATAACCACAAGGTGTTTCTAGCTGAAGTCGCTTGTTCCAAATGTCACATTTCAAGTTCCAGATCAACTTCTGTCTTAGACTGCTGCCGAGGTATTTTACCGTGTCTTTTTGTGGTAGCGGATTTCCTTTGAGACTCACTAGAGTATAAGTCTCGTGCTTATAAATGTTACGTGTACTGATTTTTGAGCCTTGGTTCTAATGTGCAATACATTTAACCATTTTACACGTCGTACAGGTGTTTTTGAAGTTTTCTTGATGCAGTTGTTGGTCGCAAAGTGAGGCTAATATAGGTATTGTTAGCAAATATCGCTAATAGCCTGCCTGTCGATGTTGGGAAATCAGCTGTGTATATCACGTATAGCATTGGGTAAAGCACACTGCCTTGAGGAATTCCCGACTCCTGGCATTTTATATACAAGTGTCTATTTCTAATATATGACTTGAGGACTTTGTATGTCATAAGCTACGCTTGGTCGTTTAAAGAGTGAAACGGTAATCCCTTGCCTGCATAGTTTATTTTAATATTTACATATATAGTCGATTAGTGTGTCGACGCATTTTTCATGTTAATTAGGTTTAATTATTGTAATCTACTGTAACGGAAAATGCGCGTAAGCTGCTATTTTAGTGACCGAATCGATTGAAAAAAATTAAACGGCGATCGGGGGAAGCTGAAGGGAGCCGCAATCGTACCGACCCCCCAAGTCACACGTCTGTACGCGGCTTTCAGGGAATTAGTCTTAAGCCGGTCCCAGACTACTCGCGAACGTTCGCGAATGCAGGCAATCGCGAACATTCGCGAATGTTTGCTTAACCTCCCAGACTACTCGTAGTAACTCGTATATACTTGTGCTAGCAACATTCGTGAATACTTGTGATGACTCGTGATGCTCCACGAGCTAAAGCAAAATATCTGTGTTCTGTGTGAACCGAAAGCGCTGTATCTTCATGAGGTGTTTGTGATTTTTTAGTAACGTTTTTGAGACTTTTTTCGAAAATGGATAGCATCTCGTACCTCAAGCCGATTGCGATGCAGCGGATGTTTCGGATTCCATATAACAGGCTCCTTCTCATACAAGTCCAACAACTCAAAAACCGCTTCAGGTGATAGTTCCATTATTAATAATTAAAGTG
>OW679197.1:36741700-36864618 GCA_940337035.1 Agriotes lineatus | reverse complement strand
GGCAACAAATCAAGTGACGGAGGTGCTAAAGGGCACAGAATAACTGTAGACAACATTTCAATAGTGTTAAACCCCAAAGGAAAACCATACACATTACACAAATTCATTTCGGTGACCTCCCAGGCCCACTCGAATGGCTCATGTGTGGCTAGCACAGGAAATGGTAGGCTAAGCCAAATAGCATACCGAATGCTCGATCCAGGAATGTTGCATTGGTGGCAGCAACTAGGTTCTGGTTGTTGACTGCACGTAGAACCGCAAAACCACACGTGAACACCGGAGGGATTAATTGGTGCTCCAAACTTGCAGCTATAATAAATACCCAAGACTTAAAGCTCGGTACGATAGAAGCTTCAATAGACTTACCCCAAACTTGCGCCACGGGAAAATTAATTCAAACAGCTCGCAACTAAAAAATCCACCAAGAATTGACGTCCGAGGAAACGCTCTCGTAGAACCTCCAGAGCTGCAATTAAACCGCTACATCAGCGAGGGCCAATTCCATTAAAGCTACACCAACATGCCTGCAGAACTCTGGGCGATCCAAAAGAAGCTTACCTGCTTACAACCATTGCACAACACGGCCATATTTATTTCACGCACAGATAAAAACAAAAAACGGCTGACAAGAGCGCGCAAAGTTCAAATTATGCGCCATAGACGCCAGCATTAACTAGACCGTGCTCAAAGACTTGCAAACCTGTAAAGACGGACTCTGCCGTAACATTATATCGTGTTGTGTTCATATGATATTATTAAGGAGTGCTATCATGCATTTTATTAATCACTACAATCAAATCCTGAAAGTCCTTTAGATAATGGTAGCGATTCTGATCAAGAATTTTTTTTTCCATTAGTAACTCTGATTTTCATTACTTGTATGAACTTTTTTGTAATATACAATTTAACTTTTGTATAACAAAATTATTTTAAAACTTTATTTCCAAAACTGGGTCAAACATGGCCCATTTTTTATATTTGACTGTTTACTGTAGCTTATACCGTGCGTCCACTAGACTACGCACCATGGCGCTGGAGTGATGCTAGTTTATTTTAAATATCTACTCTTTCGGTGGCAATTGATAGTCACACGGTTGCTAAGCATTGACCATTAAAATTGAATTTGCAAGTAACAAATAAAGTGGATTCGAACATTTTTTAATGGTCATGGCTATACAACGTATGAATAATATGTTGGTGGCACTGTAAGTCTATGTCAAATTTGAAGTTAGCAGGTTGGGTTTTGCGTCAGTCTGTGTCAAAACTGACGTACAACCTAACTTGCTTTTGTCGAATTTGACACCATACGTCAAGTTGAATAGGACTAATCGTTTATTGCCACAGAAAAATAAATATAATAGGGTTTGTCATTAAGTTGTTTTCGTAAAAGCAAGAGCTGATCTTTGGGATAAAATAACGTTGCTCTGATTCTATGGTGCGAAACCCTGTGGACACACGGTATGTATAGTTGTTATAATTAAACAGCAATTAATTTTGAAATATTATTTATAATTGTTACAGCAAAAAACTAGAGAAAATGACAACAAACTGTTTGTAGATCATAATATATTGTAATGATATGAATACAGGGTTAAAAAGAATCAATTTTAACATAGGATTAAGGTATTACAGTTGAATTGCTTCGAGCTGTTGGTGCTAGGGAAGAATTCCAAGGAAGGACCGTTGGTAGAGGAAGCACGTTTGAGGGATTTAGCGGTGTTGGAGTTGAGTGACTGCAACTGGGGTCTGTTTGGGTTCATGCTGTTAGAGAGCTCATGTTCCTGATTTTAAGCAGTTTTGACATATTGGTTGTCATTGGAGGCTTTCGCTGTGTTTGTGGACTGAAGCGGTTGTGGTTATTGGCAGAGTAGAGCAGGTTGGTTGACATCAGGGACATTGATAGGTTCGAGTGAAAGGTGATTGAGTTTAGGTATTTAGATAACCACTAAAATAAAATAAAGGTTAAAAAGGTGAATTCATTATTAAGGAATTACTTACTGTTTGATATTGTTATGCGGCGAATGTAACGATCTGGTATTTGTCATTGAATTTTAAAATTAGTTTGACATATCATTTGACAGAAGTTATTTTGGACTTGTAATAAAATTAAAATCAGAACATCAAATTTCAGAATAAGCAATCTAGATAAAAGGTATCCACCCCTGATTTTCAGTAGCTAGCACAAAGAATAACTATTAATATTCAAATAATATAAACAAAGCAATTTAAATTGATTAAAATATAATTTATAAGCTTATACTAATAGGTAACTGAAAGTAACAACCCGAATCGTATCATATTTATGGCTTGCAACGTGGAGCCGTATCAATATTTTACACTGTTTTGCATCGTTTGTTTGTTGAAAATATTTATTCTGATATTTTAGGATATTGATCGAAGGAAATGAAATAAGAAGAACTATTACAGGAATTATTCAAAAAAATGGTAAATCTTGGGTCAGCGGAGACCCGGTTTTGGCCAGACGTAGGTTAAAAATAAATCATTTAACTTTTTGTATCACTACCATGTTTAAATCACAAAAATAAATTAATACTCACGCCCATCCTCATTACAGCAAATTACTGCACATGAAAACGTAACGTAACAAATCTAAAAAATAGCAATGAAGCAGTATGCCCACACGTCAAATTTCAGTTAGTTTTTGAACATATATTGTGTGGTTTTTCTGTTAATAAAAAATTCTTCGGAAAGGCATACATTTGCTTGTTACGGATCAAAAGTCATTTATAAGTATTTACGTACTTAACTGCCGTACCTTTGGTAAATTGAATATTATCTACAATATAATTTAAATTATAATTCAAGTTTCATATGTCAAAATAATATTCCTAAGTAGTCTTACAGCTATTTCTTACAACGTTTCAAACTTCAAGGCATTCTGGTTGCCTATCCTGGACTTCTCAAGGTTCTACAAATTTTTGGGATGCAGCTTATCTTTTCGGTTGCTTTGCCAATTTGTGCTGAATCACGAAGAATATTCCAGAACTTTGAGGGAGCATATATTACCATTTTAGCAAACGAAGCAGAACCCCTCATGGTAGGCCTCCTTTTTGTATTGTTTGTCCCGATTCTATTTTACTCCATTTTCAGCTTCTTTTCTAGCACGGGCGAATTTAGCACCTAGTTATGAGGAATACATTTTGTCGTGTGAGCCAAGGCTTTTTTTCGATTCACGAACTAGATTATGTGCTGAGGATTTCTTCATGGGCCGAGAGTTGCAACGTCAAACTGCCGTTCTGGCCCATCGCAAACACTTGGCCACCGCTGTGGCTTATCGTTATGATTTGCATCTCACCAACTCCCGATGCGCCTACTTTCTACCTTTCAGTAACAAATCTGTCTTTAATTTACATGGGATTATTTTTAATGTGTAATAGTATTTTATATTAGTCGTGTTGTATTCGCCAAATACCAGACTGGTTCCATGAGTACATAAATGCAGTATAATATAGCGCTTACATGGGTAGTGATAATTATTTTAAATTATTTTGAAGCACTCCAGTCACTGTTTGTTTGCTTACGATAATTTTGTTCCAATGTCAAGGTTTTGAATTGAAATTTTGGGATGTGTCTCACACACCATCCAAGTTATTATCGTTTTTAATTTTGGATTTGTGTGAAGCAACTTTTTCAAACACTTTGGCATTTAAATATTTCGATATTCACTTCATGTTAGTGGCCGAAAATTCGGCTGAATTAAACTTAATCATTTCCCGTACTTGCAAGATATTACGTTAATTAATTCACTTTTCCCGACGTATTGAAATCGATGAAGATTTTAAATAATTTTTAAGCATATTCGGGTGTCCTGCTCTGAGCCAAGATGACCATTCTGTTAATAATTATTACCATCTGAATGTTCTTGCCTATGTGGGTTTAGAGTCAAATTCAACAATAAACCCAAAATTTAAACTTTATATCGCGGTTACACGCTTTACCGACTAACCTACCGGTAACGCAAAATGCTAAATTTACAGTAAACTTTTTTCAACCTTTCATTTGATTAGCAAAGTGCTTGGGTTATTTGCTAGTTGGCGCCCATATTTTGTTACAGCTTAAGACTAAAGTATTTTGCTTAACCCACGACCAGCTCCGGTTGAGAAGTCGGCTGCCCTTACTCATCTCCAATTTACTGCCCGATTGACGATAACATGCTTTTTACTCAAAGCTTCAGTTTTATAGTTACGTCAGAGTGATCGCAACCCTCTGTAATGTAGACATTTTTTCTCAGCTACAGATAATACTCGTATTTTACTTTGGAGCTATTGTCAAGTTGAGTGAGCCAGCTTTTCTGGGAATTATGCACATAAATTGACCAATTTATAATTATTATATTGTAACGCGGCTCTAACAATTTCACAAGGCTTAATTTTAGTGTTTTTGAAGGAAGTTATTGTTGAATTAATATTCGATTCTGAGTAAGATAGAAACATTTGTTGTAACTGTATCAATAAAGTGAAGATATTCATCGCACACTGCTGCATTGTGAGCACAATAAAACCCCATGACTTTTTTTGTGAAAATTAACAATTTAATAAATCTTACTTAGGTACTGGAAGAGTTTGCAACAATTTGAAACAACATGAGTCGTACAGAAGTGATACATCGAAAGTAATACCAGAATATATTCGATTTAGCTGAATCACTTTAAAACGCTATTTACTTCTAAACCATGTAGGTTATAAAATAAACTTGTCTATTACTTTAGTTTGAAATGATTTCTATGAAGCATGTAGTATGTAATTAGCTACAAAGCCATGCCGGGAGGTATAAGGGAAACGAGTAAAAATCCCGCTGTTTCAAAGCTTATTACACGTGAGCATATAAAAGCTTGTAAAAGTTTTAAAGGTTTAAACAATATGTACTGCTAATGCTGATTAAAATATATCATAGCAGTGAACACACGTGACGTTCAGTATGCAGTAATACTATAATTATAATTGATTGAGCTTAATTTTATGCCTTTTGTTAATTGTTTCACAAAATAGTTACTTTATAACACTGTTTACCTCTAAACCCTATACCTTTTGTAGTATTATAAAACTATGTATTTTTCACTGCTAATGAAGGTTGTTTGTAAAACTGTTTTAGTTTGAAATAATTTTTATGAAGTGTAGCTAGTCACAAAGCCACGCCGGAAGGGACAATGAAAACGAGCAAAAATTCCCCTGGTTTTAAAGCTCGTTACACGTGAGCGTTTAACAGTTGCATTAATCTCTAGTTTGGTCGGTTGTAATTATTGCGACCAGGTTAAAATTACACGCTACAGATGCAGCGCGCCTTATACGGAGTTTTCTATTTAATAAAGGGCAGGAGTGAGCTAGATAAAAAATCAGGAGTCGGCGTCCTGTAGCGTAAGTTATGGTAATCCAATCGCAGTTGTATAGGTTAAAATTGAGCACCGAGACCCGGAATGTCTAATATCGTAACCAGCGTGATTTCTCCTTAATCCGAACATTCAATCACGCCTTATTCAAGAGTCGATTAAAAATCGAAGGAGAGGAATTAATTTCGATTCGATTTGCATCGAAACTTCCTAGCTATCGAGCGTCGCCGGATCGCGCAAGTTGCACGCCCGAATTTCCCTCCGAGATCACCTCAATTGTGTATCAAAGTCAAGTTCTTGCCATAACTTTCTGGTTTATCTCGAGTCCCACTGATAATTAGGACTTTATCATCGCACTCAGACAATTATCCTGCCTTTTAATGCGTCTCCTACCCGCTATCTCTTCGCCATCCCTCTTAGTAACAATTGCCTATTGTTTGGGTTTACATTAATTTGTGCCTCAATAAATCTTGATTACAAGGGTTCAGATTGTTCCATCCAAACATTATCAGTTGCTCTAATAATACAAATCCTTCTGCAAACAGCAAATATTGCACAATCCTAATTGTGCGATGGATCTGCACTCGCGTTACGCGAAAGTAAGCAGGATAAATCACTGGCGATTAATTGCAGCGACAAACCCTTTGTTGGATTGAATTAGAATTTTAGAGCCGAAATGTAAAACAGGCGCAGGATAAAAACCCGGCGTCGAGCAAATCCCCAAAAGTGCCCACTCCACGTTGAGAGCAAAATTGCCAGGCCAAGTCGCAGCACTAAAACTGTACGATTTGACGAAAGGGTGATTACCGCGTGTTCGACCTCTTAATACTCGAGAAGTCTGAATTCGGCGTTGAAAGTATAATTTCCTGAAAGCTCATAAATTTTTTACGGCGCCTGATTCGAGATTTAGAGGTCGTGGTTCATTTATGTACTCGAGAATTGCCAGGCAAGTTCCCTCCTTGTTGGTGATTCTTCCCGCCGTCGGTTATTAAGAGCTAAGCAATTAGCGTTTGGTCGTGATTACTGTCCTAAACTAGTATAATTATAATCTAAAATATGAACTGTCCAAATTATGCGTTTGTTTTGCATACCGTTAATTTGACTGCATTTAAGGTTTATGCCTGACACTATATTACACAATGTTAAGCAATCTATTCATATTTATTAAACAGGCAAATAAATAAGCACAATTTGTATTAGCAATAACATTTGAAATTATTTATGAATTCAACTTTAGTTACCTACAATTAGTTTGTTTTTCAATATTTAGTAATATTTTAATTCCAAAACGTAATATACTTTTATAGTTTAGATTTGGTATTAATTCTCTCGTTTTTTAGATTTTGAGCGCAATCTACAAGTCATTTTTGAAAATTGAAATCTTAGTTTTTATTAAGATTTAAAAAAAATAGTTACAGCTGTAGATACGATCTATTATTTTTGCATTACTGTCCAGAAGGATTTTTTTTCAATTTCGTATTTCATTTTTTGATATAGTGTTCATAAATGTGCTCCAAAGATAAGAAAATTTTATTCAACAAAACATTTTTCATTGCGTGTGCTATATCATACGGTGAGAGCATAAGAGTATAGAAGAGTAGCAATTATAACGGCCGAGTTCGTGTCACTGTGACATTTACTAATCATTTAGGTATTTAACCATTACTCTGCTAAATATAGAACTGGGTCCCGGGTGGTGTAGCTTGAACAAGCGTCTACGTTCGATCACAGAGTTAAGCAACGCTCTCTCTGGTTAGAACTTGGATGGGAGTTCCACGGCTGCTTCTCCCGGCACCTCGTGGTACGGCTGCCATGGAGAAAAGTTGGTCCCGGTTGTCATAATAACATCATGGCAGTCGTTAGTGGGGTTGGAAGTCCCCATAAAACGTACAGTGACGCCTATAATTGGCCTAACGGCTGTTGGCGAAATGCGAAATAAAATAAAAAAAAAATAAACTGTAGCAATTAGATTAAAAAGCAGTACCTATGCATTTAAAACCTACGAGCGTCGTGCGCAAACCAGCTGATTTAGTCGTTTACCGCGGTTATTAATAGAACAAAGAAAGTTATGCGCGGGCTTAGAGGCGGGAGGAGTCGCTTGTCAACAAGCTTGCGGTGCGTGTCGCCCAAAGGCAAAGGGACGCTACGCGAAGTATTATAAGTGCCCGCCTGGGGAAGCATTTCCGAGACACAGCAATTCATAGCCAGAAGCTGCTATTCCGGTTGCCATTCGATCTTCAAGGAAGCCAGTCGACTTTGCCAACACACGGAGCTGATCTCCTGGACATCTTGCTACAAAATAAAGAAAAGTTTAGTTACTACAATTACATTTTACCAGTGAATGTACCTCCCAGGAAGATTGGGAGACCCCAAAGCCGTAATAAGAAATCAACTGATACTACAACGTATTGTGCAACAGCTGCAACAAGCCAGGACGCACCCAAATGCTACGTGGGCGTACTTGCTGATTCAGCGCACTAAGATAAAGAACTGCATCATTTTGTTGACACATCGCTTCAGCTGATTTAAAGCTACTGGATTCAGGGGCGTATTTATTAAGTTCGAGTGCGGAATATAAACATTGCCTGTAGATTCAGCATTAAACTCGTGGACTGTTTCGTGCTACTATTCATAGCGCATATAACATTTATCTGTTAGCATTGTGTATTCTTTTTATGTATTTCCATGCATGTATGATTTTAACAGAGTATATATCTTTTCATGTAAACTGTTTGGTTGTTAAACGCTACCGCTGTATTTTATTTGTGTTTCATGCCGAGTTTCAGGTTAAGCAGTCTGTAGTGTATAATTGGTGTAAAGCGGAACCTGGGACAGCGTCAAGGTAGGTTCGAACGCTCCAGCTGCCGGTTCTGGGGAGTCCCAAGGCTGCACGCATACCCTACCCCGTTTAGCGTCTGGGTTTCTGCCAAGTGTAAATTTGAAAGGTAGGCGCACTTGCTTCCCGGTTCCTCAGTGAGTTTACTTGTGCATCGTTCGTCTTAATGGAATCGTGGTGGCGTTCAATCTATTTAGATCTGTTTACTGTTTATTAAGACGTTGCCCTTGTGCTATCTCGTCTTGGACCACCCCTCGCTTCACTGAGTCTAGTCGGCATATACATATAATATAATCTCAATTTAGTATAATAATAATAATAATTGTTGTATTTATACCACAATATTAACCAATACAGAAAAAACTAAATTTGAAAATGTAAACAGATTTGGAATAAAAGGAGGAAAGCTCACCAACAACAATAATAATTCTATTTAACATATTGCATGGTGCGCAACAATAAAAACGAAGACATTCAGTCTAAATAATATTTAAAAATTTGCGTAAAGGTATTTTTTAACTTTAGCAGAATTTTTTAGCAAAAGTAAAGCTTTTCTGAAATACAGGGCTGGTAGAAGCAGGAATAGGTAACCTTTCAATCATAATACTATGAATAGCCATACAATATTTAATTTTTCGAGAGAGGTACGTACATAGGTTCTTTGGGTGCGAAAATTTTGAAATACTATATTTACTTCACAATGAAGTTCGCGTCGTTTCTGCATAGAAAGCAAACTAGTTTCAATTAATGTATATGAGATCCTTTGGCACCTTCCAATTTAGTATATTAAACGCAGGAAATTATTATGAATACCTTGAATCTTTCTCTTTTCTACATCAATAAAATGGTCATATGGGATATTAACATAGATACATTGTGAAAGAACAAATAAATCGCGTAACATAGTTTCAATTTCTTTGATAGTATAAATATTTGTGTTTCAAATTAAATTCTAAATTTTAAACTATGATCAACAATTGACAATGACAATTTCTTGCTGCAGTTTAACTGGATGGGTGAATTATTTAGAGAAAGCATTATTTTATCAACAACACATGTTGTAGTACTTTGCCGATCAAATAAATGCGGTCCTTCCGCATTGGTTTTATTCCCATTTAAAAGCAATTTATTATAAATTTTGTTAACTGCAGGGTGGACCTCAGCTAGAGCGAATTATAAATATACGAGCCCAAACACAAATTTATTGATCTGTGCAAAACTAGCCCGGCTCATTAAAAATGCAAATAACATAATGGTCACACAAAAATGTTATTACATGTCACTAGAACTATAACTTAAAGGCTACTTTCTACTAAATGTAACTTTTACTGACTTAATTGTAAAAGAATGTTTTAATGGGCGTTACACTTCAATTGGTATTATTAGACTAATGCTTAGTAACATATCACTCCTTACTGCAATTACAGCTTTAATTCTTGCTCCCATGGAGGTTTTGACATTGCGCAGTAGCAATGCCAAATTCCAGTAATGGTATTTTTTAAGCTACACCCAGTACCTTCTCTATAGGGCTAAATGTGGTTTCTCGTTATGCTGCGGTTTGAGCCCCATCATTGCAAGCCATATTAAAATGGGTCCTTTCGTTGGAATGCTAAATTATACAGAGACTTCTGGCACGTCTTAGTATCTTTATTAATTAATTGCCCTGTTGTTCACCTAGCTGGCTCAATACACGTAGAGCTTTTACTTTGCATTAGTGTGAGAATAGGAAAGATCACTATCTGGCAAACCAGAAAGCACTCATGGAACTTGATACTGAAAATCACTTTAAAACAATATACGCAAGAAAAGCGAATTTGTTCACCCAAATAAAAAAAGGTATATTAACCTTTTAAATACACGCAAAATGATAAGGAATATCTATAGTAACTCTAAAATAAACAACCATTCCTAAATGCAGCATTGTTAACTAATAACGTGCATAATCTGATTTCTACTCGCATTTACACGTCAAACAATAATGGTATCACTATATCTAAAATACATTTACATTTAAAAAAAGCAGAAACACACACTAAAGTAACTGTAGTTATTTCGGGAACATTAAACTGCATCGAAATTGATAGTCGAAATTTTGATGCAGGAAAACCTGAATATTCAATGGCGGACAATATATTTAGGCCGGCCTGTCATTCGCTTGACATCTACTACTACTACTCCTTACGTCCAACTAACCTTAATTTCTGGCCTAAATTTATTGTCCACCATCGTACGTATTTATTTGTGTATAAAGCGAATTTATTTACATTCGCAAAATCTTCACAACACAGCCTTACTTTATGCTCAATGCTCGGGAACTAGGCGCAGCAAATTGGACTGGTCTGCGCTTCCTCTTGAATAACTCGTTGAATGTAGCTGTCCCACAAATGAGCGTAACGAAACTCTTTGACGGCTTTACAATAGTGTACTTACTCTGTACACGATTAAAAAGGCGTTCACTTGAAGTACAAACAAGAATTGCTACATACAAACACTGGGCCCGAGGCCACTGTCTTTTAAATTGCTCACAACTACCGTTAAACAGGACCGTATTTGTACTTTTCGTTATGCTAAATTACAACAGACGCATGCAGAAGCATGCAAACAAACTGCCTATATACGTAAATATCGAAATGAAAAATCTAGGTAATGGGGGTCATATCTCAGTTTCAATTTGGATTACTTGATGGCATTTAACAAAATAATCCGGGATGCCAATTACAATATTACTTGCTGCGATAGTCTTTCGTAAAAATAAAAACACTATTTATGAAATAAAAATACTACTGATTTTACAATAAAATATATAACACAGATTTGTATCTATACATTTGTGCTTGGGATTTTATTTGTGTGTTATCTGCACTAAATAAGACTGACAAAACTTGAGAAAATTATGTGACAAATGCAACTAGTGATTGGCCGCAGTCTTAGTATAAAACGCTGCTGTTCACCGGTTGAAACTGTTATTAGCTCGGATAGGTTGAGTTCTAGATAGATTGGTATAGAAGTTAAATATCAGTTAATAGTAGTATATGTAACAGGTCCGGAAGATCATCTTTACAGGATACGTAATTATATTTCAGGCCGATGCCGAAGACAAGGCTTGAAGCCTACAAATCCTGTGAAGGGCATTTCCGGATAAATTACGTCTAACATCTTTTAGACACCCGTGTTTCTTCTCAATTTGATCTGAATATTGAAGCATTACAATGACAAACAAGCGTTATAACTTCGTAAATATGTATAGATGTTTGTAGTTGACTTCCGCAGTAACCACAGTCAACAAAACTTGCAAAACCAGTGAAATCATAAATTTTTCAAAATAGTCCCGTATCACAAGCAAGCCCACATACGGTTCAAGCTATCAAGCTGTTCTTACTTATTTAAAATTTGGGGGCTCTAGTTAATTTAGAGTGTGTAAAACTGGTCATGGGCATGCATACATTTAGGGGGTGGGGGTAGGTTAACTATTTCTGTTCGGTAAACAAGGATTATAAGAAATCGTTTGCCTACAGCAGTCTATTCTCGTACAATTTAACTTTTTACATAGCCACCGCAGTGAACACATGGAGAAACTTGTGGTACAAGGTAAATCTCAAAGGCTCACCAAAACGTTGGGTAGATGTAACTAAAGATTCCACGACGCTGGTTTGATAGAAACTGCTCATATGACCAACAACAGAATAAATGGCGAGACGTAGTAAGGTGAGCTGTTAGTAATAATAGCGAACCTATCCATCGCATCCACTTTTTATCATTTTCAGAAGAATGAGGTAAAGTAACAAGACTACACTACTAGATACAATATATAGACAGAAATGCGACTTGGAAGTAGCATAATTAACTGATTTTGAAGCCGAAGTGTACGTGAACTTATTTAATTTTTCATTATTTAAAGTAAATACAGCCAAACAGAGACAGATAGCGGGTGCCAACGACATCACCTTCTGGCTGATATTTTTTGTTTACTTATGTGATAGTATTGTAGCGGTGATGAGGGCATGAAAACGCCTTTCGTGCAAGAGAAGGCTATAAACTAAAATGCAATTTTAGAGTGCGTGACTAAACGAGCTAGTAAAAGTGAAATTCGCGATGTGACAGGTCTAGTGAAAGCGTTAATTCTACGCCTGCAGTAAGATAGATCTGTAATATCAAATGTGATTTGTGTGTCGTCGAATTGAACAATCAAAACTAACTTGTCTAAACGTCACGATGCAATTTCTAGCACAGCCGGCACTATGTCGTAACGCAGAGATATCGGCCAACAAACCCTTTTGCCGCAACTAACAATAGACCAGGCGAAAATGGAAAGTCAAGCCGGGTAGACAATACAGTCGTAAACGCTCGAAAAGGGAAAGTCCTTTTCAACGGAAGTTATTTCAACCTCTTATGCTACAATAGAGCAAAGGGAGCTAAGCTTGACGATCCTATTGCACTCAATAGAATAGGGAATATCCCTTCCATTCAGGCGCACCCTATATAAATGCAAGTAGCTTAGTTTTCGAGATCACTTTTACGTAACATCAGATCACTTCATCACTTCGCCTAATATCACTCGACTTAATATCACGTTTTCTGCATATTCCGACTTGTACCATTTTGGAGCACAGTCGAGGACCGATGTCAGTTTCCAAGGTCTTTTATTAATAAATAATTCAGTATCGAAGACCAGGCTACTCACAATTTGTATTTGTATTTTAAATTAATATTAACGAATTTGTTAATTTTGCATTTTATTCGTGTGTTCTAAAGTAATAAAAGGAATGTTATTGTTTACCACAAACGGTTGTATTTACTGAACTTAATTCCACAGTAATAAACAACAATAGTTCCAGTGGTGCAAACCACTAAAGTATGAGTACACCCGCAGTGATATCTAAATTCCGAAAATGCAAAAATAGTTATATAGAGCAGGGGTCCGCAAACGTTTTTTGGAAAGGGCCAGAACGTAAAATTTGTATACTAGGCGGGCCAGGTGGCAAACTCCAAGACATTTACATTGGTAATTCTACGCATAGAGCAACAACAAAAGATAGGTTTATTTTTTTTTAGTAGGAAGTGATACTCTTACATAATATTTTAATATAATATGTATTAACACAGAAAAAACGAATAAAATATTTTCATCTATTAATAAACGTATTATAGAACTAGTTACATTCTGTACTATGTAATTGTTTTTTCTGAGAAAATATTTCATCATACTGGAGTCCGAAATTAGTACATTCTATCATTAAAGTTGTTTGCAAATGATCATCTGTTAATAATGATCTGTATTGGGATTTTACATACTTTATTTTCGAAAGTGTCCTTTCACAAATACAGATATAAATCCCCGAGCATATGATTTTAATTGACCGTATTTATCTTCCAAAAGGTATTTATAGAATTGGGTTAGATCCATTTCTTTAAACATCATTTTTAGCAAATCATCATTTTGCAGTTCAATCACTTGAAGGTCTGAAGGAAGCCTCTCAATTATACAGCCAAATGGATTTTGAAATATGGAAATGTCTTTTCCACTTCCATCAAGATCCGAAAAACGCTGTTCTAGTTGTAGTTTAAGTTCAGAAAATATATCCGTTGAAAATTTTTTTGGGGATTTCGCTAATATGTATTTTAAATGTTTTACAGTATAGAAAATGGTCAAACTTGGTTAATGCGATTTATGTTTCAAACAATGCAAATTTTTGGCAATGTGCGACAAGCGCGGAAGCGTCGCACGAACTCTCATTATTCGACTTGTTAGCTCGACGGCTCGGGGCTGAATCCCTGAATCTCGGCCATTAGAAAACCCCAAGCTGACTCGACAGCCAATCGGGAGGCGAAATCGCTCACCGGATAAAACAAAATAATGTCGGTGTGACAAGGAAGACGAGGCCCTCTCATTTGCTCCAACAGGAATTTTTAACACGATTGAAACCAGCGTTGCGAAACTAAAGCCACGTGCAAGGGTTAGTAAATAAAGGGTGGCCCAAATCGAGGTAACTGCGCTAAACTACAGGGTGTTCGAATTTATTACTGCTAACATAAGCGATGAAAAATTGAGTAGCTAAGGACGGGTTAAAGGTACAGACAGGCTGTTCTGAAGGCTCTATCCTGCTGTAAGCTGTCAAAATGGTAAATATTAAATTGCTGAAGACTGCAAAATGGCTTAACAATCTGATATATTTAGTAATTGTTTCGTCAAGATGTTGTTTCTTTCTAAAAATTTAAAATTATTTTCTTTTAGTATTAATAGTGCAATTCCTTTACACTTAGATACATAGGTAGAACAGGAAGGTTTAATGTATCTATTTATCTACTTATATACATGAATTAAAAGAGTTGTATATTTCGTTGTGATTTTTAACTGAAAGTTACATATTATTTTAATGCATTTTTTTATATTTAACTTGTTTATTATGGACAAGGTTTAGGCATGGAGTGCCAGGTATCTTGGACACCGACTAATGTTGTCCTATTTAGAGTTTTGCCGAGACTAAGGAATTTAAACCCTAGCAAGTGATCTTTTGCATGATACACATCATAGTAACATGAGACCCACGGCTTTACATCACTTCCGAATGATGGCATTCTATAGAGGTTTTCTATTGTTAAAATTCTTTCCGTGGTTATAATTTTATAACATTTGTCAATATTATGGTCATATTTTGATTATGTTTTATTTATTTATTTATTTATTTGTCTATTTAGTACTCAGCCAACAGCATTTAGGCCAATTATAGGCGTCGCTGTACATTTTATGGGGACTTCCAACCCTACTAACGACTGTCATGATGTGATTATGACATCCGGAACCAACTATTTGCGTGGCAGCCGTACCACGAAGCACCGAGAGATGCAGCCGTGCAATTCCCATCCAAGTTCTGACCAGAAAGAGCGTTGCTTAACTCTGCTGATCGAACGTGGACGCTTGTTCAAGCTACACCACCCGGGACCTTAATTGAATAACCTTTCTGTATTTCGATTCGTTAATTTGGTTAATATCAGTACAGCATTTAATATTCTGCCATATGAAGAGCAGAAGACGGAAATTCGTTTTCACCGAGCTTTGATTCCGAATACTATTTTAAATATTAGCTGGAATATTGGATACCTACATTATTTTAGCTGCTCTAATAAAATTATTGATTGATAAAAAAGGGAAGATTCCCTCATATAGATAGAATTTGATATTATATTTAATGGCATTGCGTTGTAGCTTATAAGAGAAATTATAACTGTTGGCTTTCCAGTAATACAGAACTAACTTTCTTAATTGTTATTGCTGCGCTGTAAGTTGTTCAGCTGCCACTTTTTAGATATTGTACCTACTGTGAGTGAACTCCATTCACAGTCATTGCCTGAATTTATGATGGAATCACGTCTTTAGAGGAAGTCCAATCCCGGCCGGCGTGTTCCTGATAAATTGCCGTGTACGACAAGATGCAGGAAAACTCATTTAAATTGTTTATCGCATTCTTCGGTACACTACATCAAATTACTCAAGTGTAACTAACAAATATAAACAATGATTTATGTCTTAAAAATCTGACGTTGGCTACCTACATGATTACCCTGAGTGAACGTTCCGCCGCATTTTTTGCCCCGTCCTCTCGGTGCGGCCGCTTAGGCGCAGGCAGGACTCTGATTAGCACGGGCTCTCTCATGTCCCCGACCCGAAAATCGGGACGATTGCGTTTGATTCGATAATTTTTGATGGATGCGTGGCCGCAGTAGGAGTCACACGAGGTTATGCTTATCAATCAATTGTTTCTGTTTTGGAAACGTACGGGCCGTGGCTAATCCGCTCTACCATGCCAGCAGGATCTCGTATGCAGAGGAGGTTGATTAACAGGCCTTTCCTGGGATTTATTAATGGCAATCTAGTCGTCAGCGAACAATTCCGATGATTATTATTGGGGCCTTTATAATACTGGTTGGTAATGTTTCTACTGGAATCTCTGTTCGAGTATCACGTTTTGCTGATACCCATGTTTTTTATATCCACTACCATGAGGTAAAGTATCTGGGTCACGAAAAAATTGTAAATTGTAATTAATTATTATAGTAATTAGACCGTAATAAAATGTTTGATCGTTCATTTAAATAGTTTGTTCACAATCGTAGTTTTAACAGATATGATTCAATTACGCCAATATCAAGAGAATACAATAACTAAAACAGCATAGCAGCCACGCACGACCCCCGCTGCTCCTTAGTAAAATTCAGCTATGGTGTTTTCCTACTTTCTGTCTGCATACACTGCATACACGTGGCATAGAAGCGATGTTTACCAATTGCTCGCTTTGTGTTTATTTTAAACACGAGCTAAAATGTTTTAAAAATAATTCAAAATGATTAGATTTTTAAAATACTATAGTATGGGACACCCTGTCCCAACAATAAGTGCACAAGAAATGGCAGCATGTTAAAGGTGAAAAATGCCGCAAAAATTCTGAGAATTGTAAAATTTTATTAAAAAGTCCGTTTATCCGACCCAGACGATTCGAACGTAATACCACAGCTGCGTTTTGCAGAAAACAACACTAAACAGCATTTATAGCAATTGAATGTTTTATGCAAAATCAATTGAAATTACTTTTACCCTTGGAGCCTGGTTAGCCAAGGTTGTCGTCTCTTTCAAATTTTAGTGTATTTAATTTTCTGGTTTCCTCGAAATAATAGTTTATCACCTATTATTATCAATTGAATTACAAACTTCACAAATATCAGTTCTGGAACGCCTAAAGCTAACAGGAAATTTATCCATAAGGATACGTTAAAAATATGTTACTTTGTATTAGAACTCTAGCTGAGTTATTATAATATGTTGTTCAGGTTAATATTTTATTGTATCTTTGAGATCTAAGCAGAGCTGAGATAGTTACTTTTAGAATCTAACTAATTACAAGTTACAAGTGCCTTTTTAAAAAGTATCTGAGTTGCTTGGAATAAGATACTTTTCTGAAGAAGAGTATCTAAGTTTCTAAAGTAACTTAGTTAATTTCAAAAAGTAACTTACAGTTGCTAAATTAAACCAAACGGATTCAAAATAAAAAAAAATCTGTAAAAGGATTTACACAGAACTTCCCTGGTCGACTTTGTGACACTAAATAATTTTAAAAATGAAATCAAGTTCTAATCAATTAAATAAATTTTCAAATAAAAAAAAACGTTACCGGTGGTGGAATTCGAAGTGCAGGCTGACAGCGTATGCAGTCTCAACGTTTTGTGGGATATTGCAAGGAAACGGGCTATTTTTACCTGAGATACGGAGCACCGACCCTTCGAATTCCTGCGTTGCAGCTGTATTAAGTAACGCACTAATTTGTTGCTCTTTTTTGTATCGTACAACATCTATTCTGTATCTATTGGGGCCCATTTTTGGTAAGAATAAATTATTACTAGTACTTATTGCTACGTTAAATAAAAAAAACAAAAATTTATTTTTTAAGGTACTCACCCTGTATATATTTATCTCGGTTTCATGCCAGGTAGATATATAATGTGTATGGAAAATATTGTATTCCTCCGACAAATACTTGTTGCGTTATACCGTCAACAGACAGACAGACAGACAGACAGGCAGACAGGAAGACAGACAGACAGACAGGCAGACAGGCAGACAGACAGACAGACAGACAGACGAAATTGAGAAAACCTGTTTTTTGTCATCTAGGAACCCTGAAACGTGAAAATCTGAAGAAATCTTGGAAGGTGATTTTTTCGCGATTACAATACTTCCTTCGTCTTTTAGACGAGGGAAGTAAAAATTCAGGATGTTCTTTACATCGGCAAAATATTCTAAAATATAAAAACAAATGAGGATCATATATTACAATAAAACACCAAACTCTAGATAAAATAGCTGTAATAGACAAAAGTCAAAACAATAAAACATTATGTCATATCCTATATATAGTATGATCAAAAATTAATCTCAAATGGTATAGCTGTGGAAGTGCAAACCAACGCCTTTAAAATTGGCCTACATACTTATATTTAATTCAAACTTTAAAATTTTATTCTTTTTATCCATCTTATTACAATATTACTAGCAACCCAGTGAGACAAATGTCTGATTTAAAAAAACAAGAAAGGCCGTTTTTCTAATAGAACGCGTATTAAATAAAAACTGTACCCAGACCTGGAAGGTGTCAAAGTGGTTGCCTAACCGATCGACGTTTTAAGGCGCAGAGGGTCGCAGCTCCGTTTGGTTGCTGAAACATTTTTATTTAATACGCGTTCTATTTGAAAAACGGTATTTTTTGTGATTTCTCGAAAACCGGAAGTGTCACGTGACTGAAATTCGGTTCCTGAGCTGACATGACCATTCCAAACATATAACTTTCATAACTTTTTTTTCTATCTCTTACGGTTTGGCTCCTGAAACAGCGTCCCGGACGGACGAATATCACGTGATTTCTCGAAAACCGGAAGTGTCACGTGACTGAAATTCGGTTCCTGACCTGACATGACCATACCAAACATATAACTTTAATAACTTTTTTCTCTATCTCTTACGGTTTGGCTGCTGAAGCAGGGTCCCGGACGGACCAGCGTCCCGGACGGACCAGCGTCCCGGACGGACCAGCGTCCCGGACGGACCAGCTTCCCGGACGGACGGAAATCACGTGATATCTCGAAAACCGGAAGTGTCACGTGACTGAAATTCGGTTCCTGAGCTGACATGACCATTCCAAACATATAACTTTCCTAACTTTTTTCTCTATCTCTTACGGTTTGGCTGCTGAAGCAGCGTCCCGGACGGACGGAAATCACGTGATATCTCAAAAACCGGAAGTGTCACGTGACTGAAATTGGGTTCCTGACCTGACATGACCATACCAAACATATAACTTTAATAACTTTTTTCTCTATCTCTTACGGTTTGGCTGCTGAAGCAGGGTCCCGGACGGACCAGCGTCCCGGACGGACCAGCGTCCCGGACGGACCAGCGTCCCGGACGGACCAGCTTCCCGGACGGACGGAAATCACGTGATATCTCGAAAACCGGAAGTGTCACGTGACTGAAATTCGGTTCCTGAGCTGACATGACCATTCCAAACATATAACTTTCATAACTTTTTTTTCTATCTCTTACGGTTTGGCTGCTGAAACAGCGTCCCGGACGGACCGACAGACAAGTCTATTAGATAAAGGATATTAAAATAAACGAATTAGCACGTAAAAGTAATGTAATTGTCCAACAAATAAGCCTGCACCGGTCGAATAGACACTTCATCTTAAATCTATCCTAAAAATAAAATATACTGGACACAGTTTTAAAGGCAGCAATTACTAGATGAGATTAATTTTTGATCATACTTTAGTTAGTTATCCCATATATCCTATAGCTGGAGCCTGGAACTGGCGAAACATTAGTAAATGAACTAGTTTATAAGTACATAATAATAATAATATAAATGAAAATATTTCAAAAACAAACGGAAACTTTAATCATGAATTATTTCCAACATAAACAAAATATTTTATTCCCAAAAACCCCAAATTGATCAAATAACTATTTATTTTGGAATTGCCCAGATTTATCTAGTACATTAATTGGGGCGGGTTACTTTTTATAACTAGAGTTACAAAAAGTAACTAAAGTTACTTTTTGTAAATTAAGTTACTTTTCTAAAGTAACAGTTACTTCTCAAAAGTAACTAGGTACAAGATACTTTTAAGTTATTTAAAACAGGGACTAAGTTATAGTAATTAAGTTTAATTAAAGTAACTTAGATACTTTCAAGTAACTTAGATACTAGTTACTTCCAGCTCTGCTTCTATGATATTATTTGTTCTAATGGGGTGACGTTCTTTTATATTCTATGGAATAACAATATGTTATTCTTCTAATATACTTCTGGTTTTTCCATGAATACTTGTCAATGTTTTTAGATGATTGCTCTAAACGTTTCACTCCTAACTTCATAAAAAATTAATGTTTGACTTTTGGCTACATTACTTCTTATATTATTAAGTATTTTACCTATATGACAACCTTGTTCATTTTTATTTCTAATTCGTGAAAAGCTTCCAGGATTGAATTCCTTAACATTTCATTCTGGTTGTCACACTGCCATTGACAGTTATATGCAGAACCTCTCATTTTCTTTAAAACCAGATTTTCGTTAACCTTCACAAACTTTTCCCTTTATTTTTTCAACGTTCCTCTTTTAGATTTTTAATAAAGGCAGTGGAGACGCTTGAACACGTTTGAACCTGACATAATAAATATTTATAAATACGTGTAGAACTGATTGCTGCGATACTAGTACATTAGGTGAAATGGAGCTAAATGTAGTAATACAACGAACTATTACTAAGTCCATAGATGTTTAATACTTTTGATGAAAAAGATTTAAAAAAAAATAGAATGATACTTAAGATATTGCACAAAAAATTTAAAGACTGCAGTTTTATTTATGGCAAAATTCTACAACTCAAAAAGTTTAACAGAAGTTCGCTGATCCTGGAATCAAACGATCAAGCAATTTTTGCTGTGCCGTACATAAAGCTTGATGTCATATAAAGGTGAGCTCACAATCCGTCAATTTACCTTCCACAATTGCAGTAACGACATTGCAGAAGCTTACGGACATCACAATCTCTTGAAGAGTTTCGACGTTCGGGACTGCTCACTATTGTCTCTCCAAATTTCGAAGGAACTAGGCCCTGAGCATCACCGAATATAAAAGGGTTTGCTAAGTTGAACTGCCCTCTCACTTCATCAGCAGTCATGTGAGCGTTTGCTGTTGTGGCTTCGACAATTTTGTACCTGTATGCGTTTGAAATATAAATCATGTGTATTTGTTTATTTTGTTTATTTACGTGTGAGTGTAACAAGCTAAACAATTAAAGGATATCAATAATACGTACAAACATGTATGACCGTAGTTGGACAATTACATCACCAGTACATACGAAGAGTATACAGTATAAAAATTATACTCATTAATACACCCTTTTCAAAAAATCAACACCTTTATCCGAAATAGAAGAGAGGTTTTTATTATTACTAGTAATTGCGTTTTTTATTGAAATTTGCGAGCGGAGACACATTTCTGGCAGTTCTCTGAATGTCATTTTTTGGCAGTAGTCTATTATGATATGTTTTTCGGACTTTTTCCACTGTATAGGGTGTAAATCACACAACGTTTCGGGAGTAGATCAAAAACTCCCGAAACGTTGTGTGATTTACACCCTAGACAGTGGAAAAGGTCCGAAAAACATATCACATTTCTGGCAGATATTTTTCTAGGCTCCTAGCAATTTTGTTGAGTATGCTATGAACCTTTTGAGTTGTAGAGCCGAACTGGTGGTTGTGTAGAAGTATTAAAATGTCATGTCCTTTAGTAGAAGCCATTCGAACAGTTTAATTGTTATGAGAAATTGGGAGATATGCCGATAAGACATGGGTACGTGTGGGGGTTTCTTTGATTTGTAGTCTCTGATTATATATATATATATATATATATATATATAATAATTTGGATTGTGCACGTGCGTGGTACACATTACTTTGTAATTTTCTAATCAGGTCGTTAGCATCATTAATCTCTATTTTAAGTAAACTATAGAGTAACCTTTTTTCTGTGTGTTCTACCCTTCTAAGTGTTCTGTTATTCTGGTTGCCTGCAAACAGGATTTCAGACAATAAATTAACTCTATTCAAATATTTATCTCAAATAGAAGATCTTGTAAATAACTTAGATAGCAAAGATAGAAACAATTTCAGATCACTCATAGCTTTTCATATAACCGACTATTTAAAAAATCATATTAAACAACATCCACTTAGTTCAATAGAAAAGGAATGCAGCAGTTTCTTAAAATCCAACCCTAACTTGTTAATTGTTCCGTCAGACAAAGGTAATGTCACAGTAGCTCTGGACCGTACAGACTATGTAAATAAAATGCAAACGTTACTGCAAGACGATAAAGTCTATAAACAAATTCCTAAAGACCCCACTACTACAATTGAGACTAAACTAAATAAACTTATAAAAAACCTGCTGAACAAACATTATATAGATGATATCACCTATAAACGTCTTATTTGTCACAATGCCGTGTCTCCTAAACTTTACGGGTTACCTAAAATACATAAACCCGACACACCTTGCAGACCTATTGTTTCATCGCCCCAATCTCCGGATAGGAACCTATCTAAGTTTATAGCAGAAATATTAAGCCAGTCATTTACAGAGTATAATAATTATAGAGTGAAAGATACTTTTGCCTTTAGCACTTTGATGAATAACTTTCAATTACCACCCAATTATGTCATTTTTTCTTTGGATGTAGTGTCACTTTTTACCAACATACCACTTCAGTTAGTCACACAAATAATAGAAACTAATTGGAATTTAATAGAACCTAATACTCAAATTCCTAAAATTGAATTTTTAGCCCTATTAAAATTTATTTTTGATTCTACATATTTCACTTTTAATAATTCCTTTTATAAACAAATATTTGGGTCTCCCATGGGCTCCACCCTCTCTCCCATTTTAGCTGAAATTATTGTGAACACCATCATTAAGGACTGTTCTTCAAAATTGGATTTCCAATTTCCATTCTTATGCCAGTTTGTAGATGATATAATTTGTGCAGCACCAGCGAATGAAATAGACAAAGTGTTAGAGGTCTTCAATCAATATAATCAACATATTCAATTTACGGTTGAAAAAGAAACAGAGAATTCCGTTCCCTTCTTGGATACCCTAGTCATCAGGACTGATTCCAACATGATTAAACTGGACTGGTACATAAAACCGACCAGCTCAGGAAGGTTTCTGAACTTCCGTTCCCTTCACAATATCCGCCACAAAATCAATGTGGTGAAAGGACTAAAACACAGAATCCTGACAATATCGCATCCAGATTTTCACAATACCAACTTAAATAAATTAAAAACCATCCTTAAATTGAATAATTATCCAGTAGCCCTACTGAACTCTATTATATCTGCTAACAACAACAACAGGAGAAGTAATAACGAAATCCCTGCTGACATAGAAGAACCACCTCCTAAGCCACCAGTCTACAAAAGTCTCATTTATATCCCCGAGCTATCAGCTATAATTAAAGGAATTTTCCGCAACCAGGTTCACATCACTATTGCAGACAAACATCAGCATGTCTTGAAAGATTATTTTTCTAAACCCTTTCAACTCCGTATGCAGTCTACCAAATTAATTGCCAAAATTGTGACTCATCGTACATCGGACAATCAGCCCAAAGACTCAATGCTAGGCTAACCCAACACAAGAGTGACTCCAAAGTCAAACCCAAAGCCTGTGCGTTAGCCACTCATGTCAGCAATACTGGCCATAGCATGGATTTTGCAAATCCCGAAATTATAACTATTGAACCTAACACTAGTAGACGTACTTTTATAGAAATGTGTAGCATTTTTGGGACTTCGAATGCATTAAATTCAAAAAAAGATATTGACAGTTTAAGTGTTTCCTATCACCTCTTGCTATCTATGGCCAACAACAAATTTTCCTTAAATCTTTAACTTTAAACTCAAATTATTTTCATTCAATAAGGTGGACAGTCCAACCACTTCTTGGTCTCCCCTCGTAACATTTGGACGCGTGCACCATTACGCATGCGCGAACTATCAACATGCAGGAAGTTCATACATTTTACACCTGCAGTGACCTTGTCAGCCATGACCTAAATTGTACAAATTAACAACTTTTAAACTGATTTTAATTGTGTCTGTGTATTTTAACGTGTAATTATAACAATCAGTAGTACGTAGTGTGCTTCTAAGATTAAGAAGAAATGAGGCTTCACCAATTCCTTTCATATTTAAATTATAAATTTTCCATCAACACATGTTAACAGCTTTAAGGTTGTACACTAGTATTTTGCGGTAAGTTCATAAACTGCTTGTTAGATCACCTTTGTACTATTGTAAATTCTTCTTTAGGCATTGAAAATGGAATAAAATAAAAAATTCCGAAACGTCTGCGACAGAATACAATGTGGTTTTAATTTCCTAACCAATAAAGCTCTGAATATTGTGCCCAGTACTGAGGGTTGGATGTTCTTCCGCTCCCAGTCAACATATTGAACTATTTTGTAACCACACGAGCTGTGAAGAGTTTTTAAATTTACAGTATATATATATATATATATATATACATCCTTCTATTAAACCTGAACCATTAGGTATTCCATACTATCCTGCTCCAGCTATTTGTAGAAAAGATAGAAAAAAATGAATTGCATATTCGGGTGTATATATGGGGTGGGAGAACCGAATCTGTAACATATACATAGAAATAAAGAAGTTGAAATTACTCATATTATCATATTAACCACACCATGCTGAACCAGTATATTTTTCGCACTAACCTGAGCCAAAATATACAATTTTATGTAGTTGAACGAATTATTCTGAACCATTCCAGCGTTGCCACAGTTAATACAAAGTTATTTATAGTTTTTATTTACTCGAGGATTATATTACTGTTATTATTTTGCCGGAAAAGATATAAAATTAAGATTTCAGTAAATTCTGCATTTTGATTTCAGCATTTTAAGAGGGATATTTCTGAAATTAATTAATTGTACATTACAACAAATAAATTGTATTTATTTGATAACGAGGTCATCTTATAAATGCTTCATAATGATTCACAGCCGGCAGGATGGCGGTGGTATAAGTATAACAACTAAAGGTAACTCCTTCCACCAAAATATTTAATTAAACCCCAAACACGTATTTGAGTTTTCCTTAAATATTTTGGTGGAAGGGGTTACCTTTAGTTGTCATTGTTTATTTTACATTATAACATAATTATAGAATGTACTTTTGTTACTAACTTACATCGTTTTAATAAATATCGTTCTTAATGTTCGTTGGTTAACGTTACTTACCTAGTTATTATAGTGGATTAATAAATCAATCTTTAACATTAGTTTTTTAATAAACCCTCCACTGTTACCAATTTCTCGTTAAACCAGAGGTTGATGTGAGCTGATAAAATTTCAGGGAATTCAACATTGATTTCTTAGTAATTTACAGTTATTTGGGTTATCTCCAACAAATTTCCTTTTGAACATTAAATGTACATGTTCTCCCCTTATCGTGCTCACATTTGAAATTGTACTAAATTTATTTGACGAAATAGAACAAACTATCTACGGAAATCTGTAGTCTTTCACAAAAACGTTTTAAGTATACAGGGTGTTTCAAATCCTGGCGAGCGAACTTTTGTAGATAATGAGAGTTAAATATCTGGTATTTTACACCTTTCAGTGGTTGTGCCTGTGGATAAAAAATTAGTTTCTTCCCTGTCTGAATTTTTAACCCTACGGTGTATGTCTAAAGTTTTCAATGTAACTTTGGTAAATAACTTTCAACAACTTTCAACTTTTGGGCCTAGTAAACCTCAGGCATAAATTTATGGAGAAAATTTGTTACAGATTTTCTAGTGCGGTGTAGTTGCAATTACAGCGGAAGTCGCGGTGGGGAACAATTTTTGTCTGAAAATATTTTATCGAAAATGTGACGGGGTCTCATAATTTTGCAAAAAACCTATTTTTACTTCCTTTTACAATAAAGGAAGTATTGGATTCACCCCAAAAATTCGAAATTGAGTTTTCAATAGATCTTCACGTTTTAGAGTCCCCTGAACCCAAAAAACACATTTTTTTCATTGGTCTGTCTGTGTGTCTGTCTGTCTGTCTGTCTGTCTGTGAACAGAATATCTCAAAAACAAAAATAGATATGGCGCTGAAACATCATATATAAGTTTTGTGTACTATGTAGATGCGACAGCAAGCTTTTGAAGAAAATTGCATAACCGGAAGTAGATGTTTACTCTTGTGATTTTTCAGTTTTTTTCGATTTTTTCAAAAACGGCTATAACGATTTTTTTCAAACTTCACATTTTTATTACATTTTTAATGTGTATTGAAGTGAATTAGGTGATTTTTCAGTTCAATACTTCTAAAATGGGTTTCTTTTGTTTTTTTTTCTCTTGAACTAATACTCTATTTTGTACCGTTTTTGTAAAATTTGTAATTTTTGAAATTTTTTTACAAATGCTTAAAAATTTAAAATCAAATTTTTGGCTAATTATAAGAACACTCTAAAAGAAAGTTGTGTGCGTGTATCACATCAGATTTTTATATTTTGGTTTGTTTACAGTGTTACAAACCCAAATGAGTTCGTTTACAGCATTTGTTTTAAATGTCAAAATATGTCAAATTTTATTTATAAAAATCTGGTGTGATACACTCACACAACTTCCTTTTACAGTGATCTTATAATTAGCCAAAAATTTTCAAAAATTACGAATTCTACAAAAACGGTATAAAATAGAGCGTTAGTTGAAGAGACAAATTTTCGCTAAAATTTTAAGTAGAATTCAAAAATGTAATAATATACCGGGTGTTCTATTTAAAATAGGAATTAATAAAAAAAATAGAAAAAAAAACAAACGAAACCCACTTTAGAAGTATTCAACTGGAAAATCACCTATTTCACGTCAATGCACATTAAAAATGTAATAAAAATGTAAAGTTTGAAAAAAATCGTTATAGCCGTTTTGAAAAAATCGAAAAAAACTGAAAAATCACAAGAGTAAACACCTACTTCCGGTTATGCGATTTTCTTTAAAAGCTTGCTGTCTCATCTACATAGTACACAAAACTTATATATAAAGTTTCAACGCCATACCTCTTTTCGTTTTTGAGATATTCTGTTCACAGACAGACACACAGACAGACAGACAAACAGACAGACACACAGACCAATAAAAAAAATATGTTTTTTGGGATCAGGGGACTCTAAAACGTGAAGATCTGTTGAAAACTCAATTTCGAAATTTTGGGGTGAATCCAATACTTCTCTTATCGTAAAAGGAAGTAAAAAAGGGCTCAAAATGCACAAAATAGAAAAAAGTATAAAAAACTCATGTCATATGTTATTTAAATACTAAGAAATAACCCCTTACCACCAAATTATTTAAGTAGAACCTAAATACGCATTTCGGCAGCTAGGCTGCCATCTTTAGTAAAAGCTAAAACAAAGAAAGCTGGCCGCAGTTAAGAAAACACTTCGTGTTGCAAAACCTTCCTAATGAAACTTGTCCTTTAACATACTATTTTGGACTGGTTTTTAATAACGAAAGCATAAATACACTCTTGCCAAATCTATTGGTTCAGCTTTATCGGAAAAAGTATATACTATATACAGAACTCAAAACAGCGCCAATCACTAATGCGTACATTCTTCGAACTTGAAAATACATATATCTATCAAACCTGAGCCATTTTAATCATGCAATTTCTACCGTCTAGTGATTTTTTAACCCGGCAAAGCCGAGTGAGATGCAAGCAGCCAGTATTAAGCTAATAGAACGAGACTGCACCAATAATGTTGTTAGCTTAAATAAATTTTTATTAAAGCAAAACTTACCTGAACCACATATATGGTTCAGGTCCGTCAGGCTGGTTCAGAATTGTGCATACAGATACCCTCGGGTGGTTCAGCTTTGTACCATTACTGTATCTATATATATATATATATATATATATATATATATATATATACACACACACACAACAGCGCTACAGGCCTTAAAGGCCCTTGGCTTTTTCAACTATTTCTTTCCATGCCTTTCTATCTAGTGTAACAGTTTCCCATTCTTTTATTTGCAGTTTCTTTAAATCTTCTACTTCTTTCCTCCAGCTTAGCCTTGGTCTACCACGCTTGTTCCTTCCTTCCGGTTCTGATTTGTATACTTCCTTAACTGTTCTTTTGCTTTCTAATCTGTGTAAGTGACCGATCAATCTTATTCTGTTTTGTTTTATTATTTTAACTATTGTAGCGTCTTTGTAGAGGTCTTCTAATTCTTTATTTGTCCTTCTTCTCCAAATACCCCCTTCGTTTTTCCTCCATATATGAATCTTAATATTTTCTTCTCCCAGGCTTCTACTTTGGTCTCTCCTTGTCTTGTCATCACCCAGCACTCACTCGCGTATGTAACTATCGGTCTTATAATTGTTTTATAGAGTTTAATTTTTATTGGTCTTGAAAGAACTTTTGAGCTCAATAGCTTGTTGTATACTCCCACACACTTAGATCCCATTATTAGTCTCCGTTTTATTTCTTCACTTAGTCTCCCATTGGACGATATTTCCGTACCTAGGTATATTGCACTATCTTCTTGTTTTAAATTGTATACTTTGTTTTCGATGTTAATTTGCAGCGACTCCTTTTCTTTCGTTTCTCCCATCACCATGTATTGCGATTTTTGTTCATTTATTACGAGGGCTACTTCTTTTGCATTTTTTATTATTGCTTTTGCTATTCTCCGTAGTTCATATTTTGTTCTCGTTAATATTAGGGAGTTTTTGCACAACGTCACGTTAAAATAACGTTACGTTAAAATCGAAAGATTTAATTTTGATTGGCTGTATTGTGGACGTCGCTAGGTAACATGGGCTTTAACGTGCCGTCATTTTAGCGGAACGTTATGCAAAAACTCCCTATTAGTACGTCATCAGCAAACGCTAAACATTGATGTGGTGCTTGGAGTATGTTACTATTTCTTTCAATATCACTTCTCCTGATTACCTCTTCTAATATTAGATTAAACAGCGTACTGGACATTGGGTCTCCTTGTTTTAGCCCTCTGTATGTTGGGAATTGTTTTGATTATATGTTTCTCGTTTTTACTTTACTCATTGTTTCTTTTAGTGTTAGCTTTACTAGACTTTGCAGTTTCTTGGGGCAGTTTATTTGTTTTAATACTTCTATTATCTTGCTTCTTTTAACTGTATCATAGGCTTGTCGAAAGTCAATGAAGAGCGCATAAATTTTTATATTTTTATTCCAACATTTTTCTTGAATTTGTTTAATAGTGAAGATCTGGTCTATTGTAGATCTATTTGACCTAAATCCACATTGATATTCCCTTAGATGTTGGTCTGTTGTTATTTTTAATTTATGATTTATTATTTTTGCCAATACTTTGTATACTACATTTTGTAAACTTATTGGCCTGTAGTTCTCGCATTTCCCTGGTTTTCCTTTTTTATAGATTGGTATTATTACTGATTCTTTCCAATCATCCGGTATTTCTTCTTCCTGCCATATCTTCACTATCAACTTGTAGATTTTTTCCGTTAGTGCTGCTCCTCCATATTTCAAATATTCATTGTATATTCCATCACTTCCTGCTGCTTTGTTGTTTTTTTAGTTCCGCTATTATTTTTTCTACTTCTTCTAGCTTTGGGACTTTTTCATTTAGATTCTATTCTATTTCTTCGGTTTCTTTTTTCCATTCCACTTCATCTTTGAACATTTGTTCGTAATATTCAACCCATAGTTCCTTGATTTCATTCTTATTCGCTATTTTGTGTCCTTCTTTTTCCATGGTTATTTGTTGGTGTTTTTTCTTTTTCATTTCTCTCGTTTTCGCATATAACCATTTTAATTTATTTTGCTTGAAATTCTCTTCTATCTCTTCGATTTGTAAATTTTCATATTGTCGTTCTATATTTCTAATTATACTCTTTGTTGATCTTCTAGTTTCTTTATATTTATCTTTATTTTCTTTACTATTATCTTTTAATTACTACAATTTCGTTTTCTTTCTTTCTTCTATTGCTCTTGTGCATTCTTCGTTAAACCATCCGTTTTTCGCTTTTTTCACTTTCCTTAGTGTTTTTTCCGCTTTTTCCTTCATTAGTTTGCTTACTTCTTTCCATTCTTCATTAATGTTCATTTCATTATCTATCTCCTCTAACCTCAAATCCTTTATATATTACTTCTATGTATTTGTTTTTTATGTCTTTTTCTTTTAGGGATTCTATGTTTAGCTTCCTTCTTCCTGGTCTGACATTCTTTACTTGGGTTATTTCTTCCTTTCTGTTATTCTTACCATTATGTGGTCGCTGTTTATATCCGCTCCTCTTTGGCTTCTTTCATTTGCTACCTTGTTCGTATGCTTTGCCTCAATCAATACGTGATCAATCTGGTTCATGGTATGTCCGTCCGGACTGATCCAAGTCCCCTTATCCCCCTTATCTTTGTTTTGTAAGTATGTGGCTTTGACTAGTAGTTCTCTTTCTGCAGCGAAGTTCAGAAGTCTTCCTCCATTGTCATTGGTCTTGGCACGTTTACTATATTTCCCTATTATACCTTTGTAAGGTTTTTCTTTTCCTAGTTTGAAATAGCTGAAGTGAAAAGAATAGGCAAGTACTTTCAATACCGGAAAACAGCAAGACCAATACTAATCGAATTTGTCTCTTGGAATAAAAAAATAGAAATACTAAAGGCAGCAAAAAATCTTAAGGGAACAGACATTTGGATCTCAGAAGACTGACTACACTAAGCACGTGGAAGAACAAAGGAAGAACCTGTTAGGGCACATGAAAGATGCTAGGGCCCAAGGACAGAGAGCAATTGTGATTCACAATAAATTAATAGTAAATGGTAAAAGTTACACAGTAGAACAAATAGACCAATTAAAACAAGATACTGCCGAAAGCAGAGAAGGGGAGAATGACGAAAGGAAAAAAGGCAAGACTATGAGTCAGAGATCCCCATGCAGTAACACAGACCAGAAACTAAAAAGGAACCCAAATACTGACAATGCGCCAAAAAACTTATAAGCAAAAAAAAGAGGAAGGAAAAACAGTTGACGACCACGACGAAATAAGGCAATTCAAACAAAACCAAGGCGAAATAAAGAGAAAATTAGATACACGGAAAGTAATATACTTAGGATATTGGAATGTTAGAACAATTTACGAAGTGGGTAAAGCGAGCCACATTTAAATAAAGAAGGGAAAAAAGCCCTACTAGAATGGGACCCTGTCTCAGAACATATTATTACAGCAAGAATAAAGGCGAGATTCTTTAATATAACGTTAATTAATGTCTATGCACCAACGAACACGGATGAACTAGAAAATAAAGAAAATTATTACGAGCAACTGCGAAAGGCATATGACGAACTACAAAGTAAATATAAGAAAGACATAAAAATTATAATGGGAGATCTAAATGCCAAGATTGGGAGTAACAATGAAGGCACACAAAGTGTAATGGGAAAAGAAGGGGTTGGCAAAAGAAATGAAAATGGAGACATGTTTTTAGATTTCTGCGACTTGAATAATTTGCTAATAGGAGGAAGTACTTATATTCCCACACAAACTAGCCCATAAGGTAACTTGGACAGCGCCCAATGGAATAACGAAAAACCAAATAGATCATGTTACTATAGACAGGAGGTATAAAAACTCCCTTCTGGACGTTAGAGCGATGAGGGGTGCCGACTCAGGATCAGATCACATGTTGGTACGAGTGAAGGTTAAAACAAGGCTGAAAGCTCAAAATATAAGAAAGCAAACAAGAACAAAGTACAATTGCGCTGATCTGTTAGAATGTATAAATGTAGAAGTACCAATTAGAAATAGAAGAGGTGATTTTATATCATTTTACATTGCATTTCATCGTACGACCTATAGTCAAAATTCGCCTATAGATCGCTACTGTAAGTTAATAAATGATAACCACCTGGAAATATTCGATGTACCTTTAGGTCAATTTAGAGGGCAACTAAATAGGATAGCTTCTTAGTTATTTACTTGTTTGTAAAGAGATTGATTTTTATTTATAGATCTTAAGACATAACTATTTTTGTATATTGTAAAACTGTTAATGGGGTTTTCCCGTCAATAAATAAATAAATAAATACACAATGGCTAAAAAATAAAATAAATATGCAGAACGAGTTTCAGCAACAATTGGAGAGAAAATATGTCGAACTTGATATGAATGGGCTGAACATTGAGCAACTATGGAGTAAATATAAAGAAATTCTGAAAAGGACAGCAAAAGAGATAATAGGTATAAAAAACCCGATTAAAGATTGGATGTCGAAAGAAACGTGGAATAAAATAGAGGAAGGAAGGAAGATCAAACTAAAATTGATAAGAGAGCAAACACAGAATAATGAGGTATTGAGAGAATTTATAAAGAAAAAAATAAACAAGTAAAAAGAAGTGCGCAGAGAGACAGAAGAGTACAGTATGAGGAAATTGCAAATGAAGCAGAAAAATCAGTAAAACAAAATGATCTGAATACACTGTATAAATTAACAAATAAATTAACAGGACGAAAAGAAGGTCAAACAACACAAATAAAAGATAAAAATGAAAATAAACTAAATACGGAAAGGGAGATATTGGATAGGTAGAGGGAGTATTTCGAAGATATACAAAGACTACCTAATGCAGGAGGAGGAAGCAGATGAGGAATATGAAGAACTGGAAATAAATACAGAGACACCGGCAAGAGAGGAGATAATAAGGGCCATTAACAAAATCAAAAATGGAAAAGCTGCTGGCATTGACAATACCCCAGGAGACCTAATAAAAGCTGAAATTAGAGAAAATGCGGAGATTATCTACCACTTGTTTGGAAAGATTTGTGCGCAAGAAGCGTTACCAGCAGATTGGACGAAAGGGCGCATTATCACGATACCAAAATCAGGAGATAAAACCCAATGCAGAAACTGGAGAGCAATAACACTATTGAGTAATACTAGCAAAATTTTAACAAGAATAGTACTGCAGGATTTAGAAAACGGCGTTCCTGCACAGACCGAATTTGTACCCTAAGAATAATAACAGAAAAAGGCATGGAATGGCAGAAAGAAATGTAATTTGGTTTTGTGGATTTTGAGAAAGCCTTTGATAAAGTAAAGTAAAGTAAATAGACCAATGTTATGGAAAATATTCAAAGACTATGGAATCCCAAAAAAGATTATCCGAATAATAAAATTATTATACCAAGACTTCAGCGCAACAATCGAACACAGTGGGGGGGGGGTGTCAGAACCAATAAATATTGAATGTGGAGTACGACAAGGTTGAATTCTCTCACCGATTTTATTCCTGCTTACTGCTGATTGGGTTATGAAGAAAGTAACTGATAATAGGAAAGGACTATAGCATGGAGGTTCGGAGAGGTATTAGAATATTTAGAATTTGCCGATGACATGTGCCTCATAACCGAAAGACTTAATCATATGCAACAAAAAATTGACAAACTTAAAGATAAAGCGGCAAAAATCGGAATTAAAATAAACACTGGAAAAACGAAAATTATGAGAATTAACAAGAAGAATATAGAAGAGATTAGGCTGGATGGAAAACCTATCGAGAATGTACACGAATTTGTTTACCTAGGTAGTGTAATTGATCATGGTGGAGGATGCCAGAAAGATATAGAAAGAAGAATAGGCAAAGTGCAAAATGCGTTCGGCAGATTGAAGAAAGTCTGGAACTCCAAAGAGATCTCATTGAGAACAAAGATGCACATCTTTGATACAAATGTTAAAAGTACCCTGTTATATGCAAGTGAGACCTAGTCATTTAATAAAAAAGAACTTAAACAAATACAAGTATTAATAAACAAGTGCCTCAGAAGAATTGTAGGTATATACGAGCCAAACAGAATCTCAAATGAAGAATTGTGGCAGCCCACAAACCCATCGAGAAATATATTGCAAGAAGAAAATTGGGTTGGATAGGCAACACATTAAGGAAGCCGAACACGGATATTACAAAACAAGCACTGGACTTTAATATTAAGGGGAAACAGAAACAAGGGAAACCAACAATATGGAAAAGAAATATAACGACAGAGTGCGGGTTAATAAACAAAACGTGGAGTGAACTAAAAACCGTAGAACATAATAAGAGGGAGTGGAAAGGAATTATAGAAAGTGTGTGTGAAACTATAATACCATAGACCAAATAGACAACTCAACTCAACTTAACCGAAAAACAGAAAAAATACGTGGTGAGAAGATAGTGCAAGACTAGCGACCCCTGCTACAGATACGTCCCAGGACGCCCTATAAAACCCAAATATCATGTAACATCTATTACAATTTCTTTCCCAACTTTCGTTATTTTTTTTGATATATTCTTTTCCTTACTTTCGCTTGAGCTGCTCTATAGCTTATTTTATTAATGTGTGTTTTTGTTGTCACGTACTTTTGGTATTTACTTCTCGTCTTTTATCTCTTCCTCAATCTGTGCATCCCACCAATATGGCCTTTTCGTTCTATTATTTGGTTCATGCAATCCGATAGCTTCTCAGGCTGCTGTCTGTATGCACTTTTTCTTTCATATGTAAATAGTGTTCTTGTGTCCTAATTTTTCATCTAACCTCCTCTTATAGAGTATCCTTACACTCTCCTGGTCTAGACTATCTAAATTGTATCTTTGTTCCCCTATATTCGTCGTATTATTTTCCCTTTCTTTTTGAAGAGTTAGGTTTTCTCTCCTTGCTGGAAACACTATTTTTGTCCTAATGAAGTGATGATCACTACCACATGTGGTGCTCTTATATACTTTAACATCGTGAAATTTTAATTTTGTTGTCTGTTTTGTTATTGTGTAATCTATTATTGATTTTAAGTTTCTGGTGGGTTGTGTCCAAGTATATTGGTGTTTACGATGTTGATAAAATCATTTCTTCTATTCGCAGCTTATGTTGCTCACATAGGGATATCAATCTACTCCGTTGTCAGTTACTGTATCTTCCGAAATCTACCCCCTACTTTGTCCTTATCCTTCTTCCCAGTGCTACTGTTCAAATCTCCCAACAGTATTAACTCTCTTGATTTACCTATTTTATTAATTTCCTCATTAAGTTCCTTGAAGAACTCGCCCTTCGCAACTACTAGAGAATCTTCATTCACGACATATATTCCTAAGACAGTCACTTTATATCTCAGGATACTTTTATTATTCGTTCATTTATCATTTCCCAATTTGTTATACATTTTCTGAATTTTCTACTTACTTCCTTACTTATCCGGCGTTACAATCCTTCGTGGATTCTAGCCTCTTGAATTATTTTGTTCCATCGAGCCCTGTCTCCAGATGCTCTTTTCCAGTTGGACACATTAAGAACTCCGACGTCTCGCTGTACTCCGTCTATCCACCTCTCTCTCGGTCCACATCTCGCTCGCCCATAGTTCGGTGTCCAGAACGTTATTTTTTTACAGTTCTCATAGACTTCATCTGGATGACATGGCCTGCCCACTTTAATCTTTGCACTTTTACAAAACGCACTATGTCCTCGTCCATTATCTCAGCTAACTCCTCGTTTGTTCTTGTATGCCACTGCCCGTTAGCATCTTGCACTGGCCCGAATATTTTTCTCGCTATCGCCCTTTTCGCCACTCTCAACTTGTTCTGCTCAGTTTTTGTTAGAGACCAAGTTTCGCAGCCATATGTCATTGCTGGTCTGATTATTGACTTGTATATTCTCCATTTTGAAGCTCGGTTTAATAACTTAGATTTTAATAGTTTTTTGTGGATGTAATAGCCTTTGTTTCCAGCTTGTATTCTTCTTGTTATTTCTTCTCCCATTTTGTTTTTTGCGTTCAGTTGGTATCCCAGATAAATAAATTCTTCGACTTCATTAAATGTGTATTTACCTATTTTTATGTATTGCGGCTGCCATTCTCCTCTTTTTAATTGCATGAATTTTGTCTTTTCTTCGTTTACGCATAGGCCGACCTCTGCTGCGGCGTTTTCCAGTTTAATAAATACTTCTTTGAGCTCTTTTAGACTTCTGATTATTATCACGAGGTCATCCGCGTACGCACTTATCTGAACCATCCTTGTCGCAATATTGCCTGCCACACTTATTTTTCGCATTACTGATTCCAGTATTAAATTAAAAATCATCGCAGATAATGCATCACCTTGCCTCACACCCGTGTTAATTCCAAAAGGCTCGGAACCTTCTTGCTGGATCATCACCGTCGCATTGGAGTCTTGCAGTGTCATCAGTACCAGTCTGCATAGCTTGTATGGGATCTGGAGTTGTTTTTCTATTGCATGATCTTATTTCTTTTCACTTTATCAAAAGCTTGCCTAAAGTCTATGAAAAGGTTGTGCAATTCTATGTTATGTTCTAGCGCTTTTTCAAAAAATTGCCTCATAGTAAATATGCCATCGCTTGTGGATCGATTTGACCAGAACCCATTTTGATAGTCCCCTACTTGACTTTCAGCATACTTTGTCAAGCGGTTATGGATCACACACGATAGTATCTTGTAGGTAATATTAAGCAGAGTTATTCCACGGTAGCTGCCACACACATGCTTATCTCCTTTTTTGAATAAAGGCACTATTACGCCACATTTCCAGCTCGTCGGCATTTTTTTCTCCTTCCAGATTAGTTGAATTAGCTTGTGCAGTTGGTTGTAGAGTTCATCACCACCATTTTTTATTAGTTCGCCTACTAATCCGTCTTTCCCTGCGGCTTTATTATATTTGATATTATTTATAACTGTGCGCACTTCCTCCAATGATGGGCAGTCACTTTCCTGCTTAGCTGTCACAGGCTCTTGTTGCTGTGTTTCTTGTGCTTCCCCGGATCTTCATCTGCATCATTTAGTAGGCTTTGAAAATGCTCTTTCCACCTGAATTTTCTATGGATAATTATTGATACTCCTTGTTGCGCTCTTTTGTCTCTTGATACTCCACTATAAAAGTGGTCATATTGTCCTAGGTTTTCCAATCCCTGCAACTTCTTCTTCGTCTCTGTTAGAACCACAATATCGGCTTTCATTGTTTTTATTTCGTACATGACTTCGTCGATTTTGCGAGAAAGACCTTGTACATTTCACGTTCACATTATTTTTGCCCGTTTTCTTTGCTTTATCCGTCTTCGTTTATTCATCTGATTTCGAGGCTGTTGCTTGGGTTTTTTAACAATTCACTTTCTTTTACGAGTCTCGAGGAGTTAGCCCGACGCCTCAATCCCAACCTGGAGGACCAGGCCAGTTTTTGTTTCACCATGGGTATTTTATTTCCCCACTACCCTTTGAATATGCTGGATTGCATATCCAACGAGCTTCCCCAAATTCCCATGGGCATGCACCCGATGGAGGTAACTGGCAAATTCCCGCACGAGACATTTTAATTATCCAACAATAAAATAATCTGTCATTTGTGATTGAGTGCTCGATTTCTAAAATTTTACAATTAATTTGAATGCTGCAGTTCGTATAAAAAAAAACATGAAAATGAACTCAGGAGAGCAACGGCTGCTGTTCGCAGACAAGCCAGAAAATGTCTCGAGTTCCATGGAGATATTTTTGAAACTGTATTGTAAAATTTTAATACTATGTAATTTTCAAGTAAAACGCTACCTATAATTTTCAAAAACGCTGTCATTTTTAGGCTAGCTTAGTTATTAAAACTCTTACTTTGAGATGCTGCAACTTTAAATCAAATGAAAATTGAATAACATCTTTTGGGTTTTTAGCAATAGATTTATATGTAGAACTTATTCCCGAAGTTTTGTGCTTTCCTCCCGACTCGCTCTGTATATAAATGTAGCTATTTGCGCAAAATACTCTACATATAATTATGAAAGTTAAACTTTCGGCACTAGGGACGAAAGTGCGCGTTGCTATGGAAATGAACAAACAGAAACAACCGTTTGCCCGCAAGAATTTTCGTAATTTGGTTTTTCTACAACAAAATTAAGTACACCAAGAACTGTTAGTTTTTAATTTAATAATTTGTAATTTTCGCAGTTATTACCTAACCTCACATTAGCTGTATTGGACTTACGAAAGGTTGTTTTTAATGAATGTGTTAACCGCAAGAACGGGTATTATCAAGGCGGTCTACATTCCGCCTTGGTATTATTAAGTTTGCCGTCAAACTCTCAACTAATTAGATTTACTGCAACGTGGAACAATAAACATTTAGGATGAATCAGTTTCGCTAATTGAAAAAACACCGACGGCTACTACCTAGGTTACTCTTTTTATTTATTACGAAAAAAAATGAGTTTTTATAACTAGCTAATTGTATGTTATAAACGTAAATAATACTGTTTCACCGTTTGGTACTCCCAAGGATGATTTCAGTTTGCCAGTTTGCCTTCATGAATTATTCGCAGTGTAAACTGACCTTTATGTCAAATTCGTGGATGACAACGACTACTAACATTGGGTCACATGAGCAAAAATTAACCATTCAAAACGGTTGAATCATTTGCCTTATCCGTTCGGTAGGAGGTGAGATCACCTCCCAACATTCCTGGGGTATTAGTGTTTTGATTTTGCCAATTTTCTGAAACTTCAACGATGTCGGAATTGCTTTCGGTCCCGTTGAAGAAGCCCTCTGAAGTGGACATCGTAAATCCACTGAAGAATTTGATCCAATCCAGGTATAGCACTGCAGACAAACCCGAGGACTACACCGAGCAAATAAATGAATTTTCCAAGCTTAGAAATAATGCAATTTGGAGGGCTTTCGAGAAGTACGAAAGTTCTTTAGAAGTAATTTATAGGTGAGTAAAGTGGAAGAATGTAATAACTAGCAGTTTATAACGAAAATTCTTGAAGTTACTATGATCAGCTCGTGGCTTTGGAAAGTAAAATTCCTGCGCAAGAGGTGCAAATACCATTTAAATGGAAGGATGCCTTCGATAAAGGTTCAATCTTCGGAGGCAGAATTAGTTTGAGTAGGTGTTTTCAGAAATATTGTATGTGTTACTTCAAATTGTTTATTTCAGCTGTCGCTTCATTGGGATATGAAAAAATATGTGTTTTATTTAACATTGCTGCCTTGCAGAGTGCCGTTGCAGCTGCACAGAGTATTGAAAATGATGAAGGACTCAAATTGGCAGCAAAGTTACTGCAGGTATTCTTTTTTCTTTTGTTTTTCTGTTTGACAGTGAAGTTTAGTTTACATAAATTTGTGTACTTGGTAAAGGCTGTTTTACAACTTCTTGTAGCGGCTTTTATCATAAAGCCAGTTACTGGCATTGGTAAGCATTTATTTTATACATTTAAAAATGTATGAACGAGAGCGGCTACTTTTGTTTTTGTAAGTTTTGTATAGTATCTGAAAATCAAAACTACAACAATTACAATACAATAAAATTATGGTTTCGTTTGACGTATAAAAAGAAACTAAAAATTATATAACACAAAGTATAAAGAAATTGATAACATTGGTGAGTATTGCCACAGCAGCTTAACGTAGAGTGCTGTTTGTTTGGCAGCCAAGATTTCTTTTTTTAATAATTTCGTTAAATGGTGGGCGTGGATCACGACTGTAATCATGAGGGTGACTCTTTGAACTTTAAAACATTTTTTTAAATTAGAAAAGAAAGGTTGGGCTATTAAAGTATTTGTGGAATCTAATGGACATTTTACCTGTTAGGTATGTACTGAAAATATAGTATGAGATGAAAATAATTTTTGATCATACCAAAGAGCATATATGCTCTTTGATCTTACTTTAGATTTTCACGGCTGAGAATTTTATACAGTATAAAGTTTTAAGGACTATTAACATATAACCTTGTTCTATTTTCAATTCCTCCATACAATATTTCAAATTTTTCATTTTATTTGGGAAATTCAGTATATACAATTAATACTTTCTGTTTTACATCTTTCAATTTACGAAGTCTTATTTACTAATTTCAGCAAGCGTCAGGTATATTTGCCCACTTAAAATCCACCATAATGTTGTCAATCCAACAAGATCCAACTCCTGATTTAAATCCCGACACTCTCGGAGCTCTTTCTTCGCTGATGTTGTCTCAGGCACAGGAAATATTTGTTCAAAAAGCTATTCACGGTAAGGACCTGTTTAAAGATTAATTCTGCCACAATCACATTTTGCTATATTTAGATAACATGAAGGATCAAATTGTTGCTAAATTGGCATCGCAGTGTGAAGAGCTGTATGGAGAATGTTTAAAAACTTTCCAGCGGGACAATCTAAAACAATTATGGGATAGAGAGTGGATTTCTACAGTAAGCGTTCACATTGTTAATAGGTTAAGATATGTTTTCATGCTTTTAATGTATTTCTAGGTTGCTGGTAAACAAGCAGGCTATCATGCCATTGCGGAGTACTATCAAAGTCTTGTGTGTAAAAGCAAGAAGGCTATCGGAGAAGAAATTGCTAGACTCGAGGTAATGTAATTTAAATGTTTGGTTTTGTTGAAACTTATGTTTTTTTGACATCAGCATTCTATGGAACTATTCAGAGCAGCTCAAACTCGCTCAGGAAAGGCAGCAATGTTTCAAGATTTTGCAAATAAAGCCCAGAGGAATTTAAATGAGGCAAAGAAGGACAATGATTTTATTTACCACGAAAGAATTCCGGATATAAAGTCTGTAGAACCAGTTGGAAAAGCACAACTTGCTAAGATTCTACCCATAGGTCATCCAATGAGTCAGAACTTCAAAGGTAATATGAAATAGTAGTTTATTTATCTAGAACAAAAAGTGGCATTTTAAAGACGAGAAAGTTGTTTATGTCTGAGGCGTCAGCCGAGGACGGAATTACTTGCGAGGACCTTTAAAAACACTTTTCGTTCGTGGTGAATACAACGGTTTATTTCGTACTGCAAGTTTAATGAATTTTAAATTAAAAAAATCTGGTGTGATACACTCACACAACTTCCTTTTACAGTGATCTTATAATTAGTCAAAAATTTCATTTTTAATTTTTAACCATTTGTTAAAAATTTTCAAAAATTACAAATTCTACAAAAACGGTACAAAATCGAGTGTTAGTTGAAGAGACAAATTATCTCTAGAATTTTAAGGTGAATTCAAAAATGTAATAATATACCGGGTGTTTTATTTAAAATAGGAGTTAATAAAAAAAATAGAAAAAAAAACAAAAAAACCCCACTTTAGAAGTATTCAACTGGAAAATCACCTATCTCACATCAATACACATTAAAAATGTAAGAAAAATGTAAAGTTTAAAAAAAATCGTTAGAGCCGTTTTTGAAAAAATCGAAAAAAACTGAAAAATCACAAGAGTAAACACCTACTTCCGGTTATGCGATTTTCTTCAAAAGCTTGCTGTCTCATCTACATAGTACACAAAACTTATATATGAAGTTTCAACGCCATACCTCTTTTCGTTTTTGAGATATTCTGTTCACAGACAGACACACAGACAGACAGACAGACCAATGAAAAAAAATATGTTTTTTGGGATCAGGGGACTCTAAAACGTGAAGATCCGTTGAAAACTCAATTTCGAATTTTTGGGGTGAATCCAATACTTCCTTTATAGTAAAAGGAAGTAAAAAGTTGTAAATAATTTCAAATTTCATGTCAACAACTGACGTATAATTTTAAAGTACTTGAACTTTAAAATTTTACTTTAAAGTACTAGGACTTATTGTTCCATTTTTTGTACAATAAATAATCCGAAAATAGTAGTTTATGTAACTAGTCTTCAAAGCAAGGCTTTAGGGGACGAGTCGTAATGTTTCCGGACGAGGCGGAGCGAAGCGCAGCCGAGTCCGTAATATGAAGATGAGTCCTCTAAAGCCATTTGAGGACATGTTGCATACAACGTTTTTTTGTATTAGCTCTCCAAACATTATAATATGAAGTTTCAATTACCATTAACTCGGCATTATATTAGGAGGCCGTGCGAAAATGTATTTTTCTAGGATCCTCAAAATGGCCATTTAGAGGCCTTGTACTTAAAGTCGTCATGGCAATTAATGTTTGAGTCCGCTAAAATGTTGCCAGGACGACTTTAAGTACAAGGCCTCTAAATGGCCATTTTGAGGATCCTAGACAGTTTCCAAAGTAACCAGTTTGGGGAGCGAATACAAAAAATGTCATTTTTGACATCAGTATGAAATAAACTATAATACCTAACTATAGGTACTATAATATCAGTATGTTTTGTTGAACTTTCTGTTGCAAAAATTTATTTATAATAATTCCGCCCATGTACCCAGCAGTCAAATTATGGGAAACAGTACATATATACATATAGAGGTGTAACAAAAGTATGGAGCAAATTCATTATCTCCTAAAATCATTATTTTTGTGAAAGAAAGGGCGTAGTAATTAAAATTATTGCACATAGTATACATAGGTTTCTTGTGAGTATAAATGTATGTAAATGTGGATTAGAAATGTTTTGCAGAGTTGATCAATATTGTTATTGACCTTTAACTCCAAATATTTGTATATGTGTATTCCTAAATTGGACAGACTATGCAATTTTTGTACAGTTGGATGTGTTCATGCTTATAGCACAGTCAAAAAATACCTTTAAAAGGAAACATATGGGGCCCAATGACTTATATTGCTAACTAGTATTTTTGCAATTAGAAGACCTCGTGCAGCAACTTCTCTCCCATATCCCTCCTTAATAAAATTGAGAACAAAGATGAGATATACCAACACATTCAGTAAAAGCTTGCTGTGAGGTACTGTTTTGGGCTTCGTTAGCCATTTCAGGGAGATGAAAATTGTTTTGCAACCATTAATAAACGCAGAATGGGCTTAAGCAGCCACACCCATTTTTTCAAACTGAGCAACATGGGATTACTACAAACAAATGGCGTGCTGCAGAGCCAAGCATTGAACTGAAATTTTGGGTAGAAACTGACTATGGGGTATCACTTATGAGTAACAGGGTTAGACATTTTAGAGAAAAAACATTTTTAGTTTCTTTTTTTCGACACTTTTTGGGTCTTTGAGTCTCCTGGCACTGAACGGTGCAATACAGTAAAACCAAGGTCTGGTACCATCGTTCCAAAGCTTCATTTTCATGAAAATCCACTCAACTTTCACTGCTATGTGTGGAACATGCATACATACATACGAACACAGACGAAAATTGATTTGCACCTAACCGTTTCAAAAGATTCACAACTAGATTTTCTATCATATCAGTCGAGTTATCGATACCAACGTCTGTTCTTTTCACTTGTTAGGATGGTGTGGGGGGTGGTAATGAGGCAAAATTGTCATATGTGTATCTCTGAAACTGTAAGTCTAAGTAAAAAATGTGATTAATTTTTGTCGTCTATTAAAGTTGACAGTTAAAAATTCTATCACTGATTGTTGCAACTAAGAAGTCGAGCTCATGATAAATGACACTGGCAATGGCGCGACACAGGAAACTGAAACTTTGCATGTTTAAAGTAGACACTCGAGGCTACTGAATGCAGGCTAGAACTGGTTTCTATCTCCACTACTCGCACCACGGCACTGTTGGAGACCGTACTTATCAATCAACCCTCGTATAACATTCTTCAACTTTTTCCTTGGGCATCCTGGTTGTATTGTTCCGGATGATTTGGCTTGTAGGTATTTGTTTGTTTTTTCTGTTGGGGTCCATTCTAGCTACATGCTCATACCATGCCAGCTGTTTTTCTCCACTTTTGCTCATCTCATTTCTTGCTGTACTTTTTTGTCGATAGTTTTATTTTTCCATCTATTTAGTTTTATTATGGCTTTGTATCTTTAATTTTGTTTTGTGCTAGTAAAGTGGGTAGGACTTTTATTGCGTATAATAATGTTGGGCCGACTACTGTATTATATATTTGTGCACTGTTTACTTTCCAATTTCTTTCTTGCCTAATATTGTTTTATTGACTAGTATACCGATTGGTGGAGTCTAGTGCGAACATAGAGACATGCTAGATAACTGCTTTTTTACACTAAAATGCACCTTGATTTTGATGCAAAATTCAGTGTATTGTACTGATAGAAAGGATAGGGCAATTTTGAAAAGCTGCAGCAGATACATTTCGTGTTACACATACTAAATTTCACTTGTAAAGCCACTTAATAGTTTGTGCACTTTCTCGTTCACCTCGTAAACATCCATTGTTACACAACCTAGTAATTCTAAAAAAACACAAATACTGTAATGTTGCGACAGCTATTTGACGGTACGGTACATCAAGGTGCATGCTGTGAAAACTCAATTGTTGTGCATTGCAACATCCAGTGTGACTCATTACTTCTCGCTATAAATAACTATAAAGTTATTAATGTCATTAGCCAAGGTTTATAATCAACCAAATCCGTTATTTGTATATCGGCCATGTGTCGTACAAGATTTTTCTAATAAAAATTTATTCATTTGAAGAACAATTTATTAAAAATAATTTTAAAATCACGTGATTCTTAACGGCCGGTGGGCGGTATAATCCTTAATGGATGGCGGTTGTTACGAATGACGTCGTTTTTAAAAAATCATCTACTAACGGCCGGTGGCTATTATAATTTTTAATAGCCGGCGGCTGTTAGGAATGACTTTTCATGTGTTTTTATTTAGTTCAGTTAAAATATAATAGCAGTACATTATTACGAAAAATTACAAGAGCTGAAACAACAGATGAAATGCTCTAGGACACAAGTCTGCATCCAAAAATTTCTTGATGATGGTCAAAAAGAACTCGAAACATAATTAAACCATAATGTATGGTGCATTGTTGAATTCAGAATAAAAAGGGCTTCTGAACTTTGATATCAGAAAATAAGTCCCGTATATAAAAACAAAGTTGATAATGGTTGCTCGGAGACGAAACGTCAGATAGAAAAATTGATAATGTAATCTTAAATCCATTAAAAGTCGCTAGAAAGAAGTTTTGTCAGTTTTGCTATAACTTTAATATTAATCCGAGAAAAATAGAATTAGAAATCCAAAAATTCGGTTTTTAAGAGAACTCAAAAGTATTTCTAGGCGTCATTTTGTTAGTCCTTTAATTACGCAACTTTTTTTTCATTTAACCAAGTTTGTATGTCCTACTGTTAACCTTTCCTAAATGGGAAAAGAACATGTATCGCTAACTTGATTGATATGTAACATAATCTAGTTGTGAACTTTTTTTTGCAATATGTCATTGGCTCCTATATTTTTCCTTATGCCATTTTTAGTTTTATTTTGACTGTATTATAATGCTAAATTGTAAAGAAATTACGGCAGTTCAACAAAATAGTTATTTATGTATTAAGGGCATAATCAATAAGTTATAGCATGAGCGAATGTTTAAAGCGCGACGAGAAGCTGAGAGCTTTAAATTTCCCAAGAACTATAATCGTGATTAGGCACATGGTACATACAACGTTTTATATCATTTTGGTTTTCAAAATGGGCACAATTCAAGCATTCAGTATTTTGGCTACAGGCTGCTGCATCATCGTTGTGCTGGCACTGTAAATTTTTGGTGTGCTATGGTGTCTATGCACATTGTTGGTGCTTATTATACTGCTTAGCAAAGCTAATATATGCCCGCTATCGAGGGCCAATAAACAAAATTATGGTTTCAAATGAAGTAAAACTATGAACAACCTTTTGAGTACATATGTTATACATAGATGCTTGGTCTTGTCTATTATAGGCAGTCTTGGGCAAGTACTCAATACTTTTCTTCAAATTTGTACTGAAGTACTGCAAGTACTTAGTTCAAAGTACTCATGAGTACTTTTTTTGTTAATACTCGTTACTTGTACTCGTAATAATCATCGCAAGTATTCATAATAAGTACTCAATGTATTTACGAGTATTTTTGCGAGTATGTGATTCCCCTAATTCGAACATTCTAAATCCACATTCGTGATAAAAAGTTGAACTTTGGTCTTGGTATACAAATAACGATTTGCCGCAACCATCTTAAAAGTCTTTACTTTCTTACCAATATCTATCATTGACAGACGTTTCTCTTACTGATACAAACAGTATATGCTGCTAGGTAACACTTTTAGTTCCTAGGATTAAAAGTACAGACTACAGAATCTAGATTGACTCTCAAGGTAGGCCATGAAAGGCGCTTGGATCATATTTGATTTCACTGAATTTGCAATATGTGAAAAGAAGTACCTAATTATCAAACGTACAAAGTTTGGTTATATTTTATATGACAACTAATCAGTAGCGGTGGGTAGAGGAATTTCGTTTGCGCAGTGACTAACGTCATATGACAGATTGTTTGTGTTTTAAAGTGTGAAAATTGCTGTTGCTGTTGATTTTGTTAATTCTGTTATATTGTTATTGTTGCTATTTGTATGTGTGTTGTTAATTCTGTTTTGAAATGCGCCATACCGCAATGTTACGTACGCCTCTGATTTATTGTGTCATTTAGCTTAAATAAGGTTAACAATTTAATGTCAATATGATAGATGTCAAAAGTGTTACCAATACAAAACTTGGAAATTACTAGATTCTAACATTAGTTCCGATTTTGTAAGCTGTGCTTTTGCTTCCTATAAATTAAAAGTAGGTTCTACTATGGATGTAGTTGTCCTATGAATTTTAAATGGCAAACATCAAAAGCAAATAATCATTTAAAATTTTGAATATTTTGTACTTTTCCTAGTTGCAGAAAAAATAGTATGTATTATTCGAATTAAAAGTAGCTCTGTTTGTCTCACAATGTTTGCGTTTGCTCGGCAGTGCCGCACTTTGCCTTACAAATGCAAACATCATTAATCATTACTTATCAAACAAAGATCCACTTTTAATCAGTAGAAAACAATATACTATTGTATAGCAAGGCACTGAAGTTTAAGTTTTTATCACGAATGTGCACTTTAGTGCCGAGGTCCACATTATGTTTTTTAAATCCAGAAATAGTGAAATTAATATTTTTAAACAATAGGTTATGTTGACGTTTTTGTAACCCACCAAGTACCCTGTCAACTGTAAAAAGTCTTAAAACAATGGATTACTTCACCTGATTTCTCGTATTTTAATGACGATTTTGCTATTTTTCACTGCCGATTTAAAAAAATTATTAAATATTGTTGAAATTTTGTTTGACATTGTTTTAATATTTTTTCAAAGCAAAATAAAAAATCAAACTATTAATTTTAGCTGTCACCTGTCACTGTCAGGCGAAAGTACTCGTGTGCTGTACTCATAATATTGCACCACGAGTTACGAGTACTACTCGTTACTCGTATGTGTTTAACTAATAAGTACTGGTAATGTTGTACTCATGGATAATTGAATAGAATACTCGTAAAAAACTCATAAGTAACCTCATTCAGTACTCGGCACAGAACTGATTATAGGCTATTGATATATGATCAGAAATTTACATTTTGTATATTTAATAGAGGTCCAGTAATCCAGAATTCATTTTTAATACTTACAATATAATTACATGCTTTTTTGATACTCGATTTTATTTTGGATAGTAATTATTTCAATTTGTTTTTAAGAGCGCATTGTGGAGATTCTTTCATGAGTTTTTCTTATGGTTTCCTTTGATATGGGTAATAATTTTATGAGCGTGGTATTGCAAGATTAATGAACTTACACCATTCGCTTAGCTGGGGGTCTTGTGGTAATGTACTTCATTGGCCGCAGCAAAATCTTTGTTTGGGGTACCCCTGGTCTTCCACTATGCAAGCTTTGTGATGCGATGATTAACTTTGCTTTAATTTACATTAAATCGAGATGTGGTGCGGAAAGATTGGTTATCGGGACACTTGAACTAAACGTGCTCAATAAGTCGTTTTTAATTGAATTGCACAAGGTGTCAATCCCACTTTTTCCAAAACCAGACCAGACTTTGAAGCGACATCGCTCGGCAATCTGTCCATTTCAAAATTTCCAACACAGTGTAAGGTTTAGAAGCTTTTGTTGAATAATTTTTGTCCTAGTTCTCGTGTGATTCCACCAGGTGGCAAATGAGGAACGACATTTAATTAATGTTCTGCATATTTTATTAAAAATGGTAAATTGGTGTCCGTTGTAATTTGTGATTGTAGCATCGTGTACGGGTAAAAAGTATTGTTTTTAAAGTGCCATCATATATCAAAAATTGAAAGAACTGACAAAAAGAACTAGAAAGAATCGGAATGTTAATCTGGAAATCTCATACATTAAAAGGAAGCAATCAATCTTAAGTTAACAAAATACTTCTGGTTGTTAGGTTGCATCTCTAAACTTTCTCTTACTAACAACTTTGCTTGTCTATAAAACGGTGCTGAAACCAATATGGAGCTATGACATCCAGTTGTTAGGTACCGCATCTCTGTTAAATATTGAAATCTTGGAGCGATTCCAATCTAGGACACTTTAAATAGTAAACAATACACCCTACTATGTTCCTAACAAAGAAATCCGTGATCATCTGAAAGTGATATCTGTGAAAGAAGAGGGAGGTAGTTAAGTGTAGTGCAAAATATCTTCCGAGATTAGAAATGCATCCTAACATATTACCATTAAATATACTTGATAACAGCAAACAAGTGATTAGACTCAAACATATGTAAAGCCTTTAGAAGGTTAGATCTTTCCTACCATTTCTAACTGGATTAAAATAGTTAAGTTGTTATGTACACACACGATCATTGAAAATGAACAGGGTTATGCAACACATGTTACACATTTGAAACAATGTTTTTAGAAGGCTACTATAATTTTTAAAAAATTTATAGAACTGTCGATGTAAATAATATTTCTAATCATGTATAGACCATTCAGAAAACGTAAGTCAACTACTTTAATGTTAGTTGCATAGCCCTGTTCATTTTCAATGATTCTTTGTGTACACATTGCAAATATTTGAAAGTGGAGCCAATTCACCTATATGTTATACCATCATTCACGTCGTTGCAGTCCTTGTTACAGTCTAAACGGCCAGCGCGGACGATAATTCTCACAATTGAAACAATAACTCACCTAGGACTGCTGTCCTGCCCATAACAAGATATGCCGACTAGACATCAGTAAAACAAGGGATTGTCCTACACGAGATTACCTACAGGCAATGGCCTAAGGGACGGTAAACAATGACAAAATTAATTGAGCGCCACCCGGTTTCATCAATGATAACGAAAATGCCAAGATAGACCCACAGCAAAACCGGAAAATCAAAAGAACCTACCTTTCGACTTAACACCTTGGCGAAATCCAAAGCTCAACGGGAATAGCATAAGGCAGCCATATGACTCCCAACATTGCAGCGACGAGCGCACCGACCTACCTGTGGCGCTTATCAACTGTTCTCAGGCTTCGCCGTACATAAATCTTTACACTATAAATAACATAACCTGAAAATACAAGGCAATATAAACAAACCAATCTATTGGTCTGCGTACATATAAAAATATTGGAATTCAAAGCTTAAAAAGGCTTTCACATCAAACATTAAAGGCATAAAACTGTAAACCAAGCGATAGCGAGCAGTAATATTAGGTTAACTTTTAGATTTTCAACAATTTTTAAATTAAATATATATATATATATTCAGCACTCTAGGCCTGTAGGCCTATGGCTAGTAATCTTGCTCTCCATTCCTTTCTATTTCTTGCACAATCCTCCCAATTTCTGATTTTTAACTCTCTTAGATCTTCCTGAATATCTTCCCACCATGTTCTTTTTGGCCTTCCTTTTCTATTTTTTCCTCCGATCTGCTGGTAGAATATTTGCCTTGTTGGTTGTTGTTCTTCTAACCTTGCGATATGTCCCAGCCATCTTAACCTGTTTCGTTTGACCACGCGAGCAGTAATATTAGGTTAACTTTTAGATTTTCAACAATTTTTAAATTAAATACCGTGAGATAAAAAAAAAAGATTCTGAGCAGGCCTTGATATGTGTTATATGTTTGGCAGTACTGAAATGTATTGTCAGTTTATGTGAAATTCAACATTAAAAGGTTAGGTTTTGTTTGTTGTTTGACACAGACTGACGTAAAACTTAACCTTTTAATCTCGAATTTGACATATACTGACACTACACTTCAGTACTGCCAAACGTATAACACATATCAAGGCCTTCTCAGAATATTATTTTTTTTTATCTCATGGTACTTACATATTTAGCAACTTCATGAACAAGAATTTTAACCATCACGTGATTGTTACATTAATAGGAAATTGGTGTCACAACCATCTAATTTAATCTAAGTAAATACTCTAACATCGCCTGATATATTGCACTGCAATGTATTTGGTAAAAAAAATAAGTTGGCAACTTTTCAATGATAACGATAAAAAGGTTAGTACATAAAATACACACACTACCTTGACCTTTAGCTTCACCTGGCTCTAAATTTCGGAAACGGAACTCGCCTCACAGCGCTGGGAAGGTCGCAAAGGCTACGGCTGCAAGTGCTGAAAACGCCCACCAAGGAACCCCTCGCAGGACACAATATGTGGCCCAACGGGATGACAAAAGTTGGCATGAAGACGGCGACCAAGGCACGCCCTCGCTGTATTTATCCCACTATAAGGGGGCACCAAACAACACATACAACTGCCACCCCTGACAGCCTGTAAAGTACTTTAAACAAACAATATTCTGCTGTATCAGTACACTCATTCACAAGAGGCCGCGCTGCCTCCCACGACCCCAAGGGACCACAAAGGGCGGTGGAAAGCCATACTGTCGGCACCGCTTGCAGCGACCGTTTGCAACTGACTTTCAACCCCGACTGCCTCAATGAAAACGAGCCCATGCAACGCTGTCGCATGCCAGACGCGGGCAGGGCAAACAGAGTGCGAATACCTCTCTGTCACTCTCGCAGAGTCACGTTTTAAATTCGATCCAACAAAGATGCTACAAAGCAACGAAACAACCTAGGTGCAAGCAAAACGGCTGGAAGCCAGAGCGGCTCACCGAACTTTCTAGAGAATGGGAAGGCTGCGTGCCAATTTTCTAAAATTTTAAATACAATTTGATGAAATATTAAACATGAAAATATGACCGAAAAAACCTATATACACGCGAAATCGTAATCTTTGAACAGAAAACACTCGAAAAAGGTCGCATAATCGTAGGATTTAAAAATGTCCTGACATATATAAAGTTTTTTTACTGTTTTGAATTTATTGTAGATTTTAAGAAATTTTCATACACATAAAATGTAGTTTGTGTTGTAATATGTACTATATATATATGTCTTAATATGTACTATATATGTATATATGGCTATCTTAAATTGTAATAATAATAATAAAATTTCAGATCTCTTCAGTGAGTTGGTGCCAGTTGTAATTCATCAAGCAATGGCTGCGTATGACCTGAGAAAAACGGAAATACAAAATACAGAAATTTCTAAGTTACGTGAATCCACACAGTTTTTGAACAGGTATGAGGCATTTTATAATAGCTGCAAGATGCTTTAACAAAATATTTTAGTGTTCTGGCCTCATTAAATTTACCAGCAGCAATTGAAGTTACAGAAGGGGGCTGTTCTCTGCCTCCTTCTATTTTGGAAAAAGCAGATGCCGTTCGTCAACTTGGAGGAATTAATCAGTTAACACATCTTATTAGCGAATTACCAGAGCTTCTTAAAAGAAATCAAGATATTCTCGATGAGGTATGCATAATTTATAGTAAGAAGTAAGCTATGTAATCGTATTGGTTTACTTTTAGTCTGATCGCATGTTAAATGAAGAAAAACAAGCGGACGATTCGTTAAGAGCTCAATTCAAAGAACGCTGGAACAGAACGCCTTCAGATAAACTTACAGAAATGTTTCGTTCTAATGCTGATAAATATCGACAGATTATTAATAATGCCGTTCAGGTTAGTTACTAAACTATCTTTGTTATGTCACATAAAATACCATTTTAATTGTAGGCTGATAAAACAGTTCGTGAAAAGTTTGAGAATCATAGACAAGGGATGGAACTACTCAGTCAATCCCCAACAGAACTACAAGCTGCTGTTCCTGCAGGTCCTGGCAGCTCTGTCACCAATAGTTCCGCAGTTCAAACATTGAGGCAATTAATGGAAGAGGTTGGTGATACCGATATTGCTCTGGATCTATATTTTATATTCAAATTGATGTAGGTGGAGACAGTAAAGGCTGAACGAGATGTTATAGAATCAGAGCTTAAGGGTGCTACATTAGATATGAAGGACAAATTTTTATCTGCATTGGCTAGTGACGGGGCGATTAATGAACCCGCTTTATCCATGGAAAGCCTTGCAGGTACTTTTGGATCTTTGCAGAGGCAAGTGAAGGAGAGTATTGAAAAGCAGGAAGACCTCATTGCAAGAATACAGGTGATCTTAATGTCCTTGTATTGGGTGTGTGTTTATAGATAATTTTTAGAGTGCACACTCTGCCTTTTCTCAAGAATCTGGACTCAGTGCTGGTGGCCGAGAAAGTATGATGTGTCAGCTAGCAGCAGCGCATGATGCGTTTCGTGAATTGCAGAATAATTTACAGGAGGGTACCAAATTTTACAATGATTTAACACAGGTAGACAATTCTCTACTTATATATTCTGTAGCATTACTGATACTGTCTTTTGTGTTATAGTTGCTTATAGCATTCCAAAATAAAATCTCAGATTACTGTTTTGCTCGTAAAACAGAGAAGGAGGAACTGTTAAAGGATTTGACCCAAGAATCGAGTAGACAGGTTCCTCTTCCTACACCTTCAAAGCCATCATATTATAGTGGTATGTAACTATATATATATTTCTGTACTTCTAGTTAGCACTTTTTTATATTTAACTCTTAAGAGCTCAAGATATCTTTAGCCAGTGGCGTAACTTCAGATTTCGGGCCCATGCGCAAAAATTTGTTGCTGGCCCCTTATACGTCCTTAATAAAATAAAGTTGCAAAAACGTCAATAATAATTAGGCATTACAAAACATGTATTAACTAAGATAGTTAAAAAAATAAAAACGAGATTTTAAGCAATGTGCCTACGCCTGGCCTTAAAGTTTGCAAAATCTGTAATAACCTTTTACAATTCCATTTTATCAGCTATCTCCGATTCAATGGACATTAAAAAAGGTTTTCCAATCTTTCCTGATGAATACTCTTTCTGACATAATTTCAAATTTAGAAAAGCTTCTTTCAGCTGAAGCGACCGAAACAGGTAATGTTAAAAATAATAACAGTGCTGCCCGCAATTTCAGGAAAAATTTATGATAAATTCTGAATATCAACTATTAAATGCTTAGCAAATTGTTTCACGCTTTTCAAATCTTTTAGTTTATCTATACCTTTTCAACTTCAAATTGGGACTAATCAATTTCAAAATGGGAATAAACAATTTCAAAATGAAATAAACAATTTCAACTTGAGAATAAACAACTTCAAATTGGGACTAATCAATTTCAAAATAGGAATAAACAATTTCAAAATGAAATAAACAATTTCAACTTGAGAATAAACAACTTCAAATTGGGACTAATCAATTTCAAAATGGGAATAAACAATTTCAAAATGAAATAAACAATTTCAACTTGAGAATAAACAACTTCAAATTGGGACTAATCAATTTCAAAATGGGAATAAACAATTTCAAAATGAAATAAACAATTTCAACTTGAGAATAAACAACTTCAAATTGGGACTAATCAATTTCAAAATGGGAATAAACAATTTCAAAATGAAATAAACAGTTTCAACTTGAGAATAAACAACTTCAAATTGGGACTAATCAATTTCAAAATGGGAATAAACAATTTCAAAATGAAATAAACAATTTCAACTTGAGAATAAACAACTTCAAATTGGGACTAATCAATTTCAAAATGGGAATAAACAATTTCAAAATGAAATAAACAATTTCAACTTGAGAATAAACAACTTCAAATTGGGACTAATCAATTTCAAAATGGGAATAAACAATTTCAAAATGAAATAAACAATTTCAACTTGAGAATAAACAACTTCAAATTGGGACTAATCAATTTCAAAATGGGAATAAACAATTTCAAAATGGAATAAACAATTTCAACTTGAGAATAAACAACTTCAAATTGGGACTAATCAATTTCAAAATGGGAATAAACAATTTCAAAATGAAAAACAATTTCAACTTGAGAATAAACAACTTCAAATTGGGACTAATCAATTTCAAAATGGGAATAAACAATTTCAAAATGAAATAAACAATTTCAACTTGAGAATAAACAACTTCAAATTGGGACTAATCAATTTCAAAATGGGAATAAACAATTTCAAAATGAAATAAACAATTTCAACTTGAGAATAAACAACTTCAAATTGGGACTAATCAATTTCAAAATGGGAATAAACAATTTTAAAATGAAATAAACAATTTCAACTTGAGAATAAACAACTTCAAATTGGGACTAATCAATTTCAAAATGGGAATAAACAATTTCAAAATGAAATAAACAATTTCAACTTGAGAATAAACAACTTCAAATTGGGACTAATCAATTTCAAAATGGGAATAAACAATTTCAAAATGAAATAAACAATTTCAACTTGAGAATAAACAACTTCAAATTGGGACTAATCAATTTCAAAATGGGAATAAACAATTTCAAAATGAAAAACAATTTCAACTTGAGAATAAACAACTTCAAATTGGGACTAATCAATTTCAAAATGGGAATAAACAATTTCAAAATGAAATAAACAATTTCAACTTGAGAATAAACAACTTCAAATTGGGACTAATCAATTTCAAAATGGGAATAAACAATTTCAAAATGAAATTAACAATTTCAACTTGAGAATAAACAACTTCAAATTGGGACTAATCAATTTCAAAATGGGAATAAACAATTTCAAAATGGAATAAACAATTTCAACTTGAGAATAAACAACTTCAAATTGGGACTAATCAATTTCAAAATGGGAATAAACAATGTCAAAATGAAATAAACAATTTCAACTTGAAAATAAACAACTTCAAATTGGGACTAATCAACTTCAAGTTGAGAAAAGCTTTTTGTTAACGGTAGTCTTTGGAAAATGACATTACATGGTTGTGGCAGGATGGAACACCAGCAAGAACTAACAATAATTAGTTTCGTCCTGTCACAACCATGTAATGTCATTTTCCAAAGACTGCCGTTAACAAAAAGCTTTTCTCAACTTGAAGTTAATTAGTCCCAGTTTGAAGTCGTTTATTCTCAAGTTGAAGTTGTTTATTCTCAAGTTGAAATTGTTTATTCCCATTTTGAAATTGATTAGTCCCAAATTGAAGTTGAAAAGGTATAGATTATACGAATTTTTTGCACAGGAGCAAATGTCGATAGGAAATGAAGGGGAAGTAGCTTTTTTATAAAATATTTGAAAAGCTGTTGCTTTGGAAAAGAGCTCTTGCACAGTCCTTGGATTTAAAAAACTAAAAAAAATTGCCGTGTGAAACAGATTCAAATCTCTGGCTTAACTGAGTTATTATGATATCTAAAGCATTATAAAAAATGTTGACTTTAAAATACTTATTAGAACCTGATAATCCTTGATCTTCCAAAAGATCGTCAAAATGTCTTTTAACTTTCGGTTTGCGTTTATTTTTAAATGTAGGATTTATGTTCCCGTTGTTGGCTAAATTGGTTGTTTTTAATTCAACACTTCGATATTTCTGTAAATATTCTAGAGGTTTTATAATACAGGTTGTTGCTTTCATCAAATCCGTGTCTAGATTCTGTAGCATTTTTGAAGTGATGTCAAATTCCCCCAAAATGATATTCACTAAAACACAAAGAATCACAAAGTCAAAATTATCGACGCTGGTTAGGATTCTTCTCTCCTCATTGCATTCTTCCTTTTTTATGTTAATATTGTTTTATTCAGAGCAGCAGTAATATATTTAAAACATAATTCAATTGCGGTGGGAGTTTGAGTTCTGGAAGACCATCGTATAAGGTTAAGTTTCTTTATTTTGTAGGGGATTCGCTCGTAATGAAACTTAAAAGATCCCACCGATTTATACTTAATCTAAAAAATGTGTATATGTTTTGAGCAGTAGCAAAAAAAGATAAAATTTCTCTTACACCTTTAACTGTATCATTAATCATCAACTTGAGGTTATGCGCAGCATAATTAACGTAATGCGATTGGTTGAGTAATTACTGGTACAACACATGCGCCAATATTTTAACAAAAGAAAAATAACAGATTTATAATTGAAAATGTCTAATGTCTACTAAAAAAATCAAAATTTCACTATTCACAAAGTTAAAATGCACAAATGTAAACAATAATGAACATATTGTCAATTGTGGCATTTTTTCCCGCCTCTACAGGATTGTAGTTCGTAAAGTACCTTACGGATTACGAATGAGGTAATTACGGTACAGTTGGCAACTCTGCTGCTAGCAGAATGAGGATAAGGATAGGCGTCAAAACAATCCATAAATCCAACATTTAATGGTCATGTTAAATTATAGTATTCTTACAATACAGGCGGTATTAGGTCAACTTAAATCAGCCTTACGACTCCAGGAAATTCGCCACTTTCATTACCCTATGCCCCATATTACAAAACCATCTATGTCAGCCTGAATTTAAACGCCGGCAATTCAAAACTACTTTTGCTTTTTGCGTGGCATCCCATTATGATAAAAATAAAAATAGGAAGATTTTTTCCTGCTTGCGTTTATTGAATGAAAGAAAAAGAAAATTAGAGGACCCTTTGAGCCCCCTCGGGCGCAGGGCCCCTCGTGGCCATGGGGTTTGCGGGTACCAAGTTACGCCACTGTCTTTAGCATGTTGTGTCTTTACATCCAGTATTCAAAGGATTCTATCATTTTAAGATGGTTTTCCTTAGAGTGCAAGCGATATAGCAGTACCAAAAACACGTAATATTTAATCATTTGAATGCTTTTGGGTGGGCATACATTTTTGTTACATAACAAATTTTTTGTTTTGATGAAAGGTGATCATGTGTACTTCCCGTGTACTGCCTTTGCTTACTATATTTATTCTCTTTAAGCATGTTTCATCCACTATTAGTTCAGGAATTATAACCAACATCATCTCAAAAGATGACTTACACAGCTTGGAGTGTCATACTGATTATCATCCAAATCGCTCCAAGCTGTCTATTGTTATAAGCAAAATTCAAATCTAACTTGAAATTACAATTATAAGGCAAAAACGCTTAGGAGTTTTTGACTTTGTTTTATATTAAAACATACTTCCAGAGGATGTACAGTTGACTTACTTAAGAAATACCCTGTATGCGCCACTTAAAATTAACATCAGCTCCATTGAATAGAATCACTTTAATGTGAATTATTGCAGTTTGCCCTATGTATAAAACATCGACGTAAACTGAAAACAGTGTTTATAAATTAAATGTTGCTTTAAAGACGTAAAGAAAGATGAACCTCCACCAGCAGCTCCGAGTTCTGCTCCTCAGCAGCCCCAACAGCCTCTCCCCACACAGGCACCTGGTAATCTTCCATATCCTGTATATGTACAAGGAATGCCTGTACCTTTTGGGGCTACACCTAATACACCGTACCCATCATATGTTCCTCCACCCATGCCTCAGGGTTACAATCCTTACGGAGGTGTACCTTATCCAGGTTAGTATAATAAATACTGTTTTTTTAATGTTAATTATCTTATTGTAAAACTTCAGAAAATTTTGTTTGCATAGTGATCATGAAAAAATCGTAAAAAACATTTAAAAAAAATATTTTATTGAAATTGTGAATCGTCAATTTGACAGTTGTAAATTCTGAAATCCTTTTCGATCAAATCTTGAATTACAAGGAATCACTACAAAAAAAACGTGTACAACACGTATGGAAGCAACTTCTTTTTACTCATTTGTTTGAAAAATTCGGGCTTCGCCCGCTTTAATATTTAGTTGTACAATATACTATTTTGGGTCTTTAATGAGACATTTTAATAGTGGTTTGTAATTACAACATGAACATCTAATTGGGCCTTTTAGCATCGCAAAATTACCCTGGGGGATTTCCTCAAGGTGGTAACTACCCTGGAGGCTATGCTCAACAACCAGGAAGTTATCCGCAGCAACCAGGAATGTATCAGCAGCAACCAGGAAATTATCAGCAGCCTCCACCTGGTGGTTACCCTCAACAGCCCCCTCGTGGTTGGTAGACACAGATTATCCAACAGTTGTGTTATTGTATTTTCAGAATTCTAATCTTTAATTTTATACTACATATTTAATCACTATTATTGTAATTATATGTTTAAGTAAAGTTGCGAATTTTATATGAATTGTAATAATCATTGTCAATTGTGATTATAAATATATTTTTTAAGTAATTTTATAATCATAAAATTTGTTAATTAAGTTTGAATTCATGGTTGTAAAATGATTTTTTTTTATCATAGTTGCTTTTAATTTATAGAGGGTATTGGTTGTGTGTTCTTCAAAAAGGCTATTGGAGTTGTGATGGTGCAATGATGCGTTTGTATGTTTTTATAATAAACCGATACCATCAAAAGTAGATCGTGTAATGATGATTCTACACCTAAAGGCGAATATGTTTTCTATGTTAGCAAGCTTCTGCTAAAAGAAGCTATTACTCTAGTGCCTATGTTATATAAATATCCTGCCGTAAAATAAATAATTGCAAAGCATATTGTTGTACTTTTAATTTCGTATAATTTTATAGCAAAAACCCTATCAAACTGGTGTCTAGTTTAAGCCAAGCTTTTATGATCAGAGTGGGTATTTAATTAAGAAATTAAAATAGTTTCACTTATACATTGCTAAAAAAATTAGGGGAACACTACAATGCTTTAAAGCGCTATTTACTACACGAACAAGAATTTCTAGTAAAGTGAAGTTACAAGCCCAATTAAGAGTAAATTGTAATTCCGTTTACACGAACTAGTTTTTAATTCATATTCTTATATGGGTATTTCGCCACTCTGCAAATTAAAATATTAAATAACGAAAATATTAACAACGAACGTTTCGAGGGACAATCTGCCCTCGTTATCAACGAATAACAATTAAAACTAACAAGAACTTGCAGAGTGGCGAAATACCCATATAAGAATATGAATTATGAATTCACGCCACAAAGAAGTTTCAGAGATTATTTTGAACTAGTTTTTCTTGTAATGGGTGTCCCAACAAGAGCGCCGGATTTAAATTTGCCGCCATTTTATTAATATTAACGGAGTTTTTGTGGCCCGAATTGGATGTCATTGATGTGGAGGACATGTTTTTCCAACAAGACGGTGCGACCTGCCACACAGCACGTGAAACAATGGTGTTACTGCAGATCAAGTTTCCAGGCCGTGTCATTTCTCGATGTGGCGATCAACATTGGCCACCAAGATCGTGCAATCTAACACCGATGGACTTTTTTCTTTGGGGCTATGTGAAGGAAAAGGTGTATGCGAAACAGTTGAACATCTTAAAGAGGAAATACGGCGCGTTATTGGTGAAATACAGCCACATTTATGCGAAAACGTTATTCAAAATTTCAACAAAAGAATAACCCTGTGCTAGAGGTTTCCTGGTGGCTATTTGCCTGATGTTGTATTTCACGTTTAATCGGAACTATTTTTCTTTATGTTGAAATAAAAAAAAATTTTTTCTTTGGTTGGCACTCTTTATGTTGGTGGCACTGTAAGTCTATGTCAAATTCGAGGTTAGCAGGTTAGGTTTTGCGTCAGTTTTGACACAGACTGACGGAAAACCTAACCTGCTAACCTCGAATTTGACATAGACTTACAGTGCTACCAACATAAACAGTGCCAACCTAAGAAAAAAATCACAACCATTTATGGTCAGCCGATACTTTTAAGTCAAGCTATGGGTAACTAGAAACAATTGAGTTACTGTCAAAACTATAAATTATAGGTTATGGTTAAATCAAAATATTTTTTATTTCGAACTGACTTAAGCAAAAATAAATAAAAGTTGCTAGATAACAAAAATGCAAATTTTATAAACTACGCTTTTGCGTTGTCCAAGTAGTAACAAAAAAACCAACAGAAATCCAACAGTGCTACCATAAAACGTCATTTTTGACAATCCGTGACTATAGTGAATAGAGTTTAGTATAAAATGAAATAGAAACATAACCTCAAAAAAGCGTTTTTTACTGTGGGCTTGCATAGTGTTCTTTCATGCGAAATAGATACAGTAACCTGTTTTTGAGTTATGTTGACAAATTGTGTACAAAAATATGTTGGTATTACGGACTTGTAAAATATGCGCTTATGTGAAGTTGAAACTTCTATCCAAAACTTGTGAAAAGTAGCGCATGTTCCAGTTTGCCGGTAAATGTTTTCTTGTAGGAACGGACTTGTAAGACATTGTTTGTCTCTTTCTAATACACGTGAATAGTGGACAAGTGTAACTTTTAACGGCACTTTACCAGAAATTCTTGTTCGTGTAAATGGCCCTTTAAACATGTTTTTTAGGTATAGGGTTACGTAAAGTGTAGTGAATAAAAATATGAAATGTTAGAGATTAGTTAAACATTTTATCCACAACTCACATATTATAGAGGCATAATTACGAGCCCCTCGTCATAATAGTTCGTCCTATGTATGTTTTAATTTCGCTGCTTTACAAAAAATTAAAATGCGCTTAATTAGAATAAAATACAACAAAATCTATATTGAATACAGTAAAGTGATTATTCTTTATTACATTTATCGACAATGAAACAAAATTCAATTTATAATTTTAAATGAAATCAAATTTGAAAAATTAGTAGCTGTCGTCATAATAGTTTGGCCTACACATTTTTTCTTGATCTTAGTCGCCTATCAGTTGTTCCGAGATATAAAACAATTGCAAACTGTCAGACGCTTTGTTTTTGTTGTGTTAGTGTTGAAAATATCAAGAAGTGTATAAAAAAAGTTTGAGCATGTCGCATGGAAAGCCGTTAAGTGCAGATATTCGGCAACTTATCAAAAAATATGTTGAAGAGAGAAAATCTAGCTATTATATTGCCAAAGTATTAAAAATTCCTTATTCTATAATAAAATGTGTAGTAAAAAATTATTTAGTACGTGGCTCAACGAAATGGTTTAAAGAAATCAGGTCGTCCGTCTTTAGTTTCTTTGCGGGAACTAAGAATTCTAAAGCGGATCATTAAGAAAAATAGACGGGGATGTGCATCAGAACAAACTGCAATATGGAATAAGGAAGTGCAAAAAGAATGTTCTGTCTCCACCTGCAGTAGACAAATAAAAAAAATGGGGTACATCTTTTACAAGGTAGGTAGTAACTTCTTCTTCTTCGGCACTGCAACCCTGGAGGATTATGGCCGCATCTTCCGATGCTCGACTGATTCATTTGGACACTTTAAGGTGAATCACTCCTTATTACTTATTGTTATTTTAGTTTAAAAAACAATTATAATTATAATTTTGGGTGAGTTTTAGCACTTTTCACTATGTTTCTCCACACACTGCGGTCTTGCACCAAGTTGCACCAGTTTGTTACCCCCAACTCGTGTAAATCCTGTGTAACTTCATCTTTCCATCTTAACTTCGGTCTGCCTCTAGTTCTAGTAAGTTCTGGTAGCCATTGCGTTATCTTTTTTAGGGGCTTTTGATCAGTTTGTCTCATAATGTGGCCAAACCATTTCAGACGCTGTGCTTTTATGAAGTTTATGATGTCTTCATTTGCCATTTCTTTCTTCAGTTCAAAGTTCATTCTCTGCCTGTGTTGGTTGTCCTCTACCTTGATCGGGCCTAATATTATTCTTAACATTTTTCATTCAAATTTTCTTAGGGCTTCTTCTTCTATCTTGGTAAATGATAAGGTCTCTGCTGCGTATGTTATTATTGGTCTGATCATGGTTTTATAGATTCTAATTTTGGTTTTTTTACTCAACCTTTTACTAAGAAGTAGGCTTCTGTTACTAAAATATGCTCTATTTGCTTTCTGTAATCTTTGATTAATTTTTTGTTTGTGTTCACTTTTGCTTGCAATAATACAGCCTAAATAGTTAAAGCAGCGTACTCGCTGAAATACATAATTTTCAGTTTCTAGGTCCCTGTTATTATCTAATTCGGTTTTCCCGCAAAACATATATTTGGTTTTATTTTCGTTAATTTGTAGCCCATATTCTTTTGCTTCTTGGCTTAAGTTTTCCACCGACCGTATTAATGCTTCTTTTGTTCTACTGACAATAACTACATCATCGGCGTACGCTATGATTTGTGTCATTTTGTTGGTAATAGTACCGTCCATTCCAAGCTTCCTAACTACTGCTTCTAGTACAAGGTTAAATAACATAGTAGAGAGCGGATCTCCCTGCTTGACTCCTTTATTTACACTGAGAAATTCCGTAGTTAGGTTTTGCAATCGGACTGCTATTTTATTATCTATTAAAGTTAGTTGTATGAGATGTATTAATTTTAGGGGTATTCCAAAGTTTACTAGTTCTGAGATCAATTTACTTCTTTTGATTGAATCGAATGCTTGTTTGAAATCGATAAATATTATGTGAAGATTTATTCCATGTTCATAACTTTTTTCGACGATTCTCTGTAGTATGTGGATTGCGTCGACAGTACTTCTACCTGGTCTAAAGCCTTGCTGGTATTCCCCTAAAATGTTTTCTGAGTACGGCTGTAATCTATTTTTTATTATAATTGCAAGGATTTTATATGCAGTGTTGAGTAGTGTAATACCCCTATAATTACTGCAATTTGTTTGGTCACCTTTCTGGTACAGTGGAATGATATGTGCTTGCGTCCATTCCATAGGCATTACTTCTATTTTCCATATTTCTACAATCAGGTTTGTTAATTGTTCGTACATTTCTTTGCCTCCATAGATTATAAACTCTGAAACTATTTTGTCTGGACCTGCTGTTTTGTTTTTCTTTAGTTTTAGAATCACATTTTCTACCTCTTTATATGTAGGCTGAGTTACCTTTTCGTGATTTCCCCTGCGTGTTTGTTGGTTGCTAATTATTTGTAGCCCCTGTTCACTATCCTTATATAGCAGTTCCCGAAAATAATCTACCCAGATCGTTTTGACCTTCTCTTCTTCACATTCTATTTTCCCCTCTTTGCTTTTAAAACCTCTTGGTCTAATTGTAGGCTTCTTATATAACTCTTTCATTTTTTTGAAAAATAATTTGTTATTGTTTTGCAAATTTCATTTTCGACATCCGTGAGTTTTTGGTTCACCCATTGGTTTTTTTTTGTTTTGCATAAATTGTTTGCAATATTCCTGTCGTACACGTATTTTTCCTTATCTTCCATTTTCCCCGTTCTTAACCATTTTGATCTGGATGCGTCTTTAATTTCTTTAGCTTCCCTACAGTTTTCATCATACCAACCGACTTGTCTTCTTTTTTCTTCACATCCGATGTCTTGTTGTGCAATATCAAGGATAGCTCCCCTTATAGTATTCCACCGGCTCTCGATGTTGTGTAATGCTGCATTTTGATTAATTTTATTGGATATTTTTTTTGTGTAGCCTATTTTACACTGTTCGTTATCAAATTTTTGAACATTCCATTTATTATTTTTTGGTTGAAATTTATCTCTTTTGGAATTAGCTTGCCTCAGTGTCATTATCACCATGAAATGATCACTATCTGCATTTGCGCCTCTGTAAGTTCTTGCATTGGTAACATATCTTATGTATTTTTTTGTTACTAATATGTGGTCGATCTGATTTGCATGTTCCCCGTCCGGATGATTCCATGTTACCTTACGGTATTTTGGGTGAATGAATTTTGTTGTTACTGTAGATAAGTTATAGGCCGATGCAATCTGACACAGTCTGTGACCATTGTCATTTGTTTCTGTATGGACGGAGTATTTCCCGGTAACATCTTGAAGGTATTCTTCCATGCCTAATTGTGCATTAAAATCTCCTAATATTATAGTAACGTCTTGCTTAGGAATTTCATTCATTAACCTTTGTAGAGCTTCGTAAAACTCCTCTTTTTCCTCGTCATTTGCCGTTTCCGTTGGCGCGTATGCATTTATGATAGTTTGGGTCCCGGTTTTTAATTTTATTCTGAGCATAGCCATCCTCCCATTAAGTGGCTTAAAGTACATTATTCTTTCTCTGCTATTTTTTGATACAAAGAAGCCGACACCTTTCTGCCCCCGCTTTTCTTCCCCACTATACAGAAAACTGTAGTCATCTTTTTGAATTTCCCCTTCTCCGTACCATCTATGTTCTTGCACCCCTAATATATCTACTTTGTATCTCTGCATTTCTAGGGCAATTTCCTGCATCTTTCCGGGCTGTAACAAAGTTTTGATGTTCCAAGTTGCTACCCTGAATGGTTTTTGTTTCTTTTTTCCTTGTTTTCTTGTTTTACTCCTTTTTTCTTTGTCCGTTTCCATCGCGATTTTCGTAATTAGCAGTCCATCCGGCCTTTTGTTTTTCAGTAGTTTTTTGGTGTTCCTGTCTTTATTAGTTTATTGCTTGTTGTCGGCTGTGGAAGCTCTTTCAACAAGGTTTGTGCCCACGCCTTGATTCTGGAGTTTTCTCCTGTATTTTTTTTTGCTGGTATAATAGTATTGAGTTTCTTGTTTTTATTTTCTTCCATTTCTTTCTGCTCCGGTGATCGTTGCTCAGTTTTTCTTTTGTTTAGTCCTTCCAATTCGGTCTCTGCTCTATTCTCACTCGCTTCTATATAGAGGGATGGGTTTTCCATTTCCTCTGGCTCTTCTACTTGATTGGCCTTCTCCTCTACTCCCTTCAACTTATCTATATCATAGTAACTAGTAGTAACTAGTAAATGAAATTGTGATAATTTTAATTTCATAAAATCAATTTTCAGGCGAAAGGGAAGCCCATGCTGACTCTCAAACAGAAAAAAAAAGCCGTTTAAAAGGGGCTAACGATCATCAAAATTGGACCCTACAGCAATGGGAATCTATAATATGGAGTGACGAATCTCGCTTTGAGGTTTGTGTTGGAGATAGTCGCACACGTGTCATAAGATTACCAAGTGAAGCGTACCATAACGATTGTTTGGTGCTAAAAGTAAAATTTCCCGCTTTGCTAATGGTTTGGGGCTGCATGTGGAGTCAAGGCGTTGGTAATCTGCTTTTTATTGATGGCACTGTTAATGCAATAAAATATCGGGACATTTTTGAAAATGAACTAGTACCGTCAATTCCTCGACTTAAAACTGACGATGGAGAATACATTTTCCAGCAGGACGGGGCTGCTTGCCACACTGCAAAGATAATAAATTGTAAGTTGGATGAGAGATCAGCATATTCGTTTTATGGAGTGGCCATCCAGCAGCCCCGATCTGTCACCGATAGAAAATTTGTGGGGGAAAATGAAGCGCGAATTGCGCAACCATCCTGTAAAAACAAAAAAACAACTACGTGAGAAAATTACTGAAATATGGAATAACATAACTCCGGGGATATGTAAAGACTTTGTACAAACCATGCCAAAAAGAATTCACGCTGTTATTGCAAGAAAAGGTGACTGCACTCAGTGGTAAACTATAGGACTATTATGACGGCCACAATCAATTTTCAAATTTAAGTTAATTTATAGTTAAAAATTCAATTTTGTTTCAATGTTGATAAATGTAATAAAGAATAATCACTTTACTGTATTCAATATAGATTTTGTTGTATTTTATTTTAATTAAGCGTATTTAAATTTTTTTTGTAAAACAATGACATTAAAACATACATAGGACGAACTATTATGACGAGGGGCTCGTACACTGATATCAGTTGTATTATGTAGGCCATGAACCCTTAGGGTTTTACTTTATTTTTCTACGATTGTGTCAAAATGACAACTATTTGCACAGTTTCTAGTGTTAAAAATGACGTTTGTAGCACTCTTAATATTAGCGCACGAATTACGTTTTTTTAACACGGTGCCATTGGAGGCGTGTTTTAATAAATTATTAAAACACGCTTTGCCGTAAGTTTGAATGTCAACATAACCTAGAATATCTAACAGAATTTGACGGAAAGTGTCACCGAACTAAGTCTTTATATTTCTGTTACGATCGTAGCAAAAATAGGTTATGATACACGTGTATAAGAGCCACTAAAGCACTAGCGATGTTAAAAGCACTCCGCTAGCGCGTCGTGCTTTTAAACTCGTCGCATGTGCTTTAAAAGCGTACTTACACACTAGTATCATAATATACTATAAAAACACTGTCAAGCAATGTCAAATTGGAGATTTGCAGGTTAAGTTGCGCATCAGTCTTGGTCAAATAACAAACAAAACCTAACCTACTAACCTTGAATCTGACATAGACTGACAATACACTTCAGTACTGCTAAGTGTAAGGTCTACACATTACCCTTTTGCTGTAACGTAACAATTTACTCTCTTTATTTAACAATAAGAAACTGGTCAAAACAAAAAATATGCAGTTTTTGGTCAGGTCCGCTTTGAGTATGAATTGTTTTATAATACTGTCAATTTGACATTTGTCCAACTGACAGTAAAATAACGCAAAATAATAAGCAAGCGAGCAACCCTAAAATCTTATTTTAAGCATTAGGGATTTCTCCGAAGAGGAGAACTGTCGGATAACATTGATCAAGAATGTCTTGATTTGAATAATGTGCTATTTAGAGTAGGTATCCCTTACATTAAAGGTTAGGTATATGTCAAATTATTTCTAAAGTCTACTACCTGCAATCTAAATGATCTTTTTGAATTTTGCTGTAATATAAGACATGCTGCAATGACCCTGTACGTATAATATTTGTATGTTTATAATTAATGTGATAAATAAAAAGAGTCACCACACAATATTTAATTTAATTCTACCACTTGCTATATCAAACTAACTGATTAATTAATTTCGTTGGGTACGCCAAAATTGAGAATTACTCTTATGGTAGTTTGCCCTTTTTCTAATCCATTCATCTGATTTCCTAACTTCGCTAGCTCAATTTTAAATAGAGACATGAAACTAAAACTCAAAATCTCGGGTGTTGGGTTCCTGACTTTCCAAGTTAAAATTCTACGGTACGCCTCTGACAAGTAGGCAGATTGACCTGAAATGTAGGCGTAATGTGCCGTTTGTATGTCAAATCTATCACAACAAGTTCTAGTTATTTTCAGCTCGCGTGTGAAATTGATTTATCAACAATTAAATGAACAAATTTTGATGGTAAGATTTTGGATAAATGCCTTCAAGCGGCTTCTAGGCAATCTTTTGTTTTTCCAGATCGTTAGCTATTGGTGCATTCTTAAAAAGGACGCCGTATTCGCATTTGTTTCTTGGTGCCTCCAATTGACGATTTTAATTGAAAATCCTGGGAAAATACCTCGCCATCCACGGGAACTGTTACGATTTTCGTGTTCTCCAGGTCGTAATTAACGTATGCTCAAATTTTCACACCGATCGGGCAGATCAAAATTGGACAATTCACTAACCTCACTTTCGTAGATTCGGGACCCCCTTTTGATGGTGAATCTGGCTGTAATCTTGCTCCCCGGGCTGCTCGTGATGCTGGATTATGTTCTGGCCTGATGTGTGGAGCTGCCGGAAGAATCCTGACACCCTATGCCTTCCCACGATGCTGCAGATTGATGCTGCGGGAAATCGCCTCCAAGCCGTGGCTGCCGTCGGCGCCTCGGAACGCCAAAAACTCAAATATCTGGAATCTCTTGCCTCCAATTGTGCTGATACACTCGAATTCGCTGATTACGATGGTGCTATTTATTTTTTTATACATTTATGCTTTCTATGAAATTTTGGTAATTAAAGATAGAGCAAAAACCAAGCACTTTCACCAATTTATTTAGAACAATTGCTCTCTTGTCGTAATTGACAAAACACTGTCTACAGATTTGAATTGTAGGAAATCAACCAGGTAAAAAAACATAACTTATAAACTAATTTAACAAAATTTTATCAGTTAATTACAATCTCTTATGTACTAGAATTATTGTCTTTTGGAATTGTTTATTTCTCAACGTTTTTTTATGCGCCACTCACTTGATTTTTTTACCACACTTAAATGCCCATTGTTTATCACTACACTGACTAGTTTTTTAATCCACCAACATCGTCTAATTTCTTGCTTATTTGAATTCCATCTAATTTCTTGCTATTTCAATCTCTTCAAATCCCCAAGTCTTGTATTTTCATGTAATAAATGACTTGCCTGGCTTTTCTATGTTCTTTGCCTTATTCTTCTAGTCATTCTTGTTCTCACCTTTATTAAAAATGTTCATTTGCTACCCATTCTCTAATGACTTTACTTTCTACGCTTCCATTTTTAAGCTGTGTCTAACTTGAACTTTTTGTGCCAGTTCTTAATTAATTTAGATTCGGCTTTTAGTTTGTGCAAATCTATTATATTACGATTAAAATTATATTGCTAAACCCAATACACGGAATTTGAGCTTCCATATTTCTGTGCCCATTCAAAAATAATCAATGTCATTGGCGAATTATACCAGTGTTATTATGATTTGGCAATTTATGTGAATTTTCTCAGATGCTTGCATTATTACAACTCTGTGCTTTAATGATTTAATTTGCTATTTGCTTGTACTGCAATCAGAGCCGATTTGAGGGCTAAATACCATCGCAATACGTTATAATCCCTATGTTTTGTTATTTCTGACGTCACAGAAAAAGGGTAATGTGTAGACTATAACATGAATCACAAGCAACTCTAATTATAAATTTATTTGATCTCGTGGTACTTTCCAAATTGTCACTATGACTTTTCACAAAGGTCACTAAATCACGTTAGGTTTGCTAACACAGGTAGAGGAACTCCGTGTTCTTTATGTCAAACCAAACTCGGTTTTTCAGTGACATACACAATCAGTTTTTATTACGGCTGAAAACGTTTATCTGTCTAATTTCTAACCTCAAGAAAGGATCATGTCCTTGCATTCCGAAGGGTAAATTAATAATAAAAACTGTTATTATGCACTTACTAGTAGCGACTAGAATAAATTTGACATTGACAAACTCGCTTTTTGAGCCTGTCAACTTGTGTTGCCCTACCTGTGTTAGCGTAGCTAACATGATTTAGTGACCTTACTTTTCACGGCTGTCAATACAAAATTTATGTTTTGTTTTAGATATTTATTGAGTTGTTGGATAAAATTTTGTATGTCACACGTGTGTTATTACAAATAATTAACTCGAAAAATTACCCTTCTCGGCCTACCGCCTTGAGGGCTCAACTTTCTCTCATAGATTATTTGTAATATAACACAATTATATTATAAATAACTATTAGAAAACCTTTGGAAAAAGGTAGATCTTACTCAACTACACATAACACGTTAAGAGTAAAACAACTTTGAAGTCACTTTCTTATAGAAAATAGACAAGACAATCGTAAGCTCAATAGCGTGTATGCATTTTCCCAGCATTGATGACTATGACAACTGTTATACAGGGAGTTTATTATAACGCGCAATATGTGTAAATGCGTTTATTTTAAAATGCAATATGGAAACGTTACTGAGTATGTAAAAACATAATATATTGTACGGGAGAAGGAATTCTGTTGATCAAATAGTATAAAGACTTCAGTTTGCAGCAAGTATATGGGTTATTACCAGTCTGTATTTTTCAAAATATAGCATAGCAAAATGGCATTTATTATTTCAAAATATGGCATATAAAATGGCACTTATTTCAAAATAAAGCATAAAAAATGGTAAGTAATTATTTCAAAAAGTTGAAATTTAAAAAAAAATGTCATCAGTAATATTAAAAATCCCACAACACAAATACAAAAGACAAGTAATCTGATGAAAACGACTGGCACAAGGCAAATAAGTGGAACGTAGGTATCCGAGGTGTATTGAAGGGATGGGGGAGAGCACGGGGTTGTTGTTGATGAGTGGACGTAACGAGATACTTACCTGAGCGTTGAGGCGCGCGACGAGCGGTCACCCCCGCCCCGGGTCATCGACCTTAGTACCTGGCACTTACCAAAACTTCTGCATGTATATTTTGAAATTTGTAACCCCTTTTGTTGTGAATTAGCCACATAATATTGATTTTGATTGAAATATAGCATTTATCACGAAAAAGGGCATTTTATAGCATTTATGTCACCAACAAATGTGGTTCATTTCACCCCTTACTACATGAAACGCCTAAATACAAAATCTGGCCCTAAAGGGACCTACAGTAAGAAACATGGCAAAATGGCATTTGACGGACTCTAGTAATTACATGCCCTGTTGTTCTTTCTGATGCTTCTTTTTCAATAAAATTTCGGTTCATATATTGCATTTTAAAATAAACGCATTTACACATGGCGTGGCGTACCCTCAGAAACCACTAGTAACAATCAAGTCCTTATGGAAACGGGAATGCCACATTGCGCGTTATAATAAATTCACTGTATATGCTTAGCATTACTTTATGGAAGTCATCTTGGGGGATGTTTTCCCATTCTTCAATCAGAGTTTGATTTAATTTGTGAATAGTGTGTGGTGTATGGGGGCATTACAAACGCTCGAGTCAAGCATATCTTGTACTAGCCCAATGGGATTTATGTCGGAACTTAACACAAGCCAATCTATAACCTGAAGTCTTACAGTATAGTAGAAAGCTTAGGGGAGGCCCGTGTGCAATATCTTGCATTAGAATGGAATCAGTATCAATTCCCTAGAAAGCAGAAACAGCGTACATAAATCAAGCAAGTAGAGACACTTGTCTAGAGTGCCTGGAACAGTGACTCTGGGGGGTATTTTAAGCTTGACCACCAGATGGCACAACTATATACAGGATCTCTAGATGTAGCTAGAATCCTTGTATATGCAAGGGTTGGGACATTAGGCGATTTGTTTTGGATCAACAAACCACCGATTTTAAACTATGCATACCTACTTCTTTCAAATAAAACAACTGAAATATCTTTTTGCTAAATCACATGGTCCTTGATTTGTGGATCTAATGGCTTATGTATTAGTATATATACAATCTCTAGATGTAGTTAGAGTTCCTGTATATAGTTAGATAAGAGTCAGATAAACGTGGGTCAATTTTTGATAGGTTAGGATCCACTGCGCATGCGCAGTAATTTAAAATGGAAATTTGAATGGTCGCCATGGCAATGACAATTAAATGACGTCCTGTAAAACTCGATTATCAAACTATTAAGTGTTAAGTAAAATGACAGGCTCTTGCATCTTTGGATGTAATAATCGGTCAGAACAAGAATTTATTTTAAAAGCTTTCCCAAAAATATGCGACGATCAAACTGAAATTCCACCGATGGTTCCACAAAATTTGAAGTAAATTTTGATAGAAATCAATGGGGGACACTCAGATGAAAAAAGAAATTTAGGTAATCTGCGGTTTCTACTTTATTTACCTACAATATAACTTTCAACGTTTGTAATGTAATTTTAAATAATCATCGTCCACTTCACGGATTAGGCCACCGGACCTGTTCCAACTCAATATTCCATTTCATTCTAGTTTCTTCTTGTTGTACCGTATCCTCATTGGACGTTGGTGATCAGTTCTGGCACACCTCATCTTGTTTATTGGACCTCGTTTGCTTTCGATTTTCTGCTGCACAATTAGTTGCAATATTCGGTATTTATCATTTCGCATAACGTGACCAAAATTTCCTTTTTTTTACAGTATTAAGGATTTCCCTGTGCTTTTTCATGCTCTGAAGGACTGTCTCATTTGTTACGTAGTGTACTCATGAAATTCTGAGCATACGGCAATAACACCATAGCTCATATGCTTCTAATAGTTTGTTTGCAGCTTCTGTGATAGTCCATACTTCTGTGCCATATAAAAGAATTGAGAAAACGTAACATCTAACTATTCGAGTTACAAGTTGTAAATTTAAACCAGATTCCAAAGTAATAATAATAATAATAATAATAATAATAATGTTTATTGTCCTATAATACAAAACAAATACATTGTTAACTAACTACTACCAACCAAGTATAATTAAGGGACAAATGGAAGGGTTCAGCAACATGTAAGGTTACTGATCTACCACCCTCCCAAGCAGACTACTTGCTCATACAGGCGCGGATGGGCCATAAGACAAACCGGGCATTTTTCCGGGGCGCCGGGGCCGTTTTTGACGCTTTTGGCACCGCGCCGGTCACATCCGATAAAAAAGAAATATAAAATAGATAAATTTAATCAGTCAACGTATAACGAATCATGATACGCTATACGAGCAGTCGGAGCAGGTGCATGTAACGCTGAGACGCGCTTATATTTCCAGGAATACTGTCTTCTAATCTTGCACCAGCCCAGTCGGCTACTGATACTGAACTGGAAATACGGGTTTATCCGGTTTTATCACTGTTGGCCTAACTACTGTTATTCGTGCGTGTGATCTGAATTCTGTATATAGTTAACAGCGCCGGTTTGGTAATTTTTGATGATTTATTATGCCCCATTTGTTTTGTGTGATTTGGAAAGTTCTATCTCGAATAAACCGTAAGTATTTACCTATCTTTTGACAAATTGGAAACTCCTGTATTTGACTGAACGATTTTTTTTTCCGTTTTCTAGAAAAGTTGAATGCTGTTAGTATTCTGTATTCACGAATAAACAAGGAAGAAAAAAAAATGGGCGGCGCCGAACGTGTGAGGCTGAAGAGCAAGCTGGATTTGGAAAAAGGCGCTGGAAGTTGTAAAAAGTTAGATCAATTTATGAACAAGAAGGATTCTACACCCCTTGATGTTCAAGAAACTACCAAAAGTACCGAAGTTCATAATCAAGATCAAACTACTGCATTTTCGCTAACCAAGCTTTCAAGCTTCTTGCTTATGAGTATCAAGAAAGACGTTTTAGAAAACATCGATCAAGACAACATCATCGATTGCGTAGCAAACCGCTCGAAGCTACTTAAAAATCAATTGTTATTTTAAGAATTTTTTAGAGAAAACATATTATTTTAATTTTATCTTACCTACTCCAAAAATATTGTTATTTTAAAAATTTGGTATTTATCCCCAAAATAATTTTGAAAATTTGTGTTGTGTTATTTCATAAATATTTTTTTATCAACCGTTTTTTTTTTTATATCATTTAATAAAGGAATTTCAACTTTCCATTTTTCACTATTTTCGATTGGGGGGGGGGGGGGGCGCCAGACCTCTCTTGATGCCCGGTTGATATTTTAATGCTCATCCGCGCCTGTGCTCATATTAACTAAGTGCGCAAATACTTAATAGCTGATGCAACGCGAAAGCTTACATAATACATAAGTATACCAAATTAGCCCATCAAACACCTCCCTCCAACAGTTTATTTTTGTACAATGATTTAAATTTATTTAGTGACTGATCTTTCCATTCTAAGGGTAACTTATTGAAGAATTTGCAGACGTTATATGAAAAACTTCTTTGGTAGATTGAAGTACGATGAGTAGGCATAGTTAATAGACCCTTATGCCTTAGATTAAGATTATGAATGTCTGTTCTATATTTTACTTTACGGCAAAGATATGGTGGAACCCCTGTGATAATTACTTTATAGTATAGAACAGCACAGTGAATATTTCTCCGCTGTTCCATATTAAGCCACTTTGCTTCTTTTAATTTGTGAGTGATTCTCTCATACTTTCTCACGCCGTAAATTAAGCGTAAACAATTATTTTGCACAAGTTGTATCCTTCTACGTTCATCCGCATCAATGCAGTGTGCGTATAAGTTGTCCGCGTAGTTGAAGTGAGAAAGAACGAGTGAGTCACACAACATTATTTTAAGTTCTTTATTTAATATATATCTATTAGCATACAGCAGCTTTAAGTTAGAATATGCTCTTCCTATGCAAGTCCGTACGTGCGTCTTAAATCTTAAGGAATTATCAATAGTAACGCCAAGATTATAAACTTCATCCCTCACGGGAAGGAGCATGTTGTTAAGGTAAAGTTTTATTTTATCCCGAAGTCTAGATCTACTCTTTTTATTACCAAACAATATAACATTTGTTTTATTTGGATTTAAAGATAAAGAATGCTGCATAGAATATTCAGAAAGGTTCTGTAAATCCTCATTTATATTATTTATCGCGTTGTCTAGTTTATTAGTTGGAAACGAAAGATATACCTGTGTATCGTCAGCATACAGATGGTGCTGACAGTGTTGCAGACAGTGGTTTATTAGATTATTTGTGTAAATTGTGAACAAGATTAGTCCAAGAATGGACCCTTGTGGTACACCTGACGACATCTCTGCAGCTTCGGAAACGTTTCCATCCAGATAAACTTTCTGAGTACGTTCTGTTAAGTAAGAATTTACAAGATTGATTGCGGATACGTCCAGTCCTACATAATGCAAAATAGCTTTTAGAATATCAGGATCAAGAGTATCGAAGGCTTTGCTAAAGTCTAAAAGCACTGAGATTGTAAGATAATCTTTGTCATTAGGAGCTAATACATCATCAATTATATTAATTAAAGCTGTCGTACAGCTGTATCCTGATCTAAAACCTGACTGACATTCAGGCAGTAGCTTATATTTATCAATATGTTGCTGTAGTTGAAATACTATTGCTTTTTCCATTATTTTTGACATTGCAGGTAAGATGCTGATAGGCCTTAAATCTTTATATTCTACAGGGTGAGCTTTTTTTGGAATAGGTGTGATTTTGGATTGTCGCCATATTTTTGGAAATGTTTGATTTCTAAAACAGAAGTTTATTAAATGAGTTATAACAGGCGTAATATAAGGACAGCATACTTTTATCATGTCGATTGAAATATTATCAATGCCACACGCTTTAGTAGTAATACTATCGATAATTTTTGAAGTAACTTCATCTGTGATATCATCGAATTTAAATATATCCTGGTAGGTAGCTTTTAAATTATTATTATAAAAATGTATTAACTCGTTTTTAGAATGATCATTAGTAACAGGAATAGATTTAATAAAATATTGGTTGATTTCATTTACATTCCTGAGATCATCTGGGATGTCATATTGTGATTTGTTATTATATACGTTGAGATTTCTTAGTTCTTGCCACATTTTTAGTTTATTACTATTATTGATGTTTATTTTATATTCTAAGTACGCCTTTTTTTCCAAATGAACAGTTTTATTAGTTAAATTCCTCAAACTTTTATAGTAATCCCAGTGTTTAGTTAATTTAGTTTTTTTAAATTTACCAAGCGCCTTGTCACGCAAGGACATAAGTAATCGAAGATTGTCTGTTAACCATGGAGTATATTTTTAACGAGGTTTCGATACCTTTAGGGGAGCATGTAAATCAAATAAGTTTAAAATACATTCATTTAAAAATGTAATTTTGTCGTTCAAATTATTTATCTCTATGACATGATAAAAAGGTGTATGCTGCAAGTCCCAAAGGAAATGGTCCCGGTTGAGATTTTTAAAATCGCGATATACACGCGGTCTTGTATCAATTTCTTGCGTATTTAGAGTAAAGCTGCAGAATATGGTTTCATGACCTTTAACATTATTTAAACTACATGTGCCTTTATCTGTGATAGTAAGTTCACTAGGCACAAAAATTAAATCGATAAGTGACGAGCTAGTTTTTGTAACATACGTAGGTGTGTCGATAATTTGACTTAACCCTAGTGAATCAGCCAAAAGTAACAGTTTTTTTGTATTAGTAGCTGCAGGTGATAAAGGTGATAAGATTAGCAACTTGGAATGTGAAAACGATGCTCAGACCGGGAAAAATGGAAGAAATCGCAAAGGAAACCCAAAATTACAAAATACATATAGCGGCAATTCAAGAAGTAAGATGGGAAGGGGCAGGAGAGATCACGAAAGAAGGCTACAGCTTTCTTTACAGTGGAGAAAAGAAAACTGGAAGAAATGGAGTAGGCTTCTTCATAACCAGCAGAATGAGAAACAACATTATCAACTTCACGCCAATTGACGGAAGAATAGCAACACTAAGAGTAAAGATGGGAAAGACAAACACCACATTAATTAATGTATATGCACCCACAGAAACAGCAGAAGTGAAAGACAAAGATAATTTCTACGATCTGATATGGAAAACATGTGAAGATATACCAAAGAGAGATGAAATAATAATATTAGGAGATCTAAACGCCCAGATAGGTAAGGAACAATATCTAAAAAAAGCAGTAGGCAATGGCAGAGGCACGATACACGAAGTGAGTAATGATAACGGACACAGGTCATGCCAACTAGCCGAAGCAATGGGCATGACAATATTAACGACAAAATTCGAACACCCAAGAAAACACAAGGTCACATGGAGACATCCGACAGGCAGTGAGAACCAAATAGACCATATAATGGCGACAGAGGGGATAAACAAAAAAACAATAGATACTAGAACTTATAGAGGGGCTAATGGAGATTCCGATCACTACCTGGTCATAATACCCGACACATAAACAAAACAGTATATTGGAACGTGGAAAATCTACAGCAAGACAATATCAGACAAGAATTTGAAAAACAAATATGCGAAGAATTTAAAGAACAACGGAAATCCAAGAATTATGGCAAAATATAAAGGAAAAAATAATTAAAATAGCAACACAGACCTTAAAACAAGAATAAAATCAGAAACAATTAAAAGAATGGTACGATGAAGAATGCGAGGACGCAACTAGAAAGAAAAATACAGCAAGATTGAAATGGATTGGCACAAATGAAGAACAAGACAGAGAAGCATACAAAAGAGCAAGAAATAGTGCAACAACAATAATGAGAACAAAGAAAAACGAGTGGATAGACGAAAAGCTAAGGGACATAGAAAAGGATAGAAAGAACCATAAAATAAGGCAATTCTACAACAAGATAAAGGCGACTAAAAACAAACCAAAAATAAAAATAAGAGGAATGAAAAATAAAAACGGATTACTAGAAATCGAGCCACAACAACTAAATAAAATATGGACAGAACACTACACTATGACATTATACACAGAGGTTAACAACACAATAAAGGATCAAACAACAGATGATAGCGAAACAGAAGAACAAAGAAACAAAGAAACAAATGCTCCATCCCTAGAAGAGGTCCAGCAAGAGATAAACCAAATGAAAAATAATAAGGCACCAGGAGAAGATGGCATAAGAAATGAACTGGTGAAATATGGTGGACAGCAATTACACAAAAAAATACACACATTAATTGAACAAATATGGGAACAAAACAAATTGCCAACAGACTGGAATATTGGGATAATACAACCCATACACAAAAAAGGTGACAAAGAAGAATGTGCAAACTATAGGGCCATAACACTCCTGAATACAACGTATAAACTGTTCTCTACCATACTCAATAAAAAACTGAAAACACACACAGAAAAAATATTGGGCGACTACCAGAACGGATTTAGGCCGGGCAAATCCACGGTTAATGCAATACACGTGTTAGAGCAAATTTGTCAAAAAGCTTGGGAATATGACAGAAACTTACACATAATCTTTATCGACTTCAAAAATGCTTTTGACAAAGTAAACAGAAAGCTACTGATACAGGAATTGAAACTTTTTGGAATACCAGTAAAAATAATACAACTAGTAGAAATATGTCTCAAAAATACAAAAGCAAAACTACAGTTCCAAGGTACAAAAACGGAAGAGTTGAACGTAAATGTAGGAGTAAAACAAGGAGACGCCCTATCCCCGACGCTCTTCAACTTGGCACTAGAAAGCATTATCCGCAAAGCAAAATTAAACAAAAATATTATAACAGATCAATTTCAAACTATAGCATACGCAGATGACTTAGCAATAGTAGCCAAGACAAAGGAGGATCTAATAGATGCAATACAAAGACTGAACAAAGAAGCAATAAAGCTAGGCTTACAGATAAACGAACAAAAAACAAAATACATGAACTACGGAAGAAATAATACCACAGATAGACTGTTAAAAATACACAACCACACCTTCGAAAATGTCACATCATTCAGCTATCTAGGAGTACTAATAGGAAATGGAAGAGAAAGAGTAAAAGAAAGGATCCAGCATGGAATCAAATCGTACAGTATCAACAAACCACTGCTAAAAAACAAAAACCTAACTAAAGCAACAAAAATAACAATCTACAAGACATTGATAAGACCAACCATCACCTATGCAACAGAGACGATTGCACTAACTAAACTGGAGGAAGACCAGCTGAAAAAATTAGAGAGGATAGTAAGGACAATACTAGGGCCAAAGGTGACAGAAGAGGGAGAAAGAAGGGCAAAGACAAATCAGGAGATAGAAGAAGTATTAGAAGGAGAAAATATAATAAGACATATAAAAGCACAACGTCTAAAATGGTTAGGGCACATCATGAGAAGGACACCAACAGATATAATAAAAAGAATAACATACTGGAAACCACTTCAACAACGAGGACGAGGGAGACCAAGAATAAGATGGTGGGACAACATCGAAGAGGATTTAAAAATGATGAAGGTAGAAAATTGGAAAAATGTATGTAGAGACAGGAAAAAATGGAAGGAAATAGTCAAGAAAGCCAGGACACACAAATGTTTATAATGGAAACAGTAGAGGAGTGATCCACCTCAGGAAATGGATTTTACATCTTCTCCACCCAAGGAGAAGAAGCCATAATCCTATGGATTGCAAGGCTTGATGATGATGATGAGCTGCAGGTGATAAAATATTAACATTAAAGTCACCTAGGCAAAAAACATAATCACCCTGTAAAATAGCGTTTGACAATGATTTTTCAAATGATTCAATAAAATTTTGAAAATTTGAAGATGGAGGCCTATAAACAACTCCAAAGCAATAGCATTTTTTATTAAGTGTCATTTTTACCCACAAATGTTCTATATCAGTATCTGAGGGTATTATCGAATAATTAAAAATATTTTTGACATAAATACATACACCTCCTCCTCGTGAAGGACGATCCACACGAAACAAATTGTAATCTTTCAGGCTCACCATATCATTGCGTATTTGAGTTGATAACCAAGTCTCCCATAATGCAAAGAAGGCATAATCATTTACTGCAATATGGTCCTTGAAATCTGAAAAGTGAGCAGTCAGGGAGCAGATGTTTAGATGAGCCAACTTAAATATTTTATTGTGCATCAATAAGATCCATGAAACCTAAAAAAAAATAATTAATAATAATCCTAATGATAAATAACTAAAATCCTATTAATTAACAATGTAAACTAAATTTCTATTCAAGGGCGGTTACAATAGTTACAACCGAATAAAGTCGAACCGCGTTTGCAAACTTATGGCGTGTGTGCGCATTTTTATATATTACGAATTAATACATTTTCCAGCTCAGAGTTTGTAGTGACAATTTTGATACCGGTACCACTTTTTATAAAAATTTTGCCGTCGGATGTCCAAACATTTTTAAAATTGAACCTTTTTACTGCAGTGTTATAAAGGTTTAACCTGTTCTTAGTTAGGTCTTCTTTAATTGTGTAGCCGGAGGATTTCAACATCTTTTTATTACTGTACACCAAATGTCGCTTCTTATAGCTTAGGAATTTGACTATAATAGGCCTGGGTTTGTTAGACATACCATCTCCATTTGCAGCTTTGCTACCTATTCTATGTATACGGTCAATGTCGTCCTTGGAAATTTGCAGATTCATTGTATTTGTAAATAAATTTACCACTAAATCTTCTACATTTTCTTGCTCACATTCCTGAAGGCCGAATACGCGAAGACAATTCCTCCTGCTATATTGTTGTAATGCCTCCATGTCGTCCTTTAACATCTGGTTTTCTTTCTTGAATTCCTCACTTGTTGCTTCCAGGTGTACAATTTTATTTTGTAGTTCTACCAGTTCATCTTCGATATCCTTTTTTATAATTTTGGTAATGGTTTTGCAGATTGAATTTATAAATTCTTCTTTCTTAAAAAGTTCCTTCAATTTTTCCGATATGATGTCTTCCACCGGGATATTAGCTTTTTGTCTGGTTTCTGGCATTTTCGATTTTAATAATTTTCAATAATACGCAAAGCAGTACGAATTTAACTTGAGCCACAGCGATATCTGCACAGACCACACCAACACGTCTACTCAGAGCGAGCGCACATTGAAGAGTCTTTAGGCGGCTAAATGCACTCTGTGCCTTTTCAATCCGTAGTATGATCCTATCTCTTACTTAACGTACACCCCAAATAATTAAACAATTGTACTTCTTTGTAAAGGGGCGTGACTTATGTAAAAATTCTCGTTGATATTGCCAGTTTTACTCACGATGATCACTTTCGTTTTAGTTATGTTAAACTACATATCGTAATTTGTACTGGCTTTGTTACGCGGTCTATTTATTAACCTTTGCAATCTTTCTGCAGTATTCACCAGCAGAACCGCGTCATCCGCATATCTAATATTGTTGACAATCTCTCCGTTTATTTTGATTTCATCTTCTGCTCCCTCTAGAGTTTCTTTGAAAAGGTTTTCAGAGTATGCGTTAAATAGCATCGGTGACAACACGCATCCTTGTGGAACACCTTTGTGGATGTGAAATTCTTCTGATGTTCTGTCCCCTGTGGCTCTTTGTTGCCGTGTACAAGTTGGCAATGACTCTAATATCACTGTTGCCTATTCCTGCTGATTTTAATGTTCATATTAACTTCCCATGTTTTACGTGGTCGAACGCCCTTTCAAAATGTATGAAACATGCAAATATATCATAGTTAACATCACGCGCTCTTTGTGTTAGCACATATACGTTGGTGTATGATGTGTAGAAAGACCTTTAGTATATGGCTCATTAGACTAATTGTACGATGATCTTTACATTTCTTGGCACCAGGTTTTTTTGGTAATGGGATGAACGTTGAAAGTGGTGATGGGCTTATTCGAATCAAAAATAACCGGTTATCTGGTTATTGAAATAACCTGTGTAACTCGGTTTTCGTTCCAAGTATTCGAATCAAAAATAACCTCATCTTGATACGTACTACGTGCCGTGCCGTATCTCAGCGACCTGCGAGTGATCGAAATTCTGTAAATAATACGTCAAGGCCTTTTCTACGTATGTACTTAGATTGACCCAAGCGAGGCTCGCGGCTGTTTGTTGATGTTATTAATGCCCGTACTCATAGTCCGTACTCCGTTCGATCTCCGACTTGAGAACATCTCAAGTACACAAACCGATTCCATAGTTGTTACTTGGTTGCCAAGCAATACTCCTCCCGTGCTTGCTGGCATGCTTACTCAAGTTAGGCAACGACCAACCTTGAGACGTGCTCAGTTATACCATAACCACACTTTTTTGACATTTCGGCCTCTTTGATTTCTGCATTGTGAAAGTTAGTGAAAGTATAAAGAAAGATAAATGATAAATAGATTATTGGGAGCAAGAACGCTTTGAATTGTTCGAGTTCCTTGACATGCTAGAAGAAGAAGACAGTGGTAATATATTAAGAATGTCTAAAAGATATATCAGGATTATGGAAAACCCCGTAGAGTTTTATTCAGATGACGATTTCCGTGAAAGATATCGTTTTAGAAAACACTTTCTTTTACACAGGATCTTGCCGCTGGTACTTAATCTCAGGAAGGTAAACAATCGAGGATTGCTTTTTTGCCAATAGCACAACTACCTCACGGTTTTATGCTACCGGAAACTATTAAGGGGATAATTTCCTTTTAGTTTTATAATATAATAACATTTAATTTTATCCTACTAGTTTGTTGAACAATATTTTTGCTTTGTATGCTGTATCTGGTCACTTACGGGGAGCTAGCCAGCAATCTGTTAGCAGAATTATAAAAAGAGTTTCGGTAGCATTCGCCGAATGTCTTGGGGATTTTATTCACTTCCTAGAAACTGAAAATGAATAGAGGCACAATATAGACTCAGCAATCTTCAGCCACTCTGTTCTTCATTTGGGTCATCGTTGCATCGGTCCTTTTGTCTTCAACGATTTTGTAGTGCTCCACTAAATTTGCCAGCAGCAATTTTTCTTTTTGCGTGTAGGCTATAATTTCTACCATCAACTCACGTTTGTCAAACAATTCAGCAGGTCGTGGGGTTATGTATGACAATAATGACGCAGAGGGCAACGTAACAACGTGAAAGTTACTAGATTCCAGCGATATTCATTATCTTCGCCGAGAATTGCCGAAGTCTTGTTTATGACATACAACCAATACTGAGCATTCGTGAATACTTGAGATCGACTCCATTGAGCATTACTCAAGCACAAGTTTGAAACTCGACTATGAGTACGGGCATAAGACATTTGATACTCCCAGTTGAGTTAAATTTATGGGGCCGTTCCTATTAAAAATAATACTCTGCTGAGTATGAGATTTGCCGAAACAGCCTAAATGTGTGCTTCGAAACGTGGTTGATTATGCCTAATAAGGGATAAACAGAAAGCGAAATAAGATTTTTCAATATCTTAACAGTTTTATATTTAATTTTTATTAACGGAACAGTCGATGCCCATCCGTCGTCATATGATATGAACGTGATTTTAGGAACTAAGAATAGATTCAATAGATACTTTGTATTCGCATATTTATAATTTCTTTATGATTAGTATTGATATAGCTATTCTCAATGGTTTAAACTCCTTAGAAATCAAATAATAGTAATTTATTATACAAGACGATAAAGTTAAATTTTATCCACGAGTGAATCGTTTAACGTCGAGACGAAGTCGAGACGTTAATGATTCAAGAGTGGTTAGAAATAACTTTATCATCGTGTATAATACAATATTTTTTTCTATAGCAAGAACTTCAACAATTTTAAAAGAAAATAAAGACAGTCCATGACATTTCAAAATGTCAGTAGCTAGACTGGGTTGCTACGATAATGCGAAGCTGTCATATTTAATTTAAACAAAAGTTAGAAAATTAAATTACTTTATCTATCCTTGATGTTAAAGTGCGACTTTATCTACCCTTGCTGTTAAAGTAAAACTTGACCTTTTGTTTTGAGTTGATAAAAGCACACTTTAACATGTGCTATAGAAAAAAAATCATTTATACAATTATTATAATTAACGATTAACTGAGTTCCTCTGCTATCTGCAAGTTACGATGCCGATGCAGATGACGGTGAACCGCCAACCGGCAAACCGGCTGACTTAATCGAAACGAATCGAGAGCCAAAATTGATTCGAATCATTATTCAAATAATCAATCGGTTATTAATATGATTCGAATGCAAATAATTCGGTTATGAAAATTGTCCGGTTATGCCCATCACTAGTTGAAAGTAACCAATCGTTCGGCATGTTTCTAGTTTTATATATTCTATTAAACAAATCTAATGTAGCCTGCATGTGTTATTGTGTCAGTAGCTTTAGAAGTTCTCCATGCGTTTCATCTGGTCCTGCTGACTTGTTGCTTTTTATTCTCTTGATCGCTTTCAATAACTCTAACTCTTGCTTAGTTATAATTGGTCCTAGCGTGTCAACTATTGCAACAGCGTCATCTCTATGTTCAGCCAAAAATGATTCCTCCTTGAATAATTGTTTCCATCTTTCAAGTTTTTCTTTTTTATCGAATATTGCTCTGTTTTCTTTAACTCTCTCTCTCTCTCTCGGCTTTTTACCACCCATCAAGGGTCTTCACCGACTCAACTATTTTGCTCCAGTCCGTTCTGTTCTTGGCAGTTCTTCTCCAATTGTTTGCATTCAGTTTTTGGAGGTCTTGATACACATTGTCTATCCACCTTATGCGCGGTCTTCCTTTGGGTCGTGATGTTGTGGGTACACTGTTAAATACCCTCTGAGTTGTATTGTTGGTTGCCATTTGCATCACATGTCCGATCCATTGTATTCGCATTCGTTTAATGACATTGACTACATCTGGTTCGTTATGGAGTCTCCTTATTTCTTCATTGTGTCTTCGTCTCCATTCTCCCATATCGTTGACTGGTCCAAATATCCTTCGTAGAATTTTCCTCTCAAATATTCTTAACCGTTGTTCTTCTTTTTTCACTAAAGTCCATGATTCACAGCCATATACCTATTAGTATGGGTCTTATTATAGTTTTATATAAGCGTAGTTTTGTTTTCCTTGATATGGATTTTGTCTTGAAGATGTCATTCATGGCAAAGTAGGCCCTGTTGGCTGTGAAGATTCTGGCTTTAATCTCTTCGGTTATGTCGTTCATTTCGTTAATGACTACCCCTAGGTATTTGAACTTATTAACCCTCTCTATTCCTGTGTTGCTTGTTACTTGTTCTTCTTGTTCAATTTGCCTTGATATTCGTAGGTACTTTGTTTTTTCCGTATTTATTGTGAGTCTGATCTCTTCTGAATTGTCTTTCATGGTTCTATATGTTTGAGTCACGTCTCTTGCATTAGTGCTGATTATAGCTATATCATCAGCGTGCGCCAATATTTGGTTCTGATTCCTGAATAGGTACCTAGTCACTCTGTGTTGGTTTTTTTTGTATGACGGTATCTAGCACCATGTTAAATAATAAGGAGGACAAGGCGTCCCCTTCTCTCAATCCAACATTGCTACTGATAGCTTGCGTTTCCTCTCCTCCTACCTTTATCTTATATTGTACCTCTTTGATAGTCATCAATATCAGTCTTTTTAATTTCTGTGGGAACCCAAAGTTCCCTAGAGCTTGTTTTACTGCTCTGAGTGTCACGCTGTCATATGCTTGCGTATAATCTACAAAGATGTTATGAATATCGATCCCAAATTCCCTGAACTGTTCTGCTATTTGTCGCAGGCTGAATATCTGATCTGTTGTAGATTTCCCTTTCCTGAAGCCTGCTTGGTAGTTCCCTATTTTACTTTCTGCATATGGTTTCAGTCTTTCCAATAGTACGTGCGATAGGACTTTGTATGTTGTATCGAGAAGACAAATTCCTCTATAATTCGCGCATATTGTCTTGTCTCTTTTTTTATGGATGAGGCATAGGATTCCTGTGTTCCATGAACGTGGCATCTCTTCATTTTTCCATATTGTCTGAATTAATTTTAGGATCTTTTTCCATAACTCCTGCCCTCCTGCTTTTAGTAACTCTGTTGGTATATTGTCTTCCCCTGGTGCTTTATTCATTTTCATTTTACCAATGATGTTGCTAATTTCTTCGTATGTTGGTTCTGGTTCTTGTATCTCTTCATTTTCCTTTCCATTTATGCTATCGCTTTCTTGTTCTTCTCTTTCTTCTAGTTCTTCCTCTTCTGTGTTCAGTAAATTGGCAAAATATTCTCTCCGTCTATCAGCAATGTCCTCTATGTTTACGAGTATCTTTCCTTCTCTAGTTTTACACATGTTTATGCTGGGCTGGAAACCTTTCCTGAAGTACCTTATTTCCTCATGTGCTTTCCTTGTTTCGTTTTCTCCTAACTTTTCTTCTATTTCTGTTAGTTTTCGATTTATTAACTCTCGCTTTTTTCTTTTTAGCATTGCTCGAGCTTGTTTCCTGGCTTCCTCGAATTTGTCTTGGCTTGTCTCGTGTTTTGTTGAAGCATTCTCATGCATGCTCTGTTTTCTTTGCTTGTTCTTTGTTTTTACTACTCCTGCAGCTTATCTGATCCTTTTATGTAGGTTTAATGTAGGTATCATGTTTTCCCTCTAAGGTTTCAACTTATGTACATTTGCCTTCTAACCAGGCTTTCTTTGCTTCCTTTATTTTACGTCTAATAATGTTGCGTATTCGCTTATAGTTTAGTTCGCTTTTATTTCTATACCTGTGCCATGAGATCTAGTGTTTTCGTCCGTCATCCATTCATTGTTCTTTTTTCTTGGGTTTATTGCCAGCTTCTTCTTTGCAATGTCGTTCAGTGTATTTTTAATGGTTACCCATTTCTGTTCTATATCATTATCTGAACTTATGTAAAACTTTTGATTTAGTTGTTGTTTTACTTCCTGTCGTATATTCTCTGTTTTCAGTTTCTGTACATCTATTCTTGTTTGCCTCGTACTTCTTGTAGTTGTTTTCTTTAATCGCAGTCTCAATGTTTTATTGATTATCAAATAATTACGTTAACACCATCTTAAAAATTAGGCGGCTACAATCACAGCTCTGCACCGCTTCGTACAAACAACAACTATAAAATATACATAACTATAGTAACCAAAGCGAAAAAGCACGGCCTTCTAGATCAGCGTGCCTGCCGGCTCTCAGCGGCCTGTTCATTTGCGACAAATAGCATTACAAAGTTGTGACTCGGCATATCCGGGGATTGAAGTTCAGAACCACGCCAGCCGGTTTGAAACTTAGCTTTTATCTGTCAAATTATTGTTCTGTGACTGAATCGTTAAATTAGGTTAGTTTTAAGACGTTTTTGTACGAAAAAATACAAAATGGATTTTCACAGAAGTAACAAACTAAATTTGCAATGAACGAAAATGCGTACGTAGAAACGTCAAAATTTGTAAATTGTGCTTGCGCGCAAAAATCAAGCATCCTGTGCGTGCGAAAAGATAAAATCGAAAGTATTTTGTTGAATGCGCCGCGCCAGCTCAGCCTTCTGCAGTTTAAACGTCGAGCCAACGCTTCCAAATCCCCGGGTAACTAGCGCCATGCGGATTACTCGAAGAGCTTGCAAATGAACAGGCCGCTAAAAGCCGGCAGGCACGCTAATCCAGAAGGCCGTACGAAAAAGCATTGTTACTACCAACATAATAAGTCACTAAATCCCTAATTGTGCGATCGACCCACTTTACTCACGCTGTGCGTAAGAACACGCTTACACAATTTGTAAGTTGTACAATTTTGATCACTTACAGTAGTAGTCGTTTTTTGAACGCACTTTATTAATTAATACTTAACATAATTATAAGCACTACTTTAATCACAATAGATAATAATACAATAAAAACATAATAACTGTAACAGTACATATAATGCAACAATAATTCTTAAGTCAAAGCTGAAGATTTTGATATGATTCTGACATCTGACCAATGGCGGGCATTATTTCAATTCGTCAAATCCCGGGCCATAAAATATTTTTTCCATCTTTCAGTAACCGCCCTCAATCCCGCTTTGATTTTTCAAGGGGCAGAACAACAGCTACATTCAAGCTCGTGAAAATTAACGCCGGCCGGTTACCATCTGCCTGCCTGTTCGTCGCGACACCGCGTACAATTCCTCGAATTTTGGAGAAAACTATCATAAACTTTATAATGGTAAGCTGCGAGGAATTTGGGAGAAAAGCAAATAACCGCGACACGCCGGAAGAGGACCATAAATTAAGTAAGGTCAAGCATTTCCCGATCGCCGGACGCGAGGCCGAGATGCACTATGGGGACGCCTGAATTCACGCCGCGCCGAATGCCGGAAAAATTGCTAAAACAAATACATCTCGCTAACTGGAGTACTCGTGTTTGGTATCAACAGAAAGAGGAGGTTGGGAGGAAACGAACAAAGGCAAGGCCATAACCGAAACGGGTCAACTTGCGGAGCGCGCTCACGAAAACTAAACTTCAAGCCACTCCAAATCCAGCACCATGAGGCTGAAATGTGCTAAATGAGGACTCGCCCCCGCAGCTCCCGAGAGTGACAAGTCGTAAAAGGCAAACCGCTGGGGCAAATGGGGATGCCCTAGCCCCGCAAGCCGAAATATGATTAACTAGCAGAAACGTAATCAGCACCTCCTTCGTATTTGGTATCAGAAGATTAACCGCGAAATGGGGAATTTAATGTGTTCCCGTTACAACGCGAACAAAAAAACAAACGCCGAGCGGGGCTTCCACAAACCCAGATATTGAAGCTCGAGGCTCGGCCGAACTCATCAAGCCATACAGAGAAAAATTCCGCCGAAACCACTCGAGTGACATATTAAAATACGCGCCTTTTCGCCAGGAGAACAATGTTAACGAAATTAGGTCCCCGCGTCGCGATGTCCCGAATTAAGAAGAACTCGGCAAGGCTTCCCCACCTTCAGCCAATGGGAAAAGCGGACCAGGGAACAAAGCAGTGAGTTCCTTTATAAGTAGGGACATTTTATGACAAGGAAATCGAAGACTCAATGGTTGAATCCTCCAGTTCGTCTTCTGTCTAAATCATTCAGCCTCAACATCCAGACTACCGAGCTGGAAACACCACGTTCGACTCTGTCTGCGGTCTCCACCTAGGGCTAGCGAGATCCAGCTCGGCCTAGCATCATCATCGAGAATATGGAGCACGAACTGCCACGTTTGGCTCTGCCTGCAGTGTCCACTGCAGCCCACACTTCAAGCTTTCGAGCTCGCACTTCCCAAATCGTGCGGCCGACAAGCTACAGCCTCAGCGCCCCGGCTTTAAAGCACGCACATCTTATGTTTGGCATGCGAGCCCCAACAAGCAGCCGACGTCTGGCTTCGCCTTAAGACACCCCAAGCTCGAGGGCTGCTCCAGCTGCTTGCAACCGGAGTGTGTCTCCCTCATAGGTACTCTGCAAGGCTCAAGACGCCCCAAGCTCCAGTTGCTTGCTGACCAGAATGGGTCTCTGCCAGCTGCCATCTGTCCGGCTCCACGTCAAGCACCAGGTCCGCTTAGTAACACAGGAACTCCGCGTCACGAAAAGGATTTTGCCTGAGCTCGCGCTCCAGGTGATCGAAGCCCTGGCCTCGTGCTACTTCACCGAGGGTCCACTTGTCCGCGGCACAGATGCCCCAGGCCTCCGCCCGCATGCCGCCGAGATGTGTTTTGCCCCAGGTCACCCAGCACGTGAAGACAGCCCTCGCCTCCAAAGGACTTAGCTTGGACGCGAACCCCAGGTTCCAGCAGTCCTGGCCGACGTTTCCTGCACCCCCAGGCCGACCTCCGCCCCCCCCACGAGCCCCAGCTTGCCACCGGCAACACCTCGCATACTTTATTCCTCTTTGTTAGTTGTGTAGATAAAATTGTACATAGTAATTTTAGATTTTAGAATAAACACACCTTTAAACAACTAACCGTTATCTTTCCACAGGGGCTCCAATCATCGTCCTCCGTTAACAGTCTTTACTGTTAGAGCTAGAGCTAGAGCTAGAGGGTGAATCGTCCTCAAAACTCTATTCTTAACCCCGGCCACGCCTTACGCAAGTGAGACCGTCGCCGTATCGTGTTAATTTGAATCCATCAAAAAAGGACTCACATCTTGTAATTTATAGTACTTTATGTAACTTCTGTAATATGAAGATGAGTCCTCTAAAGCCATTTGAGGACGTGTTGCATACAACGTTTTTTTGTATTAGCTCTCCAAACAGTTTCAATTACCATTAACGCGGCATTATATTAGGAGGCCTCGCGAAAATGTATTTTTTGCTCCCCAAACTGGATACTTTGGAAACTGTCTAGGATCCTCAAAATGGCCATTTAGAGGCCTTGTACTTAAAGTCGTCATGGCAACTAATGTTTGAGTCCGCTAAAATGTTGCCATGACGACTTTAAGTACAAGGCCTCTAAATGGCCATTTTGAGGATCCTAGACAGTTTCCAAAGTAACCAGTTTGGGGAGCGAATACAAAAAAATATATTTTTTAAATGAAAAGGGTTGGAGTCTGGTATCCGTGATTTTAATTTCTTTAAACATTTTTGGGTTAATTAAAATTTAGTTTGAGTTATAATTATAAACTTCGAACCTCGATAAAGGTTCATAGAAACAATGTGGCTCACCTACCTGTAAAGTTGTGTAATCGTTTCGAAAAGTAAGTAGTTTGAAAATCTAGCTTTCGATAACAAACGCTGCGGAATACACGAAAGTAATATAGTTACTGTGCATTCTAAACAATAAATTATTAATGATCCGTTCGTTAATAAATGGTTATATTGATTCATATTGTTGCTAGGGAGGTTTTTCTTTTAACATTATTGGTACTCGCAAAACAAGCCAGAAGGTAAAGCTTTATGTTTCTATGTAGCCATTTGTAAATGTATATTCTGAAGAATATAGGCTCGAGGAAGATCTCCATGTGTTATTTCGCCAGTCAGCTATTGTAAAGCGTTAATGTTTTGGCTGATGGGTGCTATAAATACGGATAAATCATAATAAAATACAACTGCTCTTATTAAACGCTATGTTAATACAAATTCAGCAGCCAATTGCTAAGGAGGGTATAGAGATGTTTCTTTTGCAATATTGGCACTCAGGAAGCGCACCAGAAAAAGGTAATCCACATAGAGAAAAATTTGAAATATAAAGAAAAGTCATTGGTATTTGTTCAATATGGCCCCCTATATAACGAATATCTTGACAACTACCTAAATTATGAATTACACATCCAGCACACATAAGTAATAAAGCCTTAAAATAAAGCATGATTTAATAAATAAAAAAGCTAAGCTATTATCCACCTAAAACCAAAATTCTTACTATTAAACCAAGCTGTCTTAAAGCAGATAAAGCCATCATTTTCTTTAAATCAATTTCGTAATTAACCCCTAAAGCAGCCATAAATATTGTTATTCTTGTAATAAAAAGCATAATTAAATCTAACTAACAAATATATTCCAGCAGTTAGTAAACTAGAAGAATCGTACCGTTTCCACCTGTCCCAATTAATTTCAGTCCTCGTAAATTATTCTGGAAATTTATGACTTCCGTTAATATCAGGAAAGCCCGAACAGTTTTGTTAATTTCTACCTCCGATAAACACAATCGAAGAAATGTTCATTCAATCTCAAATGTATAGTTAGGAAAACACAATTTACAAATCAACGGTATAATATTGTTAACTATTGGTACAAAATAAGACTTAATTTTACGAAACTGCTATGTACATTTATAAATCTAAAACTTCTTCTGGGGTCGCATTTTTTTTGTCCCGGGCCGATCAGCAACTCAAATAAAACGTTGGTTGCTGCGTTGAACCTTGGTCGGAGTAGATGCGCTGCCTTGTATATCCCGCGTCCGGAACGTGACTTTTGCGATAGCCTATAAGCACAGAATAAACACCCGTTAGCCGGCACTACGGCTGAGTGGTTGTTGCACATCCCACGGCACTTGTAAAAGTTAAGCGCCAGTCTGCTTGGTCAGTACTTGGTTGGGTGACCATCTGGAGAGCGGGCGTAGTGTTCTAGCCAGACAGGTTCCACTACCTCAAGTACCTCCGCCGAATTTAAAAATGCACACACCCTCAGCGGCTCGGTGCGCCCGGCACCCCGCTACTGTGTAAACGGTATAAGGGGTTACAGATTAAGTATATAATAATAATCACGGTTATGCATATGCCTGGAAAAAGATGGTAGTGGTACTAAAAATTAAAGAGAATAATTTTCCGCATCGTTTAGTACTAAAAATTTATTGGATAATGCTAATTGTGCATACAAATATTAGTTTTAAAATTTAGATATTCGCAAATATGGGCGGCCGCGCTTCCCAAATATGATTTGTTAAAAAACAAAAGCTGTCTGTTGACAACTCAGATAATTGTGTCGCTTAAAATGGATGCACCCGTTCCATACTTTGTTTTAGATCCATCAGTAAAGATGGATATATCTATATGCTGGGTAAACCCGGCATTTTCATAGACGTTAAATTGTCTGTTGAAAGCGTATTGCAGAGGGAGGTAGTCTACCATAGCGTCCACAAGAGGGATCTTGTCGACGGCCTCATTCAAAATGCGGGCATGCCTGCCCCCCTGCCTGCTGTGTGCCACAGCCCTTTGAAGCGCAGTCTCAAGGCAGTCCTTACGGCTATAGCCCCTCTATTTACAAACAGTAGCGACATCGTGGGGAAAACCTGATGCAAACATGAAAATACAAAAAGTTACTAAACGATACGACAAACCGCGGGATATTTAAAATTTCAGTGTAAGCAGTGAAAAAATAACAGATTAATCATTATAATATTTTACTCAGAAAAACTACTATATACATTTTTTGGTAGAATTTTTGAGTCCATTTTTTAACAACAAAATACATTCGTGTGCGAATATAACAATTTACATTTTTTAAAATTCTACTACAATTACCAAAGTTAACATCCAGATTCAACTATAGAATCTGGTTTTCTAGTGCTTGCATATGAGTGCAATTTATTTTATCTACTCCGGTGGGATAAGTAACTCATTACGTCACTCATTTGACACTATTTCAGTTAGGTAATGAAGCTCATTACACCACTCAGTTATGTAATTCTTTCATTACGCAAATGAGTTGTGTAATGACTTCATTACCTAATTGAAATAGTGTCAAATGAATGACATAATGACATTTGCCTACTAAAATATTTTTGAAAATGGCAGATCTGACATTTCTCTTAATGCACTTTTCTCAATTTTAGGCAGTCGTTGATAAAATTTTGTACAATACATGTGTGATAATGCATCATTAATATACTTGTGTGCTTACATAACTCGTGCTACGCACTCGTTTGTAACTTACACACACGTATATTAATGATGCTATTATCCCACTTGTATAATAAATAACTATTATTTATTGCAGAAACATTAGTTTTAAAAATTGCCTCAATTTTAGTAAAAATTTTACAAGTTAACCATATGAAACTGCGACTCTGAGAAATGTACCTGCAATTTATATTTTAAAGTATGTGTGTAGTCCACAAGTTCGCAAGGAAGTCCGCAAGTAAGTCCGCAAGTCCGGAAGTAAGTCAAATAACCACTTACTTCACAAACTCTCAAATCGATCGCGTTTTGTACGTGATCACGTTGAATAATATTCAACAACGCATTTTTCCTACTTTCATTGTGCGGTATTCTGAATAGCTGAAATCCTTTTCTGCCACAATTTTTACATTTGTCGACACAACACCCTGCTATTTCCACGTCCTTGACTTCAAATTAGCCGCCGAAGAGAAAAACACGACAGATGTCAATGTCACAGGTTATGCAACTTCCTTGTCAATTTTTAAACATGCTAGGGACTTTAAGGGATACCAACGTGATTTTGCCCCACGGCAACAACAAACGTTGTCGCTAATATTTGTAAATAGAGGGGCTATACTTACGGCTACTTCCTTCACAAAAAGATCAAGTGGTGGAAGGCATAAAACCACCTCTAAAGTGGCCGTAGGGGTTGAGCGTATAGCACCTGTAGAACTAAGACAGGCAAGACGTTGCACATGTCCTAGTTTACTTGCTGCCGTAGCCTGTCGGACCCTGGGCCACCAGACAAGTGCTCCATAACATAGCATGGGCCTAATCACGGCAGTATACAGCCACAAGGTAATTCGGGGGGAGAGTCCCCAGGATTTACCTAAAGCGCGGCGACACTGCCAGAATGCCATGCATGCTTTTTAAGTTTTAACTTTTAAATGTTTCTCCCAATTCAGCTGTCTGTCAAGAGTAGGAGCTGCTATTGCAACTGGTAATCAAGAAGAAAAAGGAATATCAGCTCTTTTAGTTAAAGCAGCCAAAACCACCACTAAAATAATTGTTTTTCATAAAATCCAAATAATAAATATAATTTCAACTACCATAATTTAATATCGAAGCAATAGATCTTAATAACGCTACATGTCTAATATGATTAGAAAATGTAGTTAATATAACAGCATTATAAGATTTTACATTCTGATAATAAATTACAAACAACAAGAAATTAATCCCAAACCATTTTGCTGAATAACCGTCCAGCATATAGCATTTTATTTTTTTGCTCAAAAAATGAATTTGATAAAAATAGTATATTATGATACTAGTGTATAAGTACGCCTTTAAAGCACGTGCGACGAGATTAAGAGCACGACGCAAAGCGGAGTGCTTTTATAGTCATTCATTTTTTTTTCTGTTGATCAACCACGTTGGTCACTATGGATATGTTGTTAATTTTATAAACGAAAATGTCTAAGTCAAATCAAATTCCTGAAAATATTTTAAAGAAAGGGAATCTATTACTAGAAAATTTGTTCTGCCATTGGTGAGAAAATAACAAAGTCTCCTCGGGAACAGAAGCGGTAATTCTTGCCTATTTAGATGAGAAGGTAAGTCTGCTATTATTTTCATTTCCATTTATATTTAATTCATTTGATTTGCAGCAAGAAACGTCACATGCTTCACTTTGGCCGCATTATTCGATGCTGAAGTCATCTTTAAAAGTGAAAGATACCTGCGCATTGAGCAGTTTAGGAATGTAATTGCTTACCTTAAAGAAATAAATGTAACACTTCAAGATTCCAAAACGCATTTAATAAACCATTATTGTTGCTATATTTGTTACGTGTTTTAAAAATTTTAAAACACGTTGTTCCGGGAAACGTGTTTTAAGCTGCTGTTTTTATTCTAGGATTTAGTTATTAAAAAGATGACTTAAAATATGACCAACAGAAAAACGTCTTTTATTCCTTTTATGATAAAGGAAGTATTGGATTCACCCCAAAAATTCGAAATTGAGTTTTCAACAGATCTTCACGTTTTCGAGTCGCCTGAACCCAAAATAGTATATTATCATACAAGTGTATAAGTACGCTTTTAAAGCACGTGCGACGAGTTTAAGAGCACGACGCGCTAGCGGAGTGCTTTTAACGTCGCTAGTGCTTTAATGGCTCTTATACACGTGTATCATACTCTATTTTTTCTACGATCGTAACAGAAATATAAAAACTTAGTTGGGTAACACTTTTTCCGTCATATTGTGTTAGATGTTCTAGGTTATGTTGACATTAAAATTTACTGCAAAGCGTGTTTTAATAAATTATTAAAACACGACTCCAACGGCAACGTAGGAATAAGACGTATTTTGGGCGCTAATATTAAGAGTGCTACAAACGTCGCTTTTGACACTAGAAACAGTGCAAAAAATTGTCATTTGGACACGATCGTAGAAAAAAACATGTTTTTGTACGGTCACCTCTAAAACTGACTATTAAAAGCTCACTGTCAATGTCAATGTTCCCTAGTAACCATTTTAACATCGCAACCACGTAAACAATGTCTTAATGAAATAATCACGTTACTTAATTTTATTTTATCTACTTCAGTGGGATAAGTAACCCATTACATCACTCATTTGACACTATTTCATTTAGGTAATGAAGCTCATTACACCACTCAGTTATGTAATGGTTTCATTACGCAACTGAGTTGTGTAATGACTTCATTACGTAACTGAAATAGTGTCAAATGAGTGACATAATGACATTTGCCTACTAAAATATTTTTGAAAATGGTAGATCTGACATTTCTCTTAATGCACTTTTCTCAATTTTAGGCAGTCGTAGATAAAATTTTGTACAATACATGTGTGATAATGCATCATTAATATACTTGTGTGCTTACATAACTCGTGCTACGCACTCGTTTGTAACTTACACACACGTATATTAATGATGCTGTTATCCCACTTGTATAGTAAATAACTATTACGCACCCCCACGCCATGGCTACCTGATTAAGATTGTAATTCGTCATTCTTCTAGAACTGTCAAAAATTATTGGCAATATTGGCAATTACATCACGGCGCGTCCATTATCACGCAACAGTTTTATTGAGTTTGTGAGTTTTTGTGAAGTTGAAGATGGAATCTGAAGATAAGATATTTATTTATTTTCCTAAAACGCCTCGTGTTCTACTAAAATTTCACTTATTTATACAGTACAAGTTCATAGTGAGGTACACAGTGTCAGTGGTGCATTTCTGGTTCCATGTTATGAAGAAATTTCAATTATTTACCAATTTTGTCATTTATATAGGACCGTAGAAAAAAATTTGTATGTATTTCGAGTGTAAAGAGTCATTTTGGTATTCAGTTGCTTTTTCGCGCCTCGCTTCCGCTCGGCACGCAACTCGCATCCTCATACCAAAATGGCTCTCTTCACACACTAAATACATAAATTACTATTATGTTCATTGGTCTGTCTGTCTGTGTGTCAGTCTGTCTGTGAACAGAATATCTCAAAAACGAAAAGAGGTATGACGTTGAAACTTCACATATAAGTTTTGTGTACTATCTATATACGACAGCAAGCTTTTGAAGAAAATTGCATAACCGGAAGTATGGTGTTTACTCTTGTGGTTTTTCAGTTTCTTTCAATTTTTTTCAAAAACGGCTCGAACGATTTTTTTAGAAACTTTACGTTTTTATTACATTTTTAATGTGTATTGATGTGAGATAGGTGATTTTCCAGCTAAATACCACTAAAATGGGTTTATTTTGTTTTTTTCCTAATTTTTTTATTAACTCCTATTTTAAATAGAACACCCAGTATATTATTACATTTTGGAATTCAGCTTAAAATTTTAGAGAAAATTTGCCTCTTGCACTAACGTTCTATTTTGTACGGTTTCTGTAGAAATTTTTGAAAATTTTTGAGAAATGCTTAAAAATTAAAAACCATATTTTTTGCTAATTATAAGATCATTGTAAAAGGAAGTTGTGTGCGTGTATCACACCAGATGTTTATTACTCAAAAACAATAAACCTCAGAAGAAAGGAACATTCGTCTACATTGCGTTGATCAGTTTAGACATGCCGACTACTTTTAACAGTTTTAACTTCAATTTTACTAGCAATGTCTGTATTATACACTGCTGGACAAAAAAACCGGACACATGTGTGCTAACAATAAATCGTTCATCCCTATCGTTTGTAGAACGATGACGACCCGATCCGACTCTTCTTATGTATTGTCCAGTTTCCTGGTATCGTTGTATAGCGTCATGCACTGTACTTCGGGCTGTGTCAAAGCAGCAGCGATATAGCGAACACTTCTTCTGTTTTCATGTAAAGCAATAGTTTTTGCAATGTCGTCGGATGGTCAGGTTTCAACACAAACATTGTTTAATTGACAGGAACAAACAAAACTAACAATAAACAAAATAAATATCATTTATTAAGCAGGTCCCGGTTTACTTGATTTTCACATATTTGATAACATTTGGGCTTAACTAATTACTCGATGACGTATTGGAATTCATGAATACCGTCTAAAAGAAACTCAAATGACGCTAAGTGTCCGTTTATTTGTCCAGTAGTGTACTGAATTGCCAAATAATAGTCAATCTGCAACTTGATGGTTCAGCCAGATTGATCAAGACCAATGATCCAATCTATCCAATGCATTTAAAGCCAAAGTTTAATGTTTGAAACTTTCTCGTGGTCTTGATTTCACTGGTACATGCTTTTGCATAGTTAAATTCGTGTCCTTTAAAAAGTTCTAATGCAACCACCCTTTTTAGGAGGGTGTAACTCGACGGGGAAGGATTTAAAGGTAATTTATATACACAATTTTTATGTTTAAACTTACTTAAGTTTGGCACCATGTGTTTGAAGTACCACGTATGCCTGTGAATCTATAGTACTACTACAAACCTTTTTTGTTTGCCGTGACAATGACGACTTTTCTTTATTAGGTTTAGTACGATGGTTACCTACTTCTTTTGAATGCAATAATCACTGAGGTAAATTTTTATTACGAGTACATATAACAATAATGACCAATGCTTTTTGATTCTCACTTTACATGATAATAATTATCAGTTTTTAGTAATATGCAATGCTGATTATTAAGGTCCAGAAAGGTTTAATGATAGTAAGTAAAGATTGTCGTCACTAACATCAACTGTCCTTTAACTTTGCAATTTCTAGAGTTATTGTAATACATATTATTGTTCTTTATTCAAAATGTGTGCAGTGAGTTTTTTTCAAAATAATTATTACAATAATTCCAAGTTGCTTATGTATAATAGTTAATAGTGCATACGTAATGGAATAATTATTCTTTTCTCACTGTACTGTGATTTGTATATATTTTTGTGAAACCCCTTCCAATAATAAAACCCACTCGAACGCCTGTAATTATGATCTTAGTCTAAAAACTCGGCATAACTACAGATGGGTTCACGAGGGAAGACGAGCGCGCCAGTGCGCAGAAGACGTATTCTGCAGTTTCGATACTTGCAGTGCAGAGGCGTAGCGTGTATGTATAATCCTTTATCTAATAGACTTGTCCGTCCTTCCGTCCGTCCGGGACGCTGTTTCAGCAGCCAAATCGTAAGAGATAGAGAAAAAAGTTATTAAAGTTATATGTTTGGAATGGTCATGTCAGCTCAGGAACCGAATTTCAGTCACGTGACACTTCCGGTTTTCGAGAAATCACAAAAAGACCGTTTTTCAAATAGAACCACTTTGACACCTTCCAGGTCTGGGTACAGTTTTTATTTAATACGCGTTCTATTTGAAAAACGGTCTTTTTTGTTTTTTTAAATGAGACATTTGAGTCACTGGATTGCTTGTTTTATAATAAAACTAAGTATTTGAGTAGTATATCTATAATTTTATAATTAATAGATGCAAGTATAAATTAATTAACTAAGCCTTTGTATCATTTTCATTATCACTATCACTGTCTTCTCCCACATTTATGATTAACTCTTCAGTATGTATGTCCAAAAAGTTTCATAGTGAAGGAATTCGTCTTAAATTGCAATCACTTTCTGACATCGGCTTTTCTAGTCATCTTGGGATGTATTTGTAAATGCCTGTTCGGCCAACTGTACCACATCATTAAATTTAAACGTAACGTTTTTCCTTGCTACTTCGTTTTTTATCTTTGCCCAAATCAGTTTAGTCGGATTTAATGCCGGATGTTAAGGCGGAAGACGTCATCCGCTCGCCTATGACTTTGTAGTAGAGTATCGAATTTATAAGTTATGTAACGATTTTTATTTTTATGTTTTTTGACGATTGTATACAGTTGAGGTTCACATAACTCTGACCTTTTTGATGTAACCATTCAATCATTTCGGCCACTATGATACGGGGCATTGTCTATAACAACTACGGGGTTTTTCGGTAAATTTGGAAGAAGGCGTTCTTTCACTCATCTCTCGTAACTGGTACCTACTGTTCATATCGTCCTGGTAATTTCCACCTTTTGTCCCGGATTTAAATGTTAATAAACAGTTTGGATTAAAACCCACCTTGCCGCCTGCGTGAACCGTGATTAATCGGTGACCCTTCGCAATATTTGATAACAACCCTTCGATGCTATTGTCGCTCCAACTTCTTGATTTTGTATGCCTACTATGAATGTAGCTTTCATCCAAAATCGGCAATCGGCCTATTTTCACTTCGGTAATCTATATTATATATATATAAAGGAAAGTCACAACCCTGACTAATCAACGCAGAGCCGAAACCACTGGTACTAGAAACTTGAACTTTGAGTGGAAGGTTCAATTTATTACGTAAGCTAGTGCTAAGAAGGGATTTTTTGAAATTTGACTCCTAAGGGGGTGAAACGGGGTAAAATGTGTTTTCGTGAATTCTTCAATATCTCTTACACCCGATAAGATATCGATTTGGTGTTTACTTGCAAAGATGACTAATGCCAATACCTACAAACGTATTTTAGGATTTTGCCCTAATCAACCCCTAAAGATGCAAATCTGGATTGGGGGTCAATTAAAGAACCCTACGTATCTCCTACGTTTATTGAGTTAGAACATTATTTTTTGGCATATAGATGTATTTTTAAAATATTTAGAAAGGGGTGCAAGGGAATTTCAAAATTTTAACCATAAGGGGGTGAAAAAAAAAACTGAAAAGGGGTAGGGTGGTTAAAATTATAATTTTTTTCGCTGTGAGTTCCATTTCACAATAAAATGGGTTAAATGGGATTTTTTGAAATTCAACCCCTACGGGGGTGAAAAGAGGTAAAATGTGTTTTCACCTTAGAACTGTTCTAAGGTTTTCACAAGTTCCTCAATATCTTTTACACCCGATAAGATATCGATTTGGTGTTTGCTTGCAAAGATTATAATAATAATAATAATATTTATTTATTGGTTACTAACAAGTACACAAGTAAACACAATCTAAAAATTCAATACTTATAAAATAAAATAAAATGAGATATTTACAAAAAGAAAAAAAGAAAAAAGAGTAATTATTCCAGGTACTCGTTAGTGGGCACCAAAGGGTTCGCAATCAGAACAACACAAGTGTGTTCTGCTCTTCCATGTGGACCTTATGAAAAAATATTTAAAATAAATAAATAAATAAACGTAGGTAAATAAAAACAAATAGCACTGCCAATTCGAACTTAAATTTTATATAATTGTGAAAAAAAACAAATAGGTACGAGGTGGTTATTGTTGTAGCTGCAACAGATGCCTAAGCCGTAACTTAAGGCTTGCATTTAGTAAGTTGCCGTATACCGGTATTTATCCAATAATGGAAATAACTTTCTAACAAAATTACAATTTTGTTATTACAGATGGAATAAATGACGACTATTTTACATGTCGGTATATTACTTATTAACTTGTTATTATTACCTGAGAAGCAAGAAAATTGAGATATATTTTAGGAGGACGAGATATATATCATTTGACTCAGCTTGAAGAGTAGATTCCAAAAATATATAGAAACCGGAAATCGGATTTCTTTTCCGAGGTCGACTTCCGGTCAATTTTATTTTATCTTTTAACTTTTTCCTTTATAGCTCCTGCAGTATTTGAGATATTTAGCTCAAATTTGGAATACAGGTTACGCTGCAGGGCTTACATCATTGAGCATATCAAATGGTTATGAGAATCTACAGGAAGATATTTTTTCAGGGGTCATGCTTCCTTTTCTCCCCCTGAACTTTTTTGCGGTGCGCCGCTGTTAGATTCTAAAATACAAATTGAGTTTTCTGTTTTGTTTAGAATCTTTTTGTTCTCTTTCAGTTTTTTCGTATCTGCAACCGTTATCGAAAAAAAAAGTATAAAAACGATTTTCTGTAATTTGCTAGACGAAATTTAAATTTTTAAAATGGTTTAAACGTTAATTATGTGCTAATAAGTACACGGTAACAATTTATAGATTAGTTCAGGCACATCAGTTTTGAGTCATTATAATTTTTACCGCTACAATAACTTTACAACACATACGAGGGCTGTTCAACATGTTATCTACTTGAAATAAAAATGAATTTAATGAAATTAAATATTTTTGGCCACTTGTAAATGCCCCCGCGACCTCAAATTTTGAAAAAGTTAAATAGAATTTAAGAAATTATTATATTTGTTTCTAACTATTATTGAAAATATAAGGTCAACTAATTCAAATTTCAGAATTTTTAATCCCCCGGTGCATTCAGATTGTTATTTTCCATCAGGATAGCTACTAAAAAGTTTGAAGATTGTTAATCTTAATCCAAAATCTTATAATTTGTATCAATCTGAAACATTCTTATTCAAAAAATTATTTCGAAAGATATGCAACCCATCTAACCACATTAGATGAGGGAAGCAAAAGGTATGATTCACCACAGTTAAGCTAGGTAAGCCGATTAAGATAACATCAAATAAATGAGCGGCTATACTGACAGTTTGTTTACAATTTTAAAAGTAAAACTGCAGTTTATTTGAATAATAATAAATAGATTTATTTCCAACGGGAACTAAATTCCCAATTACATGAAACATAAACAAATTAATAATTAAATTAGTGTCGCTAAGACTTAAATCAAATAAAACAAAATAACTGATTATCTTCTAAACTAAACTATAACATAACACCACAACAGTGACACAGTGCCTATAATAATAAAATAAAATAAAATGAAAGCACCGCCTAAATCCATATATTATAATATAATAATAACACTTTTCCCCGAGTACAAAATCACTTCTGTTGGAAATTGCAGCACGAAACTGACCACTTGTGAGTGAAAATATATCAATATTTACCTCCAATTTACTGAACGCATTTGACATTGCTAAAATAGGCGATTTGAAATGCACGTTAGTCCTAGAAAGCGGGTATAAAAATGAAAATTGAGATCTGGTCCTTAAATCAGGCAGTCGGAATTGTATTTGTAATAAAAGTGTAGAGGCGTCAACATGATAATTAATTAAATTAAATAGAAAAATTAACAAATGTAACGTTCTACGATTTGATAGTTCAGTTAAATTAAAATGAAGGCACAAAGAATTGGTGGTAATTTCGTGCTTTGAACGTAAAGTTTCAAGGTTCAGTTTAGTACTTTATTATATATTATTGATACTATTTGAGACATTTTTAAACTGGGCCCAATTTTAGTTTTCTGCTCTTGAAAATTCATCCAACGATAGTATTTATTAATAGTCATGATTAAAATTTCTATTTTATTAATTAAATTATTTATTTTTGATTTATTTAGATTTTATTATAAATCTATTGCTACACACTACGAGAACAGCATTAACACGATTAGAAATTATGCAAGATAAATAAAAAGATGCCAACAAGAAAATAGGAAAATGAACTTTTAGACAAGCATATGTGTAAGTAATTTGAGTGACAGGAAATCATTTAATTAATTTTAATATCAGTTTGAAACATCATTATAACATTATAAGACTGTCTAATATCTGTCCTGTTTTATAATAACTGGTTACTGCTTAGATAGCTAGATTATTAGCTTACTATGAATTATTTTTCTATTTTATTGAAAATCGTACGACACTCATTAATGACCAATAGAAAAATTAGTTCACCAGCTATAACCAAGACAACAACAAAATTTCTTGGAAATTTTTTGTAGGTAGACATTACTTCTTTTTAGGGTTTCGAGCATTAATTCATATCCGGAAATTATTTTTCGTGCATTCCAACAACGTCCTAATTTGCCCTCGCGTCCAGCTTGGGCAATTAATACGACGTTGGTGGAACGCACTCAAAAAATTTCCGGAAAGAATTAATGCCCTTACGAGATTATATGTGAAAATTAAATTTTTGTGTATGCACACGGTACGGTATAACAAACTGAGAACTGTAGATACACAATTAAAAATTCACTGACACAGCAAACGAGTGTATTTCTATAAACTAAGCGTTGAGAGATTCATACATGACGTTTGTGTCACGCCGCTTCTGAGTGCATAAGTACTTCGAGAAATAGGTAAAAGACGTTCTTTAGCAGTTCGAATGTAAAGGTTTGTTCTGTTATATTTTACATTGATTTACTCTTGGTTTATATTAAAATCTTTTACTGCGGATAATTTTATCTCGATAGCTTCCTTAGAAGTAAAATTATATCACACCAACACCAGTATAATTGTTTAAAATTTTCACTTATCACCAAATACTCTGCTTTCGTTACGCCAAACCATTTATTTACAAACATTTCGATTTTATCATGAAAATCAAATATTCATTGTTACAATATAAAGAAGTTTAATTGTTAAGTTATTTATAACCAGGCTTAGGATAAATATGCACTTAAAAGTTGGAAAATATGCACGTAAAATAGCAAACATATGCACTTAAATATGCACAAAAAGTATTGTCGTTATAGTAAGAACAAAACGTACGAGTCAGATAGATGCAAAAAATAATTTTTATTAACTAACATGCAAACACCTACATTTATAAAAAGAAATAAATTGTCACAATTACCTATATATTTAATTAAATTAATAATAAAATAAAAATAAGAAGTACCTAATTAATTAATGTTAGGATAAAAATAGGAATCAGAACAAGTAATAATCTCTTTGGAATGTAAAATGTTTTAAAAACTGTCAGTTATTCAAAAAAGTTTCCCGAATTGGCAGATTCCTTATGCTTCTGGGATCTACAAGTTCGGGTAATAACGTCATTGTATAAAATTGCTGTAGTTTTGGTATCATTTTGTTTTGTCAAAAAATTGCATCTCTATAGGTTACTTCTATGGAAATTTCAAGTGGTGACCATACAACAAAGAAGCACTTGCTTTTATTGCATATATTTAATTGTCCCTGTATTTGGAAATAGTAGTCATGATTTCTTTTTAATTTTAAAAATAAGACTTAATAAAACCAAACGAAAAAAAAAACAAAAGAAACCAATTTTATAGGTATTCATCTCACATTAAAATTGTAAAGTTTAAAAAAAATCGTTTGAGCTGCTTTTGAAAAAATCGAAAAAGACTGAAAAATCACAAGAGTAAACACATACTTCGGGTTATGCGATTCTCTTCAATCGCTTGCTGTCGCATCTAGATAGTACACAAAACTTATATATGAGGTTTCAACGTCATACCTCTTTTCGTTTTTGAGATATTCTGTTCACAGTCAGACAGGCACACAAAAAGACAGACACACAGACCAATGAACAAAAACCAAAAATACCTAACACTATCGCACAAATACGTATTATTAAGCAGTGATTTTTTTGAAAATAAGAAAAACATGAAATTTTATAGTGATTGGTCATGACGAAGATTTAGAATGATCTTAAACGATGAAATTCAGATTTGTAAAAATTTGAATTTAAAAATGAAATAAATATGTATACGTTTTTACATGTAGCTAACATTCAACATATACTGTAAATAAGAATTTAAATCCAAAGCGTATCTATTTATGTACGACGCAGAAGATTTTTGTTAGTTTTCAATAAATTGTTCAATATTTATTAAAATATACCATAATATTGATTACTCAGAGTTTTAGACGAAACAAAAAACTTGATCAAATAAATGTTGTGAGTGCAGAATATTATAATGAAATAAAAGAAAATCTTCTTGAACATGTAAGATCAGCAAGAAGTAACCAAAGAAAAAAAGGAATAACAATAACGATATAAAAAACCGAAAATTCGAATGTAGTATAACCATGTATTTATTTTATAAATGTCATTTAATTGACCTTTTACCTTCAATGTTAATTGATAGTTTATTGGGTTTTAGCATCACGTCGAGTAAGCTTAATTTGTCGTTGTAAACGTTTCAACTAGCATTATTGGGTCTTCATAAGTAATTATTCTTTAACTACAACGTGGCAATAGGGCTAAAAATAGTATACGAGTATTAATTCTCAAAATAGCATAAATATTTAATTTATAGCGCCATTGATTTATGTGAATGAATTATTCTATAATATGTTGTTTTCAGATTGTATGCATTTTAAATTTTTATGATATGTAGAACAAAGACTATTAAACTATTATGACCATTATAAAACGTTATGCAATTTTCAGTAGAAATATACCAAATGATTGAAAACTTTCTGAAAATATTTGGAAAAATGTTCTGCAGCTAATTTCTTGAAGGCATGCAGGAATGCTTTTGTTAAAACAAGTAGCTGAGGAACACGTTTTGCAAATATTTCCATAGGAATTTTTTTATGCACGCGTTATATTTTGATATAGAATATCACGAATGAAAAAAGCACAGCAAAAAAAAAACATTTTTGTTAAAAATAATAATAAAACTAATATCTAAGTACTAACATTTTAGGATTTTTTGTCAAAACTACAGTTAATTAACATTTAAGTTTGTTTAGGGATCGCTTTTGGTTGCTCATAGCAACAATCATTATCGGCCTACTGACTTTGTTGTTTGTTCACAGCTTTGTTGTCTCTAAATGCTTTGATGACAGTGACATAACTGGAAATTTCCCGGTAAATTTCAATAAATTTCCGATTATTAATAATCGCCGTTGCTATGGAAAATTTTCAATCAAATATACATAAGGGATATTCTCAGTTATAACTTCCCGTTGCCCTATATTTACGGTTGAATGTGTTTGCATTCTGTTTTCTTACCGAACTTTTCGTAATGAGGTACGCTGTCAGATTAACTTGTCATTCTAGGCTTAACGATCTCCACTGGTCAAATCTACAACAGGCCATTGCCAGAGGCAATAGCCGTTCAGTTTGTTGCCTATATTTATGAACAGAATTGCCTGAGAGGCTGATTCAGGATTCCGTTACTTTGCGCTGATTCTATCCGTCAAGCACGTAAACAAGACTGTGTTTACGTTTTAAACCAATGTAGTCAATGGTACTTGAACGGACGACAGTAAAAACCACTCCTGAGATGCAGCCTCACATCTCGACAGTATTATGGCTTGGTATAGGAGTGGCGACGTAGTGAATGAATCAAACATTAAATGCAGATTGATTTTTATTATGAAAATAGACTAGTATTTATACAAAACAAAAAATGCTTAACGCAGTAACAATATCAAAGTTCATATATACAGTTTAATAGGTCAAAGTGTTTAAATTACAAAACAGCAGATAAGCAATTTGTGCAGTTTTTATTTCCTGATAGAGCGAAGGTCGCCCGTTGAACTTACTACTGTAGGTCGGTATTATGCAAGGAGTGCAGAATTGCATTTTCCTGGTCTTTAACTCGTATGATTGTGTAATAACACTGGCTTTTAAATTACGAATAATGTTTCGTAAATTTGAACTGAAATATATAGTTTTTAATCTAATTTAAACATATTAAATTTAGTAATTATGAGGCAAAGACTGGTGATTGCAACATTAAATTTTTCTTGCTAATAAATGGGAATTGCATTTAAAAGCATGCAACTGGATTTCGTAAATTTTAGAAAATAAAATTTATGTGTGTTTAAATCAAGTTTAAACATATTGCCAATTTTAGGCCGAAGAAAAAGAAAAGGAAAACTATACTGTTTCTTCCACATTAAGAGTTTAAAGGATATTCTTCTACGGCTGACTGGCGTTGTTTGGATTGATGCTTCCTTCGGTTGATCTTTTTCCGAATGTAGTAGAAGGCTCCTATTAGAGCGGCGGCTCCTAATATGCTGCCGGTGATCCCACTGGATAGATAGAAATGATGGCGGATGGTTTTCCATGTCACGTCTTTTAGACGCTGTTGATTATTCCTCTGGATAGGTAGTAGCGACGTCGGATGGCTCTCTATGCTACTTCCTTCAGATGATGTTGCAGGTCTAACCGAGAGGGTTGTAAATCCTCGAAGTGGTTCGGTTGCTGCAACACTGGCTCCTTTGCTATTTCTGTAAAAGAGCTTTTGTGTTATTGTGTCGTTGACTATGTTACCAATTGGTTTGGAACATCCTGCCAACGTCCATCGGCTGCCTCTTCCTTTGGAGACGAACATTATATGAGTGAATACGATAATTAATATCACTCTTGCCGAGGTTAGCTGTTTTAGAGGATGCCGCATCGGTATTCCACATTGCGTGTTTTCGGTAAATTCCCTCGCGGACTTTAATAAGCCGTCTTCTCGATACCATCGTCTACGAGGGGCTAAGTGCTTAGAATTGTGTTTATTGTTTCCTGAACTTGTTGCTGTTAGTTCTTGAATCCACCTTCTATTAGGCGTAGAATATTTGGTTTCGGATTTTTCATTTTCTGAATTCCTGGCTGCTGCCATTTTTTGGTTCCACCCTACACCGGGTGCTAAGTATTTAGTGAACTCGGAGGTTTGCTCGCTTGCTGCTTTTCTTGATGCCATTTCTTGATGCCACCCTCCACTAGGTGCTAAATTTTTAGTGAACTCGGAGGGTTTCTCGATTGCTGCAGTTCCTGCTGCAACTTCTTGACTCCATCCGTCGCTAGGTGCGAAGTGTTTGGTGTCGGATTTTTCTTTTCCTGCATCCCCTGCCGACAAGTCTTGGTGCCGCTCTCCACCGGGTGTCAAGTTTTTAATGGAGTCGGATGGTTTTCCATTTTCTGCAGTTATTGCTGTAACTTCTGGGCTCCGTCCATTACCGAGTGTCAAGTTTTTAGTGGGCTCGGAGGTGTTGTTGTTAGCAGCAGTTATTGCTGCAGCTTCTTGGCTCCATCCATCGCTAGGAGCTGCTGTCGAAGCATCTGGAGGAGTTCCAACGATTTTTTCGTGGCCTGCAATTTCTGGACTGCATCCACTGCTTGGAGCTGCTGTAGGAGTTTCAACGATTTGTTCGTGGCCTGCAATTTCCTTTTCTTTCTGTCCATCGACTTTGTGAATGGAAACTTCCTGAATGGAGACTTCGTGAACTAGGACTTCGTGAGTGGAGACTTTGGAAACTCCATGCACTTGGTGATTTTCTTGCGAATGAGAAGATGCTATTTTTTCACGTTCGATGATAAAAGGATGTTGAACTTCCGTATTCTCTATATTGGCAGCTGCAATTGCTCGTTCTTCCGCTGTAGGATCATTTGTTGATATTTCCTTCACCTGCTGGATTGTTACTTCTGGGATGGATCCATTTGATGCGGGATGAATCTCTTTAACTGTCTCAATAAATTTTTCCTTGCATACCTGATCTTCTGTGGAAAGTTTTCTATGTGTGGGCACTTCTTCTATGTCCCAGAATTTCTGCAACTGATATTCTTCTCCAATTTTCCACGAGTTGCCAATCGTGGTATTGACCTTCATGTAGTTGTCCCGATGTTGATTGATTTGAGCCACTGTGTCTGTGAATTTATTCTCACATACCTGATCGTCTGGGGAAATTTTTCGTTGAGTGGGAGCTTCTTCTATGTTCCAGAATTTTTGTAACTGATATTCTTCTCCAATTTTGGCAACCATGGTGTTGACTTTAATGCTGTCGTTATGCTTTCTTCCAATGGTTCCAGATAATACCCAACCCAGTTTGGTATTTTGTCCCAAGATGCCATCCTTTGTTCTAGTGATTCCTTCTAGAATTATTTTTGAATATTCTTCGGCGCCTAGAATTATATCTATAGGACCGGGTCGGTTGAAGGTTGGATCGGCGATGAAAATATTGCTCCAGGAATTGATATTTATGTTTGGGATAGGGGATGAAGGCATGGCTTTGGTAAGTTTGGGAAGTATTAGTAAATTTACAGGTAGGGAAAAGTCACTTGAAAATCTAGGTGTGATCAAACCTGGGATTTTTCATTGGCAATTTTTGGCTCGCTGTTCCAATTCCTGTGTGATTTCAGCTCGAACTTTGGTCCTGGGTAACCCCAATAATTCGGCTGATGCTTCCGTGATAAACGACCCCTGAGACCCGGGATCTATTAATACTCGTAGTAGATGAGTCATCCCGGATGCTGCCTTTACTTGAACCATTGCTGTGGCAAGTAGAACTTGGCTCTCCTGTGCGCCTAAATTGGCGGTGATGATGTCCGACTTCGGCTTCTTTTCTGGAGCGTTGGAAGTCTTCATAGCTGCTGCATGAGCTGACGTTCTCATCCTTTGGGCAGGGAGCGGCCTTGATGGTGGCTGCGCCTTATGAAGCAGTGTATGATGCGGGAAGCGACAGATCCTACAATTAAAATAGGCACGACATGGTATATTTGAATCGTGCCGCAAGCATCGATAGCACAATCGATTGGTTTTTACTGCTTCTAGTTTTTCATGGGTAGGTAGCCTCTGGAATTGACTACAGTTGTCGATGTAATGATCTCCATGGCACAGCTTGCAATTTAGGGATGCGGAAGCGTAATTCTTCTGTGGTCTTTCCTGCGTGGGCTTTCGAGCTCCATCTATGGATTCTAGGGATTGGAACCGCACTTGCAGGAAAGCCATTAAATTTTGGTGATCCTGGACTTCATTTGGACATTGAAGCGACTGTTCATATAATTTGTTGGTTTCAGGATCCCATTTTCGAGCGATAGCTCTGTTAATCCACGGACCCCAACTGTCCGTGGAGATGCCTAAATTTTTGATTGCCTCCACACATTCCTTGATGGAGTCGTGCAATCTTTTTAACCCTTGGGCTGACTCTTTGGAGAGGACCGGCAGATCGAATATGGTATCTAGCAATTTAGTTAAAATAAGGCGATTATTTTGATACCTTTGTTGCAGCAGATTCCAGGCGGTGTTGTAGTTTGCTTGGGTAACAGCTAGATGCTGGATCAGTCGGCTTGGCTCTCCTTTAAGATGCGTCTTTAAATATTGCATCTTGATGACATCGTCCATATTCTGGTTGTCATCTACTAATTTGGTGAACAGGTCCTTGAAAGTGGCCCATTCCTCATAATTTTCCTCGTATATGGGAATTTTGACTTGAGGAAGCGAGATGGCTGCTGCTTGCTCATCGTTCCTTGTCGGCGCTTACAATAAAATAATTAAATTTCTATACCTGTCTTCCAACGTAGTATATTCAGGACTGAAGTGCATTTGTTCTGAAGCCATGTCGTTTGACATAACTTCTTCGTCCATCTCGACCACACGATCCCATTTTTCTCTTAATTCCCTTGTCGTGATGGCGGGCCTCCCTAATTCTTGTGTTAGTTCGGCGTCGTCCATCGCTTGCTTAAAATTCTGGATCCGAATCTGCAGTTTTCGGATACGAACCTTTTGCTCGGGGTTGGCCACCATTTCCTCTTGCGTTCTGCTTACGGAGGGGTTGGAAATTTCCGTTGTTTTTGAACAGCTCTGCAAGTAACTTTTTGCTTTGCCGTATATGGCTTTAATTTGGTCGTAATACCCTGTTTTAAAATAATTATGAGTTGGAATACTTAGCTGCCCCATTTCTGCGTGATTTTTAGTTGCAGTGTTCCAAAGTTCGTCCAGCGTTTTGTTGCGACTGGCGATGTAGGCTTCATTTTTTCGGCTGGCAGGGTCCTTTTTGCTGTTGGATAATATTTGCTTTATCTTCTGCGCGAGCTCTTCTTGGGCGATAGCTAAATTGTTGAATTCCTACATGTTTTTGGCCATTTTCTGGGAACTGGGTGGTTGGCAGATGTTGTCTTCTTCTCGGGATGTGTTTTTTCGTTAGTTGGAGACAGATCCGGCTCGAAGGACCATGAACAGAGATGCCTGAGAGGCTGTGTCAGGACTCCGTTACTTTGCGCTGATTCTATCCGTCAAGCACGTAAACAAGACTGTGTTTACGTTTTAAACCAATGTAGTCAATGGTACTTGAACGGACGACAGTAAAAACCACTGCTGAGATGCAGCCTCACATCTCGACAGTATTATGGCTTGGTATAGGAGTGGCGACGTAGTGAATGAATCAAACATTAAATGCAGATTGATTTTTATTATGAAAATAGACTAGTATTTACACTGTGCATCAAGCTACAGTTCATCAAGACGAGCTCGAGATTATTCATCGCTTCTCGTCTCTGACAAGAATGGTACGAGTCGTGTCATACTGCCGAAGATTCATCAACAAGTGTAGGCGTCTTTCCATTCAACCAGGATGTCTATCAGTTAAAGAAATAGAAGACACCATCCTCACACTCATCAAGGTCGTCCAAGGAAGTGATCCTATTTTGAAGGCAACAGGATCTCAAATCCAAAAGAGAAAATGTGTGGACTCCAACAACAAACTCGCAAATCTCAATCCATTCATCGACCAACATGGAATCATACGTGTTGGAGGAAGGCTAGAAAATTCCAACTTATCCTACCACGAAAAACACCCAATTATCCTTCCTTATTCTAATCATATTTCCAAATTAATAATCCATGAGGCACATTTACGCACCTTACACGGTGGCACTCAACTCACACTGTCCTTTGTCCGAAGAAAATATTGGATCATCAACGCAAAGAAAGCCGTCAGTTCCAGCATCAAGAAATGCTTTCGATGCATCCGATTCAAGGCAGAGGCAGCCCAGCAATTAATGGGGAATCTTCCACCAACAAGAGTTAATTCAACCCCGCCATTCTTCCATTCCGGAGTGGACTATGCCGGTCCAATACAAATCCGAACATCTAAAGCAAGAGGGCATTCTTCATCCAAGGGATACATTGCTGTTTTTGTCTGTCTGTCAACCAAAGCAATACACTTAGAAGCCGTCAGCGACATGACAACTAACAGCTTCCTAGCAGTCTTCAGGAGGTTCATCGCCCGAAGAGGACGCTGTGCACATCTTTATAGCGACAACGGAACGAATTTCGTTGGAGCAAGAAAGGTCTTGGACAAGGAAATCCGTCAAGCAATGGAAGGCCCAGTTATTCAAGAAAATGTATCCACCATTGGTACTCAATGGCACTTCATCCCCCCAGTAGCCCCACACTTCGGAGGAATATGGGAAGCAGGAGTAAAATCAATAAAGCATCATCTGAAGAGAACCATTGGCAACGCTACTCTAACGTTTGAAGAATTAACAACTCTGCTTTGCCAAATAGAAGCCTGCTTAAACTCACGTCCTCTGTGTCCACAAGGCAACAATATTGAAGATACCACTGCATTGACACCAGGCCATTTCCTGATAGGAAGAGAGATAATCTCACCACCGGACCCAATCAGCACACCAATATCAACAAATTTGTCAAATCGCTGGAGATTGATCCAAAAAATCAAGCAAGATTTTTGGAAATCATGGAGCTCAGACTACCTTCATGGATTACAGCAAAGAAACAAATGGAAGAAACCGGTGGAGAATATCAAAGTTGGTGACCTAGTGCTAATCAAAGAAGAAAACATTAATCCTAGTAAATGGCCCTTAGCGAGAGTTACCGACATTCATCCTGCAACCGATGGATCAGTACGAGTAGTAACCATCCAGAAATCAGGAGGACATCAATTAAAACGTTCCATAGGCAGTATCATTCCATTACCAACTAACGAAGAATCGCAGGAACCAGAGCCTGAAGAAAAAATTTCGGCCAACAGCACCCACACACAATCATTCCCAGTACCAAAGAAAACTATCCGGTCCAAATGGAAAATGCTTTTACTCATATTTACTCTCCTTACTACAAATACACTGAGTAAGGCAGAATTCAACATACAAAAACCAGACAGCGGGTACTATGTAGAGCATATTGGACACGGGAAGATTGAACGAGGAACATTCAGGATCGAAATTCAGTTCGAGAGAGGGAAGATCGAAGAAGACTTCGAAACAGTTACCGACATGGTGGACAAATTCGACGACCTCTGCAACTCTGCGAAAGAACTGTCCGAAGACACGTTATGCAAGACATTGGTGCATCATCTTCTGGAACAAAAAAGGCATATGGAATGGATTAAAACTGGCATGGAAGATATCATAGCAAGACGAGAGAAACGAGGAGTGCTTGGGACTGTCCTTACGTCAATTTTCGGAGTAAATGACGAAGTCTATCAAGATATTGATAGACTCGACAAAAATCAACAGGAATTAATAAAAATGGACAGTCAACAATCCAAATTCTTGCTGTCAGCACTTTCAAGATTTAATGAGACCGAAAAACGAATCGATCAGAAACTGGAACATTTCCAAGAGAAGCTGAACCAAGGAATCAGGGCGATCAACAACATGGACAAGTGGTATAAGGCAACCGACTCCAACCGATTAAATATCCACATCATCAGTGTCTATCAAGTCGCCACAAATGTTATTAGTGAACTGTGCAATTACCACACAAACATTTTGAACGTTCATTTCCAACAAGGTAATTTTTACGAGTTAATAACACCTGCCCAAATCAAGCAAATCCTCGCAAATGCAACCAGTAAATTCTCGCCAAATTTAGAAATTTTACCGACTCCAATCCTGAAGGTCGACATCGGACATGATGACATATACATCAACGTCCAAGGATACTTCATCATAGTCGAAAAAACCGAATATACCTTAATCAAGGTGACACCAATTCCTCTCCAAATTAACAATGGGTCCTACTGGGTGATCGACGTACCAAAAGGGATCTTCGCTGTGGATTACAACTTACAAATGTACTTTCAAGAGACAGATGAGGAATTCAAAGAAAATCTCCAAATTACTCCAAACACGTATATCTGCAGTCCAACAGTCGTGAAAGGAATTGAAAATAACCCAAATTGCATCATTGATGATATATATCATCGAACAGAAATTAGTCAGTGCAGCCTACGAAGACATCAGATCCAGTCCATTATTTGGAAACAACTATACATGGAAAACACCTGGATGTTCGTAGTCAACAAGCCAACCCGAATAGCTATCACTTGTAGTGGCAATAGGGAAGAAGTCACTGTCAACACTACAGGTGTGATTCAGATCTCGTCAGACTGCATCATACAAACTACAAAGAATACGTTAACCCCCAGGCATAGCAAGAAATTCAAGATCCTCGCAGGATATTCCAAGGCCGTCAGCATCAACTTTACCAACACAATAACACCCAACTCCTTTTCAGAAATTGCAGAGGAGCCAGTTCTAAAACAGTCAGACCACTTCGAGGATCTACAAACTTCACAGTTGGAATTCCAGCAGCACCTAAAAGACATAACCTGGAAAACCATCCGCCACCACTCCTATCTATCCAGCGGGATCACAGGCAGCCTATTAGGAGGGGCTATTCTAATAGGAGCTTTCTACTACATTCGGAAAAGGATCAACCGAAGGAAGCATCAATCCAAACAACGCCAGTCAGCCGTAGAAGAATATCCTTTAAAAACCCTTAATGTGGAAGAAACAATATAGTTTTCCTTTTCTTTTTCTTCGGCCTAAAATTGGCAATATGTTTAAACTTGATTTAAACACATAAATTTTATTTTCTAAAATTTACGAAATCCAGTTGCATGTTTTTTAAATGCAATTCCCATTTATTAGCAAGAAAAATTTAATGTTGCAATCACCAATTACTAAATTTAATATGTTTAAATTAGATTAAAAACTATATATTTCAGTTCAAATTTACGAAACATTATTCGTAATTTAAAAGCCAGTGTTATTACGCAATCATACGAGTTAAAGACCAGGAAAATGCAATTCTGCACTCCATGCACAATACCGACCTACAGTAGTAGGTTCAACGGGCGACCTTCGCTCTAGCAGGAAATAAAAACTGCACAAATTGCTTATCTGCTGTTTTGTAATTTAAACACTCTTCCCTAGTAAACTGTATATATGAACTTTGATATTGTTACTGCGTTAAGCATTTTTAGTTTTGTATAAATACTAGTCTATTTTCATAATAAAAATCAATCTGCATTTAATGTTTGATTCATTCACTACGTCGCCACTCCTATACCAAGCCATAATACTGTCGAGATGTGAGGCTGCATCTCAGGAGTGAATTACTGTCGTCCCTTTAAGTGCCATTGACTAAGCTGGCTTAAAGCGTAGATGCAGTCTCATCTACGCGCTTAAAATTAGGGATAGAATCAGCGCAAAGTAACGGAGTCCTGACACAGCCTCTCAGGCATCTCTGTTCAAGTGTCATTAGGAGAACTGATGATCCACGTAGATGGATTTAACTTTATTATTTTGGTAGAGTATAAATGGAAAATAATCGGTTGGCAGGTTTGATTGCTTTTGAAGGTTAATAACTGGGTTTCACATAGTTTGGAATTAGGTATTGCGAAGTGGTTGTCTTGCGAACAAAAATAGTGAGAAACAGCAATTTGTTTACAATGGTTATTACCAACGGGTATGCTAAATTCGGTATTAAAGAGGAGAGTATTATAAGTTGGTATGATCATTTGAAAATATTCATTATTGAAGGCAGGAAACGGGATTAATTTGATATATTGATATTCCGAGAATGACTTTATAAGAGGGATTTCGTATATGAAAGTAAATGTAGTGTTTTTTTGGTAGGCTTTAATTTCGATTAAAGATTCATATAAATGTAAATTTCCAGGTTTAACGGGGTAAGGTAATTTTAAAGTCCTTTTAATGGTTGTTTGTAATTCAAATAGGTTTTTCGATATGAGTTCTAAAGCGGATAAAAGATCATCATTGACTATTAAAGATAAATGTAATTGTTGGTTTTGGGCGAAAGTTAGGGAGGTTTCTAGGTCTGTACAAGTCAAAATGAATAACTCCAAGGATTGAATTGACTGATCAAGAATGGCATAAGTAGAAAGTGTGCCTAAAATTTGATCATTGTCTATTTTGGTGTTAAGGATTATTTTATTTAAATTTTCATTCAAGAGTTCTTGATTTTTTGCAAGATTTTTAATATTTGTATTGAAGGTATTAATTGTGTCGTTTAGGATTTGTGCTTGTTCTTGTAATACAGTTTTTTGGGTGTCTGAGGATTTAATTAATTTACTGATAAGTTCGTCATATCGTCTGCCATCTTCTGCATTAAGGTTACCAGTGATACATTTTATTATGTCGCCAAGTCCGACTATTATCGCTCTTTTGGATCTGGTTTTAATGTGAATTTCGGGAAATAATTGTTTGATTAGTTGATCCGATTTATCTAAATATTGTTGTATTAGTAATAACTGGTTTTCATAATTGAAAGTGACTTCATGAGTGGTGGAGAGAGTATAAAGCGTAAATTGTTTATTTTTAAGCAAACCAATAGTATTAAGCAGGTTATCTTTAAGCGTATCGTAATTATATACTAATAGGGAGTAATCTATAGTTTTTAGTCCATGAACTTTCTTTCATAAGAGCTCTTCCTTTGGTTAGGGGATATAACCCAGGGTTGTCGCGCAATTGTTGAATTGTCACGTCACTGTAGACGAAAGTCCAGGTGAGGGCGAAGAGGGTGAGTTTCCTGAAAATGGTATCAGGTCATTAGCGTGTCTTTTAATTGTCGTATGGTTGGGTTTATTTCGCAGATCGTAAGTGTCGTGTTCATGCACTTTTTCTATTACGTACGGTCCTGCAAAACGTGGTTCTTTTTTATTTCGAGAATTTGTTTTGACATATACTCGATCGTTTACTTTAAAGGTATGCGTTTTACGGGATTTATTAATTCTGTCGTTTCGTTTTTCTTTTGTTTGTCTTGGAGGTCATTGTATAGGTGTTTCATTTTTTCCTTATGGTCGGTGACATAGTTTTCATAAAAGGTTTTGTTATATTCAAGATCAAAGGGGTTTCGGCTCTCCGTGTGACCGAATAAAATTTCAAAAGGAGTATAATTTAAATTCGAGTGAATGGAATGATTGTAGGCTGACATACAATATTGAATCTTTTTAGTTTCGGGTATGTTTTCGAGTAATCGATAGTGTTCGAGAATTGTGGAATGAAGTCGTTCTACTACAGAGTTCGATTGGTGATTGTAAGGGGTTGTTACATGTAACTTAATTTTATGTAGATCTACAAAACTTTTTAGAGGTTGTTTATTGAATTCGCCATCGACGACTAGAGTGTCTGGTGCGGTAAAAGTAGTTATGAAGTTAAATATTTTTTCTGTTACGTCTATAAGATTACTTGACTCTAAATGGTATGCTTGGGCGAATTTTGAGAAAGCATCTATTATAGTAAGGTATTTTTGTCCTCCTATCTGAAATATATCTACGTGCAAAGTATGGAGTGGTCGATTCTGAGTAGGCGTTAAATTTGAAGGTTGCTTTATTGGTTGTCTATTGTACTTTTGTTTCTTGCAAATTTGGCAATTATCTATATAATTTTTAATATCGTTGGCGATTCCTTTCCAGAAATACTTTCGTTTTAAGTGTTCAATGGTTTCCGGGATTCCTCTGTGATTACTTTTATTTTCGTGATAATTTTGAATTTGGTTGATTCTTTCATCTTTATCTAAAATGTATGTAACTTGGGTGGTGCATCTAAAAAATTTGGGGGTATTATTATTAGATATTGAAATAATGTAGTTAGAAAATTCTTTGTATAAATCGTCCGTGGGAAAGTAACAATGGTAGTTCATTTTAGGCAAACAATGTTCGATTAATAATTCATTAAATTTATCATGCTTGTTGAATTGATTGATATAAATTTGTATCGATTGGTTTCCGTCGATATTTGTTGTCTTTATTCGTTTTGGTAGGGGTGTCAATATGAATTCGATTTGATGTGGAAAATGTTGAAGGGGTTTTCCACTTATGGGTATAGCAGGGGTCGATTCTTCCTGCGTGTGTACTGTATCTGATTCTGATATTTGCGGATTTTGGATATTTTGTTGTGATGTATTTTCGTCATTTTGTGTATCAATGTTAATAGTAGGGATGTCAAAGAGGTCAGTGAGGTTGGGCGTGTCCGGTCTATTTGGCACTACGCTACAATTATCGATATTGGGTTCTGGGGTATCAATTCTGTCAGAACTTTGCAGAATATTGTCTATGTCGTTCATGATTTCATCTGTTACGGTTAGGGTGTGAATTTCAACACGAGAGAGGGCGTCTGCTACTTTGTTTATTTTTCCGGGAAGATACTTAATTTCAAAATCAAATTCTTCCAGCTTTAATGACCAACGCGTTAATTTAGAATTCGGTTCCTTAAGGTTCCGTAGCCACACTAAGGGTCTGTGATCAGTAAAAAGTGTAAATTTAATTCCAAATAGGTACGGGCGAAATTGTTTAGTTGCCCAAATGATTGCTAAAAGTTCTCGCTCGATTGTTGAGTATTTTTGTTCCGTTTCATTTAAGGTTCTCGACGCGTAACAAATTGGTTTCTGATTTTGAGACAGAACGGCTCCTAATGCAAATTTAGATGCGTCTGTAGTAAGTTCAAATGTTTTTGTGAAGTCCGGGTATTGTAAAACTGGTTCATTAGTAAGAATTGTTTTGGTATGGTTAAAAGCTTTTATAAAGTCGGGGGTATGATGAACATGGTTATCCTTTTTTAAACATTGAGTTAAGGGTTTGGTTATCTTGGCAAAATCTTTAATAAATTTTCGATAGTAACCCAATAGTCCTAAATAGCTCTTAATTTCAGTTTTTGATTTCGGTAAAGGAAAGTTTTGAATTGCCTGTATTTTCGAAGGGTCTGGTCGTATTCCGTTTGGTGTTATTATGTGTCCGAGGTATTTTAATGACTTGTGGAAGAATTAGGATTTATCCAACTGAATTTTTAGATTTGTAACACGGCATCTCTCGAAAATGCTTTTTAGTCGTGAAATGTGTTCTGTTAAGGAATTTGAATAGACAATTACGTCGTCTAGGTAAACAAGACATTGTATAGGGGTGAGACCTGTAAGGGCGGTATTTATCATTCGTTGGAAGGCAGCTGGGGCATTTTTTAAACCGAAGGGTAAGCGTTTGAATTGAAAGTGTCCCTCTTCTGTAGAAAAAGCGGTCTTTTCACGATCTTTGTCTTCAATTTCGATCTGGTGGAAACCAGAAGCTAAGTCTAACGTTGAAAAATAGTTAGCACGGCCTAAATTATCTAACACTGTTTCTATGTTGGGAATGGGGAACTTATCTTCAATTGTATTCTCATTTAGCTTACGATAATCGATAACTATTCGCCATTTCCTATTTCCGGAGGCGTCCAGCTTTTTGGGTACTATCCCAATCGGGAAATTATACGGACTTTCGGAGGGTTCAATAATGTCGTCCTCTAACATTTTGCCTATTTGATTTTTGACTTCTTCCCGGTGCACGTGAGGATAGCGGTACGTTTTGGAAAAAATGGGAATTTCGTTTTTTGTTCTAATGTGATGTTTCGTTAAATTTGTTGACGATAAGGGTATCTCTGGATGATGAAAAATTTTTTTATATTCGTGACAAATTTGTTAATAGGGAATTCTCTTCAGCGTTTAGATGATCTGTACGTAAATTATCTTTTAAATTTTGCAAAAGTAATTTCTTCGTATGATGTTTATGGGAATATTGATTAATATGTTCGACATTTTGGTTATTAATTTGAATATTGTCATTATCGTTAGTTTCTATATAATCTTCCAAATAAAGTGGATTATTAATTGTCAAAAGTTGTGGTTCGTCTGACGTATTAATAACAGTGGTACAAAAATAGTTGTTGTGTAAGCGGACTAAAGCAGACGGCATAGCCAAATCATTTGTAAAGTTAAGCTTTGGTGCAATTTTATTACCATTTTTACCTACTGCAGGTATTTTTATCACTTGTTCTGTTCTTGGGGGTATAGTATGTGCTACTAATGTATTTTTAGTGATTTCAGAAAAGTTTCCGGAGCAATTTCGTTTTTGTATTTCTTTTTCTGTTTGGATTTCGTTAAAATAAAAAGGAATTACTGTTTTTTCAGTTTGTAAGTGATTCCAACGGTAGTCAATGTTTGCGGGCAATTTTGCTAGTAAGTCCGAACCAATTAGACCTACGTATTCTGGGTGGAAGTTATAAAGATAAACTAAATGATCTCCTTCTTCATTGTAAAGACTGGGTAAAGGAATTTCTGCTACATATTGATGGTTTGTTTTGCCATGTGAAGTTATAATTTCGAATGGGTGTTCGTAAATGGATTCTGGAAAATGCTGGTAAACAAATTCGGGGGATAATATTGTTTTGGAACTGCCAGTGTCTATTAAAAGTTTTTCGTTCGTTTTTGGGATAATGATGAATGGTAGAGAAGATTTTGGATTTATCGAAAAGGATTCAAGCTGTTCTCCGAGGCACATATTGGAAAATTTGCGTCATATGTTGGGAAATTTACATTGAGTGTTTGTTCGTTCGCGTCATCTGCTTGTTCGGATAACATATCTGGGAAGTTATTGTATTCGTCGGCATTAGTGTATCCTAGTTCGTTTTGAGAATAATCGGTTGTATTTTCTGGAATGTAGCCGAAATTTGGATCTAGCTCGTTCTCGAAAGAAACATCTGTATGATTTAGTTCTTCACAGTGAAAGTTTCTGGGTTGAGAACTTTGTTGGATGTAATTAGTACGTTGATTTTGATTGAAGTTTGGGTAAAAAGGTCTTTGGGGTGGATTGGTACGTTGACCTTGATGTGAGGCCGGTCTTTTCTTTATCGTACTTGTATCCATGGGTTCTGGGCGATTTTGGGGTACAAAATTTCGTTTAGGGGCAAAAGCATTTTGACTAGGTCCTCCGAATCTTGGATTTCCAAAATTAGGATTCATCCCAAACTGTCGAGGTGGTAGATTGGGGTTAAAATTTTGTCTGAATTGAGTAGCTTGATTTTGTTGGCGAAACATAGTATTAGGGTTGTGATTAAAAGGGTATTGATAATTTTGGGAAGGTGGTATAAAATTTTGTTTTGGTTGGAAGGTTCTGTTCTGAAATGTTTGATTTACAGGTGTTAATCTTTGTTGCGGGTAGTTGTGACTAATTTTTTGAAAATACCGAATATCTAATTCCTCTTTTACATACGTTAGGGCCGTCTCAAGGTTTTGAGGCGCTCTACTACGAAGAAAACTGCCTAGGGGTTCTAAAAGTCCTCCAACATAGGTTTTTAGGGCTAACGATTTTGAGTCTTCTAGTTTGTAATTTTTAATAACTTGTACTTCCGGTCCTAGCGAAATTTTTGAGTTGAGAATAGCCAAAAGTGACCTAATCCTATTGTAGAAATCAATGGGTGATTCCTTTGGCGATTGTCTCATTCGAGTAAGATCAATACGAATGTTAAGTTCGGATCTTTGATCTCCAAAGTTACTAATTAGGGTTTGTTTCAGTTCATTCCATGAGTTATAAACTTGTCCGGCTACAACTTCTAGGGCTGCGCCTTTCAGTGGATTACGTGCTGATGACAATAGTAATTTATTTATGTACGCATTAGCGTCTTCTTGTTGAAATTGGTTTACAATGTCTTCAACAGCTCTGATATATTCAGAAAGCTCTGAAGGGTTTCCATTATATTGCGGAATCTCGTTCAGTAGGCTAGTATGAAAACCTACTGGATATCCCGCAAAGGGTGGAACTTGTTGAACTTGCGCTTGGGGAATTGGCTGCTGTTGTTGCATAGCCATTTCGTAATTTAGTCGAGGAGGTCTTAAAATTGTTCTTCTATTTATTTGAATTTGAGGTTGAGTTCCCTCGTTTTCACTTTCACTAGATTCACTCTCGGATGTCCTATCGCTTTCGGACATAAACTTAAAATTATTGTGTACCTATCATGTATAATTTTAACTTAAACTAGTGCACTGCGGGTTCGTGTGCTTGTTGAATCCACAGCGTGTCTAATAAATCTTTATCGGCATTAAATGTTAATCGCTACTCGATATAACAATGCTTAGATAAAAATCTTATAAAATGTATTGCTTTATTGCGTCGACCGTCGTTAAAAGGTATATTTACACCCTTTTAGGCAACCTAATGACGTACGATCGACACGGGACTGTAATATTTATTATTATTGTTTAAGGGTTGTAATTGGTAAGTGGATAATAATCGTGCTACCTATTCGTCTATCGAAGTAGGAAATTACATCGATTAATTATGCCAGTTACTTGCCTAAAACTAAATTATTATTTTGACACTGTTACTTAGAACTAAATTTTACTCACATAAACATATTTTCTTGACGATGCTTTGAAGCGGGTGGAATCGTCTAGGTGTCTCCAATAGACTGGGTGTCTCCAATAGACTGGGTGTCTCCAATAGACTGGGAAACTGGAACCAGCGTTGCTGTTAACCGGGGCGATGTTTGTCCCACTCGAACAGCGGTGTTGGTCCTAGTTGTGATTTTTCTGAATGAAGTCGACTTCCTTCCTTCGGCGATGCTTGTCCTCCAGACAGGAATCGGAACTTCAAGGGCGGTGGCAAATTAAGACTTTGGAAAGTCAAGGAGCTGAAGTTTGATTTTTGATTTTCGAAAAATCTCACTAGAGCCCCTTTGCCATCCTACAGCGACTGCGCCAGTTAAGTTTTCTTCACGTGGAAAACACTTTTTAAAAATTGTAACTTTATTTATAAAAAGCAAAAAATACGGAGCTTACAATCGTCTTAATATAATGGGAGCGAATGCAGAACTAACTTCTAAAAGCTGCAGCTGAAAGTAATCGGAATATGCACATACAAAGGCTTATTATAACTTATCTACAGATATGTCCTATCTTAGCAGTGTAAGCTAGTCTAGGCATGGTAACTCGCGCCGTGTTGCAATTGTCAATAATTTTAGCCAGTTCCAGAAAAATGACGAATTACAATAATAATCAGGTTACCCACGGCGATGCGTAAAGTAAAATAAAGTGACGCGATTATTTCATTAAGACATGGTTTACGTGGTTGCGATGTTAAAATGGTTACTAGGGAAAAAATGTGTGAATCGCTAACTTTTCGCATTGACAGTGAGCTTTTAATAGTCGGTTTTAGAGGTGACCGTAGAAAAAAATGATTTTCCGTTCACACGATTCTTCAATATCGTGCCAGTAATTTTCAAATACAAATAAAGCGCGCCGTACCCAGATCCGTCCAGATCGACTCCCGGCACAACGCGCAGTAGATTTTTAGGGGTACACGAACATCAAAGGTACCGACAGTAAGTGAGACAGTGTTGCCAACAACGGCGAAAAGTCGCTAAATCTAGGGTATTTAACAAGTGGTTTAGCTTAAAAAATAGGAATTGGCGATTAGCGACTTTTCTAGCGTTTTTGCTATATTTCAGTTTGAAATTCTAGGGTATTATTCGCAATTTAAAAAAATATGTAAAAATTTATTAATTTCAATATTTCTAAAGCTACACATACATTTATCTTCAACAATTTTCATATACGAAAGAATTTCAAAATATTATTTGCAAATTTGTTATACTGATTAGATTAACGCCTTTGTACGTAACCAGACGATCATATTTGCGCTTATGACGCCGCAGATTTGAAATTAGAAACTGAAGGAGCTTTATCTTTAAATTACTCTTTGCAACGTTTGTACATTGCACAATTTGTTATTGTCAATTGTAATCACTTGTTACGAAGAATTAGAACGTTAAATTGTTTTTTCCCTAAATAAATAGGTAAGTGTTTATTTTTATATTCAGAAGTAGTTTGCGTATTTCTTTATTCTGTGGAAAAAAATAAATGCGTGATTTTCTAATGTGCGTATTTCGTATTTGGCGACTTTTGATCTGAAAATGGAGACTTTTAGTACCAATTTAGCGAATACAACTTGCGAAGAGTTGGCAACACTGAAGTGAGACGACTGGTTAGTTTATAGCACAAAACAAAACAATGTTTATAAACTGTGGTTATAAACTGTGGTTGTAACCTCACATTTTAAGCTTTGCAATTTGTGGGTCTTGAAACAATGGCAAATGGTAAGAGCATATAAACCAGCAAAAGTAAATTTCAACCGAATTGTTTTAGCACACCCAATTGT
>OW679197.1:36511549-36741600 GCA_940337035.1 Agriotes lineatus | reverse complement strand
GAAATCACTCAACCCCGGAGAGTCCAACCAACAAGAAGCCTCTTCAGGACCATCCAGCCTTCCAGCAGCATCAACTCAACCCCGGAGAGTCCAACCAACAAGAAGCCTCTTCAGGACCATCCAGCTTTCCATCGCCGACTCAATCCGGGAGAGTCCACCAGCAGCCACTTCAGCTCCATGACTCAACTCCAGCCTTAGGAGCTTCTCCAGGACCTCCAGCCTTCTAGGACTCAATCCAGGAGAGTCCACCAGCAGCCACTTCAGCTCCAGGACTCAACTCCAGCCTTAAAAACTTCTCCAGGACCTCCAGCCTTCTAGGACTCAATCCAGGAGAGTCCACCAGCAGCCACTTCAGCTCCAAGACTCAACTCCAGCCTTAGAAGCTTCTCCAGGACCTCCAGCCTTCTAGGACTCAATCCAGGAGAGTCCACCAGCAGCCACTTCAGCTCCAGGACTCAACTCCAGCCTTAGAAGCTTCTCCAGGACCTCCAGCCTTCTAGGACTCAATCCAGGAGAGTCGAACCAGCATCAACTCAACCCAGCTAGCAGCTCCAGCCTTCCAAGGATCTACCAGCCCCAGCCCTCTCCAGAGCCTATCACCTACGCGGACTTAGGGTTAATCCTCCGCATTGGACTCTGCTGCCTGCCGTCTTCGGAAAAATTTGGGAACTCGAGCCACTTCCGCCAACCGCCGCCTCCGCCGCTGCTCTCAGCCCGCCGTCCCCGAGAGGCCTACTCGATCCGCCGACGTCCAAGGAGAGCTTCCCAGCGCCCGCTACAAGCCGTGCCCCGGACTGCTTCCCGGAAGGACCGGACTGCGTCCAGGCCGCGTTCCCCGCCTCCGGCCAGTAGGAAAGGCCGCCCCATCACCTCCCGCGCCACCCGCGCCCGGGTCTAGATGACTCTTTGTGTATATATTTCTTTTCGTGTTTTTTTGTATATATAATATTAAGTTTTATTTGTATGTATCATAGTGGCCGTAGAAATAAAAGTATTAAAAGTTTACACCAATCAATTAGCAGCATCGACCAGGGTAACGCCTACACCCCTTCTTACGCTGACGCCATTGTGGAATCTACCACTGAGCTTAGACGTAGGCTTGTTAAACTTAAATAGAACAGATGGTGCAAAGTTACTATTTAAGGAAATACCGAATTAAAAATGCCATAAACAAAGTAAAACAACATTCTGACGAAAAAAGATGTGTCAATAAAGCAAAGCTGTTTGTTCCAGTACTGATGAAGGTGTTCGTAATGCTCAATATTGTCCAAATTTGTTATCTTTATATTAAGCCAAGATGTACAATGTGCCACAACAAACAAGAAAACATAATTAGTGACAGGGCCGAGATGCTTAATAGTTGGGGAGAGCAGTCTAATCAGTTTCTGAATGGAAATTGAAATAAAAACACTTATGTAAACAATACACAGAAAGACGCAACCATAAATACTGAAGAAGAGGAAGGAAATGAACTACCACCCACATTGCGAGAAACCTTTCAAACAATAAAAAAACTAAACAATAGCAAATCGCCAGAAATGCATGGAATCCCAGAAGAGATCTACAAATGCGGAGAAAAGAACCTGATTAATCGCATACACCAACTGCTGGCCTAAATTTGTAGGACGGAGACCATGCCATATTAGTGTTTCGGAATAATAAGTACTTTCCATTAAAAGGAGAACCAATTAGATTGTGCTTACTACAGGGGCAACACATTGCTAAACAGCCATAATATGCTATATCGAATATTACTGCCCCACGTTGAAAACGTCCATTCTTGGGAGCTATCAATGTGACTTCCGAAATAATAAGTCTATGATTGATTACATACTGATGAGGGATGAATCTAACAACAGTTTAGAGATTGGAAAAATTATTATTATACAGGCAACGAGGTTATTATGGCACTAGAAAACAACTCAGTTCCGATATACGCAGTCGCAAATCCAAAACTATCATCTAGAAAACACTAATAAGACCAGTTTTAACCTATGGATCTGAGACCTAGCTACTAACCAAGGCTCACGAGTCACGTATATTGGTATTCGAAAGAAAGATGTACGGCCCTATACTAGAAGACAACATGTGGCGAATGCGTTACATTTACGAGATACACCAACTTTATGATGATGTGGATAGTGTAAGGGCAATCAAAACTGGAAGGCTGAGATGGGCAGGACACTTCATGAGGATGGAGGACACTCAACCAACCAAAAACCCTGTTAATGAGTAAAACAGATGGAAAGAGACAAGTTGGAAGACCCAGGCTATCTACGGTAGATAGGTGCAGTGGAAAGACGTCTAAGAAATATCGGTGTCAGAAACTAGAAGGATAAAGCCCAAAACATGGACACCTGGAAGACCCTTTTCACTGTGGTACACTAGAAATGCAGTTCGACTCCTGTTCGGATACTTCGCAAGTTCCATCGACGCTGTTTATATCGCTGCTCGATTCCGACGGCACCTCGCGTTACTAGCATGTAAACCAACGCCGACTACTCGCAGTCAGTCTTTGCTTTGCAACTGCGCATTTGAGTCTTATCTTTAAGCAGGCCTCTCGCTGGTCTGCCATTTTTCCCTGCAGCTCTTGTGGCTTTGTTTCCAGTCAACTTTTACGTAATTTCTGCACCCACTTTCCAGTTAGGTTGAACTGTTTTATTAATTTAGTAATGAATGCGGAAGGTACCGCCAATTTTGAACATGTTAGATGTATTAAGGCAAGCAATGAATGTATGAAATACATTTTGGGTGCATCCCTGTTGGAATTATAGTTACGTCTTCGACGATTTGTCGTGGCAGGTTGCCAGTTTATCAATATTGTTTTTCTTCTAAAATTGTATTACCGCGTGACGTGGGCTGGCCAAAATTCTTAGTTTGTTGCGGTTTCACCATTACAGCTGTAACCGACAATATATGTATTTTTATGAGTGTTATCTCAATAGAGTTTTTAAATTTACTGTTGTGTAACTTATTTGTGTAGCAGAGTCGAGTTACTCGTATTCTTGAAATAAAATAATCTTTGCAAACATCCCTCGACATCAGTCATATATTGGAGCTCGACACATACTTTACGTTATAGAGGTGGTGTGCATCCTAGTATCTTTCCAGGTACAATCTTTCAGTTTACTGCCCCCTCCATTTTTACATTGAGCAGTTTGGAGTACCTTGTAGGTTTCTTGCTTGTGGAAAACGGGGGTTCCTCTGTAACATATTTCCGTCTCTTAATTCAACGTTTTTTTTTAGTTCTACATTTTTATTCTGAACATAGATTTGTAACGGAGCAGTTGTTTGGGAATACTAAAATAAGCAAGTACAAATTGTATAGAAACGAAATAACTAAAGGATTCGCAAAATTGAAAATACGGAAAGTTGTGATAAAGAATAATAATAAACCTGAAGTTAGTTACATGGTACAGCTGAATGTAATATAGTTTATTTTAATTTCTATCGAATAGAAATAACACTAGTTAAAACAGTATGCAAGAGAAGAACAAATAATAAGTTCAATTTGAGGAAGCTATAGATACGCTTGGCAGATGTTCACTGGCGGATCCAAGGATGTGTCAATGGGGTCAATTGACACCCCCTTGGGCCTGTTAAAAATGTATTCTGATAAAAGTTGACTATTTTGTTTTAATTTTAACCAAAACGCACCCTTATAGCATTCCGTAATTTAAATTTGAATTTTCTGAAATACTTCTTCCACATTCTTAATTTTCTTTTAATTGCAATAGGCACAAATTTGCTCTTACCCCCCAACTTTGGTGGGGGTTTTCGTCACTCGTCCATGTCGGTTCTGTGACCTCTCTAGTGTCTACCAGTCTCCAATAGAAAAAAACAATGAACTGCACCTGGTGGGTCCTGACCGGCGATTTTTATAAATTTTGGTAATATAATGTTTTCATTGTTTTTTTTAAATTGTACAATTAGTTAGTGAAAGTTTAAAATATTCAAAGCCGGAAAAATTTTAATTTTAAAGGCAAGTACTCGTATGTAAAACAATGCTTATTTTATAACATTTTCTCTAATCTTGCGATGGGTATAAAATATCACTTTTCAAAATTGAGTAAAGTTTCAAAACGTCTCACTTTTTGCAATCAGTTGTAAAAAAAAACTATTTTACAACCAGTGATGAAGTAGCTATTTATAAAACCAGTGAGGAAATGCCTCATTTTATAAATTCGTAAAATCGTTTTGTAAATTGTTATTTCAAATGTATTCACTTTGTTTTGTTTAATTTTTTAGAATGCAGACACCTTCTAAAAAACAAAACAATCATTACACGCTTTTATACAAATACCAAAAACTACCGCCTTTCATGTCAATCAGGATAAGACGGTAGAAATTCAAAATCCATAGAAAGCAGATGATAACAAATTCTACAGAAACTAAAACCGCATCCACCTCTAAGCCTGCGAATAATGGGAAGATCAAAAGTGTGTCAAACGACATCGGAGCTTATTTTGACAGCACTGATAGACTTCTTAAGAGTCCTTCTGATTTAAAGAAAAAATAATTATTGGAGAACCCCTACGTTCTTTGAAAATCGTACGCATTTCCTTTCTCGGAAAAACAAATTACATGGGAAAATAATTAAAGATATTTTAATATCAGTTATTTGGATAAATATACTTGGCGTGTCTATTTGCATATAAAACAAGGAGTTTTCTGTCAATTGTTCTTGAAATGGAGCACTTTAAGTGACTTAAATTGTTTTTTTCATGTTCAAACACGCATATCTGGAAATCAGTTGAATTTATGAGTTATGAAGTAACATATCAAACTAGTAATACCCAGAACCACCCATCATTCAATTGTGTTCTGTTACAGCAGTCTCCTAAAATTGAGCATTTTTTGCATACAATTGTTAATATCACCAAAATAGTTGACGTTAAACTCATACAACTTGATGAAAAACTTTCAAGTTACCTAAACATAGGACATTCCATTTAAAGTAAGTTTGATTCGCCACACTTTTCGAGCCGCTCTGTGCTATCAAAACTGTTTAAGTAATGTGCATCACCTTCGTACCTACAACATTTATATACTCAATATTTATGTAACTCACATCGTTTTAGAAATGCCCCCCCCCCCCATCGTTTCCGTGCCCTGTGTCTATTTTACTTTTCACTTTAGCATAGCTAGAGCGGTTTATTGTCTTTGTAATAGTGTACTGTAAAGTATCTTTTTTTTGTTATTTTTCTATAGCTAGGAGCTAAAATAGCGGTTCATTATTCCTTTTGTTTAACAGTGTTAGTTTAAGTTGTTTTTTTATTTGTTGAAATTGAAAAGAAAAATAAATATTGTACTCCTATATTGTATTGAAAAATATTTTTTTTTAATTTTTACCTCTTTCATTCTAAATATCTATCTAGTACCATCCTATAGTAGGCAATACCTACCTAAACTATTAATTTAGCCTTACTGTTCAATCTACAAAAATCAATTGACCCCCCTTAGAAAGTCTCTGGATCCGCCTATGCAGATGTTAGTCTAAAAGACGGGATATGACAAAAGCGCGAACAAATGTTCATATATGAGACAACATGTCTGTTCCAACTAACTAATCTATACTGTACAAATCTCTAAATTGAGGAAGCATGACAAACGTTGCTCAAAATCTTTTCAGAACCCACTTTATTTTCAAATCATGTCAAGCTCGTAGGTTTTGTTGACGTTATTGAATCGTTTACTTGAATTCAATTAGCAGAAGCTGTAACGAAATATGTCTTACAGACACACAAGCTGAAAGTGAAAGGTTATCTTGTTGGTGCTAGCTCTAAGAGCTAACAAACTAATGGAAGGTTTAAACAAAGCGGTTTCCTAATTAGAATCTTATTTACTTTAATAAGCTAACCAAACTACGGACGACAATGGAAATGTTTTTATATAGCTCACATTTGGCTTTGAAAATTGGTAGTAGCAGTTTTAAACAAAAAAAAGCAGTTTGCCATGATCCTGACAACTACTCCATTGTATCTATCCTCTAATTTATATTATAAAAAAATTCAGTTCAAGTAGAACATCGAAAAAACCAGACTCACGTTTTGTGGTTCATTTCATCATATTCTTTCAGAATGACTTATTTTATTGTTCTAATGAAGCCGAATATATTTCCGTTATGTTTCTAATACTTTCTAAATGATCATGAAATCTTACTCCTATTTCTGAAAACTAAAGAAAAATTATTTTTATTTTATTAATGGTTATTGAATCTCTACTTCCCAGTTAGGCATCAAAATTCCATTCATAACAATTCAGTCAAACATTTCAATTCGCAATAAATCCAGCCCGCTACATAAACTGTTTCCACAGCAAGTAACCTTTGCAAAGGTCTGCTTCCACAACCAGAACGCATTAGAGGCTGATTTAGTGGCATATTAGGTGTGAAATGCAACAACGGCCTGCATTCAGGGATTGTTGCGGAACCAAATTAAATTTTATGCGTTCATGCTGTTCCTTAGAAAGCGGCCGGATGCGAGTGTATTTAGTGATTTTACTACCTTTTACGACAGCCTCCTACCTGGCGTTGTCATTCATTCGCGTAACGATAATACTCTCGTGTGTATGTGCTTCGTTGCACATTACTGGCATGAATTATGGACAGGCCTGCAGTTGCACGGCTAATTTTCCGTGAAGCTCCAACGCTCCAGGATGAATATGTTATTTATTTATCCGTTAATTACAAGAAAGCTCGAGTTGCGTTAAACCGTCGCCCAGCCCTCTACTAATTTTCCGCGATTCTTTAACCCGACCGTTTCCATTTTCCAATTTTGTTGAAGTGGAACCGAAAGACGGAAACTAGCTCATGCATTATGTGCGAATCTAATTTAAGCTAGTAATTACTGCAAACCAGGTTGTATTTGTGTGCAGGATTTGCCCTCGCAGTGTCACAAGATCGCTCGTTAGTTTAAATTAAATTCTATATCCGAACTCATTGGAATATTCTTACATGATTAAGCAATTTAGAAATGGTTTGTGCTCTCTAAAGAACACAAGATCATTTCATTTATTTCACATTGATGTTATTTCGGCATTTATAATAGCATTTAATACGAGAGGAGTACGTTAGGATTTAGTTTGTTGTTCTCTACTATCTTGGAAAAGCAATATCTCGTTTATATCTTGCTCTGTTCTTTATAGATCAATTCTGAATTTACTCTGTCCAAGAGGGGCCTGCAGTAGGTGACTCACTCTTTTCGGGACAATCTAACTACATCTTTGTTTAAGAATATATTTACCTTGAAAGTGTAAAACCTGCTTTAGTGAAAATCTTGGTGTTTTCCTATTTCTCTATCTCAATCTTTTTCATCATATACATCAAGCCAAAAAATCTTCTTTATTTCCGTTAAATGTCCAATTGCATTTCAAGTTGGTAAATGAACACCCTTCAGTTTTAACCCATTTAAAAACTTTTGCTTGAGATTTTCATCAGATACTAGAGACATTTTCATATTTGATGGCAAATATACAACACTGTTGAATGTCAGAAAACCAACTTGTCAGTGCCAAGAAGTGGCAATTTTTTCATAAACGTTGTAAGTGGGAATAATGATAATAATTAACGAACGTCTTTGGGAAAATTTTCGCCATCAAATATGAAAATGCGTCTATCTCACTACCGATTTATTTAGAAGTATCCTATTACCATCGGAGGGATGCTGCTACAATCACTTTTTAATTTTATATCATCCTTTGTTCAGGATTTGCCAAGGTTGCACTACATCCCAGTTTTTATGTAATTTAACAGCGATCTCATTTAGTCTTGATCTATCTCTGAGCCTCACACTCATTTCCGGATTTTTATGTTTGTCCACCATTTTAAATCTATTTTTCAACAGTATTAACTAATGATTATACTCAGACCATGTGAGTATGATTATAGTATGATTTTCAGCTCTTGTTGAGAGTACAAGCAAGGTATGTGTCATTGTGTAGTTAGTCACCCTCTCTATCGGTTGGTCGTTCGCCATGAGGATTCCAGGACGTGCAGGACTGATGGCCATATATTTTGCCTGTTTGGTGTTAAGGTCTAGTCCGTGCTGTCAACTCGTGTGGTAGACTTTGGTGACAAGTTCTTGTAATCCTTCCAGGGTGTCATCCATCAGTACGGCACGGCACGGATATTATTGTAGAACTTACTAGCTCTTAACACAGTTGTCTTCTATGATCTTCAGGAGTAATAATAAGAATATTATCGGATCCCGGAGCTTTGCCATTTTTGAAAAGTGTGATGACACACCTTACTTCTACATATTTCTTCCAAATCTCTGTATTATCTTCTACTTCCAATGTTAAATTACCACCATCTTTAATGTTGTTTTCTTTGATTCCTGACAACAGCTTTATCGACCTCCTTGTAAATGCTAAAATTATGGTGTCCGCCATTAAGTTATTCTATTTACCTACATTTTCGCTCCTCTTTAGCTTTCTTGATCTGCCCCAGCATGTTAAGGTGAATAGACTGGTATATCACCTGCTCTCTAAATCTTGCAGCTCTTCTCCTGTCCATCGGGGTAGGATTCTCTCCCTTTAGATGCTGATCGCCGACACTTCTCAGTACACCATTAATAGTGTCTTAAACCTCTACTCTTTTCATCTCCCATAGTCATTACTTGAAACTCAGTGCTTAGTGGCATGCCTACGCGTTCCTTTGATTCCTCGTTACGAAGAGTTCTTCTAAACTTGTTTGGTAGGGATTCCTTAAAGCTTACTCCGAAGGTGGTAGATAAGGAGCTTCTGGTCAAATGGACTTCAGCGCCTGGATGCTATTCAAATATTTGCGATTAATTATTTGTAATCTATCTTACTCTTCGTCAAGTTATCAGCTCTGTCTGGTGATGCCCTCCCTATATCCCTATATGACAACCTTCGAGAAGACAATGTGACCAAGTGCAGAACTGAACCGGTTGCTTTCTTTTTCGAGTCCTTTAGCCTAGTCAGTGCTCAAATATTCTGTCTTAACTGGAGCAACTCACCTTTTAACTGTTTCGTAGATAGAACTTTTTCGTATACGTTCGTATACTTTCTTAGGAAGAGAAACTTTAATATTCCTCCCCAGTCCCCAATCGTAAATTTTAAAATACTTACGGTGCGTTTTCTTCTAATTCCTTTAGCTAGTACTTAGTAGATAGTCGAATTAAACCAGTTCCTTAGGTAGTGAAACAAATAAAATAAATCAGTAGTGAAAATATAAGGAAAACACTTCAATTAATAGCCTCATGATAGAAAGAGGAGTTTACGTTTTGCGGAATTGTTTAAGTGTAAGACCTCAAATAATTTAAAAAGCTACTATTACTGAAATTAAATGACTACCAGTTTATTCGATTTGCAATCTTTCAGAACTTAATTTCAGGGTCCCATCTGCGAAAGATATATATTATTTTCTGTTACCATATGCATGATTGTGTAAGGACAATTTTTGAATCTAGCGCTTTTCCGCATTCTCCACTTCTGTATTCCAAATAATAGTACTTTTTCCATTTCATTTAGGGCAAATTTGATAGTTTAGCTATGTTTTAAGACCTAATTTTGTTCATTTTAAATACTGGCGTTTTCCGGTTCATTTTGTCATATCCTGGGCAACGTTTCATTCAAATTCGCATGTGATTGCTTGCCGTATAATTGACGCCTTATCTTGATTGCTTTTTGGGTCCAGATAGTCGGCTGTTCCATACAGGTATGGCCTTGTTTGCCAAGATTCCGCGTTCTGGATCCGGATGTGATTGCTTCATATAGTGAAATAATTACGCGTTCATGAAAGTCAGGAAAGCGCTTGTTAAGTAACCCAAGCACGCGATCGTTTGCCTTCAGGATTCAACCGCCAGACTTCAGAAAGGCAACAAGTGATTGTTTGATTTTTGTCGGCCTCGTGGCTTCGCCGGGCAATGTCAAAATCAAGTAAACTGTGTGGGTATTATCGGTCAAGTTCTTGGTCATTTAGGTGACGATTTGTGTAGTTATTAACCGAGGAATTCCCGTACCGCGGAGTTGGCAGCTCCGAATTGACGCTTTGCGGCGGATTATTAATCGGGGACCTCTTTTTGTGCTAATTGTTGTTAATAAAGTTACGTGTACCGTACCGCAATCTGGTATGTTGATTATGTTCTTCGTTTCTACCCTCTTTGGGGATTTAACGTCGTCCAGACCCACTCGACAGATAGCACCCGAGGTCGTTTCTCGCAGTTTCTTCAAGCATTTTAGAGCAGTCGCTTGGCCACGACCTGCAGCTCCGTTGGACATTATGACCGTAGGTACCTGAATCCGTACAAGGTACTGTATCTTTTGTAGTAATTTTAAATTGTACGGTAAAAAATAATTTTTGAAGTGTCGCCATTTTGCGTAGTGTTGCTGTTAATTTAAAATTAAGCCATTGAACTATTGTGACTGCCCGTAAGTCAATTTGAGTATTTATCGACAAATCTCAATGTTTGTACTAAGTCATATTTGATTGTTTACTGTCAAAATTTATTGTGTGTAAGTAGTTTCATTGTGTAGGTAATGTTGTTACCGTTTTTGAGGCAGTTAGATTGTTTGCTGTCAATTTTACTTTCTGGGTTTAGATTAAACGCTGTGCAATTAATAACACTAACCTTTATTGAGTATTTATTTTGATGTTTATTGTTCACCTACATATTTCTACTTTAATATAGTTAATTTGCAATCAATTGTGATTTTCTGTAGTAGATTCATGACGTTTGCATGTGTGTTTTTCTTTTCAAATGGGTTCAGACAGCTGGAAGTAAAGTAAGTCCGACGCAGCTGTAGGTGGACCGTCGCACAAGCACTGCCAAGGTTGGATCAGAAAGGTTCGGCTATCGCTTCCACTTTCTCAATGAGCCCACCTAAGTTTTTCTCGATTTAGTAAATTGGTGGCGTCTTTCATTTCACATCTTTATTTTGTTTAGCGGGGCGTAACCCTAATACGTTTGTAACGAACCCCCTTCTCATTTTGAGTGTTAGCCGGCAACCTTTGTTACAGCCCATCGTAACGTAATTGGGGCAACAGATACGAGAATTTTTCGATATGTGTCATTTTATCGATTAACTGACGGGTGAGTATGTTGGATGTCAAATTCATCTCCTAACGTCGTTTTTGTGTTTTAACAGTTTTTCACTGCTTCCACTTCACCAGTAATACTGACAATTTGTAATTCTACGGCTTTTCCCCAGTGTAAATTTCTTTGATTGTTAGGACTTGGTGTTCAAAATGTTGGTATATTTATTCTAGACAAACAAGGCATCACTCATTACTATAGGTTGAACAACGTTTGCTAGTTTACTCAAAGCAGATCAATCGTTATAATCCATTAATAAATAACTGTAATACATACCGCCCCAACTGCTTTAAAACAAATTTCGTATGATCAGTGGAACACCAGGGAAATTGTGTTTTTAACAAATTCGGCATTACTAGAAAACCGTGGCTTTATTGACAATTTGATACTGGAAAAAGACAAAGGACACTGTTAATTGCACATTTGCATATCGGCAAGTTGCCTCAACGAGTTCTTAAAGAGTTATAAACATATAGATTTCAACATTAGCATATTTATATGTCCATAGAACGGAATATTTATACTTCTAAAAAAATCTCTTCAAATCCTTCAGTTAATTTACAAACACAGGTATTTTATCATTCATACAACGACTGCTATTTACATATGAGAATACATTAATTCTCGCTAATAAGAAAATGCATTTGGTCTAGTTTATCAATCAAGCTAACGTTTCAAGCAATGCAAAATGTTTCTGAATTAATCAAACGGTTTCTCCAACAAGAGCACATCAGAAAGGGACATGCGATCTTCGAATTTGTCTTCGCAGCTGCTAAATGCACGCAAAGGAAAACGTCTTAATTAATAAGCATAGTGACTAACACAGCTTAGACTGCTGTGGATTTTATTTACCTTACATAAAACGACTAACGTAATATTTAAGTTTTCCTAACTCAGTAGGTGTTTCTTGCATGTTTGATTAAGAAAATGCTGAAAGTACTCAAAGCGAAAAATAGCTGAGTGTTTACCCACGACGACGGCACGGTCTAATCCTAAATCAGTATTTAACTTAGGCAATTGAGGATGTTCCAAACCTCTATTCTTCTTTTGCATTTGCTTGGAATTAATTACAATATTGTGAACGATTAGTTGCAAAATTAGATTTGTAACAGGTGGTACTTACGTACGAAGAGAAAATTATGTATTGTTAGGAAAATATGCAGCCAACCTCTTCTGTAGGTGTCGATCAGTATATCGGTTTTCTTGATTAAACGGTTAAGTAAAGCAAGACTTGTGCAACTGCGGAAACGTGCAATAAGACGAAATGTCGAAACGGCAATACGTGGGGGCAGCTGACATTTCAAAAGATTAAACCCTTATAACATCTATTACTGATGGAGTTGTAGCACGCTCTATTTAACAGAGCAATAGGCGTATGAAATGTGTCGGTGTCTCCTTTATCCATTAGCCATAATTGCATCGCAATTATTTAAATTCTGTATCGCCGGCTTAATTAACGCTTTCGTGTCCCACTGCTCACCGGCGGGATTTTACTTTGAGTAGTTCGATTAATGCGTAGGCTGAAAGTGCAGTAGACGGCACGCATGTTTGCAAGTAAAGCTAATTTTATGATTAACGTTGTTTTAATGATGCTAATTGTTGGTTTTTTATGTTCGCGGCACAATTTATAGGTGTATTGGCTTTCGTTTATTTATTAGTTGTTATGCGCTTTTGTGTCCAGCGGATTTTATAGACTTTAAATGCCCGTCGCAAATTGCTCGACATTAGTTTACATTAAAAATTGCTAATTGTGGCATGTTATTAATAAATGAACATGGATCGGAAATAATGAAAGGAAAGTCTGTATAATTTATAAAAATTAATTAACATTGAATTTACATTTAGAAAATCCATGTGTGTTGTCTTCCAATAAGAGTGTTTCATATTTTGGAGCTTTCGGAGTTCTGTTTAAACCTCAAATGTGTCGCAACAAAAATGAAAATTGTTTTACTCAAAACATGTCTAAGGTACCTCGTACTCTGCATGCCTAGACCTTATCCATTAACAAACAAACAAACATGTTTAAAGTGGCCGTAATACAGATTTCACCTATGAAATTATAACAGAAATATTAGAAACGAAAAACGTATAACTGAAATAACAATTATTTTGCAAAACGTTTGTCCAAATACATCTAAAATCGCCAAGTCTAAAGGAGCAAATGGTAAAGGCGTTATTGATATAAATCATATAACAATAAAACATTGAATATTACAAACGCCAACTAAGGAGCATGCATTACATGAATTTTGAGAGCGACTACGAGCAGAGAAGTGTTACCATAGCTGCTGTTAACTTTAATCGAAAGCGCTGAAGCCTCGCAGACACTGAAATTTGCGACCAAAAAGCCAGCAACAGAAACGTAAACGTCAAGAACTGCGAGTGTCAGATCCGCGTGGCCAAACAACTGTACTTCGTTAGTCATCACTGCAGGTGGGTTACACATTTGGTCATTCGAGAGTGCAATTGAAGCAGGCCAAGTGAATAATTGAAAGCCAGCGTGCGTATGCGCACACTTTCCTGTGTTCGGTGCGTAGTATGTTGTCACCACAAAGGTGTCGTCGGAAAAAGCTTTCGGAGAGATGTAATATTATTGTTTGGAGCCCGAGCGATGTGGCGTCTGCGCAGTAGACTAGCGGCATAAACACGTTATAGGAGCAGATGCCATCTTCTTCATACGCTTTATTATTGTTCATTAGGTTCAAAGCATAATTTTTATAACCTTATATTTTCGATCTGTATCAGTTTCTGTAGAAACTGTCTGTTCTATTTATGATTTGACCTTGACCTCTTACTTCTGCTCAATTTTCGTTTTGCAAAACTATTATCTGCTCTGTTCCTTTGTTCATTGTTAAACTATTTAGATCTTTATTATTATCTATTAGTTTTTATAATTCAGCCTCGTAACCTTTCTTTAGATCATCCCTTATCAACTTCCATGTTTCCTTTGTCACTATACTCTGAATTCTTGTTTAATACGGCTGTTATGGTATTACTTTTTATTTAAATTTTTTGCTTGCAATTCCTCCTGTTTTTTATTAATAAAAACAGGTCTGAGACGGCAAAACATTTGCCAAAGAGATATACATGGATCGTAAAAAAATCATTAAATTCTAAAGGAAAAAGTTACCAAATTAGGGAAAAATAAATATCTAAAAAGTTAATATGCAGGTAAATAGAAAAAGTTGTGAGCAAACAGTCAAAATATACTTGTACGAAGACTAAAGCTACTGTTGCGAGATTAATAAGACACTTAAGTACAAATACTTGCATCTATTTTCTGCAGTATACAGAACAACTTAAGTTTAACAGCGTTACTTATTAACTAACTAAATTCTAAGTCCAGTTTGACCTATAAAACTCGGTAGGCGTTCTCAAATTTTCAAATAAGCCTATCAGAGCAGTTCTAAATTTTGGACTTCTGTCACGTACAGACAGACGTACGTGACAATTCATAATAGCTTTATGAATTCCAGAAATTTTTAGGTTTTACAAGCTAAAATTGGTAAAGCGGTCGACACCTCGCAAATTATTGCTAATAAAATTTTACAATTTTACTAAAAGGAATTTGCTCCAGTCGGCACGTAGTTCTGCCTAATTTTTCGGATTACAAGGTAAAACTTGCATAAATTTGCCCTTAATCATTCCGTGGGTTTGGAATATTTTCATATTCCGATAGAAAGGCACATCTCTAAATACCGGCTAAATACTCCCCTGTTGTAACTTTAATATGACCATTTTGCCTACGAAATTTTACCTTAAAATATTTACGATGCAAATTGCTTATAGCTAACTAAAGTACAGTCTATTCGTATAATCGCGTATAGTTTATTTTCACTCAAAGACGCAAATCGTAACAATACCAAGGCGATGAAGTTTACCTTTTTATCACGAATGTGGATTTAGTTTATAAGTAAATAAGCCACATGAGGGATAAAAAGGTACTTCAGTGCCGAGGGGTACATTATTTTTTTTTAAATCAAGAAACTTTTATAAGTTATTCTGATGTCGGTTTTCTTTTATCTGTCGCCATACCACCTAGAAAAAATCGTGAAACAATGAATTACTTCCTTACTCATTTCTCGTATTTTAAAGATGATTTCGATATTTTTCACTGCTGATTAAAAAATGCATTTTCTGTTCGAGTATTAATTAAAACGGCTTCGGGAATTTGATTGGACGGTTTTTTATAGGTTGCTGTAGAGGGAAGAATAAGGTATGCCAACCAATTTTGAAGGAAACTGAAACTATATCAAGTAAAGTTTAGAACAACACCATTAGTACCCAGATATCACATTTGTAATAGGTCCACCATCTACTTCTATACATTGCTGCAATCTGCTTTGGATATCTAATATTGCTTTCTGAAAAAAGTAGCACTTAACAAGATTATTTCTTCCCGAATTACGTTTTTTTGGCTCTTGAATTGTTTGAAAACGTTCCTGGTAAACTTTGAAAAGCTCCAAATAAAAATGTCTCGGGTTTAGCACAATTGATTCAGTCATAACATACTAATTTCCTGTGATTGCTCATCGATTAACAGGTCAATTAACTATATTAGATTTAAATATCAACGTCAAATAAATAGCTTTTTTCACTACCTTCATTGCAAGTGACTTACATTGTCTGACTTGAGGGATGTACGAAACATTTACAAAAATTGTTACGGTTTACATGATAATTGTAAGGCGGCCTCACTCCGAGCCCTACATCTACTGCATTATTACTTTAAATTGCCCTGGGTTCGCTAGCTTAATCAGTCGGTGTGCTATGAGACTCTTTTTACATCCGCAGAGTGGCTATGGGTAGCCAACATCATTTAAGGTCTTTCTCGTGGACACCTGAAATGTACTCACCAATACAAATATGAATGACCAGAAAAATCCCAACAGTTTACAATAAAGACATATAATCTGTAAATAAGCACACACAAGAAAATACATATAAGCCAATACAAAATAAGGCGCTATCCCGCTACATATATGCAAATGCTTTAAACAGATACTTAAAGATTCGTTTATCAACGCAAAGTCAAAGGGCGCGCACCAACAAACTTAACGCGACGTTGTATATTCTTGAAACAGCCTAGTAACAGAATCCCGGCCTTCCAAGGTAGCGAGGACACGCTCAGATGACGTAACCGCGAAGCTCTGTCCGCAGGGGGTTTTCCGTGCTAACAAACACGAGTGCAATTGCTCCAGATGTTGCAATATTATTTCACCTTGTACGGCGATTATAGCTAGCAACTGACCTTGTTTTGGGGCCTTCCCGATGCTCTAGTCGCATACTAAGACAGGTGCTTTTCCTATGGTGTCGCAAAGATAGTTATCCTCTGACAAAGGCTGCAAATGCAGCAGGATTTAGCTGCTTTTGGACGCTGGCGTCCCTTTCAGAGGCACAATGAGCTGGCGGCGAATAATGCCGGCCACAACACAATATATGAAGCACTGTTTAGGGCTGTTATTAGCCCGCTTCGTACTGCTAATAATTCCTAAGTACGACCAGCGAGCTCGCATACGACCCGCACCTGTTAATAATCTTGATGCGAATGCCCCTCTTGCAGGTCTCTGGTGTTGATTCACATACCGATCGGTGATTCCCCGAAGAAAACTGCACTATCGGTGCATTCCTTCACAAACTCGCTACGCGTTATACTATAGTCATTGACAGCGTATACATCAATTATTACTCTATAGTGCTAAACTACATAAATAAACATAAAAGCACTTACTGTCAGGCTTCATTGCTAATTAGCATATAATGAATAGATACAAAATAAGTAAATACAGGTGGCACGAATTGACCCGTTTCACAATGTACTTACTTTCCTAGAGGGGTCTAGGACAACTCGGCGCCGCCATCTCGGCGCCGCCACTTCGGCGCCGCCATCTCGGCGCGGGGCCAGCTCGGCGCCGGGACAACTCGGCGCGGAGCCATCTCGGCGCCAGCCAACTCGGCGCGAGGCCATCTCGGCGCCGAATTTAAATTCGCAAACCACAGTGTGCACTACGTAAGAAAATTATTATAAACAAATAATAAATAAAGTGATTGCCAAAAATCTAGCATCAAATGAAAAAAAATTATTTAGAATTTCTTGGAAAATCAAACACTAACGACCAGAGGTAATTGCAAAGTGATTACAAATGGGCCAAACAAAAGTTGTCACATGACTTCCGTTATCAGTAAAATTTTACATATTTTTAAAATAATTACGAAACATGCATTGAAATTTATTCTGAAATGAAAAACTTTGTTAAAAATATTTGTTTTTCCATAGCAGTTTTTGTTAAAAGTAAAATTCTTTGATATGGGACCTAAACATAAAAGAAAATGTGAGAGGTCAAGGTTGGCAGAGGATTTTGAAATTTTGGTATAGGAGCCTAGATGTTGATTCTAAACAAATTTTCTTAATAACTTTTTGTCGTATTTTCTACATAAAAGACACGCTACCCTACAGTAAAATCGGTTTCATCGAAGGCATACTTGATTTTTCAAAACTGAAATGTTGTTCGAAATTCACCTTTAACCAAGCAGGGCTGAACCCCAAAAAATGAAAATTTAAATCGAGAATTTTTTACCTTTTACAAGAGTCGTTTCACCTATCCGGGGACACACTGTATACAGGGTGTCCGGAAAATACGTGTACAACGAAAGACCACAAGTTCATTGGCCCAAAGTATGATGGTTTAACTCAACTTACTTATACAGGGTGTCAGGAAAGTCAACCGTGTCATTTCTGGAGATACTAGGGGGCCTTATATGGAGTCGAAAAAATATTTTCTAAATTCCTAAAAACCTAGTGTTAAGTAACAGTTACTGATTCAGGCTTGTAGAAATTTAGAAACTATTTTTTGTGGTTAAACCGTTCACCCAACTAAAATATTGTAAGAGAGGAAATAGCTTCAAAATTAAAGTAACTATTCACAAAAAAAATTGGTAGTGATTATACAGGTGGTTAAAAAATATGGATGGATAATTTATTGTGACGTTTTTAAACACCCTGTAATTTTAGAAATTAACGTTTATTCCACAAAATGCTGTAGTTTACTGGTGCAAACGCATGGCCAAAACATGAATAAAATCTATCAAAGATTTTTCGACTTACTTGAAAAAATTTTAAAAAGCTAATCATTTTTGAAGACCTCTAGCGGCTAAACTAAACAACTTTGTATACAGGGTGTCAGGAAAGTCAACCGTGGCACTTCTAGAGATGCTAGGGGACGCTATATGGAGTCGAAAAGTCCTAATCCATTTTTGGCTTAGAAGCATAATTTCTTCAGAATTCACTGTTGAAATTGGTATCGCAAATTTTGTGAACCGCTATATAGTACCTACTGCATTTTTGTGTTTTTGATGCTTTTATGTCCTACCAGTACATTAATTGAAATTAATGACTCTATTTTAAGGTATCTTAGATACAAAATAACGCTCCAGGGCAATTATTTTCTTCATAAGAACACTAGGGTTATTATGAAAAATTAGCAGTATTTGTTTCCATGGATACAACTGTATTATGCACCACTGTCACAATAAAAATTAATGACAGCTCAGCTAATGTCACAAATCTAACTTAGATCAGCTAACTAGATCAATCTTAAATACTGTATCATAGTAATTATATAAATTGAATATGAATATGAATTAGGTAAGAAAATTGGTAGGACATAAAACCTTGAAGGCACCACGGGCATTATGAGCTAAGAGCCCGCGATTGTTGTACACACCTCGGGCCAAACCCTCGGTTAGTACACTAACAATCTTGGGCTCTTATTTTACCCATAATGCCCTTGGTACCTTGATAACTATTTTGTCAATTAATGTCAATGTAATAAATAATTGCGTGTTTGACTTTTGTAGTAAAAATATACACCGGGCAGGAGTATGCTGATATGTTTTTTGTGTATGGTGTTCTGGTGCTGTTGGGTCTGTGAGTACGTCGATATTTTGTCTTCATTGTTGGATTTAAAATTATCAAACTTGCTTTTAAAAGTGTTCTAAAAACTAATAAATTATGTATGTAGACGGTATATTTGACAATTGTTTTCCCAGCCTATCTCAAGACACTGCGTCAAGCCTCCAATTTAAGGCAAAGTACAGCAGTTCTCAACTTTTTCATTTTCAACATTCGTTTTTACGAAAACTATGCTTCTAGGCCAAAAATAGATTACAACTTTTCGACTCCATATAGCGCCCCCTAGTATCTCCAGAAGTGACACAGTTGACTTTCCTGATACCCTGTATAGGTAAGTTGAGTTAAATCATCATACTTTGGGCCAATGAACTTGTGGTCTTTCGTTGTACACGTATTTTCCGGACACCCTGTATACAGTGTGTCCCCGGATAGGTGAAACGACTCGTGTAAAAGGTAAAAAATTCTGGTTTTAAATTTTCATTTTTTGAGGTTCAGCCCTGCTTGGTTAAAGGCGAATTTCGAACAGCATTTCAGTTTTGAAAAATCAAGTATGCCTTCGAAGTTTTCAAAAAACCTATTTTACTGTAGAGTAGCGTGCCTTTTATGCAGAAAATACGACAGAAAGTTATTACGAAAAATTGTTTAGAATCAACATCTAAGCTCCTATAACAAAATTTCAAAATACACTGCCAACTTCTCTCTCTGACCTCTCACATTTTCTTTTATGTTTAGCTCCCATATCAAAGAATTTTTTCAACAAAAACTGCTATGAAAAAACAAATATTTTTAACAAAGTTTTTATTTCATAATAAATTTCAATGCATGTTTCGTAATTATTTTAAAAAAATGTAAAATTTTACTGATAACGGAAGTCATGTGACAACTTTTGTTTGGCCCATTTGTAATCACTTTGCAATTACCTCTGGTCGTTAGTGTTTGATTTTCCAAGAAATTATAAACACTTTTTTTTCATTTGATGCCAGATTTTTGGCGATCACTTTATTTATTATTTGTTTATAATAATTTTCTTACGTAGTGCACACTGTGGTTTGCGAATTTAAATTCGGCGCCGAGATGGCCTCGCGCCGAGTTGGCTGGCGCCGAGATGGCTCCGCGCCGAGTTGTCCCGGCGCCGATCTGGCCCGCGCCGAGATGGCGGCGCCAAAGTGGCGGCGCCGAGATGGCGGCGCCGAGTTGTCCGGCTTCGTCCTAGAGAAGTGAATTACTTACTCCCGCATTTACTATACCTGACGAGATGCCATGTTTGCCATTTGATTAACATGAAGAAAACCATTATCGCTCGTACTATTATCCATTTTTCATCAGAATACAAGCACACAGCTCATAAAACAGCACTCTCAATCGTATTCACAGTGCATTTATAACTGTCAAACAAAACGTCACAACACTGTAACAATGCCCTAAGCTCCCGAAATAGGCTGCTATAACTTAGAAAATGTAATAATTTTACGTTATTGCCATTTATTTTACATAAGGAAATATTGGTAGTAAAAAAAATATGTATGTACTTTACACAGGATGTAGGAATATTTACACTACCTCGCACACTGCTACCTTCGTTCGCTTCGCTCACTCAGACATCAAACGGTCCTAGGTAGTGTACATCCTACATCCCTTCTAAAGTAATAGTATACTATTTAACAAACGTCACATCAATAATATTTTCTTAGCAAGCTAGAACCCCTATAAATAAATTTGATTAAACCAGCACGCTTGCGACCTTGGATTTGAATGAAATTCCAAAACTGTACTCGATAAACCAACTCCCTGTACGTGCAAAAAGTTGTAAGCATTGATATCCATAACTTTAGATGCAAGCTATCAGCAGCCGTCATAAAGTTCAATAGCTTCAGCTATAGTGTCTCCCATTGCATATTTAAGTATTCTTATCTTTTGATTTACTTTTTACCACTGGTCCCCGCTGCAGACTATACACTTTAGAAACGCTGAGGAGCCGATCTAGCATCAAGGTGACCGTAAAAGCAGGCACCACTAATCCTACAATTCATATTCATGAAATAAACATTACTCGTGCTTTGTTTCAGCTTTAAATTGAGAACAATGATGAAAAATAGGCACCAAAAAGTTTCTTTCAGAATAAAAAAATCTTGAATAACTGGTTTATTATAGTAGATCCGTGGCACCTTGGCTCCTTATAGAGAGCCGTCACTGTTGCCAAGGGAAATAATAAAAGACAATAAAATATTGAAAAAAATATAATTTTTGCCAAAAAATATTTCAGTAAAATTCCTTGATATCAAAAAATCAATTCAAGTTTGACAATATTGGAAGATTTTGGATTCACTTTGAGTAAATGTTGGAAAACAACCAAATGCTAATGTCTAAGTGCAGTTTGTCTCAGCGACCTTTCCCTGACGTCACAACTGGTTGTGTATCAAGTAGGATTAAAATAGTACTACTTTATTATTTTAACCCTCAAAATACATTACTCAGTTGTCATGAAAAGAGGTGGTCATGTTCGGATTTGTATGAAAGGGTTTAATATAAAAATTGTCTAAGGTATTGAGATGTAGTTTATAACCGTTATAAACAAGGAAATATAGATGACATTATTATGTGCTGCAAATATAATGCAATGCCAGTAGTACATATTCACATAACAATACGTAACTTAAGTCAGTGTAAAAGTTGAATTTCAAGCTTAAGCGCGTTACTATTAAAATATAAACGTATTACATAATTCTGTTTCTCTCAAACTAAGCACTATTCTAGCGACATCTGTGTTTTACGTTATTAATAGACAAGCGTAGCATACATACAATTTTGATTTTCTATACTACCGACAACGAGAAATAGATGCAAACATAATTATTTTAGTTCATTTCCGTAATTAATCCATATCCACATGACGTTAAGGAGAAGATCCTTGGGGCAAACAGAATTGTAGTGTCGTTGCTTCCACTTCAGCAAGTTGTTGCAAATGTATGGCCGATGTCCACTATGGTGATACGGAAGATGGCGAATTTGCTTGTTATAGAAACATAAAAAGGTTAAAAAAGTAAAATATTCAATCATCAGAAATTCAGAAGATTTTATCCGAAAAAGAACAATTCATTTTTACGATATCATTAAGTGTCGCCAGAATTAATCAGATTTTCTCGATACCCCGTCTCTTGAAATCATCAGCACTTCTGCTGAGCCCGGATGTTATTCTCCGATAACTTTATTAAATCGTTATGCATACTTCAAAGCAGCTTACCGACGAACCGATTGATGCCGATTCCGGCGAAAGCCGGTGCAAACAAATCTTTTGTCTCTCGCAGCCCTTCCCTAAAAAATTGGAAACCTCCCCAGAGCTTTTTGCCAGCAACAGTAAACGACCCACATTACAAACAACATTTATGTGGACCGGCTTAGTTATTTCGAATCTCAGCCGTCACCTGGGACCGGCCAAGATCTGAATCCATTCATGCGTCCCTTTATCCCGAGGCCCTCTGACAAATAGACCATACAATGGAAATATCCTTTGTGCGAGGTGTCGGAAACACAAACGCGTCGGAATGCCATCGTTTCTTCGGAGTTATTGCTAGAAAATTGCAAGGTGGTGCAAGTGCAGCCAGTGAACCCACCAGCAAATTTACTTTTGCGCCTTTGCCTTCCTCGATTAATTTGCTTTTGCACCTTTGCCTTCCTCGATTAAGCAAGGGGTAATGAATGTCAACGGTATTTATGATGGGGTTTTATAGTTGGCCTAAGTTCTGTCGTAAAGTGACTGAAGTAGTTGCCAGCGAGTGATTGACGGCGCTGGTGTTATAGTTTACAGTCTCATTAGGATTACTGAATAGCTCCAAGACACGATTTCACCTTACATTTCAGTAGTAACTTTAATGCCTTTGCTTTGTTTCTAACACCTTGGCTACATGTAGGGCGGGACAAATATTGCTACCATAAAACTCATAGACCTACTAGGTGTTTTCGTCTTGTATGTTATTTTGCGACAGCGTTTTAGAGAGTAGTAGGAATGTGTGAAATTTAATATTTAATTCCACGTGCATTAAGTAAAACCATTAATAGTTGATCTTTTAAGCTATGACGCTACTAGTATAACGATGAATGCATTATTTTTCATGACAACCTAGACATTGAAGCTTATAATTTACACTTACATTTGAAAGAAAAACAGCTCGTGCAGTTTATATATTTTATATATTCGAAATCGACAAAACGAGCTCATCCAGGATTTAAAAAAAAGTATTTTATTAAACAAATCAATGTTGGTGCTGTTCAGTGGCGCAACTACAGGTGTGCGATGTGTGCAATAGCACATGGGTGCTGCTCGCTCAGAGGTTGTAACACGGCTTTCTGCCTAGCCCTACTCTCTACTGTACTATTACCTTGCAATGCCCTGGGTCGCTAGCCATTTCAGTCGGTGAGCTATGAGGTTCGATTAGCATCGTCAGTGCGGCTAAAGAGAAAACTAATATTGTTTGAGGTCAGCTCGTTGTCACCTAGAATATTATACTTACACCTGCAATCACTACCAGTGAGAAAAACCCTACAGTTTGCATGAATACATATAATCTGTAAGAAAACATAGACACAAAAAATACATACGAAAAAGTACATAAAACGTTGCCCACTACGCATGCCGCGCACCAGTAAATCTAACACGAAGTTGTCGATTCTTTAGGATGCGTCAATGCTTGGAACCCCTGGACGCCGAGTCAGCATATGACGTGATAACTGTGTAATAGTTGCCGGTACTTCCCCGTTATCTGGGCCGCGGACACATTGCTCACAGTTGCCCAATTATGCAGTAAAACAATTACGAGCAATGTTGTAATTGTTTTCTTATTTCGTAGGTCGGTTTCAAGCAGGAACTAACCTTGTTTTTTCAATCAGTCCACCAAGGAGCCGGGAACAGCGCTGGGCGCCTTCTTGATGCTGAAATCGCAGCTTCTAGTGATGGCGAATTAGAACACAGCGGCCTCACTTATAATGTGCTATTTCACTTGGATAGCTTGTACCTCGGCTAAAGATGCACGTCTTTGGCGGTTTGCACGCGCAAACCTTCAAAAACACTTTTAAAAGGCCGATCCGCACCCTTTATGAGCTTCAGAGCGAATGCCTTTCTCGCGTTGTGGCAATTTTGGCTGTTCTTTCTTCTTGAGAGCATAACGCTGGCTCTGCACATTCTCGCACGTTTTCACTAGCTCGTTCGCACTCGGAACCTTATAGTGCGCGGCCGCCTACACAGAGTTTCTGACTTATACTATGCTGTTCTTGAATAAGACATAAAAACACATACTGTTTAGCTTTATTACTAATCGTGTATATAATAGAAAGGTATGAAATATGGCAACACAGGTGGCACGAATTGACTCGTTTCAAGGTAGTAACCTATTTACGAGATTTATAAATTTAATTAATATTAATGTTAGTAATTGCAGTTCATAAGGCTATAAATAGGTAAACTTTACCCTTCCTGCATAGTGTAAAATTTCCTTTTTCTTCGCGTCGTTACCCCCACTTACATTTCTTACATTTGCCGTTCTTTCGGACATATTTGTGATATTTCCTTAGAGTAAGACATTCTGATTATCATATTCAAGAAGACATAACAACTTTTAAGTATTCGAGTGTAAGTGCAATCGGTTGCCTTGTATTTTTTAATTCGAAAATCGTCGCAACAATCAGATAACGAAAGACAGAATGAATTAGAAAACATGTAGAAAGATTCGAATTCATCTTGCTGTTGACCACTGTGGGCCAAACATTACTAAATTTAATTAATTAATTAAAATATCTTATGCAACAATTAATAAAATTAACACGAAATAATAATTTGCCTTGACTACCAAATTCCATTACAACAACAGGAGTGGTACGGGTTTAGGTAGGTTTTGCAACTTAAGGCAATTTTAAATTTGTTGGTCCCTCTATCAGTAATAATTTCAACTAACGCTGTTGAATATTTGCAAATACCTAAAAATAATTAAATTATAAATTAATAATTAGACAAAACTTATACTAACCTAACATCACCCTTTCAACATTTTAACAAGGTCCATACTATATTCAAATTATTACAAACAGAAAACTGTAACATTCTGGAAGACCACGATCTGAAAGGCAACAACTGAAGTTGGCTACTCCATGGAGAATTGAATGCCGCTTCAAAATTAAAAAAACAAAAATGATAAGAAGACATTTTGGTAAATAAACTTACCGATTTTTTCATTAAGTTTATGTTGTGTTCTATATTTGTGCTTCTTTGTTTTTTTTTAAATTTTAGTTTGGTGTTGTCGTTTTGTAAGTAAATCGGTATTAAACACCAATCATTAAAAGTATAGCCATCTTATGCTTAAAAAACGTAGATATACAGGGTCCGGCAACGAAGCGGGGGTAGAAGATATTTCTAAAAATATGAAAGTTACATAAATATTGTGTATATAAAAGTTGTAGGTACGAAGGTGGTGCACATTATTAAAATAGTATTGATTATACAGGGTGTCTCAAAAAATTGTGGCGAATCAAACTTACTTTTTATTAATGGAATGCCCTCTATTTGGGTAGCTTAAAAGTCTAACGTTAATTGTTTTGGAGATATTAACGATTTTATTAAAAAAACGCTGAACTTCAGAAATGAAGGAAAATGCTACCAAAAAAATATGATTTTCGTGAACTATCTTTCAAGTGTAAAATGGTGGATCTGGGTATTAATGCTATACAGGGTGCTCAACAAAAATGCTGCGAAAACCAAGTCTCTTTTCGCTAATAATTTCCATATCACAAAATGTACAATCAAAACCTTTGTGTTTAAAAGATTGGAGAGATTTTAATAAGTACTGGATATCTACTATCCTTCGGCCAGTAGATACGAACGATTCTTGAGGTTTTTCAACTTCTATGACCAACTCCGGCAATTCTTTATCAAAAAATTCTTCTAATATTTCAGGAATGGCTGATGACTTCTCGTTTTCAATAGAAGTATTATATACAATATTTTCGCTGTTATCATCGGAACAATTACTAACACCATCACTTGAATCGCTAAAAACATCAACTCGCTTTTTACGCTCTGTCAAACGCGCCTGTTTTAGTTGCTTCTTGCGACATTTTGGTTGGGATAAATACGCACCGCGTTTGCTTCCCATTTTTGTTTTAATTTAAATGTAACAACACAAATCACGAACAATCAAGACTGAACAAAAATTGCTAATGAAATTAGAGATAAACAACTTGCGATTTTTAGGAGGGGCTGCAGCAATTACGAATTAAATAGGTACCTTATTAATTACATTTTTCTGTAACCCCTGGAATATGAGTATATTTTAAAATTATTTATATTAAAAGAAGGTTATATAGAAGGTGTTTACTAGTAACCATAGCAATTGTAGTAAAAAGAGTTCTATAAATGCACATGTTAAAATATGAAAAATATTGACTTGGTACGTGACACGTCACATTAATTTAATTATTTCCAGTTAAAAGCGGCCGGAGAAGAAATATTATGAAAATTTGTACAAAATATGAGTTTTTGAGACTTATTTGTTCCAAAAAACATGCTTTTTTAAACTAATGAATTAAATAACTATTTTGCCACTTGTAAGACAGTATACTATTTTGTACTAGGTAAAGTAGAAAAAAATTCGACGTTGCAACTGACACGTCACATTAATTTAATTATTTTCACTTAAAAGCGCTTGGAGAAAAAATATTATTTTTATTTATACAAAAAATGAGATTTTGGGACTCATAAGATTGCGGGACTCCGCTAATGCGTCGTCATAAAAACATGAATTTTTGTACTTTGAAACAAATAACTATATGCAACATACTTACTACACTTTAGGGCAAGTTACAGCCTCGGATTAAAATAAATGTTGTTTAAAATATTTGTTTTTTAGTTTTTCCTAAATCTGAGGCTGTAAAACGGTCCTTAGTCTATTGGAGTGATTTTATAAAATCTACAAATACAGCAAGATGTTTGAAACCCATCATAGCATTAATAAGGTATTATTTATTATAGGAGACAGTAAATAGCAATTAGTGTATGTATGTCTACTTTCACTAAGTAAATATGATATGCCCTAATTACTAATTAATGTACATACATACCGGTATCTATTTTATAATACGAATATTTATTGCTAGTTTAGTCATTTTCGATTGTTAGACTATTTAAAAACGAATTAAACATTCATTTAGACAAGAAATAAAATATGTAACTACATATTGGAAATACATAAATGAATTGTATAAGAGTGGGAAGGCAATGCAATATTTAAAATGTGAAACAAAATCCCAACGCAAACGATTTGGTATTTAGTACCAAGAAACATTTTAATCCGCTTAACTTTCCAGTTCTTTCTCGATTTTCGAGTCATACACAAACAATTAGTCTTATTTTTAGTAGTTATGCAACTTTGCATATATCAAATAGAATTTTATTTTAAGTAAATGCCAGTCTTAATTAAGACAACGTTGTAACGCTTTTGCAACATAATTATTCAGTATTATCTTAAAACCTTGCTATAATTTTCAAGGAAATATTATTTAAACCATTATTTATCAAAATAAGGCTACATCTACATCTTCAATGCAGCTATAAGATTGGAACATTTCCCAATTCAGTGGAAAGTGGTTCAGATAATAATGCTGCCTAAACCGGGGAAAAATCCAACGCAATTGGAAGCATATAATCCAATAAGCTTGTTGCCCCCTTTATCCAAAATTCTTGAAAAACTCTTGTTGAAACGATTGCAACCAATTATAGACGATACAATCCCCCCCCCCCCCCCCCCCAACCCCCAGTTCGGATTCCGTAAAATGCACAGAACAACCGAGCAAGTGCACCGAATCAGTAAACACATAACGCAAAGCTTAGACACCAAGAAATACTGCTCAGCGGTGTTTCTGGACATACGGCAAGCATTTGATAAAGTATGGCACAAAGGGCTATGCTACAAAATGAAAGTACTCCTACCACATCAATATTACGTCATACTAAAATCTTTCCTCACCGACAGACAGTATTATATAAAACATCATGATGCATTCTCAAATTTGTTCCCAATATCATCCGGTGTCCCACAAGGTAGCGTGTCGGGACCAACACTCTATCAGATGTACACAGCGGATCTACCAGTCTCCGAAACAACACTTACTGCCACTTTCGCAGACGACACTGCTGTCTTGGCATCACATACAAACCCTCTTTCTGCCACACAAAACCTACGAGATCATCTACACGACATCGAAAATTGGCTAAAGAAATGTAAAATTCAAGTAAACACCGGAAAATCAGTACATGTCACATTTACCTTGAGACGAGGAAACTGTCCTCCTGTCACGCTCAACGGCCAGCAAATACCCCAAGCGGACGAGGCAAAATATCTTGGTCTTCACTTGGATAAAAAGAATGACATGGAAGCACATATTCAGCAAGCGAAAATAACTAGGACTGAAATTTAGAACAATGTACTGGATGTTGGGTAGACAATCACGAATGTCACTAGAAAGAAAACTGCTTTTATACAAAACCATGATAAAACCGATCTGGACTTACGGAATAGAATTATGGGGGACAGCCAGCAATTCCAACTTAGAAATCATCCAGAGATTTCAAAATAAGGTGCTTCGGGTAATAGTTAATGCCCCGTGGTACGTGCCGAATGTACAAATTCACAAAGATTTAAAATTTCCACAAGTGCGCGACGAAATTAAAAAACATAGTGTTGCTCACAGTGCTAAACTTCAAGTGCATCCTAACGATCTGGCAACCACACTGCTAGACGATGAAGGTGATACCAGACGCTTAAAAAGATTCAAAAAACGTATTACAGAAACATTGCACTCAACGCACAATTTTCAGAGGATGACATTCAGTTAAACTATTACAGGAGTACTTTCAAGCAGTTTACAAGGTAAACGGATAATACCATAACTATCATCGTAAAATTAATGAACTTTTTTGTTACAATTTTTCATGCATACGTTGTTAAAAGTTTTGCATATACATAAACACAGTAATTGTATGAACTAGGGCAGCCAATGACAAATGCAATATAACTTCAAACAAACACGCGCAATCTTGCAGATATTGTATTTTTATGGGCATTTATAATTTCTGTATATTCAGTTGGTATCACGTTATCTCTTTTCTCATTATTGTTTCATGCACACGCTTATAATTTGTCCATCATCTGGCTTAGTCATTATTCGCTATCACACTATTGTATTAATAATGCTTCTGTGGAAAGCTGTAATCGTGGCTGTGTTTACTACAAAAACAAACAATTGTTAATCAGGATTTTAAGCAAATATCGATCGCGGGACGGAGCTCTACCGAATTATTTTTTATGCAGTGTATCAACATAGCAGCAATTGAGGAGTTTGCAGCAAGAAGGACTCAGCTCCATTTTTTTAGAAAGTTGAGGTTATGCACTAGTCAAGTTTTACGAAACATTTGCTATAATTTGGTGCAAGAACGACGCAGATCCGATCACCGCCCTACCTTAACTTATCAAAATAGGAGATGCATCTTATAGCGTTTGGTGCAAGAGAGATACAACTCCCGGAGCTACCTCTCTCTTGCATCAAACGTGCGTTTCATATTGTTTTGACAGCCGGCAAGTAGCATACAAGTAGTTGGTGTAGCTACGTTTCAGTTTTGCTGTCGTTGAATGCAGTGTTTTTGTATTCTTAACTGTTTGTAATAGTGTGTCATGGAGCAAGAAATGGATAGTGAATCTGAACCATATAGTGGCGGTTCTAGTGACGAATATGTGGCAGAAACTGATATACATGATAGTAGTACAGATGACGGCGAAGATTTTGAGGTTAAGCAGAAAATAAAGTCGGTAAATAAATGCCAGTGGGCGCGAAACCGTAGAAAGAAAATGTTAGCCAGTGGAAAGGAACATCGTAGTACAGCAAATAAATTAAGGGGCCCTAAAGTGACTGGAAATGATTGCAAATGTAAATTTAAATGTTTCGAGAAGGTCAATGAAGAAGATAGAAAAGCGGTTTTAGCACGTTTTAACAAAATCGGGGAAAAACAGATGCAGGATACTCATCTTTGCGGGTTAATAGATACTTCTGCAGTTGCCCGTAAACGCCCCAAATCAGGAAATGGTCGAGACCGGACAGTTTCTCACAACTACACTGTAAGTCTTACTTTTATCTTTAAAATAATATTTTATTTAATGCCATTATTGATCTTAGATACGCATTGGGAGGAAGTGTAGTAGAGTATGCAAGAAAGCCTTCTGTGCAATTCATGGTATATCTTCCAAGAGAGTTGACTGTCTGGCAGCGCACTTCAAAAAGGAAAGCGTTACATCTCCCACCGATGGTCGCGGAAAACACCATAATAGGCCTAACTCTATACCTCCGGAAATAGTGGACAGGTTGACTCTCATATTCGTAGTTTTCCAAGAAGATCCTCTCACTATAGCCGTCAGAAGAATAATAAAAAAATGTATCTATCACCTGAATTAAATATAAAGAAGTTAGTATACGAATTATATTTAGAAAAATACGAGAAAGAAATGTTCGAAATATATGGCGTAAAAGACAAAAAACATCTATTTCGCCCAAAAATCACGTACGATTTCTACTTCAGATATTTCAAAGCGAATTTCAATATTTCATTTCGAAGTCCAAGATCTGATACATGCAAACTATGCGATGAGCTTGAAATTAAATTAAAATTGCCACTTTCTGAAGAAGAACTTTCCCCGATAAAATTTAATAAAAACTTGCATTTATCCAGAGCTGAAGTGTTCTTTGAAGACCTAAAGCAAAAATGCGAAGAGGCAAGAAATAATTCCGAGGTTGAAGTACTATGTTTTGACCACCAACAAAACGCGCCTTTGCCAAAAGTACCTTCTGGGGATGCATTTTATCTGAGACAGTTATGGGTTTACAACTTTTGTATATACTCCGGAAAAATGGATATCTCACATTTTTTTATCTACGACGAGATTACAGGAAGGAAAACACCAAATGAGACTATAAGCTTTTTTCATCACTATTTTGAAAACATTATACCTAAAGATGTAAAAGTGCTGTACTTATTTTCGGACAACTGCGCTGCTCAAAACAAGAATAGCAGCCTAGTGCAATATTTATTTACTTTGGTAAAAGCTGGACGATTCGAGACAATACTTCATCGTTATCCCGAACCAGGACACTCATTTTTGCCCTGCGATAGATCTTTTGGGGTAGTAGAAAAGGCTTTGCGTAAAGTTGAACGTATATTCACTCCTCAGGAATACATGAAGCACTACGGCAATAGCGGCAAACAGTTTCGGGTTATCCCTGTATCCCAAAATATGATTTTTGACTTTGTGAATCTTTTGAAACCTCATTTTAAGAAGACAGTAGTAAACCAGCATCGACAGAAGTTTGCTATAAGCAAGTATAAGCTTATTTTATATGAGAATCAGAATGCTGGAATACAGTGTAGCGAAACTTCTAAAACGCCGATCTATAGCACTATCAACATACAAAAACATAATTTTGATTTGCATGCTCAGCCAGAACTACTGTATACTGACCAGTTGCCACTAAAAAAACTTAAGTACGACAATGTCATGCTATTAGCCAACCAGTATGTCCCGAAAAACGATTTAATTTATTATGAAAGCCTTACAAATCTAAACATGCAGGACGATACCGATACCGAAATGACCGATGATGAAGAAAACAATGACATGTAACCTACACTATTAGTTATGTAACAGTAAGAACATTTATTTTAGAAATAATGGATCTTTCATGTGCTTCTTTAGCAGTGTTTTGATTTTTTGGTGCAAGAAAGATGTAGCTTCACAAAAAAACATTATGATGCCCCCCCCCCCTAAATATATTTTTGCAGATCTTTCATGTGTTTCTTTAGCAGTGTTTTGATTTTTTGGTGCAAGAAAGATGTAGCTCCACAAAAAAACATTATGATGCCCCCCCCCCCCTAAATATATTTTTTCAGAATTGTACGGAATTTCAAACTCTTAACATTAGAGCTACATTATCAACAAACAAAATTTTGGTATGTTTTACAGTTACACTTGCATAACGTTTTTTCCGTTTTTCTCAAAAGTTTTATTTTCGGAGCAGGGTCCTCAATTGTCGAATTGCAGCAAAGAGGAGAAGGTTGAAATTTGAAATAGTGACAAAAGTATTGAGAAACATTCGAAGAGAAGTCCTATATAAACTATAAAGTCAAGTTATGTTCTGCCTTATACACGATATATACTTAGTTTTGTACAGAATGTTATGAGCATGTTAAGCATGTTAAGACAGACTCCTAAAGTCTAATGCAAATAACAGCAAATAATGGGCGACGAGACGGTTTTTTATCAGCCGAATACAAAAAAAAGACTGTTAAAATAAGCATAAAGGCAGTAAGAAATGCAGTGGGAAATTAGTAATTAATAAAAGATAACAATGACAGACGAGAGGAGATGGATGTTAAAAATTACTATTTGTTAACGAGAAAGCTACTCATAAGGATTTAAAGCAAAATATCACTATTACTCAACGTGTAAACGTGTTTAATAATGTTTCAAAGATGGGAATTTCAGGTACATCATAGCCATGCATCAACACACACAGCACAAGCACAATAACACTAAGGTAATAGAACACCCTCCACATTCGCGGGATCTTGTAATATGCGATTTTGGAAATTTTGAAGCTTAAAGAAAATTAACGGGGCAAATTTTTTTCGGAAAAAGAGATTGTTGCTCACATTAGACCATATTTTCACACCATTCCAGAGCAAGTTCGACTGGGGGCATTTAAGAAGTAGAAGGAAAGAATGGTTAAGTGCGTACTAGCAAAAGGCAGCTATTTTAAACATATTTAAAATAACAATTTAAAATAGTATACTGCATCTTTTATTGTTAATAAGGTACTGTTATCCTTAATTTCAAAAATCATCGTTTAAAAGTCAAATCATAAAGTTGTTAATATAGAAAGTATGAATAAACAGCAGCCTAAATAGCTGCTTAGTAATGATAACGGCAAGTCTATGAATTTAATGGATCTTCAAAACAATATTAGCTCAGGCATATTAGACAAATCTCAAGGGAAAGAAATGTAGTTCCTGATTTTGGCACAAATATTTGTTTGATGCTCTAAGAGCGACCTTCTAAAGTCCCCGTCTCTGAGGTGCTGGTGTCGTAGCTTTTTGGAGCAAGATGCAGAAGAAGACTTACAAGAAAGAATCTTAATCGTTTATATTACAAGAAATACACCCTATCGAGGGGTGCTGGGTTAGAAATGAAATTCGGAACCACTAGAAAATTTGGTGCTTTAATAGAAGCCAGATGTATGTTGTGGAAGTGGGCTGTTTTGAGTAGTATGAGAACCAATAATTAATTATAATGTGATAAGTTGTAATAATGCGGGGCGAATTTACGAGCGCTGCCATACGTAGCTAGTGTAGAATGTACGTACCTACTGTCGTAGTCAGTCGAATGGTGTTTGGTAGCTTTTTGCCAATTAAAGCAGCCGCTAGACGTATAAGGTTCTTGCTCGTGCTGAACGATTATGTGATAATCGAAGATATAAATCCCGCGAAAGCATGAGCTTTCGCATAGTATTCCGAGGAGGCATGATAAGTTCCGCAGTAATAATGTAAGCTTGCGGAAGCTCGTGGTTCCGCAATGGCCTAGCAAAATTTACAGTAACTGCCTTACTGTGAAAGACCCCTAGGGCTTTTACCGACTCTGTACAGGTTATAACAAAATCTAATGTAGTGGATTACTATTGGGCAGTACTAGCGAAGACTACTGACAGCTAACCCAACCAGTAAAAGCAGCGATGAAGTGCCAAAGGTTTGATGCTGGCTGATGTAAGGCCAAATATTGGAACGTCGCTGTCGGAAGTATGGAGAGGCCTGGGAGGTGATCAATGCAAGCACCTAATAAACACAGTTTTATAAGTCATTTCTGAAATTTTGTATTTTCTTAATGCTATTTTGCCATGTTTAAAACAAAAATGACACTTTACTTCACATTCTCATGCTCATACAATTTCTTTTTCAAAAACATTTTATAAGCAATCGTTTGATGGAATACAATATTTATTTCAAAATATAGTAGACTGTACAGCTAAAAAATCATTCTGAAGAACCCGAGGAAAATTTAAATTTATGAAAAAGAATAACTTAATGGCCATCCAATCCCAACAAAATTCCATCTGTATAGTCAAATGCCTTAACACTAAAAAGTTTATGATAGTGTCATGTATATAATTAACATCAGTTACACACCAATTCTGGTGATCATCTTCGCTCACACACAAGTTAAATCAAATCATCACTATTTGGCAAAGATACCAATTAGACTTCTTTCAGAGGAAAACTGGAGGGACAGATAACCCTAACGATATCATTAGCAACCCAAATAAAAAGGTATAAGAGACGGTATACCTCTAGTAGACATAACCAGAGAAATGCAAAATGTGGCATGGCGAGCAACTCCAGATGTAAACGAATGAGTGCTAAAGAAGAATGTCTAATAGTAGTAAAGCAAAAACTATTTAAAGACAGGGAAGCTGGAGACAGATTGCAGATAACGGTAGTTCTACCGGATAAACAAAGATACAACAAACTAGCGAAGGAGTTCAAAAAAGTATTACATATGGTAAAAAATGAAGCTATTCAGTCCCACAACATCAACAGCAAATACCACAATGCGAATCGATCAAAACACATGGGCAAAAACGGACTACGAAAAAGCCACGACTTTCGCCGAATAGGTACCTCGCAACAGTTTTCCAGCCATTTTACTACCAACTGATTCCTACAAAATAAGAAATTAGCAGTTAGCTAGAGATTCTATTCCAGATGATCCTTTCAGTAATAAAAATAGACAGTGAAACAGAAATAGTAATGCCCTTTGAAACCACTGCTAAAGAAAACTTTGGGTCACGACTTTATCATAAGTAAAATGCTTCAAGAAATATCTCAAAAAGATCATAAAACAATTGCATAAATATTGAATACTATTCTAAGAAACGAATGTCTCACCTGTCCGTAGAAAGTAAGACAAGTAATAACGATTGCTAAACCGGGTAAAAAAAGTCACGTTACATCGTACTGTCAAATAAACCTTCCAACTATATCTAAAGTACTTAAACGAAATTTGCTTAAACAATTAACATTCATAATACGTATACGAAATATAAAAATAGGCGTATCCACTAATTTTAAAAGACGAAATCGCGGAAGAAACACATTGCTCGTAAAAAAATCAGCAATGACAAGCAAAGAAAACGCTAATTTCTCTCTTGAAATCCTACCCCACTGTAAGTAAAATACCAAGCAGCCAACACTGAACTGGGATACCACAGTGTAGTATTCATGGACCCACGATACACTCACTATACACAGCAAACTTAGTTAGTATTAGTTGTGAAGAGACTCATGTCTAGCAAGTAGGCCTTCATATGCGCTTTTTGCCAACCCCGTGGACAAGGTCTAGGTATGCAGAGTACCAGGTATCTCAGCCCTACTTAGAATTTGCCGCGACTAAGGCGTTCCAACCCTAGCAAGGGATCTTTTACATACTACATATCGTAGTAACATGGGACCCATGGGAAATCAGTTTGGACAATGGTTAAAATAGTGGCGAATAAAAGCTAAGGAAACAAATATGGGGCCATATTATGTTTATAAAAGAGGGAAAATTACCCTGTTGTAATATTGAATACTTAGATTTCCATGTGGGCAACATTTTAGCATGGCGCACCTCCATTTTTTCTAAAAAACTAGCTACAAGCAAAATTTACCCAAATGTACTGGCTCTTTGGAAGAAAATCAGGTTGTCAAGTGAGAACAAACTACTACAATACAAAACTATTTTAAATCCAATCTGGACCTCTGAGGCTCAGCCTATACCTTAAACTTATGAATATGGTAGCGCTTCTAAAATAAATGTTTCAAGGCGCATAACAAATACATTGTTGCATGCTGAACTAAACATACTGATATGATAGTATGAGAAGATATTACAAAAGTCAGTATCAACTACAGTTCTAAAAAACAACACATCCAAACGAACTTACAATCACACTGCTGCCTGTAGCGACGAGGAGCCAAAGAAGACTGAAATGACTTACACCATCTGATCTAACAATTAGATTTTCCTGACAGTTTTCATTAATCATAATTATATAGAACTCACGAGGAATGTGTCATGTAACTTTTAGCTTAAGTCCTCAGATTAAGCCACATAATTTGCACTGATAGTTTGCAAAATGGATCGATTGTCAAAATAAACGACATATAAAAAAGGTAGAAATATCTATAAGGATAAACAGCTAATTATTTTCAACTGCTATAGGACGAGCTATGAAATTAGTGGTTACTTGATCTCGCCCGTATGCAGTTGTCTGAGAAAAATAATCCAAGGAGTACTAATTAAAGTAAATTATCTGTCTTATTACCGTGTACCAAATATGCTATTTAGGTATCATGGAATACTACTTAAAAAAATAAGTATTTATACAACGAATATCTAAAGCGCCACTTTTTTGCAGGCATTAGACACATTTAAATGAATATAGATTACTTTCAATTGTTACTATAATTTTTTGTCTTGTAATATTGATGTTAATCTACTTCTGAAGATAACAAGAGAGCCAACAATTTTTCTTTTCTCAGCATTCAGAAGTTGATTTGGGTAAAGGTAAAGGTTCAGGGTTATTTCAATTCCCCCAACTGGGGGCGGGCTGCTATAGGGACCTTGCGTCCCTCTTCAGCCAAGAAAGGGAATTATAAAATGGGTGAGAGAAAGGAGGGGTGGAGAATGGAAGATAGGCTAGGAAAGGTGGAGAAGTACTGCCCCGGCATTCGCCTCAGAGAAAGTACTCTATTCACTCAGGGAAACCACCTAAAAACCTGAATCAGAGCAGACGGTCAGAGGAATCGAACCCGCGACCTCCCGAATGCTAAGCAGATGTGATAACCACTACTCTACATAGCTCGGTAAGTTGATTTGCATTTTCTAGTTCTAGTTATAGCTTTATTAGCGTGTAGATTTATATGTACTCCACATCGAATATTGTTTCTTTACAGGTTAGTTTCTAATTTTTATAATTTAAAGGGTTTTTATGTCTTGTGCCATTATTATAGCTTGGCGGAAACCACTTTCAGTCATATTGTTTTGATACAGATACATACTAGTAATCTGTATGGTTGATTTTTCTCTCCACAAAACTTTCAAAACGAAAAGGCAACAGCATCTGCCTTTTAATTCGTTTATTTTATAATGACAAGAGCTTTAGAATTTGTTCGAAAGATTACTTTTCATCCTTCAAAATCATGGCAGATATATTTCGTCATAATTCAGGCTTTACAGATAACACTGATGCAAAAAATAACATGACAATGCAACATACAACTAAATACCCATTTCAGCTTATTCCAACTCAATAGTAGTACGACTTATTTGGATTTTAAAGGTTATCTGCTTTTTAAACACTACGCCCTTTATAAACACCGTGTTCGAGAAGTATGGAATCTGCTATCTCAACCCATGTTACCAAAAATATTTCAGGTAGAACTTTTCCATCGCAGGGAAATATTTTTTTCAAGAAAAGCATTACAAACAGCACATTATTTTTTTAATGGCTTTTGCTATTAAAAATTTTTATAATTAAATATTGCATTGTGGTGAAAAACTAAATACTAAGTAACTTTTGTTGGAACTATTTTTTGAGAACGAAGACATACCTAGATATATAGCATATCTAATTCTTCTCAGACCCTGCATCAAATATATTAGGCAGAGAACGTTGAATATTTTAATATAAAACGTAATACTCCAACTCTTAGTGTTAAATAAGTTTGCCATTTTATCACTGTAAATCTTTGTACATATTAAAATCTGCTGTTGAAGTTAAAAGTGGGGCTATTACATTCAGTTTCACTTTTTATATAACTTTGCAACTTTAAATTATCAGTTAACTAATGCAAACATGGATTTGCACGTGTCTGGGTGCGAATGCTAGGAATAAGTCAATTTTAGATAAATAAATCGATGATAGCCAATATCACCAGCTGTAACTGCTATTCAAAGAAGGCATTCAGGAATGATTTAAAAACAAATAAAGTTAGCTTTGTCTTTACAGAAAGTCGCTTATTATTTTATAATAATTACCAAGCACGTTTTAATTTTAATGAACCATATTAGCTAGCCTTGGACATGACAATGCAAACCGTTCGAGTCCCCGCTGTATTATTTATTAATACCATTGTAATTACAGCTGGAATCCATTAAATGAAAATACTTTTCTCCCAACCGGCTAATCGGCCAGGTAAATGCAGGCGACGTTCTGCATTTGAATGTTTTTGATCGACTGCCCGCAAGACGGCCATTAAGCATTGTGGGGGCTTGTTAACTACGGGCACAATAACAGCATTTCCGGTACACGTTGGTACAATGCGAGCCGAAGATAACAATTTGTCAACAAACGACATAAAGGTCGGACGCGCGTAAAATCGAGCGTCGGCCGAAATGCATCGAAAACATCTGACGCTTTTTGTTCGAGTTAAAGAAATTCAAATGACGCATAAACTAGCATCTAACATACGCATTCAATTCAATAGAATCCATTTGTTACTGGAAGGCGGAACAACGCTGCCACGTCGAAACGGAAATACTACCGTCCATGCACGTGAACTCGGCAGTCGATTGCATTCTGGTCGCATTGTTTACCCATAACCCACGTGCATGCCTTGTAAAAATCTGTCCGTTTATAACGAAAGCACGATTTATGGCCATGCAATTGTGTCTACAAGCTTTATAGTATGTAAAAATGGCGCAGGGCGTTCCTAATGCCACTGTTCTGCGACGTATTTCATCCAGGACCAGAGCTGTCGTAATTGCTTTTAAACAGCTCTTTATGGGGCCCTTCTATTTAAAACGCATGCTTGTTAAAGGTAACATTTGATGGTTTTCGGACAGCAGCCTCTTAAGATAATGTTCAGCTGTAAGCATATAAGTAGTTATTGCACCCGGGCTCAAAACGTTAAAAAAATGTGGCAAACCACAGATTTAGACATGATAATCTCAGCTACGGAGTAGATACTGGCCGCCGGCGCCGCCGACAAATTGGAAAAATTGGTGCCCATATAGTACTGTTTGTATTTTTGAACTGCAAACATTAACGAACGCAAAATTTTCTACAAATGATGTTCAGTATCATTTTTAGAAAATTTTTGAGACATACGCCAGTTTGTAGAGAATTCGATACACGATTTTCTCTATGATATTATCTCGGAATTGATAAATGGCATTACAGCAATATCTTTGCCAACAAACGTTACAGGCACAAAAAACAAACTTGCACGGAAAATATGGCATCCATATAAATTTGCATTGAACTGAATAAGCACTAGAAGAAAACTTTCTTTCTCAGAATAACTAAATTTATTAAAACAACCTAAAGACGTAGACGATGTCGAGCTACGTTCAGAGCATTAATGTAAAACTCAGGGACTACGGGTTCGGGTTTAATTAATAATTAAGGTTACATGTGGCCAATTCAGCTTCAATAAGCTGAACACCAAATGAAACAATTTACTGAAAAAACAAGTATCCGAATAGGAAACTTTGTTTACATGTGACAATTACATACATGACATTGAATCTTATGCCGAGAGACTATATTTGACGCTAATAGAAAACAGTAAACTAACCTTAAAACATAAGTGTGTGATGTGTTCCAAAAGATGTATTATACATTAATAAAATGGTATGGTGAGGTCAAGTTTTGCAGACAGCTGTACTTGTTTAAAATCGCAGCCGTCCGTAAGGTTAGTAGTTCCCAAATGTGACAATTACTTCTGGAATTTTTGCAGGCTACATTAAGAGCACAAAATCTATACCCACAGCAGGGCTGAGCTTCAAGCTGGTTCAGAAAAGGTGCTACAAAGACAGGTAATAGTTTAAACAACGTTTAAATTCCCTAATATCGTTTTTAGGGATCTTGCATAGTTTGTAGTTCCAAGTTGACGAATACAGAACGACTCTGCAAGCAACATTCTGGCTGCAGATTTGAAGAAAATGGAGCTCTTGCAGCAAGACGAGCGAAAATCAGGTCAACGAGACAGCACATCGGATTAGATAAAAACTGTCATCCCATGGGTTTTCAACTGCGCTGATTCTAAAAACAATATTAGTTTTAAGCTAGAAATTAGAGTGTTTGTGTAGTTTTTTGTATTTTGTGTGTATTTGATCTTCTTTTGTGTTGTCGATTTTCAATTTGTTGTAACTGTCATATTTGAATTTAGCCAATGATATAAATAGTTATTAACAATAGAATAACGTCTCTGTAGGCAATCAGCAAAGACTATAAGAAGGTAGTCCCATAAAATGACGCTCTCTCAAACTTTAGCCATGTTAAATAAACCTAAGCAAGTTTGGTCCGTAAAATTGCTTATCAATCAAGCAGACTATACAAATACAAGAATAGATAGAGAAAATCTACATTCACCACCATTGCCAAAATGTGCGAAGGACTGAAGGAGTGAGCGTGAATTACAATGACAACACAGAGAGTTAGTGAGCGTTTCCTCCACGAATTTATAGGAAGTCTTCCTGAAATCCGTGATCATTTCAATGAGAAGAATAATCAGAAGTAATACTAGAAGAACTTCGATATTATCGGGTTATATGTCGATAACTTGTTGCACAATAATAAAAGAGTGTCAGTTTGACAGGTTAAATAGTCCGACCGCGTCAGCGGGAGGATTATTCTGTCAAACTGACACGATTTGTTATTGTGCAGGAAGTTTGAGACGTATAATCTGTTCAAAGTACGCATTGTATTCGATTTGATTATTTTTTGAGTAAATTTTAAAATTAGGATCAAATAAATATTTTATGGGCATCTCGATTTGTTTGTATTAACCTAGCTGAAAGTCATCTCAATGAAAACAACATTAATTTGACAAAAGTTATGTATTGCGTTGCCTAGTGAAGTTACTATAGTATAATCTATTTTGTATAATCGAAATTATACAAGATAACTTAACTAAATCCAGCCTTCTGATTGGTTTAAATCTATACGAAAAAAATAATCACTTATAATACCATGAGTAGTCAAAGTTATGTCGACTATTTTTGCGGTGGTGTCACGAATGTCCATTGCGCTTTGGTACGATTAGGACGAGTGCGATAGCACGAGTCCTAATCCCAAGCGCAATGGACATGAGTGGTGATACCACCGCAAAAATAATCTACGTAACTTTGACTAAGAATGGTATTCGAGGGACTATTTAATGAACCAAACTACTTTTTCAAATTAGTTTTCAGTAAATCTAGCAACAAACTACGCAATTTCTATAGTAACAGAACACTACTATTGCCTTTTTCTAATAAAAATCGCATTTGTTAAAAATAGTCACTTGAATACCTTCTAGGAAGATATATCCACTTATATTTTTTTGATTGGTCAAGAAAACGTCAGAATTCTGGATTTTCATTGGTCACTTTTTGACAGATGACAGGTGAATTGAATAGGTCAATAGAATACCATGGGAAATAAAGAGACAGTTGGATTTTCATTCACCACCACCATTAAAATCTGCGAAAACAGACTTTAGAAGCAGTAAATGTCTAATACATTGTTCTAATGGCACCACAGAGCTAGTAAGCGTTTCCTCAACGGATTAATCGAAAATTCTTTTGAAAACTGCAGAGATCCGTAATCATCATATTGGAGCTTGCAAAAACTATTGCAGAAGGATAATATTTATGTATAGAATATCATCCGAAATGTGGATGCATTTTCACAAGAAAATCAAAACTCGAAACCATTAGAAAGAAATCATCAGACCAAGCACTCTTTTTCCAACCACATCGCCACATAGCTCCCATTTATTTCTTCGTTTGTGTATATTTTGTGTCAAACAAGCCTGGAAGTAACACTAGTGACAATTCTATAAGGGCTATACCTACGAGAACGTGCTTCAATTAAATACGGTGCAACAACAAACAATTTGTGAGAAATTTAGTGAGAGTAGAAACCTTTATTATCAACGTACGCTCAGCAAGTGGACGTCGGAGGAGGATACAAACAATTTTACTGAGATTTTATAAATTACATTTAAAGAATTACTGTCTTAAGTAAATGAATTATTTGCTTACAAACCTCTTTTGTACTTCGCTTACTTGATATAACAAAACCGTTATGTAATGAGTATCATGGAATCCATTAAATACAACTTCATGCACAATAAAACCTATAGAAAAACATTCAGGAGCATGCGGTTCTCGTATCGATTTTATCATAAGTAATGAAAAAGTACTCCTTTTACAACCACAGTCTCTATACACAAAAGAACTAGTACGTCAGAATAATAAACTTGAAAATGAGATAGAAGGACTTAAAGGGATCTGACTCTAGTAGCTATAAAATGTTAACTGATGACGGCAACAGTGAATATGAACACTTACTCTAATCACGGTCTACGACGTTTCGGCGCAGCCGACTAGGCGCGACCGATTCGGCGCAGACCTTTCGGCGCGAAGACATTTCGGCGCGGAGACAGTTAGACGCAGAGACGTTTCGGCGCGGAGACTTTTCGGCCCAAAGACGTTTTGGCGCAAACCGATTTGGCGCGAGGCCGTTTCGGCGGGAGTATACCTATTTTGTGGGTTCAGATTTACATTTAAATCACAAGCTAATAAAATGTTATATTTTGTTAATTTCCGTATGAGCCTCTTTCGAATATATTTTAGTTAGAGGATAGTAGAGGATAATTAAAATTCTATATAAATAAAAATTACTAGAAAATATTAGCTTCCGCGTCAGAATACAACGCTAAAATTTAGTATATTTTTATGTTGTATCTAAAGAAAAGTTTTGAAAGCGTACTTCTAAAAATATCGGAACTTTCCCTAGTTAACATATTCAAATAAAAGTAAGAATAAATTAATGTGGACCTAACATTGACTTCTTCCCAAATGTGTATACAAACTCTTAAGTTTTTTGGTTTTGTTGTCTTGAAAATAATAATAATAAATCTACCAAAAATAAAATATTTTGCTGATCGTTTAAATGTGTAATATGCTAGTTCCTTTTGAACTAAATTAGGAAACTACGAATAGAATTTGAAATAATTTTACGAAAACAATATAATTAGTAAATTAAATTTACAATTGTATTTTTTAAGGTCTTCTACGTTACTTACTTAGTATGTCATGAAAAATACATGACGAGCAATGGACGCGTTTTCATTGAAATGAATTTACATATACCCCATTTACTCCAATATGTAATAGGACTAACTATTCGCTTTACTAATTCTTGTACCTTGGGGACATTTTGTAATCACCCAATTTTGTGAATTTTCCAAAAAAGACACTCTTGTTCTATAAAATTTAATTTTTATCGAAGATTAGACAAGTACCACTTCCGGTTCCCCGATTTTAACCAGAGATATTGAAGCTCGGCATTAATTGCTTTAAGACTAATCATCCATTTGAATCTTGTAAATATAGACTCTGTCGACATTGAAAACCAAAACACAATTCGTTGCTTCAGTCATTTAATGAATATGTAGATGTGAATCTTCAAATCACAATTAGGTACGTGGTTCACTTATGCTAATTACAATGACATGCCAGGAGATGTATGTTTATCAACAGTTTAATCAGAAATTCAAATTGCCATCGAATAATGTAAAAAATGTCAAAGGTTATTAGATGTAAGTAACCTTGTTTAAAATTAAGATTAACCTAACTGGCCCATAACTATACCTTGTTCACCGAACAGAAATAGTTAAGCCACTACCTAGCAACATTTTTCTATTGGTCCAACTTCTAAAACTCGTAGTACAAGCAAGTGCGTGCTTCACTTAAAACTTCTCTTGCTAATTTGCTACCTGGCGTGCTTTTATTAATTTGCATTGTTGGCCAAATCAAATGGCACATAAAAACCTACATTTTAACACTATCAAAAAATTTATATCTTCAATTGTTTCAGAGTGGTGACGTCACGTGCAATTTTTTTAAATGACACTGTATATATTTTTTTACATTTTCTGGTAGAGGTTTTTTTCCCTTTCCAACAATATAAATATTTTATGTCCTTACATAAGAAAATTTTCGAGAAAAATTAAAAAACTTTTTTATCAGTGGGAGGCCACCATACAAAACTATAAACAAAAGTGTAACTCAGAAAAACCAAACAATAAACACTTTAGATTATTCTGAAATCTGACAGTTAAAGCGTTTGGCTACTATTTGTTTTGTTTTTCTGAGTTACACTTTTGTTTACAGTTTTGTATCATGGCCTCCCACTGTGAAAAAGTTTTTGTAATTTTTCACGAAAATTTTTTTATGCGAGTGCATGAAATATTTATATTGTTGAAAAGAGAAAAAAAACCTCTACCAGAAAATGTCTAAAAATATATACAGTGACATTTAAAAAAATTGCACGTGACGTCACCACTCTGAAACAATTGAAGATAAAAATTTGTTGATTGTGTTAAAATGTAGGTTTTTATGTGTCATTTGATTTGATATAAGGTTTATTGGGTCTAAAATAAATAATAAAGTAGCTAGAAGGCGGGGCCTTTTTTATAGAACAGACTGTATATCCTTTGCATTTCGAATTCGTAAATTTTCCAAAGCAGCTTATTTTGTACCTGTATCGAGTTCCTTTCGTTTGCGCGATGCCCTTTCTGACATGTGCTATCTCTTATCGCAGGCCGTTGTAATGCAAGCTTTCTTTTGGAAACACTTGCTGTCTTCACCTAAGCCCGCCGTCACCGGCGCGGCTGAGGTCAAATTACGTGCGGTCAATTAATTTAATGAGCAGTGTGTTTCCTAGGGCTGACAATGATCAGGTACGATAGCGCTTTTCTGTCTTATTATCTCCATAGTAATTACATTTTTTCTTAGCTCTTAATTACCAGTTTCATCCACGAATTCATCTCGGAAGCTATGGCTAGTTTAATCTCATTTTTGACACTTGCTGGCGTTCTTCGTTTTTGCTGCAAGTTGTGGGTGCTGCCGCTGTAATCACCGGGCATCCACGGCGACTTCGTCCATTATGTGCAGTTCACGACCGCCTTATGTTGAACTGAAGGGTGTAGCAACTCCCAGCCGGCGTTTGCCTGTTAGCAGTTTTTGAGCGTTGGAGAAGCGAGGTTAGTTTGTGTTATTCCGGGATTTATCGTATCTTCAATACCTGGATTTTACATTTATACATTTTAAACCGGTAATTATTTGGAATTTAAATTTATACGTTTTGCCATTATTAACATGTAACGTTCAATTTCATACATGCTCTTGTTTTAATATTTAAATTTTTATGCTTATATTTAATTATGCTCAGTATTTAAAGTTGCTATTTTGATGTATTTCGACCCTCTGTAAAAGGTACAGTCACGCTTTTTTATTTCAATATCCTAAACAGAAGGATTTATTAAATGACTGTGATAAGCTTGTCCCACGAATAATTTGTTGTTAAAGTTATTAAAATACCCCAAAGAGGTTTTTAATTTTATGCGTGTCGCAACCTTCAGTTTAAGTACACAATTTTGTTATAACATTATTTTCATTTTAATTATTCTGATAATTTACTACTGACACTACAAGACTATTTTATTGATTACTAATTAAACGTTAGTCACTTGCAGTTTATTTCCTCTTATTATTTGAAATCTTTTGATTTCTGGCGCCCATTTCCTTTCCTTTTTTGAAGACATTCCAGGGTACACAGCTGATGATTTGAACATACGACCCAAGGCCGCCAAAATTTGAGTTAGCTAGGGCCATCGCGGTAAGTAAAGAGTTTTCAGAGCTGCCGTGGTGTATAAACTGTAGGGGGGTTGATCTGCGATTTTTACTACCATCGATCAATTTTATTAATTAATCGCAGGTCGGCTTCTTTATTGTTTCAAGAGTCGACACTGCTGATTTTTAAGAAGTCTACGGAATAAGGGAATGCTTTGCATAATTGATTTTGATTAAAAACTTAAATTTTTGTATATTATTTTTCAATATTTGCTAACTGCTATCTACTAGTTGGACGTACTGCCAAATTTTTATTAAAAATAATATATTTTAATACGAGGGGAACTAGAAAAATTATCTACCTAGCCATGATAGAAACAATTGATCAGCTTCAGCTTGTAATGTCAAACAGTGACAAGTCTTTCATTGTTGCATGATAAATTTGATTCGTATCCGCCAGTAATTTTATATTTTGTGGAGTGTTTTGTGTCTAAAAATGAGTCTTTTGAAATTAGAGCATCGAAGTGTAATAAAATTCCTTACAAAGGAAGGCAACAATCCGAAAAAGATTCGCGAACGAATGATTGCGGTGTATGGAGACGATGCTCCGTTATATTTCACAATTAAATTTTGGTCAAAACAATTTCGGTGGGGACGATAATCTATAGAAGATGATCCCAGAAGTGGAAGACCTGCAGAAGCGACAAATGTTGAAATGTGCAAGAAAGTGGAAGCAATGGTTCTTAAGGATCGTCTTCACCATTGCTACAGCATTGGAAATATCCGAACCTAGCGTTTTGACAATATTGCACGACAAACTGGGCATGAGTAAAGTTTCAGCAAGGTGGGTTCCCAGATTATTGTCTTCTGAGCAAAAGCTGCGTAGACAGCAAATTTGTAGAAACAATTTGGAATCTTTGGAAGCGGACCCCGACTTCTTAATGCGGATAGTGACTGGTGATGAGACTTGGGTACATCACTGGGACCCTGAATCGAAATTAGAGTCTATGCAATGGGTGCATAAAGGGTCTCCTCTCCCAAAGAAGGCCCGCACGCAATATTCAGCTGGAAAACTCATGGCAACCATCTTTTGGGACATGCAAGGTATTCTTTTGATTGAATATATTCCTAAAGTCTCTACAATCACTGCAGGGGTTTATGGTAACACCCTCAAAAAGCTGCGTACAGCAATTGTCAAAAAACGTCCAAATTTATCACAAGGTGAATCGCTCATTCTTCATGACAACGCAACCGTGCATAAGGCCGCCAAAATCAAACCAATTCTGCAGGAATGCCGCTTTATTGAGCTAAACCATCCACCTTATTGTCCGGAACTGGCACCGTCCGACTTCTATCTATTCAGAAACCTAAAAAAGAATCACAGAGGGTGAACAGAATTGCCTGAGAGGCTGCTTCAGGATTCCGTTATTTTGCGCTGATTCTATCCGTCAAGCACGTAAACAAGACTGTGTTTACGTTTTAAACCAATGTAGTCAATGGTACTTGAACGGACGACAATAAAAAACCACCCTTGGAGCACAGCCTCATGCCCCATTAATATTATGGCTTAGAAAGGGTAGTGAATGAATCAAACATTAAATGCAGATTGATTTTTATTATGAAAATAGACTAGTATTTATACAAAACAAAAATGCTTAACGCAGTAACAATATCAAAGTTCATATATACAGTTTAATAGCACAAAGTGTTTAAATTACAAAACAGCAGATAAGCAATTTGTGCAGTTTTTATTTCCTGATAGAGCGAAGGTCGCCCGTTGAACTTACTACTGTAGGTCGATATTATGCAAGGAGTGCAGAATTGCATTTTCCTGGTCTTTAACTCGTATGATTGTGTAATAACACTGGCTTTTAAATTACGAATAATGTTTCATAAATTTGAACTGAAATACATAGTTTTTAATCTAATTTAAACATATTAAATGTAGTAATTATGAGGCAAAGACTGGTGATTGCAACATTAAACAGTTCTTGCTAATAAATGGGAATTGCATTTAAAAGCATGCAACTGGATTTCGTAAATTTTAGAAAATAAAATTTATGTGTGTTTAAATCAAGTTTAAACATATTGCCAATTTTAGGCCGAAGAAAAAGAAAAGGAAAATTATATTGTTTCTTCCACATTAAGGGTTTTTAGAGGATATTCTTCTACGGCTGACTGGCGTTGTTTGGATTGATGCTTCCTTCGGTTGATCCTTTTCCGAATGTAGTAGAAAGCTCCTATTAGAATAGCCCCTCCCAATAGGCTGCCTGTGATCCCGCTGGATAGATAGGAGTGGTGGCGGATGGTTTTCCATGTCACGTCTTTTAGACGCTGTTGATTATTCCTCTGGATAGGTAGTAGCGACGTCGGATGGCTCTCTATGCTACTTCCTTCAGATGATGCTGCAGGTCTAACCGAGAGGGTTGTAAATCCTCGAAGTGGTTCGGTTGCTGTAACACTGGCTCCTTTGCTATTTCTGTAAAAGAGCTTTTGTGTTATTGTGTCGTTGACTATGTTACCAATTGGTTTGGAACATCCTGCCAACGTCCATCGGCTGCCTCTTCCTTTGGAGACGAACATTATATGAGTGAATACGATAATTAATATCACTCTTGCCGAGGTTAGCTGTTTTAGAGGATGCCGCATCGGTATTCCACATTGCGAGTCTTCGGTAACTTCCCTCGCAGACTTTAATAAGCCGTCTTCTTGATTCCATTCTCTACGAGGGGCTAGGTGCTTAGCATTGTGTTTATTGTTTTCTGAACTTCTTGCTGCCATTTCTTGTCTCCACCCTTCATTGGGGGAGAAGTGCTTGAGATTTCTTCGGTACTGGGAACGATCGTGTGGGGGTGATGTTGGCCGAAATTTTATCTTCAGACTTTGGTTCCTGCGATTTTTTGTTAGTTGTTGGTAATGGAATAATGTTGCCATTTCTTGTAACCACCCTCCATTGGGGGAGAAGTGTTTGGTACCGGAATTTTCATTTTCTAACTTGTTGGCTGCCATTTCTTGGAACCACCCTCTACCAGGTGTCAAATTTTTCGTGAACTCGGAGGGTTTCTCGTTTTCTACAGTTCTTGTCGCTGTTTGCTGATACCACCCTCCACTAGTTGCTAAGATTTTAGTGGACTCGGAGGTTTGCTCGCTTGCTGCATCTCTTGATGCCATTTCTTGATGCCACCCTCCACTAGGTGCTAATTGTTTATTGAACTCGGAGGGTTTCTCGATTGCTGCAGTTCCTGCTGCAACTTCTGGGCTGCTTCCACCGCTTGGCGCGAAGTGTCTGGTGTCGGATTTTTCTTTTCGTGCATCCGCTGCCGACAAGTCTTGGTGCCGCTTTCCACCGGGTGTCAAGTTTTGAATGGAGTCGGAGGGTTTTCCATTTTCTGCAGTTATTGCTGTAACTTCTGGGCTCCGTCCATTACCGAGTGTCAAATTTTTAGTGGGTTCGGAGGTGTTGTTGTTAGCAGCAGTTATTGCTGCAGCTTCTTGGCTCCTTCCATCGCTAGGAGCTGCTGTCGAAGCATCTGGAGGAGTTCCAACGATTTTTTCGTGGCCTGCAATTTCTGGACTGCATCCACTGCTTGGAGCTGCTGTAGGAGTTTCAACGATTTGTTCGTGGCCTGCAATTTCCTTTCCTTTCTGTCCATCGACTTTATGAATGGGAACTTCCTGAATGGGAACTTCCTGAATGGGAACTTCATGAACGAGGACTTCGTGAGTGGAGACTTTGGAAACTCCATGCACTTGGTGATTTTCTTGCGAATGAGAAGATGCTATTTTTTCACGTTCGATGATAACAGGATGTTGAACTTCCGTATTCTTTATATTGGCAGCTGCTATTGCTCGTTCTTCCGCTGTAGGATCATTTGTTGATATTTACTTCACCTGCTGGATTGTTACTCCTGGGATGGATCCATTTGATGCGGGATGAATCTCTTTAACTGTCTCAATAAATTTTTCCTTGCATACCTGATCTTCTGTGGAAAGTTTTCTATGTGTGGGCACTTCTTCTATGTCCCAGAATTTCTGCAACTGATATTCTTCTCCAATTTTCCACGAGTTGCCAATCGTGGTATTGACCTTCATGTAGTTGTCCCGATGTTGATTGATTTGAGCCACTGTGTCTGTGAATTTATTCTCACATACCTGATCGTCTGGGGAAATTTTTCGTTGAGTGGGAGCTTCTTCTATGTTGCAGAATTTTTGTAACTGATATTCTTCTCCAATTTTGGCAACCATGGTGTTGACTTTAATGCTGTCGTTATGCTTTCTTCCAATGGTTCCAGATAATACCCAACCCAGTTTGGTATTTTGTCCCAAGATGCCATCCTTTGTTCTAGTGATTCCTTCTAGAATTATTTTTGAATATTCTTCGGCGCCTAGAATTATATCTATAGAACCAGGTTGGTTGAAGGTTGGATCGGCGATGAAAATATTGCTCCAGGAATTGATATTTATGTTTGGGATAGGGGATGAAGGCATGGCTTTGGTAAGTTTGGGAAGTATTAGTAAATTTACAGGTAGGGAAAAGTTACTTGAAAATCTAGGTGTGATCAAACCTGGGATTTTCCATTTGGCAATTTTTGGCTCGCTGTTCCCAATTCCTGTGATTTCAGCTCGAACTTTGGTCCTGGGTAACCCCAATAATTCGGCTGATGCTTCCGTGATAAACGACCCCTGAGACCCGGGATCTATTAATACTCGTAATAGATGAGTCATCCCGGATGCTGCTTTTACTTGAACCATTGCTGTGGCAAGTAGAACTTGGCTCTCCTGTGCGCCTACATTGGCGGTGATGATGTCCGACTTCGGCTTCTTTTCTGGAGCGTTGGAAGTCTTCATAGCTGCTGCATGAGCTGACGTTCTCATCCTTTGGGCAGGGAGCGGCCTTGATGGTGGCTGCGCCTTATGAAGCAGTGTATGATGCGGGAAGCGACAGATCCAACAATTAAAATAGGCACGACATGGTATATTTGAATCGTGCCGCAAGCATCGATAGCACAATCGATTGGTTTTTACTGCTTCTAGTTTTTCATGGGTAGATAGCCTCTGGAATTGGCCACAGTTGTCGATGTAATGATCTCCATGGCACAGCTTGCAGTTTAGGGATGCGGAAGCGTAATTCTTCTGTGGTCTTTCCTGCGTGGGCTTTCGAGCTCCATCTATGGATTCTAGAGATTGGAACCGCACTTGCAGGAAAGCCATTAAATTTTGGTGATCCTAGACTTCATTTGGACATTGAAGCGACTGTTCATATAATTTGTTGGTTTCAGGATCCCATTTTCGAGCGATAGCTCTGTTAATCCACGGACCCCAACTGTCCGTGGAGATGCCTAAATTTTTGATTGCCTCCACACATTCCTTGATGGAGTCGTGCAATCTTTTTAACCCTTGGGCTGACTCTTTGGAGAGGACCGGCAGATCGAATATGGTATCTAGCAATTTAGTTAAAATAAGGCGATTATTTTGATACCTTTGTTGCAGCAGATTCCAGGCGGTGTTGTAGTTTGCTTGGGTAACAGCTAGATGCTGGATCAGTCGGCTTGGCTCTCCCTTAAGATGCGTCTTTAAATATTGCATCTTGATGACATCGTCCATATTCTGGTTGTCATCTACTAATTTGGTGAACAGGTCCTTGAAAGTGGCCCATTCCTCATAATTTCCCTCGTATATGGGAATTTTGACTTGAGGAAGCGAGATGGCTGCTGCTTGCTCGTTCCTTGTCGGCGCTTGCAATAAAATAATTAAATTTCTATACCTGTCTTCCAACGTAGTATATTCAGGACTGAAGTGCATTTGTTCTGAAGCCATGTCGTTTGACATAACCTCTTCGTCCATCTCGACCACACGATCCCATTTTTCTCTTAATTCCCTTGTCGTGATGGCGGGCCTCCCTAATTCTTGTGTTAGTTCGGCATCGTCCATCGCTTGCTTAAAATTCTGGATCCGAATCTGCAGTTTTCGGATACGAACCTTTTGCTCGGGGTTGGCCACCATTTCCTCTTGCGTTCTGCTTACGGAGGCGTTGGAAATTTCCGTTGTTTTTGAACAGCTCTGCAAGTAACTTTTTGCTTCGCCGTATATGGCTTTAATTTGGTCGTAATACCCTGTTTTAAAATAATTATGAGTAGGGAGAGGAATACTTAGCTGCCCCATTTCTGCGTGATTTTTAGTTGCAGTGTTCCAAAGTTCGTCCAGCGTTTTGTTGCGACTGGCGATGTAGGCTTCATTTTTTCGGCTGGCAGGGTCCTTTTTGCTGTTGGATAATATTTGCTTTATCTTCTGCGCGAGCTCTTCTTGGGCGATAGCTAAGTTGTTGAATTCCTCCATGTTGTTGGCCATTTTCTGGGAACTGGGTGGTTGGCAGATGTTGTCTTCTTTTCGGGATGTGTTTTTTCGTTAGTTGGAGACAGATCCGGCTCGAAGGACCATGAACAGAATTGCCTGAGAGGCTGCTTCAGGATTCCGTTATTTTGCGCTGATTCTATCCGTCAAACACGTAAACAAGACTGTGTTTACGTTTTAAACCAATGTAGTCAATGGTACTTGAACGGACGACAATAAAAAACCACCCTTGGAGCACAGCCTCATGCCCCATTAATATTATGGCTTAGAAAGGGTAGTGAATGAATCAAACATTAAATGCAGATTGATTTTTATTATGAAAATAGACTAGTATTTATACAAAACAAAAATGCTTAACGCAGTAACAATATCAAAGTTCATATATACAGTTTAATAGCACAAAGTGTTTAAATTACAAAACAGCAGATAAGCAATTTGTGCAGTTTTTATTTCCTGATAGAGCGAAGGTCGCCCGTTGAACTTACTACTGTAGGTCGATATTATGCAAGGAGTGCAGAATTGCATTTTCCTGGTCTTTAACTCGTATGATTGTGTAATAACACTGGCTTTTAAATTACGAATAATGTTTCATAAATTTGAACTGAAATATATAGTTTTTAATCTAATTTAAACATATTAAATGTAGTAATTATGAGGCAAAGACTGGTGATTGCAACATTAAACAGTTCTTGCTAATAAATGGGAATTGCATTTAAAAGCATGCAACTGGATTTCGTAAATTTTAGAAAATAAAATTTGTGTGTTTAAATCAAGTTTAAACAGAGGGCGTCGTTTTGAAACAGACGAGCATTTGAAGGAGGCAGTCAAGGACTATTTTGAGACCCAAGAAGAATCTTTTTTTTTCAACGGGCATTAACTCTTTGAAGGACAAATGGCATAAGTGCGTTGAAGTTTGGGGGAGATTATATTAAAAAATAAAATTATTTAAAAAACCGTATGTAATTCGTTTCGTAGTTAGGTAGATAACTTTTCTAGTTCCCCTGGTACATACCTTAAAGGAAAAATTCACTAAATTTAACCTTTCTACTCTAATCGCTCAATATGTAACTGCAATATGAAATTTGGCGATTAAGTAACAAAATTCGACTTCTGCGGATCGAATAACTTAGCGAAACTTGGGACATTCGAATAAAATGGATACCGAATTTTATAGACCTTTAACTGGTATTTGCAATGAAGACTGCATGTCATTTTCACGTTCCGTGATGTGAGATGAAATGGATGTCAAAGACAGTCAACGTCCTGGGCCTCCATGTCCATCAAAAATTCACGTGAATGCTAACACCATCGCAGAAGTAGTCTGAAATAATCGACGATTTGTTATAATTACTAAGATTTTCTACATAAGTATAAACACTATGAAACTCTATTTTCTACCATTTAGATCACGGATGCTCACAACCTAGACCAGCTCAAAGTTTTCGGCAATTTATAGTCATCGGTAAGGACTAGACCTTTAAAGTTATTAAAAAGAAACAAAGAAAAAAGTGGGTGCCAGCTGCCAAAAGCACCAACAACAACAAATATTCTAACTTGCTGTTAAATACTTTCACTTACAATATATCTCACTGAGCTTACTAATAAAAAATCCAGAAATAAAAATTAAGCACCGACGCCGACGTTTAATTAAGCAACATAACTCACAAATAAAGAAATAAGCGCAAGTGCCAGTTAAAGTGAGGTACGAACGGTTAACCCCAAACTACATAATAAAACAAACTTAACAACTGCGTGGATTCAGTCAATTGCATTATGATAAATATATAATTTGAAAAAGACATAAACAGTAAATGAGGTTCATCAAAGCAAAACAACTTGAGGTACAATGCAATTTAAGATGTATACATAGATTAAGCTGGGTCGCTAAATTCAAAACTACCGAGAAAGTTACATATTAAAAATATGCAAAAACTACGTTAAGCAAGAGAAATAATTAATCAAAGTGAACAAAAGTTATTGAAATTTAGTTCAATAGTCACTTGAGCGTTTAAATAGTATGCAGGGTTAAAAGGGCGTTTAATTGAGTAAAGCTTAGTAGCAGTATAGAAAAATTATCTTAAATGAAACGCAGTCTGTTGGCGCTTGCAAAAAGCTAATCGCTGACTTGAACCGCGGTGCGCGTCTGTCGAGAGGCCTCCGATAAAATAAACGCATTGAGATGCTATGCTACCTACAGCAATTATAGCCCCATTATTTATAAACCATGATTAATAAATAATTTATAATTTAATTAAACCAAGAATATCAAGCAGGTTCCGCAATGATAAGGGCAGGGTTTCGAGTAATTTAATTCAATGTTATGATTTAAATGATTTTGAAAAGTGATCGGATATTTGAAGTAATGTAAGACGTGCTAATGCGATTGTATTAGTAAAAAGGGTGGCAAAGCTTCACAGAGACAATATGCAATGAATTTGTATTTAGTTCAACATGCCATGCCAAATGAAGTTGAGGGTAATAATACAGTGATAAGAAGTCACGTAAAATGCCTGAGATCATAAAGCAACCTGTAAGGTTCTGTGAGACGAACTGCTTAGAGCCTGTAAAAGTACAAAAATAAGTGAAAAGTGCTGTGAATCGTACAAAAGTGAGGTTAGCGTTACGATATCTGACATTTTAAAAACAAAATTTTAATTATAAGATCATAGCCTGAGTAGTTACAAATAACAGTATGTAGTAGGTTACTTAGTAATACTTGTGGATAAAAAAGGCAAATAACAAGTGAAGCCAAGCCAAATTGTTGGGACTGTCGCCGTAATAAATTTGGGAAATTGTCATCCTTGAATCGAAACGGCGGCGGTTTACTGGTCTAGTTACCAAAAACAGGTATTGCTTAGATAAGTGATTACAGAGATTTTATTGTTATTTACCTGTGATGTAATTATTAATAGCTGGCTTTGATTAAAGAAAATTGTGTGTTGATTTGTAACCATTTATTTGAGGTTAGAACATGAGAAAGATCATTTCATATTTTCATTGTGTAGAAACTCAACCCTGGGATACGAAATTTCGAACCGGAGAGCTAGTCGATGCAAAAGTATTAATATTTCCAGGAATAAATAATTAAGCACCAGCATATCTGATAATAATATTTTATTCAAATCAAATGAAAATTTGTGGTTAGCCAGAAGAATACAGTTGTATAAAAATTCTGTGGTCATTATTGAACTTATATTGATATGACAGAATATATTATTATTTACAATACAAATAAATCATGAACAACTTTAGACCATGGCAATATATGCAATGCAGCATCAAACAAAATCGCTATTTTTGCTAACTGCGTTAAATACTAATAAAGCCCTTCTTCGTCGCATTCTTACTCACCATTACATTTTAAATATAGCAAAATAAAACAATTGTTCAAACGCAGGAATGAAAATCAGGTTTTCCCTGGGCAGTACCTACCATTGTCGCTCCAACGAAATGCATTGGCTAGGAAAGCAGGCAGGACTCTAAGGACCTCTAACACCACTGCCGTTTCAAGCAGCATGAGACGACTTAAGAGGCTCACTCAAACGCAAAAACCTCCGCTGAGCCGGAACCAACTAAAACTAGCGGGAGCAGTCCATTTAGCAGATAACCAGGTCCAAAACCATTGCCAGCATACGTCTTAGTAGAACGGGCTTGGACGCTAACCGCCTGATTAGCAACCCTAACATAAAGAGAACAAGCCTATATTTAAGGTAGAGATCGAACCAAACGATCACTTTCAGAAAAAAATTGTTTCCTAAAAATCAAATTTAAACTTCAGGAGATCCGTTTCGAAACGGGCTAAGAAGAGAACGACGACGCTTTTTAGAATAGCTTCGGCCCCAAGAAGACGTAACAAGAACTCTTAAATATTATTTGGTGCAAGTGAAATCGATTATTTCCTGTTCTAAAATCTCGTAATTTTCTCTGAATGTCATTTTTTGAAGCTGGTGGCCTAGTGGTAAGAGTGACACAATAGTAATCAGAGAGATCAGCGGGCCCGGGTTCAAACCACGTGGTAGGCACGAGTTTACGTATAAAGACGTACAATATCAGTCCTTCTCAAGACTAACCAGGAACACCTGAAGACGGGAGGAAATCAAAAACTCCCGAAACGTCGTGTGATATACACCCTAGACAGTGAAAAATGTCCGATAAAATATGTCTCGAAATGGGCTTTCTAGTAAGTGTCCGTTTATATAAGTCGCACGCTTATTTATTTTACAGTACTTTGTCTCTTAGTTAACATTACCAGTGAAGCACTGAATCAAGGTTGTTGCTCAAGAAAGAGTTGTTTAAATAACAATTGATTACATGACACCTGTTAAAATTTAAACTTTCAATGAATATATATTATTATATTATTATATTACTTACTCTTTTTGGAAAGAAAATAGCTTGTAGGCACATGTAACTAGGTATCTGATAAACGTTTTCTCCTAAGCCATACACGTCTACAACTAGTACAACACATGTTATTGGCGTTTCTTTCAGTAATTGTCTCCAGTTTACAGTATTTTTCAAAAATCTTTAAATAATGACATTTTAGTTTGAAAACCTATTTTTTCAACTAATAAGTTGTACTTTATAAGTCTTATATAATTATGAACTAGATATATTGAATTTTGAAATAACAGGCTCCCTCACGCAATGCTAGTAACTTTTCAATTTAAAAAGCACAATTATAAGACACTAAAAGCGAGTTGCTCTGCTCACAACATGCCCAAACCGCCCCGTTCCACTCCAAATTTAATGCACTGCGCTCATTTACCCCCGGCTGCTTACTATTAAGTATATGGCAGTTCTCGCCCTCATTGCTCCAGATATTGCTATTTATTATTCCCGAGACGCCTCTCGGAAAAATTCCGCCAACATTAAAATACAATATTAATTAAAATGGCGAAGGGGTAAATATCCGAGTGATTATGTCCCGACATAACGCGCATAAAGGGAGGAAATTACGATCTTATTATGGTTAATTAGGAGCCGCCGATAATGCTAGCCCATCCGGCACTGCATTGGCCTAAATTACTACACCAGCGAAATGGCAACGACGACTGCCAGTTCTTGGTAAAATTTATAAGGGCGCTACATTTTTCTGTAAAAATTAACCAGCTGCGCCTGTTACCGTGCCAGAACGGCACTAAAGCCCCATCGCGGGAGGGCAATAAATGCAATATTTAGCTGGTTAAGTAGACTGCATTTCGAGCGCGATCAAATTATTTAAGCTCGTGTTCGAGGCGACGCCAGCTCGTTCAATTTTCCAGGTGAAAACGGCCCTTTAGCTGCGATTTATTAGTATTACGTACACCTGTTTGAAGTGCTTCGGAAATAGTCGCAATTGTGGTTTTAGTAGTTTCTTCGATACCATAGTTTATACAATTTGGATTAGCAATTTTGTTATTTTAAACATTACAATAATGAAATGAAGCAACTAAATTTTACATTTTTGGATACTGTGTAACACATTTGGCTCTGAATAGTGCAATGTGCAATTGTTAAGGTTGCCAAACTAGTCATTGGGATGCACTTCAAGTCTTGTTTCTTCTTAAAAATAGAGTGCTAACTTTGTGATCTCAGGCGACAAAAAGAGAACAAAAAGTAAAAGTTGATTTAATCACCGAATGAATTAGTATTTTCCCGGTCCATTTAAGTCTAAATTAGAAGCTTAGTTGAGTTTTCAATCTTTTTTCCGTTCGGTTTAAATAGTCGTTTTTCTCGGCCTACTTTAGGATAATCAATTCAAGTTTATTCATGCGTGTTCTAAATTTAGATATGTTTTCTGCACCGTATGAAATGACGTAGTCCGCTTATCGTATCTTAATTGCCGCTCTGAAACCCATTGTCTACGGATTTGTCGTCAAGCCGGCCAAAACTTCCCCCGAAGGCACAGGCATATTGCTGAGTTAAAATTTCTTCATACTGGAGCTTTTCCCCGGAGTCCATAAATTCAATAGAGTAAGAAGCTAAGTAGCGCGTGACCTTTTCATTTGGTTTTAGACTTCATTCCGGAGCAATTCATTCTGATCCCCGCTACCGTCTTAAGAGCGTTGAGAATTGGATCGAATTCGCGCCCCCGATCAGCCTCGGCTGTTGGGGCGCTCCTGTGAAGTATTTCGTTTAGTTAACTGTGTGCTTTTCGTTAACTTTTGTGCCATTTGAAAAAGTAAAAATTAACTGTGTGCTTTTCGTTGATTTTTTTGCACTTTAAAAAAGTTGACCTTTTTCGTTTCGCTTCGTGGCAAACCTTGCTGTTTCGTTATGATGTATGCACTATGACGTCAACAAGTTAGTTGTGGTCAGAGAATCTTTACCGGGGAGTTGCGAGACCTCCAATCACTGCTTCAGTGGATTTATTTACCGGTTTCTCAAAGGAACCAACTCTATCTTACCAAGACGTCATGTTATATCTCGCAAGTTGAAGTTTCGTTCTGACGTCTATTCACCTTGCGAGGGGATTATAACCGTTTCAACTCCTGACTGTGGGAAACATCATCTCGAAGCCCTGTTATCGCCGCCCGCAAATACTCTTTTAAGCAGTTGCTGATTTTACCAGTTACTGGCAACTTTGGTGGACATCAATATTGACTTCCCTGGATTATACCAACCAGGTATTTGTTCCTAGATATTTATAGTGCATTTTATATAGTTTGCGTGTTGTTCGGAAGACGTGCGTGCATAATTTAAGCTACCGTATGACGAGCACCTAGTTTGAGATTTTATGTTTTGCTCTTAATGAACTTTCAAGGAATATTGCCGTAGTACCCATTTTTTGGATTTCATGTTTGTACAATTATTTCACCTGTGTTTAACTCAATAGATTTCATTTAATTAAGTACTTTATGCATTATTATTTTGCATATCAACTGTTGCATGCGTATTTGTATTGTGTTTTCTTTGTAAGGAACACAGGGCAATGTTAGAGAAAATAAAGTAAAGGTAAGTTCACTGCCAATGGTTGAAATTTAGCACTGCACCCACCCCTTAAGCTTCGTCTATGGTTTCCACTTTTACGTAGGTGGGTTTATCAAAAACAGTGGTGGCACTAAATATTTAACACCTTTATCTCGTAACCCTAATGTAAGGTCGTAAAGAACCTGCCCTTTTCTTTGAGCGTTTTAGACGGAAATCTTTGTTGTAGCCCATCGTAACGGGGTTAGGGCAACGAATCTGTGTAACTTTCCCGATTTTGTAGTTTTTAAGTGGTAACAAACTGACGGTTTTGTCTTAAAGGGCAGTAGAGGAGAGACCGTTTTAGCTTGTAACATATGATAGGAATTAATATAATTCAAGCATTACTAATATTACGTTAAAAATATTCCATAAACGTCAACTTCAAATTGTAATTAAATAGCATTAGCCTTAGCATAATTTGAATTTAAAACTGTAAAGTTGTAAAAGCGTTGACTTAAAAATGAAACTGTAATCATAGCAAGTCTTAACTTAAAAGATAACAATGTAATAATAATTGGGGGGCCAAAAGTCAAGCTGGTGTGTGTGTTTTGGGTTCACACAAAAGCAAAGTATAAAGAAGTAAATAAATACTAATTTTTACAACTTACGAAGACTTTTCACAGTAGTGCAGCGTTGTTAGATAAGTTGCAGAGGTTTGCAAGACTTTCTAGCGCCTTTGCAGATAATAACAAGTGTTAAGTTGTGCATCTGGTTTCCGGGTGTTTTTTTGACGGTGATTTATTCGTGGTCCGAATAAGAAGCGGAGGCCTTGAAGCCCATAATAGGCAACCATCGTGCATCGCAGCAGAACCCTAGCTGTAGGCACAGGAGCTAAGACTGGAGCCGGGAGCAGCGATCAAACTACAGGCATCGCTTTGGCGAATCATCAAAAGGCTTGCAGGGTAGGCTAGCTGAAAATAAGAGGGTTTACTCTTCGAGGGAGTTGCTTGTGGCCCGATAAGATTTAAACATATGTCGCTTACTGATTACGATTCATGTTTCTGTAGATCAATTTGCGACAAGTCACCCATACTGGAAACACCGGTTACTGACTGAATAAGTGAGAGTCACCCATACTATTTTGCTACAGATTATCTTGCATGACTATTTTTTTCATAAGCTAGTTACATTGTTCTTTATTAGAAGTCTGTGCTAAGGTGCAACATGCATGATGATGTAATCTCCTTTAAGCCATGGACTAACTGTGTAGTTATCTACTTTTCAAAATTATCAGCGCGATTAGATGATTTAGAATTTTCAGAAAACATACCCCTCTAGTTTTCTGTAACATTGCCAGAATTTCTGACATGCCAAAGTTTGATAGTCTCTTCCTTCGAGCAGTCTTACAATTTCTTGATCGTAAAAATTAAAATTGCCCCAGTGTTCTACCTTTAGGCACTGCACTCGGTGTTAACACATTTATAAAAAAATTTATTAATTGACAACAATATTAGTATTTCAATTCTAGGTTAGTCGATCTTAATGCTTCATATTCCTAATTACAATAACTAAACTACCCTCCCGCCTATTCTCCGGCTCCAATCGACCGTTACCTCAAATACTGGAAGCCACCATTCTACCATTGTTATGAACACGGTGTCATGCTTCAGATCAGCCGTGCTGTCACCAAGTGCATCTCTTCAGACCTTTATGCTACACCCCCAGCGAGCACTCACACAACGCCTGTGCCGCGGTGTCCGAGCTCTGGCCACAGTCGCATGCGTTGTCATCAACCTTTCCGATCCGCACTGAGTAGGAGCGGAAACACCGTGGCCAATGACGAGCTGGAGCGTCTTAAATTTATTCCTGACCTTGAGACTTGGAGCGAATCTTTTGGTCAGTTGCCTGATGGTCCCGGCTCACCACCACGCGTTCCATCGCGCCACGTTTGCGTCGCATGCCCTCTTCTGCACTAGATCCTTGGGTACGAAATCTAACCTAACGTAGCAGTCACCCGCTATAACCTTTTTCGTTAGCTCATCCGCTGGGAGGTTCCCTTTAATGTGGGAGTGTGCCTATATCCAGTAAAATCATACTCGACCGCAAAACGCTATGGCTGCCTGCCACACTTCTGCTCGTCTCCGCATAACGTAATGTCATTAACGCCGACCTGCTGACCGAGATCACCAAGACTTTCGCGAGCTCAGACCCTCCTTGTATTAAGTTTACGGAGCCAGTCAGCGAACGTGGCGACTTCTCCTTGTAGCTCTCGCTCCTGGCCAATAGCGCCTGCGACCCTTCCATCCTTCTTACGCAAGCCGTCATCTTTAAAACCCTTCTTTGCAGACAAGGCGAGTAGAACCTCCAACGTCTGCCGGGTTGCCCAATGCCAACTCGTTTACCAGCCTACCGAGCAGTATGTATGCTTCACTGATATTTTTTAAATTGTCTTACGGAAGAGCTTTCCTCTGTATTTGTTTAGAAAATTCAGGTTTGCTCACTAAACACAACTGGCAACGTTTTATGGTTATTAATATTTTTAGTATATTTTCGATGAAAAACTATAAATGCTTCATGGTTATTGCAGTTTTTATATTGGCAATCTAATATTTGTTAGCACGTTCTCAATGGTTGATTTTTAAGAATAGAAAACTTCGCTTTATTTTAACTGAATATTGAGTTTCCAGTGTGACTTATTTTCCTTCCGGCATACGCCGAGCACAATACGCCTCTGACTTCTATCAACTGGCAGGTGTGGTGGAGTCCATAAACCAGTGAGGGCAACCCTTGTGCGACAATAGAGCCAGCCCGTGCCTAGCTGCCAATACCTATTGTACTCAAAGAATAGAGAATCCTTTCTCTTGCATAAGCAACCGGTATATAAGGGTAGGCAGTCTAGCGATCGAGCCCCACCGATCCATTATGAACCCCACCTTCGAACTCCACACCGACACCACCAAAAGTGCCAACCTGAACCGATGCACGCTCGCCGTCTTCTTGGGCATAGAGCGGGCTTTCGATAAAGTCTGGCACGACGGTCTCGTCCAAAAACTTCTCTCCCTAAATCTCAGCCCACACTTCGTCAAACTCATAGACTCATTTCTCACCAACCGCACATGCAAAGTCAAAGTGGCCGATTCCCACTCCCACCCCATCAACCTCCTCTCAGGTGTCCCCCAGGGATCCATACTTTCGCCCCTTTTATACACAGTATACGCCCACGACTTCCCAGTCACAAACCCCACCCGAGCCAAAACCCGTTTCTTCGCGGATGACACCGCCATTTGGACTTCCCAAAAAACCTCCCTTTCCGCATCCCGCGAAATGCAAGTTGCCCTCGACCACATCTCCAGGTGGACCAGCAAGTGGAGGATCAAACTCAACGGCGCCAAATCAACCGCCATCCTTTTTCGACATCCAAACTCCTCCCGAAACCACAGACTGGATCCAGCCGACATAAATATTTCTATCTACAACCAAGCAATCCCCCTTTTAAACCAAGCCCGTTACCTGGGGATCACCTTCGCAAGAACCTGCTCCCTAAACCTCGAAATCCGAGAAACCCTGAAAAAAGTCCGAAACCGTTCAAATCTTCTTCGGCGCATCCAAGGCCGCTTCAACGGCTGCGACTCCAGAACCCTCCTCCACACCTACAACACCTTCATTCGCCCCGTCATTGAATACCGAGCCCCCCTTCTCGCCACTATCAAACCACATTTCCTCCATCAAATCGCAGCATGCGAAAGGCAAATCCTTCGTCGCATATTTCGTCTTCACAGAGAACACCCCAGCAACCTAGTCCACATCGACACCCAAACCACTTCAATATGCGACCGCCTAACCCACCTCCAGCAGAACTACATCAAGCTCACTCTCCAACAAGGCATTCCCATCGCCAACGAAACCCTCACGACCTCCCACAAACCCCTAAACCGTGACGGCGTCCCAGTAAACCGTGTTCCTAGAAAACCCCAGAGGAAACTCCCACACCCCCCTACTGCCCTCCTGTCCTCCCTGTACCCTGACCTCCCTGGAATCCTCATTGATACTGTGGAAGACACTCCACTGTCAATGAGGTGAACCATTTTTCTTTTCCTTTCAGTATACCCCCAACTAACAGCCAATACTACACAAATTTTTATTATCATTACAGATACCGGCCACCGAGGAAAGAAACAACAACCCCAACATCAGGACCAGAAGCAGAACCACCAACCCATAAGAAGGAAGGAAGACCCCAGGGCTGAAGAGGCCAAAAGCCTAAAGCGGCCCCCTCCACAGATTTATAATAAAATGAATTGTAAATAATTATCTGTATATACTTTGTTTAATATACGTATTTATCTCTCTACCTCTCAGCGATCGAGCATTGTGTCTGCACTCGCGGTGAGTTACTTTAACCAAGACGAGGGCTTTGGTCAGATTCCTTAGCTTACTTTTCGAATCAAATTCCGGCGTTCGTTTATATATAATTTGCTACTTGTGTTTGTATTTTCTATATATTGACGTTGTATATGTTTGTAATTTGTGTTTTAATTTAAATAAAAAGGAATGTTATTGTTTTCCACAATCAGTTATATCTTATTGAACCAACTTAATTCCAGTGCTGAAGTGCTGAACCCAGTAAGAACAGCATAACAGTTCTTAAAGTGTAAACCACTTTACAGGTCTTTAGTTTTCAATATTTTTCGGGAGCGATAAAATGTTTTCGGCCAAAACAATGCCATTTTTTGCGCCGTCATATTTATTTTCTTGAGTGAAATAATTGAATAAAATAAAAACTGTTTGTTTAGAAATTCGTAAGGCGTTTTCAAGAACACAAGTTGCACACTATCTCAGTAAAAATATAACAGTAAATTATAATCTTTCTAAAATATACATTTCGAACGTTTTATTTACTACAACTAGGGTCAAGGTTTATTAGTTGTCAACCGATTTATTCAGAACTGTTAACAACAAAATATAAAATTACAACATAGAACTAGGAACTGCATGTAATTATTTCAGCCATATGACAAGCTGTGCACTACATTACTGCTGTGAAAGAGTAGTCAGAACAATATTAATTTTACTAAAATATTTCTTTTAGAACTGCGAATAAGTTATTTAACGATAATTCTTTCAGATGAAAATTAGTTCAATGTGTTCACGCTCGATATATGTTTTTTTTCAAGTCCCTCTTGCTTGCTGTTAATTCTGACTCTCTCAAACTACAAATTCTGTGCGGCACCGAAGCGCGTTAATAAGGCAACCCAAACGTCGATACAATTGAATAACAGGAAAAGTAGTAATGGGTTCCCGAGTTCTCTGATAATACAAAAGTTTATGGACGACTCATGAATAATTGAGTTACCCCAAAACTTATGAATGGACCTTCTTAATTTAATTGCAGCGAACTTGTGTTTTAGCTTACAACACAATCTGACCCGGCATTATTGCTCGTCTCTAATTTTGCCGGCCTACGAATAGAACCATTATAATGATCCCCGGCCATATAGCTTCAATGCTTTTATTTCTGTGTGAGTTATGTTAAATTTCGACACTATTTGCAGCGGCATCGTGGGACGTCACATGTAAATTTGCGTCCCAGTTGTGTGCTTTGCTCTTAATCGTTTTACTGGACGTTGTTTTAGTTGTCATTATGCTGAGAACTCAGAAGTCTAAAATATGTAAAAGCCGTGGAAATTTGAAAGTTGCTAGTTAAATTGCCGTTTTCTAAACTAAATCTGCTTGCATTGCTAATAAGAGTGTACTGCTTTTCGGCATATTAAACCTTGGTATAAAGGTCAACTAGAACGAAAAATTAATTCAACGACGATCTAGTTGTAACCATAACATTTAATCGTTGTCTGCATTATCTAAATATACTCGTATACTCTCACAAATGGGCTTTTATTTTAATAGGGTATTGCTATTGCTAAGTCGCTTATACACAGCTCAATTTAATCGAAATTCAAGAATTGTTGAATTCTCCCGGGTTTTTAATTTGTATTTTTCTTGTTAACATAGAATTTCGGCTTAGAGCACGTAGTATTTCTGGATGAACACCCATCATCCTCTGGCTTAATGTGCCTTGCACCTTGTGAACTCGAGCAAAAATTCACGCTATGGCGCTCTTTGATGGCTCGTGTTGTTTGTGTACCTTGAGAACGAGGATACTTATTCAGATTGTTTATCCACAAATACTACGCCGTCTAAGCCGAAATTCTATATTAACAAGAATAATTCGAGTAACCACGAAAGCCTCAAACAGTACATTTTTATTTTCAACTTGTAAAACAGGTTTCGGAAATCTAGGACCCTCCCAGTAATTTAAATTCTGCCAATGTTTGTTAAACGAAGTATAGTAACATATTTGAAGTACAATTTCAAGCTTGCATGTTTCAGTATCTGAAGAAACTAGAGAAACGGGCAGTATGTATTAACAGTTTATTTGTTTTAAAAAACGAAGGAAATTTGTATTAGTTTACTCCACCTTGAAACAGTATTAACGTGCAGCCATCTATTGTCATAGCAAATATTGTGTAATAGATCACTTTCAACCAGCGATGACTTCTTCAACAAGAAAACATATCTGCCTGTGAAAACTAATCAGCCAGATAATGAATTTTGGTTGTGGTTAGTGTTTGTTAATGTTATTATAATAGTTTTAATTCAGTTTTCTGCAGTTTAACCTTTAATAAATAATTTAAATCTAATTAAACCACTTAAAAGCAAGATATTGTCTTTCTACAGCTCAAATAAAAAGGAGGAAACACAATAATACGATAGCTCAAAGCCGGAAATTCATAATTAACTTCCTTATTAAATATATAAAGTTGAATGCAGTTTTATTTTGCGGGTGACCCTTTGCAGTACGAAACACTGCAATACTTTCTTTGTATTTTTATTCGTCTCTTTCTAGCTTCTTAGTTCTTCTAAGCAGTTATTAAGGTAGCCAGTCTGATTGTACCGGTTCAGCCGATTATTTTACCTGAGGTTAAACTTTGGACCCGCAGAATAAGATCCCCTTCGACTTTAAACAACTAAAAAATGTTTTCAAGAAATATTTCCGTTGTGTTTGAACGTTTGAGTCACAGTCCAAATTTTGCTCGAAAAATAATTATGCACTTACGTTTCAATTTAATAACCAGTTGAAAATGAAAAACCTAGCATTTCCAGACGAACTCCTAGAGAATTCATAAATCATAAGCTCCATAAATAACTTTTTAAAATTGGCCCTTCATTGTGTTGCTTGTTTAGAAATTCCAATTCTTCTTTTATATCCTCTATCTGAATTTGAATTAATATTTAAAAATTAAAAAAAAACGCATCAACACAGCAGACAAGCACAATTAATGTATTCGGATACGACTCCGTTTTACGGACTTTGTCAAAATGGTGAGACATTGGTTAAAATTTGATTAAAAAAGACAAAAGAAAAACAAAGCAGTACGCGTTCAATAACTTACACGGAATAAAACGCGGGGTATACTTGTACCCCATAATAAAAATTAAAAGTTTAAATACTAATCTGACTCATATTCTATGCATCAAGCAAATATTATGTGCTTTACGTAATTCTCAGCGCGTACAAAATTCTTACATTGTTACGGTGTCAAAGATCTCTTAGCATTTAGTAATGTGTGAACTCACCTTTAGTGTGATGACTTTGTTCGTAATGCCCGCATGGCGATTTGAGGGCCTTTTCCTTCTAAATTCTGCAGCGAAGCAAGCAGCTGGTGCAGTTGTATAATCCGATGGGGGAGTTAGTCTGCATCGGATTTATTTGCTGCATTTCGCAATTGATTTTGGGTTTAGAAGCAAAGTATTGGACTTCTAAGACCGCGTCTTTTGGCGGAATAATTACAAGCAGGCTCCTGCGAATTTCTGAACACATGGCCCATAGTCTCGGGGTGAGTTACTTTTGAAATATTTCTTTGTCTGCTCTCGCGTGAACGCATGTAGCTTACTTAAGCGAATTTCTAGCTGCACCTACAAACTGTTCCCGTATCTACAGTGGCTCTCGCATTTTAACCCGACTGCACCTGTCCGTCGCCATTTTGTGACGCTTCGACTCCGTGGCCATTATCAAGTTTTGGGCATCTGGGATTAGTTCCCGTGGATTCCTGTTGAGTAGCTCTTGCCGCTGGGAGTTTCGTGTAGATCCTTATTTGCAGTAATCATGGCTGATGGAATTCTTCGCCGTTTATAACTTTGGCCTACATACCTGCAGGTGTCCTTGGCTACAGCTGAGCTAAGTATCTTTAATCAAGGCCATTGAATTACGAGCCTTTCATTAAGGCCGCTCTAATAATTTCTGTGATACCATTTGGTGTATGATGAAACGTTTTGAGACTGCTGGTTAGTTCAGTCAGATCCTCTCGGGTATATTATTTTCTTAAATTCAGTTAATACACCATTATCCAACGTTCAAAGGTGTTATAGTTCATCACAATAATGTAAGTTCGATTGTACTGCTTACACCTATTTATTCTTTGTATAAATTAAGTCTGTGACAATTTATGCAGGTACAACCTTGTAGCATAAGTGATTGAGGTGCACCCTCTACGTAACATTTGTAGGCACCAATGTACCGCCTATTGTGAGTGAGACGAATTTATTGTGTCGTCGTAATTTAACAAGTTTTAAGGGCCGAAAACGCCCAGCGTTTAGACAACTGATGCTACGAGTATGTTGAATGTAGTCCCAGCGGGCTGCAGTGTTCTACTTAAATACAATTTCCTATGTAATCTGCAATTCTTTCCGCTGATGGCATTAATAGTCGCTAGATGGCGATACAGTTTGGCGTCACTTCGGCTTTCCCAAAATGTCAGAAAGGTGTTAATAAAACTGTTTGTTTCGGCCGGAACCGAATCTTGAACATGGCTAAAATGGATTGATGGATTGTAGAAATTAACCGCTGGGTTAAGCGCATAATCGATTTGGCCACATTTGCTACCCTAAACCATGCAAACATTAATTGTTATGTGAGCACATTTTTGGTGTGTTTCTGGCAGAGTTTCTGGTAAGCCGTTTTTATCCTTTATTGTTCAAATTGCTAATTTGGCATATATATACTTAGCCTCCAAGCTACGGGCTAAAGGTGCCCAATTAAAGAAGAGGCCTACAGCAGTGCCGAGTGATGTTCAGCTTAGTCTCAGTTTACTCCCGCTGGCCCCTGCAACTTTCAAGCAGATCTTAGGAAGCCTCCTGTGTTTGGCAGTAACTGCTGGGAGCTAACACCACCTTCACTTTGTGCTGGATGGGGTTTGAACTTAACGGCTATTTTGTTTTTGTGATCTAATAATTGACATGCTATTGAATTCCTAACGGCCTTGCCGTTTGTTATCTTAATTTAGTAGTTCATATATGCCTTAAACCTTAAAGCGGCTTCACCGCTGTTGTAGTTAACTGTAATTCAGGCGTGTTAAATGAACGTCAGTTTTAAGCTGAGTTAGTTCAGTTATAAGTAACGGAGCTATGCATGCTAATAAATTAGCTGAGCGAATAATAAATCCACGTACGTTTGTTGCATAACTATCGCCTTAGTAAGTTTATTGATTTAGTAATTAAGTGATTAAGATTGTGATATTTACCTATGTGATATATTTATTTTGTAATGGTATTGTTATTGTCCGTTAATGCCAGAAATTAAAAACGATTTTATTCGCCCTGTTATTAATCTATTATCTATTTGAAACATTCTACGATTTATCGAACTGTGGCTTTTCATTGTTTATGTTGTATTGTTACCTTGAGAAATTTAATGGTTTGTTCACTCAAATGAACCAGGGAACAAGGGCCTGAAACCATTTGGCGCCCCTATAATTTCGACCGTTTAGTTTTGAAGGTAAGTTACCTACGCCCTCCCACTGAGTTAGTACGAGTGCATATTCCGATTCGACAGCGGCAATTATTAATGTAACATGAGTATTTACACCAATTAAATGGTTTATATTGTCACTGCTTTTGAAGACTTTATTTCTTTACTGCAACCTTACCTTATATGCTTTTTCTTGGAGGAGTATGGTTGTGTATTATTCATGAATAATTTCAAGCACATCGGAAGTATTTATTCTCTAAACTTAAATTGTAGATCGTTTGAAGTAAATTTTTTAGTGTATTCCAAATTTGTAATATTAAAACAAAATTAAATATCTTATTACGTACATCTATACTGAAACACCTCACAACCAACTGCAAAAAGAAGAACGCAATTCAAATAAATGAAATATAGAAAACAAAAAGACGAGGTGCCTATCCTTTACAAATACTGTAAAAGGTTAGGATAAATTATGCTGTAGCAACTGGCCTGTGATATCAGTTTATTTAGTTTACACCATTAAAGTAGTTTGCACTTTAGAAACTGTTATGATGTTCTTACCGGGTTTACCACTTCGAAAATAAATTGGTTCAATAAGATATAACCGATTGTGAAAACAAAAACGTTCCTTTTTATTTACTTTAGACACACATTACAAGCACATACAAAAACGTCAATATGTAGAAAATACAAATACAAATAGATAATTATATCAATACGAACCCCGGAATCTGATTCGGAAAGTAAGCAACGGAATCTAACCAAAACCCTTGACAAGCTTAAAGTAAGTAAATAAAGTAAGTAGGTCGCTTGCGCAAAGCGAAACGATTCCCTATTCTTTGACAACAATAGGTTAAATCTTATTGAACCAAAAGTTTTCCCGTAATGTTGATAACGTTAACATCTTTTCTACAGTCTTCTTAATGAGAACATCTTCCTCGGCCGAAGAGCGGGTGGACTGTTAGTTGATCTCGCATGTTTGTTGTGGTTTCTAACTAATTTAATTTAAATTTGTTTAGCTGCAAACACAGGACACGTCTACTCTGCAGCAAGGCACATCACAAATAAAATTATGAAAAACATAAACGAAATGCGTGATACCAGCTGAGTAAATTGTAATTTAACAGAATATAAAATATAAAATTGAAAATAAACTACTGGTTCAGTTTAAAATTAGACAAAATGCTGTGAGCCATTTTTGCATATTCTGTTGGAGAATGTGATTATTTTATTGTCTGTTTTCTGTTAGTGTTAGTTAAAACTGTTACGGTGCCTGTTATCAATTAAATTGAACACTGAAAAAACATCTGCGAGGTAGTTGTTTTTTTTTAATTATATACTAGAAATTGTGTTTTTTCGAAGATTCATAAAAAATCACGTGAGAAATAAAATTTGCTTATTCAAATATTTTGCGTCGATATTGTGAACGACTCATAATTAAATGTTTTTTGAGGATTTCAAATATACAACTCGCAATTATTTTTAAACTTTTATTTAATTTTCCAAAAGATAATAATAAGTATTTATCCCAAAAAAATGGTTTAATTAATCGTTTCTAATATCCTCAAAGCAACATTTTTGATAGTTCAAAATAAACTTTGCAAAGGTGAAAATTGCGAATTGCATAAAAAGTCATACATTTTAAACTGCATATGTGTGTATGTTTTATAATATTTTAAAATGTATTTATGATCTGCTACGCATTTGAACCTTCTATCTATTACAAATCCTGAAAGCATTCATCCATATTTTTACGTCACATCTCAGGATGTAACTAAACGAAACGCTTTGAAATATCACTTTCCCTCATTTGCCCACATTTTTGTCTGTTTACAGATCCATACCTGCCTGACAATCCGACATTCTGTTAAGCCCGGTAACCAATTCTTCGAGCCAGTCACACAAAGCATTCTGTTTCGTTCAATTTACTCACAGTTTGTGGGTTGTCCTTATTATAGGGCGCATTTCCTGTCTGTTCACCACCTCGTTTTATCCAAACTAATAAGAATGCCAGGGGAAGAAATCGACCCCCACAGACGAGTCATGGAAATGCAACTATACAAACTATGTATTAATACCATAGGGAGCCTTAGGGCGTTCCCTCATTCTTCCTTTGTGGCCGAATCCGTGAGCCATGAGCCTTCTATGAATTTTTAAACTTCTTGAAAGTTTTCGATATTGTTGCAGCAACGCGTGATCCGCATCGGTAGCGGCGAATCGGATTTCGGATTCCGCGTCGGGCATAGTTTTGCTTGCGCTGTCGATGAATTATTATCGGCCGTTATTAGAGCTGCGCTTATAAATGGGAATGCCAGCAAATAAGTATATTCAGCCCAGTTTAATATCCTACTGTTTTTGCTCAAGAGATTTAATATAAAGTTTAATTACAGTTTCATATCGCCTTCCCTCGGATCTGAATTTATTCAACGTCATATTAAATAACTCAAGGCACGGTGAGCATGATGTATTTTCTGATCAGAAAATCCGGCAATACCATTGAGAGTTGTTGGTTTAATAACGTCTTCCCTTGTTATTACTGGAAGGTGCTACGACTGTCAAACACGTTTGACTGATTTTTAAGAAAAAAATTTATCAGTTTTCTGTCACAGTATTTACTTCATGCTGTTAATATTGCTGTGATATTCATTTGTACGTTTAAAATTTTACAAGTGAATGTAATGAATAACTAACAAAGTTTCATTTGCAAAACGAAAATTGCCGACACAAACCGATTTCCATGCCGTAGACTTTATTCGACCGTTTGCAAATAGTCACATTTAGGGCATACATTTGTTTCAAATGTAAATTTTAGGAGATTCTTGTATATAGTAGCCACCTAACTCATAGTTAATTTAAGTTAAGCACATATGCAAAGTGCATTTTACACAAAACCAAGTACGATTCGGGTTTCTTTCATTGTCTGCCGGCAAAATGTGGGGTTATGTTTTGGCAAAACCAAGTTAAAATCCATGCAGCTTCAGAACTCAAGGGCCGTAGCTGAAGAGAATGTGTGTGTTTTCAAAATTGGGGGCCCCAAACAGAAAAAATTAAATATTATGCAAATTAAAGCTATGTTTATTAAGCAGGTACATACTTGGAGGAGGTGTTGTTGGACATCCACTGGTAGTGCTGTGGGACTCCTTGATTTCGTGCGAGATTGCAGGGTGCATAGTTGAGCATATCTTAATTAATAAAATTTCCCCCTTGTAGATAACATTCAGACACGTACAGCAGGGCTCTGGAACAACCATTCAGACAGCACATCTGGGTTTTGTGTGGGGCAAAGCCCAATTCATGTTAAATAAAAGTTCGGCATATGACCAAAACGGATCTTTGTGAAATTCGGGACATTTGCGCTCTTATGTAAGTTGAAGACGTTGGTGCAATTAGTTTTGCGTTTAGATGTTAGGTTTTCGTATAATTAGTATAGCATTTTTGTAATTTAGCGTTTAGATTTTGTTAATTTTATTTTCAAGCGTCACTGCAATTGTTCTTAAAAGTGACATTTATTTCAGCCAATTAACTGCTCAGATTTAAGCATTTACTTTTTGTTTTTCGGTGGATATAAAAAGAAAGAGCGCCAAAATCGAAAACTTTATAATAAAAATTTGGCGGGTAAACTTCTCTCCGTCGTTGCCTGTTTTTGAAGTTAAGTTATTGATTTGACCTGCGATCTGTATGATTTGTTTGTGAAACATTTACTTACCTGTAAATAAATAGCTGTCATTTGTAAAAGGCGTTTTAATCCAAACTTAGCGCTTGATTCTTCCTATTTTGGGGTGATTATGCGACTTCTTCGAAGGGATTGCGTTGTCTTCGAGGTCAAGCCAACAGCCATCCTAAAATTATTTGGGGCGCAGCGGCGCGGGGTTGCAAATTTTAGAAGGTTATCGAACAGTGGCGTAGAGAAACAGGTTAACAAGTACTCTGTGCTAATATTATTCAAATTGTAGTTCGCGTATTTATTGTAATGTTGAGCCCTATTCTGACAAATAAGCTGGCGAAAATGGGTGTGTCGTATGTATTTTATAAACCCCGAGCTGCTACGTGTGCAATACTAGAGTCTCATATAATTTTTGCTTGTGAAAAACTCGTAACGTGTGCCGAGAATAGTTAATTTTTATGCAAAAGGCAGGTACCAAAATAAATTCAAAGTGCAGGGGTATCTGTTTCCGCAAACTAACTCAATTAATATTTTAGTTTTTATATTAGCGAACATCACACCAATATTAAATATTCATCATGTATACATTTGGATTTCTACGAATTTTGATATTTGCAGTAAAACCTAATGATAATATATCAAAGTAGAACTTATTAAATATTACAACTGTCGCTAAAATACCAACAAGTATCGACAATGACTACTGTTGGCAATGTTTTGTAGTATGCAAAAGGGTAGTTTTATAGGTACTATAAAATTATTTTCTTTTTACAGAGAAGAAATACATACTGGAATTTCATAGATTCTATCCTTGAAATTTAATGTAACCGGTTTGTATGGTATTCAAATCAGCTTTAACACCAAATGGTAGAAAAGGTTAGTGAATGTTTACATAACATTTTTAAAAATTCTCCTTTGCGTTTCCAATGACGAAATATAAGGTATTTCATTATAGAAAAAATGTATGTTGGACATAGTCACATAAATTACAAATGTCTGTTATCTATACTTAACCCTATGCGTTTTTACCAGAAGGTGTAAAGAGGGTGGAGTCGAGCTTATTCTTCTGCTTTGCTTCTCCCCAACTTTTTCCATCATGTGTTCGTTGCTAAGTTTGTAACCATGGAAGGTCTTTTTTCTCTGCTACGTCTTTGTCCTTGTGATTGCATGTTCTTCTTTGTTATCCCAATTGGTAATTTCCTTGCACTTTCTCTTTGCGCTGTTTTTCTAAACCTTTCGTCCTGTATACGACACGCATGCCCAAATCATCTTAGTTGTCCTTACACTGTTTTGTCGATTATGGTTTTAATCTTTAGTTGCTGTCTATATGGTTCGTTCTTTATTCTACCTCTCCACGTTTTCATATCTCTGTACATTGCTGATCTTTACTACCTTCTTGACTACTTTGATATTTGATATTTCATTTCTTCATAAAAATGTTGTTCTCATTGTTCTTCCTGTTTTCCCATTCTTTCGTTTATCTCCTTGTCAATCCTGCTATTAATGGCTGTCTCCCTTGTTTTAGTTCTTCTTCTGTAGTCTTAGAGTATGAGTTTTATTTTTAATTGAGATGATTATTACTACAGGTCTTAGTACCTGTTTGACTACTTTCGTTTTTATGTTATTTGGTATTTCCGATCTGTTTTTCGTATTGATAATCACATATTTTTTGTTTTATCTATGTTTAGTTTAGTATTGATTTTAAGTAATTCTCTAGCCAGCACTCCCAGATTGTCTCGTATGCCTTTTTCTGACCATGCCACATGCGAATAGAAATTCAGTTAGCTGTGTTTGGTTCCTTCTTTTTTATCTCTTTCATAGCTTATTCCAATACTATCGCAAATAGTAATGAACTCGGTACCCATTCCTATGTAACACCTTTTTTTGTTACTAATTCTGTCGACTCTTCGTTGTTTGTTCTTCTGGTTATTGGAATAACTTTTTTACTTCTTTTATTGTTCTTCATATATCTTCTCTTCGTATTCTATCAAATGTATTTGCAAGGTTTATAAAACAAATGTAGGTCTTTTGTACTTCTTCTACCTTTCCACCTTGCGTTGTATATGCTCAGTCCATATTTCAATGCTATTTATGTTCTCTTCGCTATTATTCTGGACAGTAGCTTTCGTGGAATAGTTACTAAAGTTATCGTCTATAATTGTTGCAGTCGCGGTTATTCTCTTTTTACTTCCTTTTACGATAAAGAAAGTATTGGAATCACTCCAACAGTTCGAAATTAAGTTTTCAGCAAATCTTCACGTTTTAGAGTCCCCTGAACCCAAAAAACAGGTTTTTGTTTATTGGTCTGTCTGTCTGTCTGTGTGTCTGTCTGGCTGTCTGTGAACAGAATATCTCAAAAACGGAAAGAGGTATGGCGTTGAAACTTCGTATATAAGTTTCGTTTAGGATCTAGATGCGACAGAAAACTTTTGAAGAAAATCGCATACCCGGAAGTATGTTGTTTACTCTTGTGATTTTTCTGTTTTTTTCGATTTTTTCAAAACGGCTTTAACGATTTTTTTTCAAACTTTACATTTTTATTACATTTTTTATGTGTATTGATGTGAGATAGGTGATCTTCCAGTTGAATGCCTCTAAAATGGGTTTCTTTTGTTTTTTTCCTATTCTTTTTATTAACCCCTATTTTAAATAGAACACCCGGTATATTATTACATTTTCGAATTCAGCTTAAAATTTTCGACTCTTAAACTAACTCTTTATTTTGTACCGTTTCTGTAAAATTTGTAGTTTTTCTTAATTTTTGACAAATGTTCAAAAATTAAAAAACAAATTTTTGACTATTTATAAGATCACTGTAAAAGGAAGTTGTGTGCGTGTATCACATCAGATTTTTTATAAACGTATAGTACAACTCCTAAATTGCATGCGATGGCAACAGTTTTAACTTCATTACGTCATTCATTATTTTAGTTATCTCGTTTGTTTCTTCTGGTCTCACGTATTTATTCGTTTCTGCGGTAATATTCTCTTCCTAGCGATTTACTTAATCTTATTCTACCTATGGCATCCATTACTTCACCTTCCTTAATAAATAGGTTATATCTCCTGCACATCATTTATTGCTTGTTTCTTTTCTGTCATCCTTGTGTTTGCCACATTTATTTCTGTTAATTGTCTTAAACTTTGTATTCGCCTTTCCATTATTTTATTTTCTTCTGTGATTATATTTCCATCTTCAACTTATTTTCTTTATGTTTTTTGTTATCTTAATTGTTAAACACAAGGGCGTAGGCAGGATACCAGTTAGAGGAGGGCACACATTTATATACAGAATTAACTACTATTATTGTCATAGTTTTATTTCATTTTTTACATGTTTCAAACTTTTTTTTCTCAGAAGAGAACGCACACATACACAGTCAGATATTGGAAGTGGGACATCTACATCTAGATTATTCAGCCACGACTGTTAAGTGACCAATGCAAGTGAAGGTTTGCGCTACTACACCATGAATATCATGGTGCCAGATTGTAAGCGCATTATAGATTTACCCATTAACTGGCGCGCTCATTGAATTTGGTTTTTCAAACTGAAAATATTTCCATTTTTATTATTTTTCCGTTAGTTTCTAATCACGCCGTTGCCACGGATACGAGCTGAGGAGTGGTACTTATCCCAAAACAAAATACCCTTGTTGTTGTAACATGTACAGTTCGATGGTACGGTATCCAGTGGATTGAGTCGTATGAGCGTGCTTCTTCCTCATTTGTTTTTATCTAGAATCATATGTATAACCTATTATAGCTCTTTTTTGAAATTCTTGTAGAATATGAATTGCAATAGTAATGATAATAAATCAATTGTCTTTTGCTCTTTATAAATGTTTACGGGTGGGGAACGCCCATGGTTACACATCTGTTTTGCTGTCTTTAATATATTATCTATAAATTTATTCCTTTTTTCTTTTATCCCTTCCTCCTATTTTTTTAGTTTTTATTTTCTGTTTACAAATTCTTGGTATTTCTCTGGATATATGCGTTTATAGAGTTATATAGAGTTTATAACTCTGTATATTTGTTTTACTTTCTTTTCTCTTTTATTCTGATTTAAGCTAATGATAGCTTTCAATCTCGGTGTTTCTTGTTAGTTTTACACCTTTTACTAGTTTCTACTTGTTTGCTTATTAGTAAGTAGTCAATTATTGACTTTTTGTTTCTGTTTTGTTCTACTCTAGTATATTAACCAAATCAATTTATATGCTTAGTTCTATAATTATTTCACCATCGTTATTTCCAGCTTCTTCCTTATTTTTTCCATATATTCCTCTATATCTGGATTTTATTTTCCTACTTGCCTATTTAAGTTCATCATAATTAATTTGTGTCTTCCTTTTTCATCTAATTCTTCTTGCAAATTCTTGGAAATTTCATTTTTTCAACATTTTCTTGCATTTTCATTTACGCCTTTCGCTACCCTTACCACCCATGTTTCACCATTCGTCAGTTTAGTTTCTACTATTAGTATTCGTCCATTTACGTATTTTTAATTTAATATTTATCATATTTGCTGCTATTGTTTCGCATTGTCAATTAACGGGTTCTAACGATTTTTCGAAAAATATCATGTAAGGCTATATTAAATCAATGTAGTTGCATAGAAAGATTCTCTACAAGATAAGCTAAATTAATACAGAACACACACAAAATTCGTGAAGTAGTGACTGATTTAGGAATAAGTGGATATAAAAAGTGGATGCACAAACAGCAAAACGGCCAAATCTGCCTAAGTATCCTCGTTCTCAAGATACTCAAACAACACGAGCCACCAAAGAGCATGGCCATCGCGCGGGTTTTTGCTCGACTTCACAAGGTGCAAGGCACATTAAGCCAGAAAATGCTGGGTGTTCATATACAAATACTACGCGGTCTAAGCCGAAATTCCATGTTAAGAATAATAATTCGAGTAACCGCGAAAGCCTCAAACACTATATATAACGTGAGAGTGACTTAATCACCGAATTCATATATTGATGGTTTTAGTTACTCTAAATTGCGCGATGAATTAATTGTTTTATTAATTATTTTTATGATAGCTCGTGAAATTACTTTTTTAACATGAGAACTCTTGTCCAGGTTGGGACATGCATTAATGTTTGAAAAAACTACTTAGAAATCAGTCGGTTTCTGTACTGTCTGTTTAGTTAACTGTTTAGTTAACCTCTGATTATATACAGTACTTTTGGATATCAAATTCTTATCTTCTCTCAGGTATCTAATTATTTGTTATAAATTACCATATTTGCTTTTTTTTGTCATCAATCTTGCTTTTCTTGTTCTAAACAGTGACTCTAGTTGCCATCATTTTCTTAGTAACTGCCTTAATTTTACATTTTTAAAACTAATTGCATATTACGTTACGTTTACTTGAAACTAACACCACAATATCTATCTACAGTCCTAAGTGAACAACGTTTGTCATATTACACAATTATGACTATTCCTTCTCGTTTGAATCGCAGAATTCAGGCTGCACTTACGTTCATGTTCGTACTCTTGTTGTTCATATAAATTCTACTTTTACACAGTCTAAAACTCAACATTCATGTCAACCCAAACATGTTCCGTAGGCTGCTATGCTGCATGATCGACTGGTTTGGCTTTTTCCAAGTGCTTATTTTAATCTTTTTAATGTATTAAATTTCTATTTATACTCGCCATAACCTAATTTTTCTATTACCTGTATGCTTTATTAATGTGCTTGTTCTTTTAGGTTGTACAGCTGCTCGTTCATAACTTTGCTGCTTCGTCGAGCTACTCATCATATTATGAGAACGAACAGAAAACAATGTGGTTACATTGTCACTGTCAAACTAAAAAAAATTGTGTAAATTTAGGCCCATTCTGGATTAAGGTTTTTAGTATTAGCTTTATTTATTAATTAAAAGCCAAGTAACATAACGTTAATGCAACTTTAGAATTATTGAATTAGCAAATATCAATAAGGGTAGCTGCTCCTAACTGCTAATACAAATATTTTAAAGTAAAGGTTTGGTGCAAGGTGTATTGAATATGGCTATCTCATACACTGATCAAAAATATCGCGAGAGCTCTCTGTTTTAATTTTGTTTTAATTGGGGATTTCTTAAACAAGAAGTTTTTACTGGTTTAAAAGATCTAGACTAACTGAAAAATATTATACTCGTAACACAACGCATGTTGCAAAAAAGCAAGAAGAAATTTAATAAGCAGATCTCGGGAATACATCGCCAGCAGAAACTTTAGATTTTATTAACTGAAATGTGAAAATGTAGCAAAGTAAATATATTACTCTTGCTACTATAAAATTTTTGAACCCAAAAACTGCAGTCATATATTTTCTGCTGTTCACAACTGTCGAGTCAACAAATTGCAATAACGTTAACATTTGCAATTCAGCCAAAAGAAAACTCCATTACATGCATTTTTGTCTGTTAGTGGAGTGCCACCCCAACTTTCTCGGGTTGTCAAATCTAAACGCTGACCCTACTACGTTTTCGGTCTTAGTTTATTTGATTAGGCCCTTTCAATATCCTTTGAGTTTCAAACCGTCAAGTTGTTTGCACTTCGCTTTAGCCTCAATCTCGGCAGTGTCGGATATTTTCCGTTCAAAATTTAGCAGCTGTTCTTCGGCGTGTTTGTTTATCCAGGGGCGGGTGCGGCCGCCCCGTGTAAAAATCGAGCTTTATCGTTGCTAAATCCGCAGGACAAAACTAATGTTCCGCCGCGAACTCGGGCGCGAGTTCCGAACCGGAGCGCAACTTTAACAGTTTTTCAATCTGTATTTATGCGTTTTTTGCTGAAAGCTCGCGACTCAATTGTTTGCATAAAATATTAGCCCTTTTATTTCGAGCAAGCGCCATGCCAAGTATGAAATATTGCAGGGCCTCCGGCCTTTTATTCGTTTGTAAATTGAAATCAGAACTTTAACCGCTTCGTAAAAACCTGTGGTCACCGAGGTTTTCCTCCATTTGTAAAGTTTCGCTCACGAAAATTCGCCCTTTTAAACTGCTCGCGCTCGCTGGCAATCGCAGAGGATGCGAATTTTTTCAGCGAGTCTGCTAAGACGGAAAAGGCTTTTTAGAGACAAAGGGAACCCTTTCCTGCCGCTAAAAGCCCTTTTCGCGAATCATTGTTCAAGGCCCGATTTAAAATTTATGTAGGTGACCTGGGACACGTCACATTTGGGTTATTCTCAGTGACGTCAGATCTGAACTTTCGTTCCGTGTGGGCTTTTGTAAAATAGTCATGTGTTCATTAACAAGTCGAAATCCAGTAGCATTCTTTGCATTATGTCAGTTTTAGCCCTGACTGAAGGATTGTTTTTTGCTTTATTCATAAGGTTAATTCCAAATTAGGAATGTAATTTTTAAATTTCTTAAATGGAAACTCTGGATACTGAAAAGGTTGCTTGACGCTGCTCTTTTTTTTGTGTTTTCACCATTAGACATATATATTCTATTCTAACTAATAAATAATTTATCTATGCGAGTTATCATGAACGACTATGAGACCGTGAATTTCGCCATTACGGATTAACGTGTTAATCAACGCCGAAAATTAAAAGGTATTGCGTGGCATCCTTCACAACACCTTAATAACTGTATAATAATAATGCAATCTGCAAACCACAGTATAACTGCAATAATACCATTCAGAAAAACAAGAAATTGGATAATTTTGGGCCTCTCTTCATGTATGCTTAGCAGTTTCCATTTACGGAGGAATTTAAATATCTATGTGTAACGCCTGATGCTAAAAGGCTTACAGGAAACTTTCATATAGGCAAATTAATGGCCAAAATAAGTATCACTATGCTGAGACGTGTTAAACTCAGAAAAAAGTATTGGCTCTACAGTTGATAATAAGGCACATGATATCACCTGGTGAACCTGGTGAAAGAAAGACAAACAAATCATAACCTCGAATTTGATATGTAATTTAGGAGATTGTTAAGTTATAACGTTATTTAATAAGCATGATTTTTGGTAATAAATAAAAATCATTCTGTCGCAAAACATACCTACTTACATTTAAAATTGAAATTTTGTAAATTATTAATTAAACGTTTTGCCAATTATGTTGGCTTCTTCAGTAATTTATTTAAGCATTACAAATTAGAGATTTATAACATTCTGAAAAGAGAAAAAAAGAATTAGCGAACAAATTAGGTTTTCCTTTAACTTGTGTACTTACGTGATTAGAAGTATAAAATTTGGATTTAGTTCACGACATTTTTCAATTTTTGGTCAGGATGTACACCTAAATATTTAATACCCTCTTCTAATGGGGTTGGTTGCGCGTCGCATAGTGAAGTGACGGGTTGTGTCTCTTTGACATTTTACTGTTATTAGTGCGTTAATAAAATCAGAGTAGGTAGTTTCCTTTGGTTACCATAGTGGGAGAAATGAGTTGTCATTATATAAATAAATAAAGAAAAAATTGGTTTTTGCTTACCATAAAAGGTTTTATTAAGATTGATGCCATAAGTTATCAGCTGCTTAATTGAGCGCAAACATTTTGGTCCTTCGAGCCGGATTTGAACCAGCGACCTATGGATCGTCAGCAGCGTTCTAGTGAAGATCCTGTGGAGCGCGTTCTCGGCCTTCATTGGAACGCTGCTGACGATTCATTTCGCTTCAAGTTGAATTTTCATCGGGTCAGTGCAGATGTAGTATCAGGATTAAGAGGATTCCCACAAAACGAGAAGCACTCGGTTTGGTGATGAGCTTGTTTGACCCTCTTGGATTTATTGGGAATCACACCGTAAAAGCGAAAATATTACTACAGGACGCGTGGCGCAGCAACATTGGGTGGGATGATCCCTTGCCTGCAACAACACACGATAGTTGGTTCAGTTGGTTGCAAGACCTGAAGGAAATAGAGAAATTTCGCTTACCCAGATGCTACTCCACCGCTTTTTCAAAGTCCCCCTGTGTTGAGCTGCATATTTTCTGCGATGCAAGTGAGTCTGCTTTCGCTGCCATCGCTTACTTTCGAGTGAAGTCAGAAGATGGGTATGAAGTACCTTTCGTAGCATCGAAGACGCGCGTGGCACCCTTGAAACCACTGTTCATTCCAAGGATGGAGTTACAAGCAGCCTTGATGGGAAGTAGATTGGCAAAAACCATCAAAGACGAGCATGAAAGAGCTATCAGCAAGACTTGGTTTTGGAGTGACAGTAAGACGGTAATTCAGTGGCTGCGCTCGAATGGATGTCGTCACCTACAAATCGTGGCGCATCGTGTAGGTGAGATTCAGGAGCTCACTGTTATCCAAGATTGGCTTTGGATTCCCTCTAATGAGAATGTCGCAGATGAAGCCACTCGTAATGTGAAGCCATCAAATTGCAACACTTCGAGTAGATGGCTGAATGGCCCAGAATTTCTGAAAAAACCAGAAACAGAATGGCCTAAAGAAACATTTAAACAATTATCAAATGATTAATCAAATATGACTGCAGAGTATTTGATGGCTATTCATGTAGAGGAACCGCTGTTTCAAGTAAAAAACTATTCGCTATAGATAAAGATGGTTCGCGTCGTTGCCTGGGTCAAGCGGTTTGTTAGATGTCTCAAGCTAAAGGTGAAGATTTTTGGACCGCTTGAAGTGTTTGAACTTCAAGACGCAGAAGTGTACTGGTTCAAGATAGCCCAGCGGGAATCTTTCACAGAAAAAATAGAGGCGTTGTCGTCAAATCGAAGTTTGAATAAAACAAGTAAACTTCTGCAGCTATGTCCATTTGTTGATAATGATGGTTTATTAAAAGTAAAAGGAAGGATACATGACGCGGACGTTCCTCGAGTAATGAAATTCCCGGTAATCTTAGACCCTGGTCATGATGTCACTAGAAAAATTATTGATTACTATCATAATGCAGCCAACCACATAGGGCAGGAACATGTGGTTAATGAAATACGGCAGAAATATTACGTACCTCACTTGCGAGCAGCTGTACGAAGTTCATGGTCACGGTGTCAGTTCTGTAAAAATGCCCGTGCCCAACCAATTGCGCCACAAATGGGAAGACTTCCTATAAGCAGACTGCAGCAATATACAGCCCCTTTCACTGAGACAGGTATTGATTACTTCGGCCCATTAGATGTAACTGTTGGTCGCCGGAGGGAAAAGCGGTACGGAGCCATTTTTACTTGTCTGACAACAAGAGCTGTGCATGTTGAGCTTGCACATTCGTTAACTACGGATTCGTGCATTATGGCGATCCGTCGTTTCATATCCAGAAGAGGATGTCCAATTACAATACACTCAGATAATGGAACCAACTTTCGTGGAGCTGATGTTGAGTTAAAGAAGTCACTTCTAGAAATTGACCAAAAGAAAGTAAAAGATAAAATGGCTCAGAAAGGAATAACATGGAAATTCATTCCCCCATCATCGCCCCACATGGGTGGTAGCTGGGAATCTCAAGTAAAGGCCATTAAGAAGGCACTGCATGCGACTTTAAAAGAATTGGCCCCAAGAAAAGAAGTGCTTCTTACCTTATTAGCTGAAGCAGAACATACGGTTAATAGCCGCCCTTTAACTTACGTAGCCATAGAACCTGGAAATTCAGAAGCCTTAACTCCCAATCATTTTCTTATTGGGAGATCAAGTAATGTACAGCCTGCTGGAGTCTTCACTAAAGAAGACATGACGCTGAGGAAGATGTGGCGCTATTCCCAAAGACTGGCGGACAGTTTTTGGAAGCGCTGGATTGCTGAATATTTGCCCACCTTGACCAGAAGGACACGATGGTTTCAGCTATCAGACCCACTATTAGAAAATGACTTGGTCTTAATCATAGATGGAGACCTACCACGCAATAAATATCCTAAAGGAATAATTACGAAGACTTACCCTGGTAAAGATGGTATAGTACGTGTGGTAGATGTAAAGACGGCAACAGGAACGTATCGAAGACCTGTTATTAAATTGGCTAAACTAGATGTCAAACGCGACGCGGGATAGGGTGAAGTTGAAAACTACACCGAGGGAGAGTATGGTTGCGCGTCGCATAGTGAAGTGACGGGTTGTGTCTCTTTGACATTTTACTGTTATTAGTGCGTTAATAAAATCAGAGTAGGTAGTTTCCTTTGGTTACCATAGTGGGAGAAATGAGTTGTCATTATATAAATAAATAAAGAAAAAATTGGTTTTTGCTTACCATAAAAGGTTTTATTAAGATTGATGCCATAAGTTATCAGCTGCTTAATTGAGCGCAAACAGGGGTCTAGGACGTTTCTACGCCGCCGGTTCTTCGCCGCCAGTTCACCGCCGCCGTGTCTACGCTAGTACTTAAATTTAAAGAAAGAAACAAGCGTTGATCAACACATTGACTGAAAAATATTATTTCAATTTATTATTATTGCATTACCTACATTAACGAAATAATAACTTAAAATAAAAATACTATTAAAAGTTTATTCTTATATTTACATAACTTAAAAATACTATTACAATTTGTAAAAATATAATGTCCTACAATTAAACAGAAAAAAATAATTAAACCATTTCATAATTGCTAGGCCACGTAAAGAGTCCAAAGGTTCCCTGTTGCCATAATCTAAACACAATTCTTCTAATAAGCTATTCGTATTGCAACACGTTGTAGTAGACTACTAAGATAGACAGTAGAACTATTAAGTAATAATGAGGGATTAAAATTTCCTATTAACTTGGTACGTAATCAGCAAAAATAATTTATGAAAAGTTTATGGCACATAATAATAATATATCTGGCGTAGAAACGGCTTACGTAGAAATGGCCGGTGGAGAACCGGCCGGCGTAGAAAAGGCGGCGATGAACTAGCGGCGAAGAACCGGCGGCGTAGAAACGTTCTATTCCTTTTCTAACGGATTCCATATTATTCCTTGATTATATTTATATACATGGTGATTTAAGATAGCGGCACGCCCCTGTTACTTCATTTAATATTGATATTAGAAAAATAATTTGTTAACAAAAGATGTTCAGAATTATATGCTCTATATTATTGTACATGTATTTTATTTCATGGCCTACTGAGGTTTGAGCAGTGGCATTCAACGTTTTTATTTTAAATGACACTCTGTATATTTTTTACATTTTTTCGGAAGAACTATCTTTTTTCTATACGGTGCTATAAAAATATTGTGCTGTTAGATGAGAAAATTGCACCGTTAAATACGATTGAAGATGAAAGTGTCCAAATTTAGCAACTTCATCTAGTAGCCATCAAACAAAACAGTGAAAAAAATAGTTGTCACATTTTTTTTGTTTTGACGTTTCCATAACTCAAAACCGAAATAATAAGTGCATTTACAATGGCTAACCACGTTCATTTTTCAACAAACGACTTGATAGGTATGATTCTAGTAATCGGTGAATCCAATTGTGTCATTAAGAGGGCTAAACGTTTGTATTTAGAAAAATTTCCTGATAGAAGGCAACCAAGTAGAGAAGTTTTTCGAAAAACTTTAAGAAGATTTCGCGACACTGGATCCGTTCAATATCAGAAACGTCAGCAAAATAGATTTGTAATTAATGAAGACGTTGAAATAGATGTCTTAGGCGCAATAAACGTCAATCCACATATCAGTACGAGAAATTTGTTATCAGAAACAGGTATTAGCCAAACCGCAATTGTTCGTATTATCAAAAAACACAAATTTTATCCTTATCATTTGTGTCTGACGCAACAACTCACAGACGACGATTATGTGAGTCGGACAAATTTTTGCATTTGGTTAATGAACAAATTCAGAACAGAGATGCACTTTTTACGAAACATCTTTTGGACTGACGAGAATACCGGTTCAGTGAATCGACACAATCTACACTATTATGCAACCTAAAACCCTCATTGGATGAGAAATGTTGATAACCAGCATACCCCACTACAGCAGGATGGTTCGAACTTTTTTAAATCGCGAGTTTGGTGCAAAATGGATTGGCAGAGGCGGCCCTGTAGCTTGGTCCCCAAGGTCTCCTGATTTAACGCCACTAGATTTTTTCTGTGGGGTCACGTAAAAAATATTGTGTACAGTACAGCACCTACTACTCCTGACGACATGAAAATAAGAATTAAAAATGCGTTTTCCACTATTACTGCTGAAATGTTAAACAGTGTTAGAGACAATCATATTATGCGTTTACAAGCTTGTATTGACCAGAATGGGGGTAATTTTGAACATTTAGCAAATTAGAATAGATTTTAGGTGTTTTCATTTTGGTTATGTCTTTCCATACTTTCTTTTGTATTCATAGAATAAATTGTTTATCAATAAAAACTTTTGATACATTATTATTTTACCACCTTAACGGTGTTATTTTTGTCATTTGACTCCATAACAAAAAATGTTACAACACATTTTTTACTGTTACTGCCACGAAACAAGGTTACTAGATGAAGTTGCTAAATTTGGATATTTTTCAACTTTAATCGTGTAATTTTCTCGTCTAATACCACAATATTTTTATAGCACCATATAGAGAAAAGATAGTTCTTCCGAAAAAATGTAAACAATATACAGGGTGTCGTTTAAAATAAAAAAGTTGAATATCCCTGCTCAAACCTCAGTAAGCCATGAAATAAAATATATGTACAATAATATAGAGCATATAATTCTGAACATCTTTTGTTAACAAATTATTTTTCTAATATCAATATTAAATGAACTAACAGGGGGGTGCCGCTGTCTTAACTCACCCTGTATAGTGAGCAAAGCTGCTTTGCTATATCGCTTGAGTGTAAAGATCTTCGCCTCCGTTTTTGTTGGATTTATTGTTATACACCATTTCTCAAACCAATTCATTAGTCCATGTGCGGTGTCATCCGCGAACATGGCGAGTTGTATGCCCTCAGGTTCTTCAATATAATTTGTAAAAATTTTAAATAGTATCAGGCCTAGAACGGATCCTTGCGGAACACCTGCGCCAATACTTTTCCAATCTCAGAGCGTTGAATTCATGCGTATTGCAAATTTTCTATTCTTAAGGAAAGATACAACAATCTTGAACAAATACATTGGTAATCTTATTTGCAACAGTTTCAGTATTAGTCCATTGATCCACACGGTGTCGAAAGCCTTTGCTACGTCTAAGAATAGGATTGGTGTGAACTTTTTATTTTCGTAATTCTCCTCAATGGTTTGTGTGATCCGCAGGAGTTGATAAACCGGCAAATGTTGGTTTCTAAACCCATACTGAATCGCAGGTGGTATTCTGTTTGTTGTTAATAATTCGCTTAGGCGTGCTTGTATTGTTTTCTTTAGAAGCTTAGACAACGTGGGCAATATGCTAATTGGCCTATAACTATCCGTGAGGTGGACATCTTTTTTAGGCTTTTTAAAGAGAAGTATATGGATTTTTTTCCATTCTTCTGGAAAATAGCTCATGTGCATACATGCATTGAAAACGATTGTTAAATAAACAAGACACGTCTTTGATAAGTTTTTTAATATGCTGTTTGTGATCATATCATAAACTGGGGCTTTCTTGGTGGAGAGTTTGTTTATGTAACATTCCAATTCGGAGGGCGACACTGGATTTTCACAGTTACTATTTTCGTAATTTGTATTTTTAACTACCTCCTTCGTTTAGTTAACAGACTCTAGATTACCTGTATTTTCCAGTTTTTCAACAAATACTTGCCACTTTTCTTGATCAGTTTCATAAGTTTGTTACGCTCATTTTGTCATTTTCCATATAATAGTTGAAATAATTAATCATATTCGGCAATTTACATTTATTTCGTAAAAATACAATTATTCTACCTAACTGGATAGGGAACTCTAATAACATCAGTCTTAATTTTGAACAAAGGAACAGTTCTGTTTATCAGCTTGGCACATACGCCTGCACTCTTATAGTTTTTCTTCTTTTTTCGAATTTTGGAACATTTTGATAACCTGAGATTGTGGACTGCTTTGGCCAATTTTCATTCTTTTCCATCCCGGATTCGGTCGGGTGAAGTTGGTTCCATGGGTGCCTTTTGCTTCGTTAAGCTTTAGATATAGCTGTCTTCATTATTTTGGAAGGACATGTAAGGCAAGGTGACCCTCTGGAACGCCAGGAGAGCTTTTGTGTGTTGCTGCCAGGCGTTCGCTACGCTTTTTAGCGGTTTTGTTGGGCCTCCTCTCCGATCGGACTAGGCGTAAAGCTGTTCGTCACCACTAGCAGGTTAGTTTCGGCTTCTTTTCTTCAGCGCGGTTGTGTACCTAGAAATTTGTATTTTTAGCTTTTTTATTTTTCGCCCTGGAAATGCGTTTTTATTACCTGGATTGGTTCTGTTCGTGTTCGTGCATTTGGTTATGCCTCAATCATGCGGTGCTCCACGTGCCGGTTAGCCGCTTGTCTCTGTAGCCTAGATTTGCTGCCCCTGCGAGCGCTACCCATTAGCACATGCCGAAGTTTATCTGCGGCCTGGGGCGAGGCCGTCCCCTTTGGTCACATTTCCTTCAGCAGTTCGGCCCCCACGTGCAGTGTGAATCTGAGGTGTATTAGCATTTTAGTTTGTATTGTACGGTTATTGGGATTGATTTGCATGTCCTTTGAATTGCTATATTGGTAATTTGTGCATATCAATTTTGGTGTCCATTTGAGCTATTAGATAGTGAATTAATTAGTTTACTTACCTGTGTGTACAGCAGCCAGTGTAGTTTGCTTGGATTTGTGTGGCGGCTGCTCCTGTAATCACTTTTATTTAGACGTAACGTCGTGTATTGCATTAACCTCGCTGTCTATTCAACCTTGCTATTCTGAAGTGTCAAAATTTATTTGAACTGTTGTTGCTTTGGTGCCGCCTACGGGACTTTTGTTGAGATTATCTATCTTACCGTTTTTGAATTTTGATAGTCTAGTTTAGGGTTTAAAATGCCCGCAAGCAGTACTACTTAGAGCTTCAGGGAATACTTTATGACTTTCCTTTAGGACCTAGCAACCCCTGTGAGATCTCATAACCTGCTGGTACCACCCCGTCTAAATTTTGTGAGCCGTAAAGCTAATTTATTAAACCAACCATCGGGGTTAAATGTTGGCCTTACACTTTTTGCTTGCGCTATTCGCACCCTTGGTTTTTCACTCTGCTTAACGGAGATTAGTTGCTTATTTAAAGCCTTTTTTGATTATGTTTGTAGGTTAATGTAGTCATGCCTCGTGTCGTGTCGGTCCCCGCTTCACGGTGAACGTCACTGGTTACACGTTTAGACATGCTACCGCGTATATTTGATTGATATAGGTTTTGAGTACTATTGAGGTGCTTACGAGTTACCTACCGCCCTTCAGGCTGATTTAGTTGTTATGGCACCATGCGTTGGTTTCTTAGGTCAACCGTGATATGTATTTGTAATTTTTGGTTGTGATAATATTATTGGTAATTACTGTGATAGATTTTTATTGATTGATACTATGTATATTGGTGGTATGTGTTTTGTGTGAATTCGTTGTTTTAATTTCCGCACTATAGAACCAAATAAAGATTGTTACTAGCTATTGATTCCGTTGTTATTTTGATTTGTCTGGTATAGCTCTGACCTTGGGGAGGTCCGACCAAGGATTTGTCGACGTCGAGGACCTGGCGCCCTCTCCCTTAGTTTTATTTTTCAGAGTAGCTGAAACCCCGACCCTTCTCGGCGAGTTAGCCAAATAAAGCCTATATTTACCAGCCGGTAAAATAACAAGTACAACTTTCGTCACCAGGTAAGGCCAACCCTTCAATCCTTAGCCACAAGTTTCTCCATTCGTTCTTATAAAAGGCATTGTTTGTGGTTGTTGGTGTTGTTTCCTGGTCGCCTTCCACATTGTACCATCATTAGCTTGGAGTTCTTGTAGATATGTTTGATACTTATCGATTCTGTATTGATCTATATCTCTTCGTAATTGGTGTGTGAGTTTGTTGAGTAGTGTTTTGCCTAGTGCCTAGTGGGTTACGCGTGCTTTGCCAAAGTCTCCGCACTTTATTTTTCTCTTTAATTTTATGGAGAAGGTTGCGTGGTACATGCTCAGGAATTGAGTTGCGTTGATTGACAATATAGGTTGTTGAACTTTCAAGTGAATTTTTAATTGCCTTAGTAAAGTCATCTATGGATTTATCTATATTGGAATTAGAGTCTAGGTTTGTAGGGCACTTGATTTGCTTGTCAATGACATTTCGAAAATATTCTCAGTTGACGGGTCCCTTAATCAGTTCAGCGATTTTATTGATTACTTTGACATTTTGATCGAAAGTGATGAGCATCGGCAGATGATCGGATGTAAGCTATATTAAAGTATGTTTTACGACAAAATGATTTTTATTTATTATCAAAAATCATGCTTATTCAATAATGTTATGACTTAATAATCTCCTAAATTACATATCAAATTATAAACAAAGTCATATAATTTTGAATTTTTTTTATTACCTCGAATGTTGCTCTGAAAAACCTCTTGTTTTTGCCACCCTCGCATACTAGGTACCTTTGGGAGGAAAGCCAGAACATAGTAATAGAGAATTGGAGGCAGAGTTGAAGCGCCAAACAATACGAGTATCCGGAACGTTATGAATGATCACCATATTTTTGGGACAATATCCGATATATCCTGTTTAATTTTAGCCATTTTTAATTAAAATTCAACTAGGGAAATAGGAAGTGAATAAACGCCATATTGCAGAGATTGCCCCAGTTCGGTCTATGGATTATCCAAAAACGTAGGAGGATCTAGAAGCTATCGCTTAATCACGACATTACGATCTTCCAGGCAAAATTACATACCATTGAACTGCATGTACATCACATGCTATATCAAAATAATAGCAGATAGTCGGGCAACTTTAAAAATTGTTGCTCTGCAGAATCTATTCCAAAGTAATTTGAGGCTACTGTAACGTTTATTCCGTTCGGCGAACGGCCTTGTTTTTGGAATTGATCAGAGAAAGCGTACATATCGTGAAATCCCTTTTGATTATCTCGTTTGCCAAGTGGAGAAATTTATAACAATTCACACTTTATGTAACTAGATCACATTGGAACGGCACATATTGTACAATTTGGTGATATACTCAAGTCTCGCTTTGTCAAAACATTGATTTTGACAGAATATAAGCAAGTCACAATAGATCTACACCAAGCCTAACTTCAATGCTTAATGTTTGCCGACCAAAACTATTTTTTCGTTTGAAAATTCATTCAGAAGCGTTTCCGAAACTTCTATTTTAGATATGTCTTTTACACAAGCCACGAGCTACTTCAGTGGTCTAGAACTTCGGTGAAACTCGTGATACCAAATTTAAAGCCAAAATTAAACTATAGTGACTACATGGGCACATTTGAGGACCGGCTAGCTAATAGTGAAGACGTGTGGTTCATTACAAAAGCTTAAATTTATTCATCAGCACAAAAAGAGCGCCAATGAGTATTTACACAACAAATGTGCTCAAATCGGAACGAGAATTTATAAACTCAAAGCTTAGTCAAAATTACAGCACCCTGACATGCAATAAATATCTTAACCAGATCATAATGTATAATCACAATAACATTACGTTAAAAATACAATCTACATGGATTATTCAAGTTTAAACATTACTGACATTGCTATAGAAAGTTAAACTTCGATGAGGTCTTAGGTGAAACTGATCGGAAGCGCTGGCGCTGAGGCACAACTCAAGAATAAATCCAAATCATCACACAATATGTAAAGGTAAAGTTCGAGGAGCCAAAGCATTCAACCCTAATCGTGGAAGCGTTTATAAGTTAATGAAATAGCTAATAAAGTACACAAACTAAATGGTCGCCTCCTCAGTGGAACTACTTTCTGAATAGCTTATTAGTTCATTGGTAACAGCAGCAGAGAACTAGCTCCTAGACACATTGCTAGCTCTTAGGACACAGCAAAAGCCTAAGCCAAAATGGCCTTACGAACGGGACAAATGGTAGCTTACGGAAGCAGCGGACTGAACCCTGACAACATGTGCACGATACAGGAAAAGAACATGACGGAATCAAAAGCTGCTCAAATATCTCGTTACGGAAATAGAGCAGCATCAAAACAGCTCAGTACGGAATCATGGCCGGTTTGAAACAACTAGAAATACCCCGAAACGTTAAACTGATTCAAATGGCCACATGCAACTTACCATTAAGTTCGAAATCGGGCTGACAAATAAAGGCATCTTTTCACCCACAGATATTAAAATTAATGACAAAGAAATCGCTAACGACTGGTAAAGAAAAGGAAACGCGATCGCATCGACAAGGCGGACAAAAACAGAACGACGGCACGGCTCATTCAAATAATAGGCCAATGACTCCAGTTCGAAATACGTCGCTTTTTACTAAACACTCAGCAGCGCTCACACTATGGTCATGCAATTTCGAACATACACTAGGTATTTCTTAGATTTAATTTTTGGAAATTCATTTTCGACATGCCTGCTGTTTCAATTCCAATAGTTCCGGATAGATTGCCTAACATTGGTTTGTCCATTGGTATTAATTTATTCATTCGTTCGTTATCTAAAAATCTTCTGATTGTTTAGAGCTGGAAAATATTATAATTAAATATAAAGCTCTGATTTTTCAACAATCACCTTTTAGGGTTTTTTGGCAATATAGAGCTCTGTTAGATTGATATATATTGTTTGTAAAACGACTTGACAAACGCAAATTAAAATCTTAATAGGAAAAGATCAAACCCAAATCAGGAATTATATGTCTTTTATACTTTTGATGAAAAAAAGTTGCATCTAGATTCTATTGAGGCTACCAAGTCGTGAATCTATTATTAGCAACAGATTTGGATTGCGATATTGATATTAAGATATATTCGAAACACTCCTTTGTAAAGTTATAAACACAGTAATTGTAACTCCCAACTGTAACTGTACTTTCTAATATAAAGTTCTTGTAGCACTAGAAAAATAAAACAGCAAAACTTAGGCAGCATATTGTTGATAGAATACACAATGGGCAACATTGTACAAAAGAGTTGGCGAAGTTGCGCTCTCGTTCTGAATGCATCAGTAGTTTCGTTAATGTTACTATAGCTAATTCTACCAATTTGTACTTGTATACGGTTGAAATATTAAATTAATTTGGTTATTTTGCTTCGCATTTTATTTATTTTCGTGTGAATGATGCAGAAAGCTAATATTTAATATAACGATAACGATATATCAATCTAGGTAGAGATAGTTTTACCAAATTGCATAATTTTTTGAGGTGAAAACTGCATCACAAAATATTGTTGTCATCCTGGTTGCTTGTTTGAAGCAAGACAAGTATAACTGTAAGTGATTGTCTATGATATTATAACGTTTCTCTACTCTAGCACAAGTACCTAAAATTGATCACGATAGCTTATACACCCACATTTTCCTTTACGTGTAAATTAAAACAATTCCATGAGGTTAGAACCTTTAAAATTCGTTTAGTTGCAGTTTTTCTCTTGGTATTGGCATCTGTAATAATAGGAAATCAGAGTACATATAAAAATGTATCAACACACAAACTAATTTCCGGCAATCATTGCAAAGTTGAACATTAAATATTCCTTTTCGAAAAGATACACCCTAATAACTGGATGCATCACCAACATTGTTTTCATTATCATGCTCTAAAACAAATTAAGTCAGCAACGAAGTTTAATAAAGACATATCATAGCCTGATAGCACCAGGAGAGAATACGTTAAAATGTCAGGAGGTAATGCAATTTCCGATTTTTACAGTACAGTAAATTTAGATTCATGTCATATTTTTATTTAAGAAAGTAAGAAGCCATTTGTAGTTTTACGATCGCACGCACTTTTGGTAGTCGTATATTCACATCTATTTACGAGAACTTTCAGTAACTTTTAGGAAACACATTTACGACCCATGTGATGGGCTAAAAAATGCAAGTGCCTGTTTTTCAAATAATCATTATAGCAATCTAAAATAAAAAAGGAGCATTTTGCAAATTCAGCATTTGAAATTGCTATAATCCGAAATTTAACACATCCAAAGGTATTTAAAAATCTACAAATAATTGGTTCTATCAAATACGTCCAACGTTAAGCTTTTCATACATAACTATGAGTTAGACGAACATCAACGTGTGTATCATAAACTATTTGCCATTGTTTCTACCGTTTAGAACAACCATTAATGCATTGCATAATTGGTGCCAATAGGGCGATGACCCTAATGCTACACTGTCAACAGTAGGCACGTAATTGTAATTCATGATTACACCTGCATATCATAATAGGACGAATGAGATTGTTACATTGCAAGGATGTGTAAATTTGAACGGCCAGAATACCACCCCTTCAGATGCTTTGTGGTATTCAGAGCCGTTTGAGTTGAATCTAAGAGACAGTTTATTATATTATAAGCGTCTTTTGGTTTGATGGGGGATAAATGCAAGTTTTTGTTTTAAATATTTATATTTAAAATATGCCTCTAATTCAGTCAGATTTTTTTCATATATCTCATACAAGAATGTTGTCATAGTAATTATTTTCAGGTTTGTGTAAAACTGACCGGTTGTCGTGTTCATCACAGTACTACATTCTACAAAATTGTTTTTGTGAATTTCAAGAGAATGTAATAATTTTGTGATTAGGCGTTAAATATGTTTTTTTTATTATGGAGTTGGATATTTCGTAGTTATTTGTGGATTGATTTTTAAAAGAAAACAGTTTTGGGTACTGCATGAGTAATTTAAGGCATCTAGTATTTTTTCTGTTACTTAGAAGATCTTGTAATCATAAAAATTCATTCTGTTCGATAAGGTAAGTTTATACGTATTTCATATAGGTATGTATCTAACGAATTTCGAGGTATGTTTACATTATTTGGATTCGGAATGACCTTTTATATGGTTATTTTTAGATTCGAAATATCTAATATTATTATTTCATATTTATAATTCCTGCATTTTATTTGAAGTTATCAAAAAACTCATTCTGAAAAAGTATAGTTATCCATTCTTATTTTTAAATGATATAAAATTGTTGCGAAATGTGAAGACTGTATACGACTCGTTCTTTAAATGTCATTTGTAGCTTAATGCATTAACGTAAATACTGTGACGCTTGCTCCTGTATTAAATTTTTATTATAAATAAAATTTATTTAAATTTAATACATAGCCTAATTAAGCGCTGCATCAATTCAATGCGTGAACTGGCGATAAGAAATCCCATCCGCGAAGCGCAGTTGCGCTGAAGGACCGATCGCGTCGTTCCCCACTCCAGTAGAAGCTAGGGCAAGTACCCCGATAACGAGGGAGAAAAGATATAAAAGAAGACGGCACTAGAGAATATCCGAACTTGAGTCTACCGGTCCTGATCAACAACACACCAGCCCCAGTCCTAAACCTTCCGCTTCCTTTCCTGATCTCAAATCCGTTCCTCCCTGGGTTTTCTGATCTGGCAACTGTCTAACGGAGCAGACCTTCATTACTTAACAGTCCCGGCTTTATGGGAAATGACATGCTGAACTTTTAGCTCTGAATACAAACGTTTCCGTAAAGGCTAAGCCGCTAGAATACGATTTTACCTTGGTTGTTAAACTTTCACGGAAAATCGAATCCTTGGGGCTAAAACCCTCGCTTGGCTGATGAACTGTCTTGCAGGGTTAACCGCTTAAAGCAAATCTCGACCGCGTAATCCCTAAGCGCAAATACCGGCGCCTAGAAACATTTCACCGAGATGTTTTAACCCGCTCCTTAATATCTATTAACATACCTGTAATAATTCACGTAAGAACCCGCAGATACCTGGTGCAGCATCCGCTCAGAGGTCTAAGACAACGCTGAACCAGCAGGAGAAGTCGCCCGCCACATATTAGCAATGTCGCGGCCGGAGTCCTCGGCCAGCAGCGGCCAAAATTGCAGACCGCTCTCGGACTAATCACAAACGTAAAATTACACTTTTGCGTTATTCTGAGAGTCACGGATTTATATCCAAAGGCACCGCTACAGCTTACTTCTGCAAATTCACCACATCGGAATCCCAGGTATTGTGTAATCTTAGTATCTTACGCATATTTTGGCAAAGCGAGGAACGTAAACAAAACTCTGACATTTTGAGCACTTCATATCGCCCAGGGCGACGTCACCGACCGACGCAAGAGATGCAACCCTAAATTCACACTCCAGCCCGATCCCAAAAAGGATAAAGTCTACGACACTCGATCCGGATGTGTTACTTGGGTTGCGGACGGACGAGGAACAACGAAATACATTCCCAGAAGAGATCATTTAATATTGTATTAATGTACAAATCACTTATTTACGAATTTCCACTTATTTTGTAACTACAGTTAAAAACAATATATGTATTGTAATTACAAGGTGTTTTTCTGATCTTAAATATATATTTGAGTTTGAGCAAACCCTGCCTCCGATTTGAGCCAACCCGAGGTAGAAATTTATAACCCCCTTCTCAAGGATCTAGAAACTTTTGAAACGTTACAATACCATGTATAAAATCACAGTCAAAAATGTTTTCAGATTAGTACGATTACGGACCTCGACAGTATGGTTTCTTTAACTTGCCATCTATAATAAATGCAACAATTACCTTGAGTTTTAATATCTATTATTGTTTATGGATATTAAAATTGTGAGAAAATATTAAACATTGTTTAAGTTTTTGCAATTGCACCTGAAACGTGAAAGAGTTGACATCAAAACTTTCCAAGGGCAAAATGACGATTATAAAAATTAAAAACATATATGGTGCTCTAATGTTCAGTAAACACGATATTGCTTTTGCGATACAGGCCAATTGTGTGCTTCTGTCATATCTGAACCAGAAAGTTACATAAATTGATCTTAAACGTTGGTTCGGAGAAATACCGGATATGGTAGTGAACGAAATTCGAACTACTCTGATTGTTCTCTTATACCCTTCGAGCGGCGGCCAAGCAAGGGTCAGCTAATAACGCCAAAGCTAGAGCGGGGGTTTAGCCAATGACATCTGCCAGAGCAGATATGGAGGTCTCCGCGAGATAAGCAAGGTAATCAGAAATAAATACATCGAGAATGATATGATCAGTGGGTACATATTATGGGATAAAGAAAGAAGCACAGATATAAGACACAAATACAAAATAGACGATATAGAGAGATGAACAAGAAAACGAAGACGTGAGTGGAACCACAACAATGACAGAATGAAAGACCTCAAAAACATGGTGGAATAGCTGACAGCTCACGTCACAAGGAATAAAACAAGAAATATAAAAAAATCTATATCAAAAAGGAAATTTCTCTGCTAAATACCAGACTAAGGAAAAGAGAAAATTGAGCTATCATACTAACATCTTTCATAATGGTGACCTCTATTCAACGCATTAGACTAGCCACCAGTCCAGGGTGCGTCAAAAGATGGTTTATAAAATGTGATAGTAACAGGCTCTGAATCTATGTTAACACAAAGAAAAGAAGCTTAAGACAAGTCGTACATACGTATACTGGATAAGTGTAAAATGAAAATTAACTTGATATGATAACACAATCTCAACAATAAGAGTAAGTATGTAGCAAATAAAAGACTACAGGGCATGAAGAATATATTTGAATAGGTATAGCCGATGCCAGCAATATCAAAAAGATTCCTAAGGGTGTTTATGTTCGCTTCCTGCTACTAAATACTATAGCGAGGCGATTAGGCGAGCAGTTGCAGACAAAGCCGCCTAATAACTTAATCTCGGGAAAAATGTATATTGCGATCGTTTTTCAAGCCTTTATTAACCGTGGATGCAGTTCTATCATTTCATAGCGGCTGATTTATACGTGGCCCACCTCTCTCATTCCTAACGCGTGACTTGATAAATGTTGCCCCTATCGCGCATATCGGTTAGGAACCGTTCGGAGTCTTGGTAATTACACAGCGTTGCGATAGCTAAGTTGATTGAACGTACCCTCCAGGGCGAGGAGCTGAACGTACCCGCCATCCGGGAAGAATTTATAGTGCAATTTACAGTTGGAGTACCGATAATGTCGCGTATGAGAATGGAATCCGCTATCTTGAATGTCACCGCGGTTTTTCCAGCGGCCGCTAAATATCAGGATATCAATTAGCGTTTTCTCGGATAATTTAGTCCGAGATACTCGGATCCTGGCACCGGAACGCCTGTCAGCGTTACGTCTCTATGCAAAGCATTCTGGCCTCTTTCCGCCGATAGGCGTTCGAATATGATAATGATATTTTATGCGGAATTAGATAATCTAAATGAACGGAATACTTCTGAGAATATCTGCTAGGACTAACTGTTCTGCGTTTTGAAAAACTTCACGGAGCAAGTTTCTGGACTTACCGTCGCGTCGTGTAAAAACTACGATCTAAACCAGCTCTCTTTGAAATTTTAAACCAGTTTGGCATTGAAATCGTAATTTCCTTGGAAAATAGAACAAAAAAATGTCTTTTTGAACCTTCAAATACGATAAAAATTTGAACTGCATTCCAAGAGTATCACAGAAGACTAATTATACTCATGATAACATAAAAAATTGCATACTCATAAACCAAACGACAAACATTTTCTAGTATAAGTAGATTATATTCCAATTCAATTAAATAGGAAACATTATGTGCTGATTTTAACGCATTGGAGTTAATTTGATTCACTTTTACGGATGATTGAATTATTCTCGATCCAATCAAATCAAATCAAAATAGTGTCGCTACAAAATTTAATTGGAAAAGCTTCCAATATTCTGCCCGCCAATAGATAGCAAATATCCAGCCTGTTTTTGCTTTTATTGCAATTTTGTGAACCGGATGCTCCTAAAAAGCTTGACAATATTTTGCTGGGGATATTTTATACAGTGTACACAATGTAAACAAAAAAACATCAAATAATCACAGGATCTGAAACTATTCTTGAGGGTGTATAGTTAATTTAAGTTTATTGAAAAAAATGTTTACATTATTGTCTACAAAAAATAAACAAAATGGCCCCTATTAACTTGTCTGCAACACTGAATACGACTCACAGAAATCCTTAACCGTTCAAACACTTTTTCTGTGTTTTGAACTGCTTGGCAAATGTCAATAACTCGTTTCCGGCAAGGTTTTACACTATTTACTGGAATATAGTGAAGTAGATTTCTGATGTTTCACTTTTCTGCAAATTGGATTAGAAATGTGTTAAGCACATGTTTCAATTTGTACGGTGCTATCTCCGCCAGAAAAGATTACGTAACATTATCTGGTCGCAGCAAGCTTGTGCTGATTGCACCAGGTTGTAGTTGGGGGCCATAAATGCACGGGTTTGCGCAAATCTGTTTTCCCTAGCTGAGCAAAGTGGAAGAAATCCCCAAACGAGCATAAAAGGCGATGCTCAGGCAGTCATAGCCTCTTTATCCTTTTTACTATTCCCATTCAGACTTGCATCGAGCTCCAGCCGTGAGCAGTCAGACCCCACAGCTAGCTTCCAGCCTCGTTTAATTCTGCTAAACGAGTAGCACCCAGTGCAGCACCCGGGATAACCACGTGAATTGTTTCATCTTATGAAACAAGCTCGCGTAAGTCAAGTTCTGAAGCCAACTGCTCCCCGAGAAGTAGAACTGCCCAGAACCTAACCTGACCTGTACCTCCATTACACAACCCTGTGTAATGGAGGTACAGGTCAGGTCTCGTAAATGCATCACGCTGCGGGATGTAACAGTAGAGATCAAAATAAGACAAAAAGTTCCTATAAACACTGGTGCGGAAATGAGTTTTAATGGAGCTACAGCCCAGAAAAGTGCAATAAAAACACGTATTTTATTTAATTAAAATAATACAGATAAAACAAATTTGATCTACACGATTTTATACTCTGAATTAGATAATTATGTAATAATTTTTATAGTCAAATGATTTGTCAATCAATGTGAATAATCAAAAATGTTAGACCTTTTTGCATAAAACTTCTTACTATTTTTTTGGAATCATTGCCAGCACTAGTTTTCGAGCTCCTTTAAAACGCATTTAGCGGACCTATGTTCATAGGAACTTTTATCTTATTTTGGTGAATACTATCATCCCTTCAAGTTTGTTACGCTTGTAACCCTGTTACACCCTGCGACATATAAAACCGCGCCCTGCGCTTTGACATTAGCCCAGCAAAATTTGCTACGAGAGTCGAATTTGGCTAGAGCTAGAACCTGTGGCAAATTAAGAGCGCGATTAGGGAGCCGCATTTCACTTAGCTCGTAGCAAAGTCTTGGCCCGTGTTCCAGCGTGAACCACCAAGCGCATGCAGAACGGTACCGAAAGTTGCTATATTCTGAGCCTTCTGCGGGCTCGACCTATAGATCTCTTTGCCGCCTCGCCAGCACACAGCAACGGCACCGGAGAAACGCCTGCAGTCCAGCACATGTTAGGGTGAAAACGTTTATTCCACTCTCCCGATTCATGCACCCTCAAAATACCCGAATCCGAAACGTTTAAGGTAAAATACACCTGCCATTAACCATATGATTTCAGGTTGTGCAAGTGGGAGCAGCGCTCAACATGCAGTCGCTCTAGAAAACCCGCAAAGATGCACTTTGGGTTGCCGTTTCGTTGGACGTTGAGAACTGCAGAAACTTGCATCCCCGCCCACAGAAAAGTATTTAGTTTGGTTGTATGTTTATACATTTGATTCAAAAGACAGATTCTATTTATTTTGCACATTATATTTAAGAAGCAACCTTATTTATACAATTGGCTCCATATAATAACTCTAGATACAGACTTTGGGTTCTTGGTTACCTTGTGACTTTGTAAACAGTAATTGAAATAAAATTAACCAACGCCAGAGCGATCGTTGCAGTTCTAAATCAAGACATCGAATAGGTAATGTCGTTGGTGATCAATGTCAGAGGCTACTTTGGTTTTGCTGTGACTATGCACCGTTAGTTCCTGTAGTGCTTTGTTTTGTGCTTTTTTAGCATTTCTATTGTAACTTCATCTTCTCTCGATGGGTTTTCATCTGTTTTATGGCCCTTTCATATCATCTAGTTAGATAATGGGTATTTCTTTCGCATTTACATTCATTATCCGTTGCCTTCGATTTTATTGCCGTCTTTTACTATTTTATTTTTCATTTTGCTTTTGAATGGATTCTCATAAAAAAATTCTTTTGTTTTTACAATATGTTTCTTCTGGTTGACTAAGATTCATCTCTAGGCTTTATTATTTCTTGCTTTTCAAGGGTTGACCTTCTATCTTTATTTATGCCTCTATTCTTGTTTGTTCTCTGAGATTAGCATTTCGGTCAACGTTTAACAAGTTTAATAATATTATTCTTTTATCACAACCATTAGCATACTGCAGTTTTATAGAAGTTAAGGCTAGAAGAGATACGTCCATGGTTTCGGAAGTCTGACGAAGAAGTCTAGACTACAGTGCGTCACAATGTTTGAGAGCAGAAAAAGATTTTTTTAAGAACGCAATTTAGAACGCGTTCAATGTTGGCACAATATAGGAACAGTGCTTTATCACGTAAAAGAGTTTGTTTGCAGATCGAAAAATTTAAACTGGCCAGAGGAGTGTGACGCACTGAGAGGGAGCAGGACGCCCGTCAACCTCCACTACGGACGACAAGATTCAGAAAGCTCAAGAGATGGTTTTGGAGGATAAGCGGGTTACCATCGATGGACGTTTTCTTTGAATATTAGCCTTGGTTCTGCCCATCAAATCATCCACGACGAACAGGAAGCGGTGCAAAACTAGGTTTGCAACCAAATTTATGGAAAAATACAGAATAAGAAAAATTAATAGATATGCTGCAGAAAGGATTTGAAATAAGTGAAAATAACCAGTTAAAATAGACATTATATCTAAAATTAAAGTCGTCACGAAAAGTTTGCACTCGCTTCAGATGAAGCCAAAAATAGATGCTACGTGAACAAGCAATTACTGATAGCACAAAGTTAGTTTTGAGTGAGAAGAAAGCCCAACGGCCTGTTCTTATTGGTTTTAATGAGAAAGCGCAGTCGGAGCTTGATCAAATTAAATTAGAGTAGGTAACTGGAAAGAATGTTAATGAATAAGGTTACAAAATACAGAACTTTTCTGACAACCACGATTATAGAAATTTACCCAAAGCTATTTAAGGACCGTGCATAAAAGATATATCCCATAAAAAACCTAAATGGAAGTCTTCTGCACAATGAAGATGAAATAAGATTGAGATGAAAGGAGGTCAATCAGAACAACGAAGTTGATCAAGCAACGTTCTAATTAATCCATCAATACTCAACATTAGAAAATGTTAAGGACCTAATTTCCTTAAAAGAACTTAAAACAACTTAAAAACACTAAAGCAGTAGGCCTCATGGCAGACGAAATGATTAACCGCCTTTATACTTATGTACTTCCATTCCTGCTGAGCGGAAAAGGAGTTCCCCGAGACTTCAGAAATTCAACCATGGTTGATATATTCAAAAACAAAAGTAGTGCCTGGAACTGTAACTATGGCGGAATATAATTGCTAATTGCACAAAATACATTTGCTAAAATAATGACTAATCATCTGTTACCACTTATAGAGAAAATTTTACCGAATATCAAAGTGGTCTTTATCCAAACAGACAAACTAGTGATTCCATCATCTTCCTACCCCAACTTCAGGAGAAAATTCGAAAACAGTAAACTAAACTGTACGTTGCATTCGTAGATTTAACCAAAAACTTTGAATCTGTAAACTGAGATGCATTGTGGACTATCATGAAGCGTCTTCATATTCCATCAAAGTGTATTGATGTGAGCAGGAGTTTAGGCCTTGCACGGTGGGGAATCTTCCGACCCTATTCTTACTCAAAAATGCATCAGACAGTAATGTATAGTGATTCCCATACTGTACATTTTCATGAAAGCCTTAGCTCTCATCGTAGACAGACAATTTTATGGCGATTGTTATTATGTAACGAACAACTTCCAGGATTGGACCGTGTCATTATGGAGATTGAAGGACTCCACGTTTCTCCCATTTTTACAAGGGGCTTCATCAGGAGGTAAGCAAAAGAGCACGGTACTTCAAAGTGTGAACAATGTCAGAGGCAAAACGCTTCTAACGATCGGAAAGATAAAGGCAAAGACATAGGCAAATGTCGTCACAGTTGAGTGAAAAGGGATGGGCGAGGTTTAGAAATTGGTGCTTTCTATATTAAAGAAAGGGGAAAACCTTTGCTTCAATTAAGATTATTAGGGTATTTATAAATCTCAATAGTTTCGCGAATTTTTTAGCTAAAGAAAAATAGGGATTTTCAGATATTAGAAGTTTTATCGAGAAGGATCTTATGGCCGGTAGCGCGTTGGTGTTCGGCGATGGCTAGTGAGGAAACCAGATTCGACTTGAGACAACGTTTGTGTTCAGAAATACGAATTTTTACTGAACGTCTTATTTGACCAATGTATACAGCATTACAAAAGCAAAGTGCCTTATAAACACATTTAGATAGCATGGTGTTTAATTTATCTTTTGATGAAGGAAGAGCTTGTGAGGACTTGTTCGGGCGTTTGAATACCGTTTAATGTTTTGGTTTCGAAGAAACTTTCCTAGGCGATCGGTGACTTGGTGGATATAGGGAAGAAAGACTATTACTGGGCGAGGATCGATTGCAAAAGGGTTTCGGCTCTGGCGTGGTTTACACATCTACCCCTTATAAAAATGGGCGAAACGTTGATTTCTTCAATCTCAATAATAACATGGTCCAATCCAGAAAGTCGCTGGCTACATAAAATTAATAGAGCATGATTTATTGACCATCTGATTTAGAACAGAGATGGTAGCCTCTTTAACACCACATGCATGTGTGCCAAAGCTTGAATACCTCTCATTACATATCTTCAATATGGATTTTGTCGACAAGGTATAAGAGATATTAAATACATACCTACATCTGGACTTATAGTTCCCTCGGTTTGATGTTGAGCGTATCTAAGACCAAATATTCACAACATCTCAAAAAGAACAGTACCAAAATATATATGTCAATTTGAGCCGTTTGTTTATGTTGCTACATTCAACTATATGGAAAGTCAAAGGTCCTATTCATGACGCGTTTTTTCCCTTGAGTTTCTACACTAAACTATTAGTCCTTGGTGACTTCTAATTAGCTTCCAAGCTAAAACGCGTTGCAAACATGACAGTTTTCATAATGGTGGAAAAATTATCGAAAATACTCAACAATCAATTCTGTTTTTGAACAGCGGAGACGTCATTTAAGTGTATTAATGTTCAAAGACATTACTTTGACGTTCATAGTAACCGCTAGTTTGCAGGTAACCAAAAATAACTTTTATGTGGCCATTCAGAGATTAAATTGTCACGTCTCGTATAAATGAATTAAAGAGATAATAATTTTGTAGCCTGTGCTCTCTAATTTCGCATCGACGCGCAGTTTATAGCTTGTCGTAAATTTCAAACACGTTGAATACGTACAACAAACCGTACTTTACATCGAATTTCAGTATAATTACATCGTGGTCTTCAAAGGGCTCTGCACAATACAGTACTTATCAATCTAGATAAAGTTTATATCGAAACTATCCCCACAAAAACAATTACAGAAACCCACTCTCATTTACGATTCGTCGTAATTAAGCTCGAATATTTACTTGTGTTCAGACCAAAAGCTAACTGTAAACATAATTAAGTTTACTAGTTTGTAGCGAAGCTTTATTACTAGATCAAGGGGCGTCCTTACGCTCGCTAAAACACAAATAGGTATGCACTCTGTATAAGAATAAAATTTAAATAAAAATTAAACAGCAAATAATATTTTTGTGCAAACAGTAGGATTGGATAAATGCATAAAGCTAAGAAAAAATCCGCGAGGGCAGAAACATTTACAAATTACTACCATGTCTAGATAGCTATGAAAGCACCACACGCCGCAACAATTATAACTTACCATTACCACCGATTACGGCAGGCAGCGGAACCTTGGTTTTAATTACGAACGTCTCAATTTAGCAGTCATAAAGAAGCTTGTTATGGGAAAGAATCTGGCTTTGTGATTTTTAGCAAGTGTACTGCCTGTATTGTGTACCTTTCCAGGTGTAACTCGCGGGTTTCTGCAAGAATCCTTCTGAGGAATAGATTAGCCATTAGTTCCGACTCTATTTGGTGCGAATATTTTCTTTGTTGGAGCGTACGTGTTTACATGTGTAAGAACATATTTTGCGTGTCGGAATTTGCATTGAATTTGTTCTTGTTCGTGGACTCGTCCCCAGTGAGTACATTAAAACAAAGGGCGCCTGCTGCCATAACGTCTCTATCCTGGAGAGTTACTTTGCATTGTTGGAAACTGTATTCACCGAATTCGGAACAAACAATGCATCCTTATCCACCTTGCGTTTACCATATCCTTTTGTATTAGTTTAATAAAAAATATTTTCCTTAAACTGTAAAGTTTTTATATCACGCTGTATTTGGTCAATTTCCCCATTAACTTATTTAAAAAAATATTTTTTCTGACATTAAACTTTGAAAAAGGTCCTTCATTACAAATACCTATAACATTATTTCTATTAATATAATTCTATTTGCTGGTACTGAGCGATAACTTTATATCCATTCATAAATTTTGCTCACTCAATTTCTCTTCTAGCGAGGACATTCAATTAAATTAATTTGCATTGTAACGACAGAAATTGTATTATTTATCTGTGGCCCTGGTCGATCTTAGGTTATCGAGTCCATCAGTTCATGGTTGGGGCAATTAAGCAACCCACCTTGTAAAAAAGTTATAATCGGGGTTTGGAACACCATAGTGAAAATATAAGAAATTAAGCCGCTTGCGGCAAGATAATCTAAAAGACGATTCTCAGCAGCGAACACTAAATATAAATAAATATGAGCCTATTTATAAATCAGCCTAAAAAATAAGCAATTTCTGTTTAATAAAATCCAGCAGTAGAACTCTAATATTTCATGGTTAAATTCCAGTTACGTATTTTACTTAATAAAAAACATTTAACAAGATAGGAGAGAAGGTGTTACATTTAACTGTTTTTAATTTTTCGTTTTCATTATTTGGTTACACTTGCTTATAATTGTTATCTGATAATTGGAACATAATATATTTAATTCTAACAATTTTATAGTATCGAGTATTAACTCAAATTAACTATTATAATAATCGTGATAATTCATGGTACACTTGGTTCGACTCTTTTTTCAAGTAATCAGCAAATTCTTAGTACTTCGTTAGTTTATTTTATATAGTGTTTCTTGTGCAGTTTTCGTCTAGTACAAACAATGCTTTGCAGTTATTTTCGATATTCTGTACAGTTAATTGTTATATCATAAAAAGTTCGTCTTCCTGACAAAGAAAATTGGATGTGAAACTTCTATACGACTGTGGCGGAGCCCATAAACCAGTGGGTGTCAAAGTCAATCGTGTGTATTGCTTACGAAATACACTAGTAAAAGTTAAATTCGCGCTGCAGCAATTCCAGTGAAACCAGTGATCGTCAAAGTCAATTGTGTGCTTGCATGTAAGAAATCCTTTTAAGATCAGATTTGATTAATGTCATCGCGCAAAGAATGTAAACGAATTTTCCTAAAAGGTCGCGCTGTAATTTCTACAAAACAGCGTTGCAACGTGAAGGTTGCGAGAGTGTTATCGTCGTAATGCGACAGGGCCATCGCAAAGCGCAATAAACGGCAGGTCATCTGACTCGGCGAACAATGGACCATATACCCGAGCCAAGAAAATGAAATTGAATTGCTATTCGAAGCGAAAGTAAGATCAATCCTTGTCTGATAATCTAGTCTGTGCCGGGCGTCAATGCCTATTGTACTCAAAGAATATGGAATCCTTTCTCCTTGCACAAGCGATTTATACATAATGGTAGACAGTCTGGTGTTAGGGTATTGGGTTTATAGCCATCTTGGGTTACTTTAACCTAGACGAAGGCTTTGGTCAGATTCCTTAGCCTAATTTCCAAATTAGATTCCGAAGTTTTTTTGCTACTTGTATTTATATTTTAAACATATTGGTTGGTGTTTTAATATTAATAAAAAGAAATGTTATTGTTTTCTACAATCGGTTATATCTTATTGAATGAATTTAATTTCAAGTGGTAAACCTGATAAGAACACCATGACAGTTCCTAAAGTGCAAACCACTTTATGAGCAAAGCATATATTAGTAGATTAATATTATTTCGTGAGTTTCATATAGTTTATAACCGCATATCGCATCTTAAGACCTCTACCCTTCATGGCTTTATCTACTTCACTTTTCTAGTTTTTTCTTGGCCGGCGTTACTTTGGTGTTACTTGTGGTTGACAGTCGTATATTTGTCTTGGTAAACGAAATTCTGCCATCAGCCTTAAATTTCCATATAATTTTAGCTTCTTTACTTCAATTGTGTCAATAATTGTAATGTCTACGCCCAGCCTCCCTCTAATCTCTGTATTTCGGACTCTGTCGAGTATGGTAAGACTGCAGTATCTTCTCCAGTACTCCATCTCCAGAGCGTTGACTCGGATTTCGTCTCTTGTGTTAGTTACCCATGATTCGGCCCCATATAAGGTTATACTCTCTATTATAGTTTTATATAATCTTGGTTGTTTTTGTAACATTCTTACTGCATAATATGGGGTTTAGTTTTATGATCGCTGCACACGCTTCACCAAATTTACTGGAGATCTTATTCCTACAGCTTCCGCCATTGTTACCTTTACGCCAAGGTATTTGCATACTTGTGTACTTTTAATAGTCCCGTGTTGCAGTTGCATATCAGAAGGCAGGCCTCCAACAACAATATTCGCAAATAAATAATAAAATACCCCAAATTGTAATATATGCATCTGAAATTGAAAAATAAATTGAAACTGTAGCTAAGCTACAAAAATATATTAGGTAAGGCGAAGCACGTTAAATGTGAGAAATGCATTCGACAGCATACCTTAGGGAGAAATTATTGATTAACCACAATAAGGAATATAAGCCACACTTGGTAAAAATGAATGTGAACTACCTACAAGATCGAAAGATATTGGTAGGAAACAACTCAGAACTCCAAGTTACCTGTGGAATACCACAACGCTTGGTCTGGGAACCGATCTTGTTGACTATTTACGGGTATTAGGATGATGTGTTGAAGTTGAACATCTCCGAGAACACAACCACACCGCAAACAGCAGAAATAATGGGTGATTAGTCCCGGGCGACTATGGTTAATTTCTTAATTTATGATAGCAACTATGTTCGTATTTAAATGTTAAACTTGACATTTGATTTTTAAGTGACTTACTGCCGGTCTTATAAAGGCAACTAATCTGACGTTAACTTTAATTCGCTGTTAAAATAAACAAAAGCGCATCAAAACGTAAGTGCTTATGACATTTTATTCATTAGTAAACAAGTTTTGATGCGCTTTTGTTTACTTTAACAGCGAATTAAAGTTAACGTCAAATTAGTGACCTTTATAAGACTGGCTGTTATAGTTTCATTCATAAATTAGCAACTATACCATAGCCGCCCGCGTCTAAAATACATTTTGATCACCCGTTTTTAAATATTGAAGATGGCAATACAAAGCACTAAATGTAGAATAATGTCCTGGTTACTAAGCAACACATTACAGTTGGACCAAAAAAAAATTGTAAGCAAAAAGAAAGTTAACCGAGCAGCATCAATATAGAACACAAACCAATGCGAAATTGGGCCCACGCCCAAGGAGTGCATTTCAGTGCGAGGAGTTAACATTACGACTGAGTTGTGAATACAACTAGACATCATCTCCAGCTAGGGGCTGTAAAAATTACAGAGAAGAATTCACGTCGTTAAGCAACGTGAGGAAACCTGCCACAGCAGTTGCCTACCTGTCAGGTAAGTAAGTAAACGTTGGCCTAGGGAAACACACGTCGCCCTAAAAAAGTACCCCTCCCCCCAACTTTAGAGTCGCCCACAAGATAAAATGAGATATAATTGTTGGTGAGCAACCTATTAATTTGATACTGTTACTTTGTGCAAAGGTTGTCAATTCATTCTTGCTAAATGGGTAGTATCGTAATTATAACTGTTACTGTTATTAAATTTATTGAAATAGGTATCAGTGTGTGCCCTTGTATAATTTTAATTGGTCCCGTCGTGCACCTATGAGAGCTAATATCTAGTTAAATGTCTGCTACCTGCACGCAGTTACTAAGAGTTGCTGGTTCCCTCATTTAAAATTTGCGCAATTCTCAAATTGCACCATATTGCATTACTTCGCGTCCAATATCAGAAGGCATTAATGGGCTCGGCCGAAGACGATCATCAAACAGCAGTTTATCGCAGTTTAAATAAATGTGCGCACAAGAAATTGATTTCGGTTTCTTTTAATACTATTTAAATATAAATGTATGTCGGTCATAATTGTTTTAGTCTGCTTGGCTAGTAAGGGTGTGCAGAACTTAGCGTAATGCACGTAGTTTTATATTATTAATTAACACCGTTTGGTTTAGCAGTTGCCATTTATTTTAGGGGTAATCCTAAGTGCTTTCTGGTTTTTTGTGTGTATTTAAAGCCAATAAATGTTGTGTTACATTAAGATTTTATTTGGGTAAAAGCTTTAAGTATATCTTTTCAGTGTTTTGGGGGTACATTGCGTTAACTTCTTCAGCTAGAAACAAGAGTAAAAGTCCTTTTATAGTAAACCGAGCTAGCTGGCACCGTTTAAAGTTTAAAAAATTAAACACAATCAACGGAATCAAACCATTGCCTGATTAAAAGCATTATTACATCATTATTATTAGTAATTCGTTTATAATCACGACATCTGAACTATAAGTTTACTTAAGAAATGGCAAACATAATCATTATTTTAGACTATCCGATGTTATCTATTTAATAACGTAACTATTTCAAACGTGTAAAGTGTTGTACTGTTTGGTTTTAAAACAATTCTAAAGCTTTGATGTGATCAAAAACGTAATATATTGACACAAAAAACTTCCAACCCTTCAGTATCCATCAAACATATTAACTTGGTTCTCACGGTCAACAAACTGCGTTCTCACTTCCTAAGGTGCATTATTGAAAGACTTCAAGCATTGGGCGTTCGAACTAAATTCAAATTTTGGGGAATTCTGATCTACACTACTACTAAATTGGAAGAATTTTGGAGGACTCCAGGCAGGACGGTTATTACTGGAGTGATAAATCAATGCAATTACCCGATGATTACCAAGTTCTGTAACAGAACGCTTTTTGTGCAAAAAAAAAAACAAAGCTTCACCCCTCCGTTGACACTTCCATATTTCTTGGCATATTGTCTGTTTCAGTACTACTGATGTTATTTTAAAATTTTCTAAATGCTGTTTCCACTCCCATTTTGAGGTATCTGGGTTGTCGCAGAATTCCGACTACTCCCTGTATAAACCACCTGGCTCTGCAGTAGATTTTCACAATATTCCTTCCAAACTATAGCACTTCCATTGATACTTAAAACTGTCTTGTTGTTCTGATTTTTTATTTCTTACGTCTTTTAAGCTCATGTCGGATATTTAACTGGTGTAGCAGCTGCAGTACTACGAAGTTGATACATGATACAACAAATCCAAAAGCCTGTAATCGGTGTACCAATAATTTAAAATATGCGTCTTCAACCACTTTTAAAAGACCAATAACATTCTATGATTCTATGGGTCTCACAGCAACGTTAGAAGATAAAGAAAGGCATCGACGGCAACGAGGTGCCCGCCCACACACGAGCGTAATCACAAATTTATCGATTACGAGCTAATTAAATCCCGTCGCTCTAATTGTGCGACCCAGACTTACCGCATATCTTGTCATTAGCTCACCTGCCCGGTCGGCACGCCCTTTGTAATAATCAGACCGAAACCCATTCATAATGACGCCGCGGTCCGTAAGCGCAATCGCCGCGATAATTTTAGCGCGTTTTCCGCGTTTCCGCGGGATGGAATAAAATAGGTTCGAGGTGTAATTACGGCGTTATCAAAATTTATAACTAAACAAATTCTTATCTGAGCATGCCGTCGTGGTCGGACGGAGCAGAATAAAACGCTTTGTTTCTCGCGATTCCATCTATAACTCCAATTAACGGTCCGCAAGTTGGCGATCATCCGTTATCACCTTTCATCTGCAATCCCAGATTTTCGCGGTGCTTCTCGGCCAGGATTGCTCTCGACAGTGGCGTAACTACTCACCCACGAAGGCTCTGAGAAATGAGTATAAAAATTAAATAGAATTCAAAAAGCTAAACAGCAATTGAGTAAATAAAAAAAAATTATTAAAGAGCAGAAATTTTACTATACATAAATGCGGCTGCATTTTTTTTCTATTTGCTTGAATTTTTGATTTTATAATAAAAATTGTACTTAATTACTATTTTCAACCACTCAGTGCTGACTTATGCGATAATTTTCTAAAATATCAAAATGTTATTGCGCAGTAGCTTTTGAGCCCGTCACAAAAGTCGCCTTACCTCTACTTAAAATAGGCTTTGCATTTTTATAATTGCATTATAAATAAACGAGTTACAGAGGAAAATGCTTTAACGTCTTTAATATACATCAGAAGCGTAAGGCAAGAGCGTTCAAACTTATGTACAAAATAGGTAGAAATATCTTAACATTAGTAATAATACCGAAACAGTAAAAAGAAACACTTAGTAATGCAAATTACATTATTTAGCAAAAAAAAACTAGCAGTCGGTGTGATTCGAACCTACGAAACCGGATTGCTAGACAGATGCTTTAACCGCTGGAGTACAAATGCCCACCTATCATGCTTGGTTGTCGCTGCGTTATAAATATCACAACCACGACAGGACAGATAGCGGACGAAGTGTCACCGATGGGTGCCGATAAAGGAACAGCAGAAACCCAGAGACACAGAGACGCAGACACAGCAGAGAGGATACTCCAAGATGTTTTTAATTTCTCTGTGAAGAAGGGGGGGGGGTATATTATCCCAAAATTTAACATTTTCTTCTGGCATCTGCAATATGGGTGAGTAAGTGCGCGAAGCGCTTTCCAGAGTCCGGAATGAAAACACTTGTAAGACGGTGGAATCGTTTATTGTAATGCGAGATGCTAGTGCTAATTGTACTGATCGAAGATTGGGCTTTAACTGATCGAGCTTATTAAGAGCACTGTTTCTTGTAGCAAAAGGGTCGACTGTCCGTTTTTATAATCGCAGTTCCGTTGCGGCAAGTCGCTTAAGCCGTGGAATACCGTTAGGGCTCAGTAAAATTGAGAATTACGGTTAGGAAATTTTCCACTGGCAGCAACCCTTTGTCCAGGGTGATCAGTGAACTGCGAATTCTACAGAAAAATTTCGTTGTGTGAACATTTTTCTCAAAAAGTCCGGTAAAATAAATTGCCGTTGTTTAGGTACTAGGCTTTGACTATGTAATTTTACAATTGCCGATTAGGCTTTACATTGTTGACACTTGATCGGAAACTTCAGTTTAGAAGTTTTGTGTCATGCTGTGAGTTGCACTGTGGAAATGGCGCTTCGCTATTCGAAGAACGAAATGGTGGATACGGTGACTATCTCCGAGGAAGCCAATTGATGGAAGCATGTACCCAGATAGACTTGGCGAGGTCGCATGAATGATTTTATGCTTAAAGACCCTCAGAGAAATTAAACCCATTTTTAAATTTAATTTGTGTAGTGCCAAGCGCAACCGAAAGCTATCCTTTGTATTTGTTATACAGGGTGCATCAAAGAGAATAGAACACGAATTGGCCATAGATCTCTTAGGTTATAATAAACTGATTAAACATAATATACCTTGGTACAAAGTCCCTCCAGTAAGAAGTTATAAAGCCTTGAAGTTTAATGTTTTATTTTGTACTTTTATGTTAATTTCCACAAATGTAATGATATCGATTTCAACTTTGGTACACGTAGGTACTGCACTAATGAAATAATTTTCGTAAATTGGACTTGACTGCAAGAGGCACTTTATCTAACTTTAAGATCTTTACTTAGCTCTAGTTTTGTTATCTATTTCGTTTTTTTTAAATTTTAGTTTATTACGTGAAACGGAATTAGAAAGTGTAAAAATAAGTTGCAATTGGGTAGTTATGGTGATCTATTAATGCGTTGGTCATTGACATTTTTTCCGTTATTTTTATGAAAATGCCGTGACATAACAAACATTTCAGCATTGGAGAAATCGTTATGTCGCGTCATTTTTGTAAACGTAAAAGAAAAAATGTCTAAGTTACCAACATCATTAATTAATATATTATTGTTTCCTACTAAATCACCATCAATACCCATTGTTTTTATAATTATGGCTACTTGATAATTGCAAGTTTTAATGACAACACGATACTTTGAGAGAGATTTTAAAGTTGCTTTTACGCCTATGCACCAAGAACTTATTTTTACGTTTTTTAACTACTTTTCATATAATAATCTAAAATTTAAAAGAATGTCACAGATAACAAAGCTAGAGCTAAACAAGTCTACTACGTATTCTTTGTCCTTTTATATGGAGTGTAGGCATATACATATGTTAAAAATAAGCTGGGTCGACCGTATAAGAAATGAAGAACTTTTGCGTAGAATAACTAAAGAAACAGAAATTCCCCGACCGATTAAAATCAAGAAGCTTTACACTTCAGACACATTATGAGAAACCCAGGAAAATACAATATCCTGCATCTCATCGTGCAGGGAAAAATCAACAGCAAACGAGGTCCTGAAAGTAGAAAAATATCGAATTATCATTTACAGAATTATTTAGAACGGCAGTCAACAACGTCATTATTACAACCATGATGCCAATGTTCGATGGCGGACATGGCACCATGAGAATTCAAAGAGCTTAACAAAGATTTTAAAGATAGGCAAAGTGCATCATCGACATCTGGCAACTGGCGGGCGGCCCACTCAGTCGCTTTATAAATTGGGTACCGAAACCACGGTTGTGGAAGTAGGGAAAATAAGGCAGTCTGTTACAGTACAAAACGGTAACTACGGCCTAACCTCCAGCACTTCAAGCGTGCCACGCAAACTTGTACGCTTTGGGATCAGATAGTTAGTCGCAAAAGAACTATAAACGACGACGAAATCGGGAATACGCCGAAAAGCAAGCCCTGACTCTCGTTACGAGATGGTTGTAACAAAATCTCACCGGCTATTGGTTGATCAAAGGAGAAGGGTCGTGGTAAAAACACTACATGAAACTCAGGGCGGTACTTCGGCACAAAAAGGTGAAATGATGGTAAATGTAGGACGCCACTCCATTCTAACTAACTAAATCGAACCCACTTAAATGGAGAAGTGTGGGCTCAATCCCCACTAACAACTCGGCATAGTTTGGTTCTGCTAACACGCTACGGCACTGACTTACCTTGACGAAACAACTTCCTGAAGCAGCTGCTGAACTCCTTTACAACTAACTGAAAAGGAACACAACAACAAACAAAATATCGTCAACACAAATCAAAGACATCAGTACTTAACAATGAGCTTTATTCAAATAATAAATAAAATAAGCAGGTAACAATGGACATGAAATGTTTGACTAGTTACAAGAAAAATAATCAAAGGGGTTAGTTACTAATTTACGTTACAAGTTACTTCAATACGAACAACAATAAACTTTACTGTACAGACATGACCTTGAAATCAACAATGCTAACTATAGCAGTAATATTAAGCCGGAATGTTTAACACTTTTTGACGAAAAGAACACTATGTAGTAGTCACGGTAATTACATAAAACGTTGACGAAAAGAACACTAGGTTATACACGACAGTTTCATAAAATACAAGCATGGTTTACCTTGTAGGAGTTCAGCTGGCTGTAATCGACGGTCGGCGCGGTAGGGTGTTTTGCCTTCCAAGCACCTGCCTTAAGATTCCTGAAGAAATGAACGAGAACGGGAACGGGGAATCCCAGAGTAGATGGAATGCTGAACTCAGCCTCGATATTAAAGATGGTAACGACAGCAAACGGGGTCGGTAGAATGCAATCATAATCCCCTCGAAGAGTAGACGACGTACGTAGCGGTAATGGGCAAAGCCCTCGACATGCGAGAACGATACACGTCATGCTTAGTTAGGTCACAAATCCGCCCATGGCGACAACTCAGACGATCTCGCAATCCTCCGACGATAAGAACTCCGACCACGTTTAACTAAAACTTGCTTCACTTCAATTCCCTCCGGCTGTTGTTTGCTGCATCAAATAACTGATATTCCCTCGCACCGATAGCATACGACTCCTTCATAAGGCACCAACAATAACGAAACACATAAATTAACGCAGAAGACGGAAACGAGAACAAAGCCACCCCCAACGGCTGCATCACGCGAAGCCGTCAGGGGGTGCGATCTTAGAACACGTGCTGTATACTTCAAGATCGGGTCGGGACTGAATTTCAAACTGCGGCTAAAACCAACGGCCACCAACGCGTGCTATATGCATCTTTCTCTTGCATATGCGAAGACGAAGGAAGGTAACGGAAATTTTCAACAGAATCGCAGGACAGCTGACTGGACGATTCACACGGGACTCGAAGGTTAAAAGTCTCGGACTAGCGAAATACTGGGAAACGATAATCTGCATCCGCCTTGCAGGCAACAAAGAACAAAGGGTAAATTTAAAAATGGAATTCTGCTAACGAAACGTGACTATCTGAATTAATTTTAACCGATACACGGACTGCGAGGTACAAATGCCTAAAATGCCTTCAAAGCAGAGGACAGGCAGGGCCGGATCGAGCCCAAAATTTAAAATGACGACAGGACTTAAAGATGATCTAACAAGTCGTGGAAGGCGTGGTGCTAACCACATCACCCAGTACGCCGTTAAGGGTGTGCCAGATGACTGAGTTTTGGAAAGAGATATTTCGACGACCCTGACTCGCCGAGTCTCAAGCCATATTCCTACATGTGGAATGAAGCGCCTTGAACTTTTACTTTTTTAAAGTGCCTTTTACAGTCAAGTGTGTTTTCTTTAGTGCACTACGTAATAGTAATAATATTTGTCTAAATTAACATAAAAATAAAAAATAAAAAATTGAACTTCAAGGTCGTATAACTTCTTACTGGAAGGACCTTGTACTAAGATATATTAGATTTAATCGGTTTATTTTAACCTAAGAAATCTATGACCAACCGGTGTCCCATACTTTTTGAGACACCATGTTTTCATACCGAGCCTCAAAAAAATAGTGTATTTAGCTGCAATTAGCATATGGAAAGTAATTTTGCATTTAAAAATATTAAGTCCCGGGTTTTATAGATATATAATTACCATCAAAATAAGAGCCAATAAGGCTTACAGCAAAACAAATGCCAAAATTATAGTAATTACAAAATATGGACATATTGTAGTATTAAGAAGATTCGGTAACACTCTGGTAGAGAGCTAACTCATAACAAGCAAGTGCTCGGTTGAAATTTGTGGAAGTTTCTTTCACTCAACTAATCCACTTGCAGTTGGAATCGGAAGACTACTTTAATAGGCAGATTAAGAACATTATACACAATATGCAAGACCCTTGGGTCCAAAATATAACAATTTAACTGAGATGATCTATATTAAAATTGATTTCGTTGAGCCAGTATTCTGCTATACAATTAAATTAAAAAATGAGTTTTCTTATAAGTTATAACAATAGAAAATAGAAAATTGTTCAAAATAACAAAATTATGTAGTTGTAAGAAGATCTCTAAAGACAAACGGGAACAATAATTCAACAAACTATATGGCTCAATGAACAGTTATTCGAGTTGTAATTTTTGCGTAACTTCTGGTGATTTTAGTTTTACTTTGATCACTTTATTCTCAAAATTTGCCTCGGGTATGCTCAAATGCCCATGGGTTCGTTACCTCTTAAATGTGTAAATACAGGAATAACAGAAAATAATCGTATACTGAATTTTTAACTAAATAAAGGGTGGTTTTTTAAAGTGCACTGATTTAAAGTATGGGTAAAAGTCCATGCAAATGAGACAACCTTATTTATTTTATGTGATACAGAAGGAACAATTTAAGTTGTAAATAACAACTAGATTTAGAAATTAATATCTTTTACATGTTCCCCCCACTCGGCGAACGCAAACCTTTGTTCTTTGAAACAGATCGATCATTTACGACTATCTCCCTAATTATCTAAAAAGTAACCCAAATTGCTCACCTGGGCTGCTCGAATTCTTCTCTGATTTTCTACTGAACCTTCTTGCCTCAATCGAAGTACCCCTCTTTATAGTGATTTATAGGAAGGAGCAATATTTAGATTAAACATTCGTTTGAAATTGGGTTGAGTTTGAGTAACTGAGTTATTCTTACAAAATAATTCAACGGTGCTTATACAGTTATTTTTAGGCCACCACTCTCTTATGAAGAAGAATTTGACGACCTAAACTAGTTCAAATATATAACTGTTTTAGTGTTTGTGAGTTTGTTTTGTCATACCACTCTGACAAACTAGATGCATTTTTTAAAAATCACCCTTTACATAACAATTCTAGATTAAAGAAACATAATATTCTGTACATAAAATATTGTAAAATAAGATTCGTTCGGCGTATTGATGCGACGCGACGCTCTGTTATTCATGGGACGCTAGGCAACCCACACAACGCTGCTGTTCGTCCCGGTTGCAAACCCTGAATGAGATAGAAAGACCACTCGTTGCACTGGAAATTGTTAGATCTGAAACAGGCTATATCTGCGACGCCGATAATGGCGGGTTTTGTTTACAAATTTACGGGCAGACAAATCTCACGTAATCAGAAGAATTACGGTGCTAGTGACGGTCGTAAATAGTGTATTACGCCAGGCAGATTGTTATGCTTGCTCTCTGCGATATCCAAGCCGGTAAAGTGCGCTTTGCTTTCTTATATTTACTGGGATGGCATCGTTGGATTAACAACGCTTGGAATGCAGGTATGCTGGTTATATAGAAAGATTGAGTTTAAATGGAGCTAAGGCGTGCTCTTCTTTAACAAGTTTTAAGGAAAGCGTTTACCGATTCGGGTATCCGTTACATGCAAACGCAGTCTTGTACAAGAATAACCCACAGCGATTCGGAGACACCCATACAGACGGGCTTATAAATTTACCGATTCGGCCCTCCGTTACATGTCAACTTAGTCGGGAAAGTATGAGGAAAAGGGGCCAGGCCCACGGAGCGAGACTAGGCTGGAGGTCAGGATCAGGATCTCAAGTGACTTGACCCAAGTGTTTGAAATGGATGCGGAAGTTGCTTTTATACTCTTCAGTGCCGTTGTCATCGGATCATTTCTAGAGAGGGTTGGAGACGGAATTGCGTGGCGTACCGGTTTACGCTATGCCCGCGTATAGCGGCTAAGCTCGCCTTATCAAAAATCCGAACGCTATTGAGATGTAGACAAAGATAGTAACAGGAATTAACGCCATTCAAATTTCTAGCACACTATTTACCAACGTTACAAAGTCTCTCGAACATAAGAACAGGGGATGAGAACAATAATAACTACATTAAATAATTGATGGTCGAGAGAAAGATATAAAATAATGAGCAACTGAAACGTTAATAAAAAAATTAATAACTTTATTTTCAAGAAATACTAAACTAACAAACATCATGAAAAGAGCAGAAGTCCAGTATTACAATCTCAATGTTTAAGAAATGCGATAAGTGCCCCTAAAAATATATGACAAAAGTAATTCTGCAGAATCTGAACCCGTGCATAACAATAAATGCATAGCAATTTAGAATAAACCAACAAATCCACAACATGTATTTGTGATGCATTCGTATGGGAACTCTTATAGAATACTATAAGCCAACGTATATTTTTGTTTCATTGACATACAGAAGGGGCTTGACCAAATATAATTGAATGGCGACTTGTCCATATTAGAGGACCTACAAATACCAAAAGCATTCGTTAACGTAATAGTAATAATAGGGAGTTTTTGCATAACGTTCCGCGAAAATGACGGCACGTTAAAGCCCATGTTACCTAGCGACGTCCACGATACGGCCAATCAAAATTAAATCTTTCGATTTTAACGTAACGTTATTTTAACGGATGCTGTCATAATGGATAAATATAAAGAAAATTATAGCGTCTTTTAAATCAATTCATAATCGAATAAAAAAGAGAATATGCAAGTGTGAAAAGATAAGACAAAGTACATGGCTATTGCAAAAATACCAGTGAGGTGCAAGTTGGAGATTGCAATCACCATAGTAGATTCAACAAGTCACATCCATTACCTACCTGAGGGTAACTATTTCGAACAGCCGAAATCTTATTCTAGAAATACGACAAGTATATAAGAGCTGACTATTTGAGGGAGATTTACCGGAGAAAGAAATATATATCCCTCGGAAGTTTAATAAAAATATATAAAAGCGTCGTTGGACCTGTAGTTAAAAAAGCCAGTCAAATATGTAACACCACTGAAATGGACATTTTAAGATCGATAACTGGACACAGCTCGAGAAAACGAATACCCAACTACAAAATAAGGACAGAACTTAAATACAGTTTCTCAAACAAACAAGAAAAGATTGGAGCGAACATGTTGGCAGAATGCAATTAAACTATTACTGAAAGTGGGAAGATGCAACTGCCATCCGGAAAGTGTCAACCGGGCAGACCTCTCAACCGGGCAGAAATATGGGCTTTATCTTCTCCAGAACGCGTACAAAAAGGGGAAGAAACGCTTGAATCGATTTTGATGTTATTTTGTGTTACAGAAAAAAATAGTTATAGATGATATTAAGCAGTTATTGTCTGATTTGTATCCTGACAGCCATATTTCATCCAGTAGTAATCTGTGGATAATAACCAATATCACCTCAAAAGATGGCTTATGTCTATATGGAGTGTCATGCCCAATATTATCAAGATCGATTTAAGCGTTATAAACAAAATATGTTTTTAAAGAATTTTAAACCAGAATATTGATTTAACCAAACGTATTTGAATACAGTTTCAGTTAAATAGTCTTATTTTTGCCTCAGCTATCTGTAGTTATGCTACGTTTTCAAAATTTGGTGACATCTAGTTATACAGTCAAGTCGTTTATGTAGTGAGTGTACTTGAACACGAAGGAGCGTAATGTAAGTCGCATGCATTACCTCCGGCAGAAAAAGTATTAAAAGAACGGAAAGCTTATTAACAACGAGTGTTCGTGACACCATATGATATGCAAGATGTTTGTTTATGTAGGTTATTCACCGTCTTATGAACCTTGTGGTTATTATGTTATGTATACGATGTAAGGTGTAAATGACATTCCAAAGACAAATCAAGTAGTTAATAATTAGGTATTGCATGTAATACAACACTGGTGAATTTCAACTTGATAAGTAAATTCGTTTAAATCACATATTAACGTTCATGTTAACTCCATATATCCAGCACTGATGTTAGATCTTTCTCTTATTTTGATGCAAAGCATGTCAGAGGGAACATGGTTGTACTGACACGAACTGCTCCAACTGTGAGAGAAGAGATACAAGGTAGAAGGGCATGCCATCTCCCTATTTAAATACCTACTTTTTTTATCGATCTGCTAATGTAACAGCATACGTAAAAATTTGGCAATAACATTTTATATTCTTTTTCATTTAACCCATTGTAATCCAATATTGAACATGTGACTCTCCTATTTGTTTCCACTGGTTACTGTTCCGTGATTTTCTAACCTATCCGAGTTCTGTCGTTCTTTTTAAGCAATACATCCATTTGGTTTGTGGTCGACTTCTACTTCTGTTGCCCAGCCCCAGTCTCAACTGTTTAAGATCTTTGTCTACATGTTTCGTGGTGTGACAGGCCCATATCCATTTCAGCGAAACAAGTAGCTCCTCTTATACCTCTGACTTTTGTTCTACGGCGGATGTCCTTTCTTACCCGATCTTCTAACCTGCTATTTAACATTAATCGCTCTATTCCTCTTTGGGTCCTTACTCATTTTTCCATCATGGTTTTTGATAAGGTTCAAATCTGTGCAGTATATGATAGAACTAGTAGCACTTAGTGGTTGTGTACTAGTCTTCTAAATCTGAACTTTTTTCTTAATATTCTGTTTTATTAAAAGTGGTAGATAAATCAGATATAATGAAATCGTTAAATTACTGTGCTTATTATTTTGTAGTCTTTCATAAAAAATAATCAGTAATAGTCAAAAACATATCAATAACATTTATGTAAAAATTTGACAAGTGATAAGTTACGTTTCGCAGACAAACATTTCTGCTTCACCAGACTAATTAAATTTAAAAAACACAATTAAGATTAACATGTGCATGGACCTGTAAAATAAAAATAAAAATGCGATTGATTAGATTGGTGAAGGAATAAATTTCTCACATTTTTACCTGATTAAGTCATAAATCTTGATTTACAAATTATAAATTTTTCGAATATACTAATCCATGAATAAGTTTAAATAGTGGTACTATAGTTGATACCTTGAAACAATTTTATGGTTTTTCTATAAAGGCAATTTTTATTGGTAAAACCTAAAAATGCTTGTTGAAATAAAATCACTTACTCATAATGATTTAAATAGATCGGTAACATGATTTTTACAGACAAATGTTAATGAGTTACTTTTTGATCAAAATAAAGGAAAGTAGCTAAAATAGGAATAAAATACAATTAATATAACAAATTCCAGTAAAGGTTTTATTTTTTTATTGTTTTTTTTTAATCTGAGATACGTTTATATTTTTTAGTAGTGTTCAATATTTATCAAGAACATTGAAATTAGAACCATGGTGTTGGCGGGGTGTTTGTAATAAGTAATGGGAATGTCATTCTTTGTGGTTTTTCTGGGTTCGGTAATCACAAGTTCTACATGTTAGATTAAGGGTTAAACTTTTTTTTCTCTCCTGGTTTTTAATTTTTAACCCTTAACCTAACACGTAGAACTTGTGATTACCGAACCCAGAAAAAGCACAGTAATTTAACGATTTCATTATAGCTGATTTATCTCCCACTTTTAATATTGTAATTAAACAGCTGTTAACAAAATTTCATAATTTATATTCTGCTTTGTTTTTCGAATACCGACCATGCTAATCGAATACGTCTTTGTATTTTACTCCGTTGACTACTTTTCCGGATTCGCTTATTCTAGGTTATGATTGTCTATTATTATGTGTCTGTTTTCTGCTTGGTTTGTGAAACTTTTTGTTTTTTGTTTATTTCTTTTTAATTCAATCGTCACACATTGAGTTCTAAATCCTTGTAATATAGTTTCTGGATTATCGACATTATTTGTCAATATGGTTAGATCGCTCTCATATTTGAATTGATGAAGCATTTTACCATTGATGCCTACACATTTGCGCTGCCATTCTAGATTCTTAAATACATAGCTCTTGGTTATGAATAGTTTCGAGCTTATATAACCTCCCTACCGTAATTCTCGTTTTATTGGGATTGCTTGAAATTTTTGTGTAGCTGTACCACCGTTCTCGCTTGTTGATATAATTATTGATGTTATTAGTATCTAGTGCCTAGCGCTTTTTCGACTGCCCATGGTTATTATAAACTTATTGAAAATCAATGGAAGCTAAATCAAGTGGCGGCATGAATTGTACTTCTCCCATATCTCTTTGTCTCCTTTTTTATATAGCACTAGTTAGTTGAACCAACTTTGTTACGGTTCGAAAGCTCTTTAGCTTTGACGATACAAATTTCACGTGTCGCATCCTCGGCTCGGCCGAAGATTTTGCTTGTTTTGTGCAGAAGATTTTGTTGAAAGTGATGATGATTTTTGGCAATCCTCGCTTTTAGGGTGGATTTTGGACTAGAGCGAGATGCAGTATTAATTTTTCTTTCGTCAAGATTACGGATTAGGCGGTCGAATTTGCTGGAGTTGGCGTTTACGTGGTCCAAATTTGGGGAAAGTTCACTTGCAATCATTTTGCTTGCTTCGTGTTTGAGCGGCCTCTTTCTAATTTGTGCGGCATTTTTAGCCGCTACCATCTGCCACTATATCGCAGCGGCTTTCGTACTTCGCTGGTCCCACCAGGTAATATTGCTGTCAAATTTTCCTAGTGTAATAACCCCTTTGGGTGAGTTTCCCAGCTGATGAGGCGTCCTCTACTTAGATCCCGGCTTTGGGCTGTTTGCTGACGCCATGAACTAAAATTATATTCATGGAGCACTCTTGCCGAGAGAACAACAGTTAAGATTTGCCCTTTATTCACTGTTAACTTGAAAATTGTGGGGCGGAAAGTGTTACCACGGCTCGGGATGATCCCTTCAAATTTCCCATGCAGTTTGAATCATGTCGTTAGATTAGATTAGATTAGATTAGATTTCACGACTGCCTTTTGCTGGCATGCGCACGTCAGCCCTTAGGGCTTTTTGTACTGTCGGGAGTTTTCAAGTTAGCAAGCCGACATCCGTATCTTTTACTAGACTTGCAATGTCCCCTACTGCGGTTGTCAATAGAGTTAAGGCTCCAATCGAGTTGGTGTCTTTTACGCTCTAATGCTGGGCATTCAAAGGGGATATGATAGGCTGTTTCATCATCCTCTTGGCATAGTCTGCAAACAGGTTCATCTCTATAGATATTGATCCTGTGCATAAATTCGCTGAATGCTCCAGTGCCTGTTAGTAGACTGACTACTTGCTTGATTCGAGTTCTGTTCAGTCTCAACAGGGTTTTGGTGGTATGTGGATTCGGAGTTTTTAGCAATCTTTTGCTTTTGTTGCTTGATTGTAGTTTCTCCACCTTAGTTGGTGTGCGGTATTGACCCATTCATTAATGGCTGAGCGGGCTTGGTTTTTCTGAATGCTTAGACCAGGTTCTGGACCGGTCATTGCATTACGGGCTGCTTCTTTTGCGAGCTTGTCCGCCTTTTCGTTTCCTTCAATACCTTGGTGACCTGGGATCCAGCATAATTTTACTGTATTTCCCTGGCTTAAAGTTTGAAGTTTGGATTTGCATTCCTTGACCAGTCTCGATGAAGTACTGAAAGCGTTTAGCGCTTTCAGTGCTGCCTGACTGTCTGAGAGAATGTGTATGTCTCGATTGAGCAGCTTCTTTTCTTTGCTGATGTTTGCGCATACGTTAATAGCTTGTACTTCAGCCTGAAAGATGTTACAAAACTTTCCTAGACTGACTTTTTCGTTGGTTCTAGGATTGGTACTGTACACACCGGAACCTGTACCCCCTTCAAACTTAGATCCATCAGTGTAAAAAATGATGTTCTTATTTGTTGGAGTTGGTAGTTGGTCCGAATTCCAACTTGTGTGTACAGTAAAGTTATTTTCAAAGTCATATGCTTTGATTATAAGATCAGAACCCATTTCTAATATTGGGTTGTTGATGTGTGACATGATCTTGCCATGTCCTAGATTATTAGCTGTGGTCATCCAGTGACCGGTACTTTGTAATCTGTAGGCTGCCATTCTGGCTTCACCTTCCAAGAAGATGTGCAGAGGTGGCAGATTTAAAATAGCATTCAGTGCTTGTCCTGAGGTGCCTTTAAAGGCTCCAGTGATGCACCGATTAGCTAGATATTGTATTCTGCTGATTTTGTGGATCGCAGTTGCTTGTTTTATTTTGGGCCACCAGGCGATTATTCCATATGAAATTATTGGTCGAACCATGGTTTTGTACAGCCAGAGGGTCAGTTCCGGTTTGAGCCCCCACGTACTACCTATGGCTCTTTTTCCAATAACTAATGTTTGTATGCACCTGGTGATTGTTTTGTCTAAGTGGGAGTTCCAAGTTAGTTTGGAATCGATGGTTAGACCTAAGTACTTAACCTCGTTCTCCCAGTTGACATTTGTCTCAAACAGTTTTATGTTCATTCTGTTTGTGATGTTCTTTCTACGAGTGAAAGCGACGAGAGTGGCTTTGCTGGGATTAATTCTAAGATTATTCTCTAGACACCACTCTTCGGTCATCTTTAGTGCTGATTTCATTACATTGTCTACGGTTCTTTGGTATTTTCCTTGAATCAGTATGACAATGTCATCAGCGTATCCTTGAGTGTAGTAGCCTTTGTTATTGAGTTGGATCAGCAGTTCATCAACTGTGAGGCACCGCAGGAGTGGAGTAAGAAGTCCTCCCTGTGGACATCCCCTTGTCGCCTGCACTGTCTTTTCCTTGTCAAATAACTTGACTTTTACAACTCTGGTGTTGAGCATTGCCATAGTCCATCTTATCGTGGTGTTATCGATCTGATGATTTGTCATTGCTCTTTCAATAGAGTGGTAGGAGGTGTTGTCGAAGGCACCTTCTATGTCTAGAAATGCTCCGACTGCGTACTCCTTGTACTCCAAGGTTCTCTCAATTTTCCCCACTAGTTGGTGTAGGGCGGTTTCACATGACTTCCCTGTTTGGTAAGCATGTTGATATTTGTGAATCGGGAGTGAAGTTAGGGCTTCCTCCCTCCAATATCTGTCTACTAATCTTTCCAACGTTTTAAGGAGGAATGACGTTAGGCTGTCGTTACTATAAGATTAATGACTATATCCATTTACTAGCGGCTTGGATATTATCCCCGAAAGTTTTATTTTATACAAATATTTAGTTGTTTACTGTATGTATGCAAAGCTACAGCGCTGGTAGAAGGCAACGGGGAACCACTACCTTGTAAACAAAGTAGTATAAGAAACTACAATCCCCTAGTCTAATCAATATGCGCAGAAACAATATAAATACGGCCCTGAGTCCCCGGGCCACCTTAAATGGTGGAAGGGTGCTAAGAATCGCCGGGAGGAAAATTAACATAGCTACTTGGAACGTCAGAAGCATGTATGCTTCAGGGAAATTGGCCAATACGATTAAGGAAATGAAACGATTGAATATTGAGATTTTGGGAATAAGCGAAATGAGATGGCCACAGTCAGGGAAGTGTGTCTATGACAATTATATGGTATACCATTCTGGAAGCAATCAGCGAAAGGAAACCGGCATCGCTTTAATAATAACAAAAGAAATGGATAAATCAGTTAAAAACTTTACTGCACTCTCTGACAGAGTGGCAATACTACAATTATCGACAACACCAATAAATATAAATATAGTACAATGTTATGCACCGACTGCCAGAGCAGACGACGTAGAAGTGGAACAATTCTATGAAGAAATAAGTCAAGCACTCCAAGCAACAAAGAAACACGACATTAATATAATAATGGGAGATTTTAATTCAAAAATAGGTCAAGGTGAATGCCTAGATATAGTTGGAAAGTACGGTCTTGGAACACGAAATGAACGAGGCGACAGAATGGTACAATTTTGTCAAGAAGAAAATCTAACTGTATTAAATACATTTTTTGCACTACCACCCCGACGCCTTTATACTTGGAAATCTCCGAGAGATAGTGCAGATAATATGGTTAGATATCAAATTGACTTTATAATGGTTAACAGGAGATACAGAAATAGTACATTGTCGGCTAAAACTTATCCTGGTGCTGATGTGGGATCGGATCACAATCCGGTAGTAGCAAAATTCCGATTACACCTACAAAACAGATAACTTAAAGCTCAGTAGACCACAAGAAAAGCATGAATGGATGAATGACGAAATCCTTGAATTAATGGAGAAAAGCAGATTATTTAAAAACAAAAATGAACAACGATATCGAGAAATACAGAAAGATATAACAAGAAAGATCAAGGTTGCTAAGGAAACATGGATTAGAGGAAAATGTCAAGAGATAGAAGTTCTGCAAGAAAAACATGATAACTTCAACCTATACAAGAAAGTTAAAGAAATGGCAGGAACATGGCAGAAACGATATGCAAATAATATATTAGTAGACGAAAACAACAAAATAATCATAGATCCCGTGCAAAAAATGTTAACTTGGAAAAATTACCTTCAGAATCTCTTCAATGACAACAGATCACTGGAATTTGAAACACGCAATAACGATGAAGGGCCAGACATTCAGATAGATGAAGTTAGGAAAGCTATTCAGTTATCAAAAACAGGGAAAACGATGGGTCCTGACGAAATTCCAACAGAAATGCTGAAGCTACTTGATGACACTGGCTTGAAAAGGTTAACAGAATTAATTAATAATATATATTCAACAGGAATAATACCAAAGGAATGGTTAATTTCTACCTTTGTTACCTTACCAAAAAGAAAAAATTCCAGAAAATGCAACAAATTTAGAACAATAAGTCTAATGAGCCACACTCTTAAAATACTACTACGCATTGTACACCAGAGGATATACAATAAATGTGAACAAAACATTACTGACACACAGTTCGGATTTAGGAACAACTTGGGTACGCGAAAGGCATTGTTCGGAATCAATGTTCTTTTACAACGGTGCAAAGACGTAAACAAGAACGTTTATTTGTGTTTCCTCGATTATAATAAGGCGTTCGATACTGTAAAACACGAAAAGATGTTATCTATATTAAACGATTTAAACTTAGACAATAGAGATATTAGACTAATCAGAAATCTGTATTGGAATCAAAAAGCTAAGATTAGAATAGGAGACCAGTCATCAGAAGAGTTTGACATAGTCAAAGGTGTCCGCCAGGGTTGCGTATTGTCACCGTTGTTGTTTAATCTATACTCTGAAACAATATTTAAAGAGGCGCTCGAACAATGTGATAAAGGAGTCGTGATCGGAGGAAGAATAATTAATAATCTAAGATACGCGGATAACACGGTACTACTGACAGAAGATGGATTGACTATAAACATAAAGAAAACGAAAACTATGGTTATCACAAAACAGCAAGTGAATAATCCACACATAACAATTAATAACGAAGTATTACAAAATACGAGATCAATTAAATATTTAGGCTGCATACTAGATGATAAATGTACGTACATGACAGAGGTGAGAAGTAGAATCGCCATCAAGGCAGGCATTTATAAAAATGAATAAAATTTTGTGCAATAAAAATTTGAACTTAGATCTAAGAATTCGTCTTGTACAATGCTGCATATTTTCTACCCTCTTGTATGGTGCAGAATGCTGGACAGTTAATAAAGCAGAAATAAAAAAACTAAATGCTTTTGAAATGTGGATTTACCCTAGAATACTAAAAATACCGTGGACAGACAGAGTTCGAAATGAGGAAGTCCTTCGAAGATTAAACAAGGATATGGAAATAGAACTTACCATCAAAAGAAGGAAATTGGGATACCTGGGACACTTGATGCGACATGAACGATACAACATTTTGCAAGAAATTATGCAGGGTAAAATAGAAGGAAAGAGAAGTGTGGGACGAAGAAGGACTTCATGGATGAAGAATTTAAGAGACTGGTGCGGAAAAAGTAGTGTTTCCTTGTTTCGAGCCGCAGTGAATAAAGTACAGATGGCGCTATTGATCGCTGACCTCCGATAGGAGAAGCATTACAAGAAGAAGAAGTATGTATGCTCCCATAGACCAGCTTATGTTGGATAATCTGTGATATTTAGGGTAGTACGCTTATTTTAGCTCTTATATCTATTGGTTTCACCCGTAGTACTGAACGATTAAGCTAGATACACCATTGCTGGCTATTATATACAGTTGTTAATATTTCTATATTATACTGACTATTGCTTGTCTTATTTTATTACTGCAAACCCATTTTCAGATTACTTTGCGATCGCTTGCCTTTATTTTAGTTTACTAGTTTTCGCTTTTATGTAGGCACATGTGTCGTAATTAAAGACCCGTTGGCGCCCCCAGCAATTACTATTACTTTAATATTTCATGTTAGAATCCAGCCATCTCCATTACAGTTCGAGGAATGTCAAATGTGCCGGCATAGTCTCGTGATATTAGGAAATTATGTTTTTTAGTTAAACATTTAGTATCAGCTTTCTAGAATGTTTTCCTTCTTGTAAACATATGTTTAGTTGTAGTTGTGATGCTTTTACTTCTGCCTTACCCCTGTCTTTTATAAGTTTCGTAAGTATACGGTCATTGCGTCGTGCTTTATTGTATTTCATCCATTTAATACTGTTTTTTTATTTATGTTTCGCTGATGTCCGGCATATCTTCTCAGTTTACATTTCTGATTCTTTGCTTTAGTTGCTCATCCTCTACTTCATCTGGCACTTCGTATTTTTGTGGATATAGATCTTCATAGAATTTCTGCAACCTTCAATATTGCATCTCTATTTCTTATCTCATTTACGTTGTGATCTTCTTATAATCTTCGTATTTTGGTTTTTTTCTATGACTGTTTCAATCATTTTATCGATTTTTTTTATTGTTGTTTTACTGGCGTTAGTATATTTTAGTGAACCCAACATTCCGTGTCTAAACAATAGTCCCTTTTGATGAGAGTTTGTTTAAGCTCCACTCATTTCTATTAGTGTTGCGTTTATAATTTTAGTAATTTTCTCTATTTTATACTGTCGTGATCACATTTTTCTTCACTATCTTCTACTCTTGCGCCCAGTTTTAAGTGAAAATCTACTATAACTATTGTGTGAGTGCAAGGGTCAATTTGCATTGCTCATGTTGTTTCCTCATAAAAGGTTTCTACGACTTCGTTTCCAGACGAGATGATTGTACAATTTAATGGTCAGGAGATTTGCTATTTTTACTTTTAAGAAGTTTACTGTGTTGGATATGGCCTTGTAGACAATGATACATTGTTCTCATTTTCTTTTAACCTTAAAGATTTCTACGACATCCCAGTTTATTTGTTTATTTTTTTTTTTAATTCTTATTCTTTTCGTGTCGTTTCATTACCATACATATTGTAAGTAGCTATCGCCAGGGTCGTCTTTTTTGCAGATTTTCCTTTCTCAGAGATTCTTAGCTTCCTTTGATTTTTCGTTAAGTTGATTGCTGTCTTAGTTAGCTGACTCGAGTATTCTGCGGACGAAGAGCCTCCTGTTTCTCAGAATTGTCATAATATTAATAGTTTAGGGGAAGGTGGGATTGGCCTTAAAGCGCCAGTCTCGCTGAACATGTAGGCGAGTTGATAAAAACCGCTTTTGACTGGTTTCCTAAGTCATCTGCCTGTTCATGCGTATGACCAACTTACTGAACTCTTAATGGATTTTAGATGACTTCAGGGAGACTATTTGATTGGGAATAATTAAATTCCATAAGATAAAGTCGTCTCCCGTACTGTGTTACTAGTTTGATACTCCGTGGGTATTTGATTTCCCCGGTTATTACCCTATTGTTGATCTTCAAGATGTTTAAGTTATGCTGCACATCATCGATTCATCTATCTCCTGCTTTTCCTTTGAAAATCGTATTTAATTTTATTTTCTTTAAATAGTTGCAATCTAAATCGTTTTATTAAAGTTTCAGCAAACGTGAAGCGATTTCGTTAGTTTACTAATTAAGTTGTGCTCTATGGTAATCGTAGTAATTAAAGTTCGTGCACTTCATTCCATGTAGGAACATGGCCTGAGGCAAGGCGGGTCAGGGTCACCGAAATATCTATTTCCGAAACCCAGTTATCTGGCACACCGTTACCGGCCTACTGGGTGTTGTCTTTAGCATCACGCTTTGGTAATCATATTATGTATTTTTTATATTAGAACTTTTCATAGTAGTGCAACTATTGATAGTATGCTTTTTAGAGTTGTAGCACTGGCCAATATTAGCATAGACCAGACGTGTACACATGCAGCAAACTCTAATCGTGTCTCTCATTCTTTTTTCCATTGCCTGAAAGGATACATAGAGCATGCAACATTTCTTCCTTAAGAGCTAAGGATCGTTGGTTCTCACCACACTCCAAATGTTAAAAGAAACTTTATTGTTATTGTTTTTTATATAGGTACACACATATACGATGACATCAGAAATTTCCCAATCTGCCATGTTCTATTTGCTGTTATTTCGATTTTTTGTACATTTAGTCCAGTCAGTAGGGGTTTTTGCCCTAAAAAAGGTGAGGTAAAAACAATTTTTATATATGTTGTTTAGGTCAGGATCCTAATAAAAAATCCAAATTTTAGACTTTGTGCTAAAAATTGGTATTTCCCAAATAGCTCCGGCACGGTTGATCCTACGTCAAAAAAGTCTAATTCAAAGTTAAATAAGACAAGATTATTGACATTTTTGTATATAACTGTTTTTTATAAGTCTAATATGAAAGGAGTTACAGCGGCAGAAGGATGAACATTTCTCTAAAAAATAGTGTAATTTCTCATTTTTAAATTTTTTTTTTGTATTATTTTATTTTATTTTAACTATTCGTTACGTAGTTTTAATAATTTGTTACACGTAAAGTAAACTCATTTCCACACCACCATGAGGTAGAGTCAGTTAATGGCGCTTTTTGTTTATTGTGGTATCCCTAGTAGTCCTATTCACAGATGTTCCAGTTTAGCGATGTTTCATGTTCGCGATTATATTATTTACTTTTTTTAATTTTTGACGGTCCTGGTTGGTAGATGTTGACGTCTTCATGAGAGTGTTCATCCTCAATGTTATCTTCGAAGTCATTGCCTGTGCTCTTGAGACTAGGGACTTGATGAAATCTCTGTCCCTACTCTCGATGCGAACTTCTGCTGCATTTTCACATGATTGGCCATTACAGAATCCACACAGAATAGAGTACTTCATCCCACTTTTCCTGCAGCAACATGCCCCGCCGCATCCTCTTTTGCAACCGCATGAAATTAATTTTCATAAGGTCTCGAGTGCTAGATTCTATGTCATTGTTACTGGAGTAAGCCAATTGGTGCCAACTTTCCAGCCCCAGTCTTGTGCATTTTCGATTCCATACCACTGTTGGACTTAGTGATAAGTCCTAAATGCATGATACCGTGCAGCATCCTTGGTTGGCGACAAAGAAGCAAAATTAAATGTGTTTCGTGTACTTGATTTTGCGAAACGTTGGTAACGGACTACTTCCAAGATATTTTATTCTACGTTGCCACCATACAAAGCAACGAGAAGGTGTGCTCCAGCGTCTGCGATATCATCTGGTTTAACGATATTTTGGAGAAATGTTCATCTTTCAGCCGCTGTAACTCGTTACATATTACACTTACAACAAAAGTTAATATACAAAAAATGCCAAGAATCTTGTCTTCTTTATCGCTGTATTAGACTTTTTTGACGTAGGATCATCCGTTGCGGAACTATTTTGAAAATATTAGTTTTTAGCACCTTCAATCTAAGATGGCGGCTCGCGAGTCCCCTCTCCAAAGTCTAAAACTTTTTCATCAGGATCCCGACCTGCACAACATAATATAAAGACTGTTACTACCCTTTGTTGAGCAAAGGCCTTTTTTGTCCTTACAGACTGGACTAATTATGCACTGGTAAAAGCTGAATCTAGAAAAGTTCTTGTTAACATAAATTAGATAGCATAAAGTAGATTTTGTTTCAAACAAATTTTTAAAAATGCTGTGCTAATTTTCTGGCTAGAATTTTAGAACTATACAAGCTAGAATTGGCTACCTGGGTGGTTGAGTGGATTAGCAGACTGCTTAGCAACCAGGGGAACATGGGCTCAAATCTAGCCGTAACCCAGAATTTTCTTGGAGCAGCAATGGATTTGAATTCATTAGTTAAGTTAGCTATAAGGTAGGTTTAGGATTGTTGAGTGTATGGTATGTTTGGTTGCGGGTAGCTTAATGTAAGTCGCATGTGGCCCATTGCCTCCGTTGCACTTTCCGTAAGGTACGAATGAATGTTAATGTATGCAAATTTGCTTTCTTATATTACAAAAACTTAATGAAAGCATTTTCTCGATTTCTTAATATAACAAATGTATAGAATTTAGCGGATTCATTTTGTATGGCTTTATGTTTGTATAGAACTTTAAATTGTACCAATTTTAGGTATAATGATTTTCACTTAAACTGTGAATACATTTATATTAGTATTTTAGCAAATTTTACAGTCATGGCGGGGTTCATTGTAAAATCTCGTGAGGGGGGATTGGCATTTATAGTTACGCCACTGGCGCCCGATCGCTCGCTTCTTGCGGAGTTCAAACAAATGTGAGGTGTGATTTATTAACGCCACATGCATGATCGATGGGTGAACTTTCTCTGCACAAAAGTGTTGAATAAATTAATGTATTTTACCCTTGTGACGTATCGCTTTAGAGCAAAAATTTATCTTTCAGCTCCGACGAATTCATAAGTTCGCATACAATCGCCGTATTGTACCTCAGTCGATTGCTTCATGAGATCAACTTCGCAGCCGCATAGATAATGGTAATGAAGGCGAATATGAGAAGAAGCCAAACGGGGGAAAACACAAATGCATTTCCACCGACGATTTAAATACATGAAACTGCAATCACCTGTTCAGTAACAGAGTGAAGTTAGTGACCCACATCAAAACTCCCGTATGCTCCCAGCCGCTTCATTGACGCCTCGGCAAATTCGATTATTGATTGATTGATTACGTGGCAGTTATTGGCACCTCGGTGTCTAAAATTATGCACGAAAAAGTCGACATTTGTTTACTTCAATCTAAAGCTGGCATCCCACTCGAACGACGATGACGAATTAATTCCAGCTGAAAATAGACGGCTCGCAAAACCACCAGTACAGTGTGCTTCAAAACCAAACTCATAGTTTATATTGTTCTCTGAATGTCATTTTTTGGCAGTGGTCTATTATGATGTGTTTTATCGGACTTTTTCCACTATTACGATTGTCACTTGTTTTAGGTTGTTAAGGTGACGATCGCAAACAAAGTTAATGGAGTTCATTATATTGGTTCATAAAGCAAACACCCGTTTTATTGCAACCAGTATATATGAGCATATTTATGTAAGATATGACGCCCCAAAGGCTCTATTCTTACAATTGGTGACCCCGACGTTCTAGGGTGTATATCACACGACGTTTCGGGAATTTTTGACCTACTCCCGTCTTCAGGTGTTCCTGGTTAGTCCTGAAAAGGACTGATATTGTACGTCTTCATACGCAAACTCATGCCTCCTCCGGAGTTTGAACCCGAGACCGCTGATCGCTGTGATTATTGGTCTGCCACTCTTACCACTAGGCCACCAGCGCGGTTATATATAGTTTCCAACTAGAATTTGGATGAATAAAAAGTTTTGGAATTAAAATTGTGCTTAGGAGGGTGTATATTGATATATTCTTAGCATATTATAGATGCAACTAAAATTTGAAACTCCAAATATTTTTTTATTCAACTTAGTCTTTTTTATGTAACACACATCGAGTCTGCCACGCCTCTAAAACATTTTTTAAGTTTCTTCTTGCTCTCCTGGCCATTATTCTATTATCTCTCCAATAAAAGAAAATCTACGGTCTTTCAAACTCATTTGCGGGCAGATATAATAGTCCGAAAGAGCCAGACCTGATGAATAACAAGGCGTTCCAGTAATTTAAACGCTAGATCACGAATTCTATTCAAAGCAATATGCGACTTGTGTGCAGGCGCGTTGTCCTGGAAAACAAGACAGAAAGATAATATTGTCCAGTTATTGGTTTACTCTTATCCCTATAATCAAGCATGATTACTCCACGGTTTCCTAACTAAAATAAGAACTTTTTTGGCAGATTACGTTGTAACGTCCTGCCCTTCTGCTAATAAGGGCTAATGAACTTAATAAGTTACCTTCGGGTAGCTTTCTCACTCGGAGTTAATTTGGTTCAGTCAGATATACACTTTGAGATAAGCAAACAAACACCAAGATAATTTTAGACAGTTTAATTATAATATAATGTATTTACATACATAGGCATTATTCATTAGAACCAAATACAATGTATTTTACAATAAATTCATTCTTCTTGGGCCGTCTTGCTTCGAAAAGCCTGGCTTCTACGCAACCCGTCGTACAGCGGTGTGTTCGGGACCCTGTTGCTTGTACCCTGGAAATTTCGAACGCGACGCCACTGGAGCCGTTGGACGAGATGCGGATCTGGTTCCAAGGCTGCCAATCGCTACGTTCGAAACTCGGTCAGAAATGTCAAAATACACGTGCAACTGCGAACAGAAGTTAATTCGATTATGTTATGCTTTATGACTTACGACACCGCGATAGTGCTGCAAGTCCCGTTGATTCGGCGATGTTGGTGTTTGTGCGGGATGCGACGGAATGGGAAGTCGACGGCGTATTCCACCTGGAGGACCCGGTTTCCGAGCCTGGAGCGGACGTCAGGGAACTGCCAAGACAGCGCTTGCACAGCGCTTGCCCTATGAAGATGTTGCAGGCGCTTGGACGATGGGTGAGTAAAAGCTCTGTAGTCAATAAATATTAAGTACAAACTCAAATGTCCTTCAAGATAAGCGATGTACGGGGCCTCAATAAAATGAAAGCTGATACGGTCGGGTCGGGCAAATTTAAGTTGTTAGGCTGATGTAATTATTACGAAATAGACATATGAAACGGCCTGGTTAATAAACCCTCGTCTCGAATACGTCCTCCAGGAAATTTGTTACAATTATTTGCCAACGGAATTTGGGGCCAAAAGTCTACGCTGAGTCCAGGTTACAATAGGCATTGGTTTGATCAGCGAAACGGTTTTCCCACTGGTGGAGCATCGCCTCAGAAAACTGATCCTTCAGGAATTGGACTTATTTAAATGTTAGCTAGGAACGCGGTCTCCAGGAGTGGAGGCATCGGTTCAACTTTAGCTACGGGAAATACTAAAGGATTCGGGTTCCAAAGTATATTCGGGAAATTCTCTGTTAAAACGGTCGAACAGGATCAGGAAGGGAATAAAGGGAGGGAATGAATGCGAATGAATGTCAATGAAAGCTTAATGAATGCTAATGAATCTGAATTCCCCCGGAACGGTCGTGAAACGGCTTTTATAGGCTCCTCTTCGTGCTTCGTGCATCTAGCAACCACCTCGGGCATTCTAAGTGGGGGAGCAGCGCAATACGTGGAGCGGGGATCTCTCGATGACGTAGTTGGCCGCGCGGGTCAAAATTTCAAACTCGTAACGTAACGTAGAAATCGCTAGGAGGAAACGCGCGAATTAATTTTAATTCAGAAGAACGCGTTTCTGCTGAGCGAAACGTTAGAACATCAGTATTACTGTTATGTTTCTGGGTCATAGTGTCATAGAAATATATCTAAGTTTCATCCATGGTAGCAACAGAGCTCAGAAAAAATATGTTATCGAGGATTAATTTCCAAATGTACATTCATTTACAGGAAGAAGTTTCAGAAACTGATGATGAGGTTCTTGATATGTTAGATGACATATTGTAATAATTATAAACAATACATATTTATGTATGTTTTTTAGTTTTAAATAAAAATAACTCAAAATTCCTTTCAGTGTTTATTTTAGATGTATAAATGTATTAAAAAAGCCTTTTTTCTCGCAGGTAGTGCAATTAAGTGAAAAATTTTCCATAAAAATCTTTTTCACCGTGAATAAACAACATTAAAAATTGTTACTGCGAATTTAGGCAGAGTTTTTATGTAAAATTATCTAACAGTCGCCATTGTTTTTGCATTCAGAAATGCTGAAGGTTAATGACTTTACAACTTGCTGGTGATGTCACATCAGAGCGGTACAAATTTAAAAAATCTAAAAATGCTGTTGACATGTAACCGTCAATTTTGTGACAAGCATTCACGGAAATCTGGCCACACACGTACACTGCTATCGGTCGATACCCCATCCACATTCGTATCCACACCACAGCTTATCCAGTGGCCTCTCCAAATAGGGGCGGTCTTTCTGCCGGACTTTGTATATGGCCATTCCTAACCATTGGTGTGACAACGAATTGATTATTAACGCGTAATAGCTCGTTGCTAGCCGCATTTGCAATTCAAATAATGACAGAATAACTATATACATTTAAATAACATTAAAACGACGAAAGAGTATCTGTCTTTGATACATATAAATCCGAGTTTGTGTGATATTTCGCCGCTTCTTACACTGTGAGCTAATACCCCCGCTCCAGTTTTCCACGCATTTACGCAATGGCTATCGCGCGTCCAAGATCGTCTTCCACATTTGCTACACGATATGATGCAATCGTCGATTCCTGCAGGTTCCAAAGGTTTAATACCACCAACCCATATTGCATTTAAGAATGTCAATCCGCAGCTTTACACCTGGGGCAGACTTCTCCACGGTGCTAGACGATGTGGTTCGCGCTTGTGGTTGTCGATCGCTTAAATTGGGTTACGTCACCTTGTTGGCAACCGTTTCGGCTTATATTCACATTTGCTATTCTTTAGAACTTACGGAATTGCTCAGAGACTTGATTTTGCAACAAAACTCTTGAAGCCTACGGGAGATGCACTTTCTTTGGCGTTGGAAAAAATTGAAAGCGCAAATGAGCGCACTGCCTCATTCAAGTGCTGCACCACGAATGCCTCATTGTTCAGAACAAAGACCTTCCTAGTACCTGTTCGCATCAAAATACCTTCCTTCCAGCATAGTTATAAAAAACCGCACACTAAGGATTACACGGTTTGCATAGGATGGAATCTCCAGCACATTCAAAACTTAATTAAAAACACTTAACAATATACAACGTATAAATTGGGTATATATCGAGAGATTATTAATTGTCAATGAGATCAGGTGGAACGAGGCCAAGTTCCGTTTCATTATCCACTCTCCGTCTCCAAGCGGCCCTGTCGTAAGCATCGTCTTAACCTAGGTTTCTATTTCTCATAATTTTTTTTGCCTTCCTGTTTTAGTCTTTTCTCTTGGTCTTCATTTGATGACCTTCTTCGGCCATCTCTGATCTGGGATGCTCAGTAAGTGCCCAAACTTTAAAGTTTCACGTTTTTCTCTGTCTATAATTGTGTCGGCAGCATCCATTCGTCGCCTAACGTCGGTGTTGGGAATTCTTTAAAGCCTTGAAATTCTAGTACAGGGTTATTCATTATAAATTACCCACCCCTTATCATCGTTATTATTGCCTATAGAAAAAAAAGTTTTAAATAAAAGTTATGTGGTTATAACTGAATTTTGTTAAAATGCTATCAAAAGTACAGTGGCGTGCATAATTAAGGGGATACAAAAAAGTAATATATTTTTTTAAATGGAACACCCTGTATATTATTAAATTTTTGGAATGATCTTTCTTTCCTGATTTCAAAAATATACCATATGTTACCCCTACCTTATACCGTTTTTGAGTTATTAAACGTTCTTAATGTGTGTCCGTGTGTCCGTGGCACAAAATAAAATCGCACGTTCCGGCTTCACAGATGTTTATATTTGTTTAGGTTTTGTTTTTCTTATCTGAGCGCTCGGATCGGAGCGTGACCTTTCGCGTATTTTATTTCACGTGCACGTAGCGCGCCGTTTGCTTGTACTTTATAATTGCTGTACTAGTACAATAACGTGTCGATTTATGGACTTTAATAAACAACTACATGCCTTTCTTATGCAATAGAACATAAAGTACTTTTCCGAAAAATCTACTGAACGTACTATTTATAGTCATTCCTTTGTAGCAATTGGGATCCTTTTTGTTTCTCTTTTAAACAGTGAAACAATTACATTTTAGATAGGAAAACTTTATAGTTTCTTAAGACTAGTATATTTCCTATCTCACTTTCGCACCCCTATATCTTCCTTATTTACATTCTGATCTATTTCAAATTTTGGTCAGCTATACTACCCTTTAAAAAAGTTATTTTAAAGTTTTAAAATCATTTTTTCAAATAAAAATAATAAAAAATGATTGCGAAAAATTTAAAAATCATGTTAGGCCAAGTTTTATAGAAAAAGTACCTAAGAATCACACAAATGGTAGAAATCTAAAGTTTTATCGAAATATTATTATTATTATTATTATTATTACAATTTCATACAATAAATATTTGCCTTCTCGCCTTCATATCCCTGCATCTTTCAGATTTAGTATTTGATCAATTTCAAATGTTGGTCAGTTATATTACCCTTTAAAAGGGCTGTTACTATATTTTTTAAATAAGTTTACTAGAAACCAGTAGCGATCAAAAATAAATGCGAACAATCATAGTAGTATTAGTTTTATCGAAAAATGTCATTTAAAAAAGTTGCTCAGAGTCAGAAAAAAAGACAGTATAGTTGACCAAAATAAAGAAAATCGGATGTGAAGGTAAAAAGTGAAACATTTATTGTATAAAATCGTAGTAATCATAATAAGTTTTCAATAATGACTCTGAGCAACTTTTCTAATAACTTTATTCGATAAAACTAGGCCTATTATAATTTTAAAATTTTGCTCATTTATTTTTGGTTGCAGAAGGCTAGTGGTTTGCACTAAAATTATTTTAAAACTGCAAAAATAACTCTTCTAAGGGGTAGTACAACTGACCAACATTTTAAATCGATCAAAATATAACAATGGGAGATACAGGGGAGTAAAGGTGAGAAGTGAAACATGTTGTATATATTACATAACACTAAATTTTAATTAATTTTTGAAAATTGTACGAAATATCTATCACATAGAGATTTGACAGCACATCTGTGGAAATTAATGGCACTAATTTTGTCATTTTGATATTAATTATTTGATATTAAATATGCATTCTCTTACTAGGTACATATGAGAAGGCATTGCAGCGTAACATAGAACGTTCTGTTCTATTTTATTAGATTTACTGTGTTTAGGAGGTGTTCCCGATAGTTATACTACATTCATTAACAGCTGAGTCACGAGAAAACCAATAAGCAGATTAGATGATTAGCAAGACCGTTAGAGCTCATTAGACTTTGGCTTACTAGGAAAAATATGACTACTGCTTATCATTGACCTAGCTGAGCCATTCTTGTCTGAACAAAATAAAATGTCATTTAATAAAATCAATTTTGAAAAAAATAAGGGTTAGTAAAAGCAGTGGCGTCTTGGCACAGTTTTTAAGAACCATGCCAGTTCAGTGCGCATTATTAAAAGATACTCTATAACAGCAAGTACTGCTTTAAAAAAATATAAAAATAAACGTATCCCATCACCTAATAGAATTTTGATTAAATCCACAAGCCGGAGCTTCTTGTCTTCGGCCAATAGCAGATAATTTAAGGCATCGGAAATAAATATTCGACCTGCCAACAAGCGCTCATAAAAAGAACAGACAGATAGATGATTGGCTAGAAATAATGATTAATGACGCGTCGCTCACTATACTTTCAAATCGACTTTTAAGCTGAAGTCACAATTATGAGCGTCAGTCGATTTCTTATGCAGTTCCCATGCTTATATTCAATTTAACGCTGGTTGCGTTAACGCCGCTCGCATTAAGGGCTCGTTTCTTGCAAACTCAGTGGCGGCACTACAATTTCCGTGAATCCCTCATCATTATTTCTTGTAAGATTTTCCAATTCTTTATATTAAGAGTATTATTTATTTTTATCTGTAGTATCAAACAGAAAATGGTCTCCATTATGTATTCTAACACCAATAACAATCATTGCCGAAAATTATAAAACGCTAACTTCCTACAGAATTAGGAAAAAAATGCACAGTTCGGCCATAGGTGACATTAAAAGAAGGAACATGACGCTACTGCTTTCTGCTACATTTCTTCTTTCTTTAGAGGTAAAAGATCAGTCAAGTACACAAAACATTTAAATGATAGTACAAGACTTCCAGTTCGATGCAGGATTTATAAACTAAACTAATTTTGTGAGATTACTAAGCTCAATCCAATTTTACAGTTTGATCGGATTATTAACGACTAACAAGAATCCATAATTATTCCCCCCAACCAGATCTACAAGACATCAAAGACAAACGAAGGATATTTCCGAAACAGGAAGTGGAAATGATAAAGACTGTAATTTTTAGGAAAATGTATAGAAATTTGATAGTGCTAATTCAAAATTTTTCTAAATGCAAAAAGTGCACACGCTATTTATTTATTGTAGATATAGTCATTTTTAGTGTTTAGAAATGGTATTATTAAGGTTAGTTTAAAGTAGGCCGCAAGTAAAACGGGTGTTTGCTGCTGCGGCCGTCGAGACCCTTTGGATTTCTGCGATACAGTTAAATTTACCACAAGGCATTTATTCGTTGTCCTTTTTTGTCTCTTATGACATTTATCCTGTATCTGTTGGGTCATATTTACGTCAAGGGTAAATCTTGAGTTAAGTGAGAATTATTACTTTTATCTATTTCTCAGTTAAAGCAACAATAAACAAAATTTTATTTTTAAGGATCTCACCGTGTATATTTTGGGTTCAAAATATGCCTTTTTGGTCAAGGGTAAAAACCTGAGCTATGTGCAAAATAGTACTTTCATTTAAGTAATAGATCTTGAGCTACAGCAAAAATTGGCAAAATTTTTTGTTTTACGGTGCTCCCCCTGTATATATTGTACCGATTTTGTCTCAGTTTTATGCCATGAAATAATCCTCAAGCAGAATAGCGTCTTCCTCCTAAAATAGTTATTGAGTTATACCAGCAACAGACAGACAGACTTAATTGAGAAAACCTGTTTTTGGTGATATAGAAACCTTGAAACGTGAAGATCTGAAGAAATCTCAGAGTGATTTTTTCGTGATTACAATACTTCCTTCTTCTTTTAGGCGAGGGAAGTAAAAATAGTCAAGTTCAATAGCTTATGGGTTATTTAAACTTTTTATTAGCGCATTTTTTATGGAAAATTATAAGAAATATAATATTAATAAACTATCTATATCTATATTATGACATATTACGTTGCCTATGTTGCATAATGATGAGTTTCTTTAAAAAAAAGCAAAAATATGCCAAAACGGCTCAGACGGGCTTAGATCTTTGCCTTGTACATTCCAAAACCAAATAAGAATTGTTCTAAAGTATGTGAACCCCAAAACTGGTAAAAACCTCAGAGTAGAGTGAAAATAATTATTCCTCCAATAACGGAAAGATACTACAGATGATGAATTAGAGATAGTCGCTCGTAGTCAAAAGTAATTGATGGAATAGTTAATAGACTATCCACGATATGGGAAGTATTACGATTTGAACTAGTGCAGTTGTCTCCATTTATAATTACTCATAATTATTTTCTCGACAATAAGAAACGCAACAAAGGTTTGTACTTGAAAGATGCGCGATTGCAATAGTATACTGTGATAAAAAATCGGTAAGTGCATTTTATAAGCGCTTAACGATCGAAGAACAAGAATATTTTCATAATTTTGAACTATATTATTATGTAGTTTTTACTTACCGCACTGGTTCTGCTATATATTTACTTACCGCACGTTATTTTACTCCATATGTATAACGCTCGTAATTATGTAATAGTTATTTATGAACCAACGGTATAATGAAGATGTTTATGTCCCAGGGTATAAACATCAAGTAATGTCCGTGGTGTATACACAATTGTATGTCTTGCTAATAATAACCTAAATAGTGGATTAGAATACTTGTATTGGATGATCAATTATTGCTGTGAACGCATCGACGCATCAATGTAAGTGATTGGTTAGAAATTTGGCGCTTCTCATTTCTGGCAATTTACAAACCATAGTGACTCATAATGCCTGCTAGGTTATTTTATACCATTAAAATATGCCTAGTATCCAAGTTATTAAGAAACAATAACGTACTAGTAAGACAAAAAAACACGATCGTGGGAAAAATAAGAAACGCCCGGAAAGACACCTACTTTCGAGAGATGACACTTGCCTCTCCACTAATTTTAACAAGTGTGTTATATTCATCAGAAAGACTAAGAAGTAGTAACAGTCGCAGAATAGAAGTCCCAGAAGCGTGAGTTTGGTTGAGAATATCCTGAACTTAACATCGTAGCAACTGGTGAAAATTAAAATGGGCCCTTCATACAAGATTATAAAGAATCATCAAACATATTTCGGGCATATGACTAGGGAAAATCTTGTAAAAATCACGAGGCGGGTCATTCACGATATGAGTCAACCAAGTTAAGCTCCTTTTGGAAATAAACTCAGCCGGGGTAACTAATTGTGCTCAAAGGCTGAAAGAGTTATGGAACGATGTACATCAAACATAAAGTCATTATACCCTGACAAAATGGAGGAGCTACGAGGATAAAATCAAGCTCCTCTACATTACAATAACAAAGGGCCTTTTGAAAACCACAATCTTCCATACTACAATTTGTTAAAATCCTTCAACAAGCAGCATATTACAGCTCGTATCTGAAATAAAGTTATTGGGGCCCTTTTGACGAGGAGCTTTGCGGCTGAGTAGTTACGCCACTGTGCAAACTGCTTTTAATTCTGAGTATGTACAGAAACGATAAAGTGCAGGTGAGCACACAGCCGATTGCTTACCTGCGCTTCCAAACATCCTGCGACACAAAACCGACCCTAATAAGCCACCGGCCCTAAGACCTTCGACACACAAAGCAGATGACGTACGACAATAATGACAATTTTTATGTCCGTTTTTTGGCCTTTTTTGTCACGCTGGCATTAAAGAGCTCGCTCGCAGGCATTTACTCCGGCGGGTCGTATTTAGAATATTTAGCTGACAGCCGGGGGTTATATGGGGTATTTAAGAGGTGATATACAATGCTTCTTTACACGGCGGAGGCAAATGGGCTATTACGGAAGCGCGGGTATTAAATATTGGAATTATGCGGAGATAACTTCTAATATATTAGGTTTAAATGGATTAGACTAGATTTTTTCGGCATTGACGTATTTATTGCCTCCTCGCCTTACTTAAAAGGAAGCTTGCTCCCTCGTTACGTTATGATTCTTTACAGCGCTCCTAAATTTCCTCCGATGCGGTTAGAAACCAGATCATAATAACTTGCACTCTGCTTCCTTAAACAGGCAAAATCGCCCTTGTTCCTTAGGCGTTGCAGACCTCGTCAAGCTCGGAGTCGCGGGGGGAGCCAGGTGGGGCTGAGTCCCCCCTGGAGAGATTTATGCATGACTGAAAATCTTAAAATAACTCATTTCAATATAATTTTGATTAGAAGGCAACAAAATTCCAAAAATTAAGACTTTGATTACCTATATGAAAAGGCACGATTAGGATATCGGTTTCAGATCTGTTGCAGGTCTCCATTTATCTCCATCCTAAAATTTGAGTTTCCTTTATCGATAGTCTTTACTTTCCTTTTCTTTTATTATTTGATTTACACATTGAAAACAAGGCCATCCTCAGGAGTTCCTTTTATTTTTATTTCTTTTATCAATTATAGTTGGAAAGTCGATCCCTTCTCCTTGATAGGACTTGTTTCCTTAGTTTGACTAACTGTACTACACCTTTCTTCTTTCACTCATTTGATATAATACTTCGTCGTTAGTTTCCCTTTCGGTTCAGTTAATTTTTAAAACCTTAGTGTAACCCCACATTTCTTGGGACTCCATTTTCTCATTATCGGGCTTATACCGGACGTTTAAGAATGTTTTCCTCGAAAAGTGGTGGGAGTAGACGCGCCATCACATCTGGTGGTTAATGGCCACTCCATGGAAATTTAGTTGCAATGGAGCAGTTCACCAGTGCGCTTTTTTATCAACGCTGGGAACATACGTATGTAGTTTTAAAAATAGCGTTAAACAATATTTTCATGTTCAGCAGTGTGCAGAACATCTTTGAGTGTAATTTCCATCGTAGTAACACGTTCCAGTGATTATCGATCAGCTCTAAGAGGTATCAACCAAGAGCGTCCAACATCGGCGTCCCTTTACGAGTAGTAGAGACATTGACCAGCAAGAATTTGATATGCTACATATGGAGAAGAGCCTCCTGAATGCCTGGGTGCAGAAATTTGGAGCAAGAAGCCATCACCAAGTCCGTAATTGCCGTGGCGTCTTTTCATTGTGTTAAGCTATCCAAGGAAGCCCACTTTGCAAGGTAAAATTCACAGGGAAGATGTTGCCGAAGGCCCATAGATTTTGAGTTTCATCAAGATTGAAATTCATACGTAGCGTCCTTTGATTTTTGCGACCGAATCCAGAAGTTGGTCCCGTGCAGGAAGCTAAACAAATGCACATTGCACGTCCTTTTACGTCACTGAAACAAAACCAGGTTACTGGAAACTACGTCAGATCAATTACATTGTATTTACCTTATGTCATTTTGCCAGTGTTGGTGTTTAGAATTTAATGTACGCTATTGTCATGTACTATTGCGGAAAAAAATATTTCGCACGGTTTGTTTGCGAAATATTTTTTTCCGCAATAGTACAAGCTAACCATTTGTGTTTACAGTCAATGTGGAGGTTATAGCTGTCAAATACAAATTTGAAGCAATTGCCATACTAGTTAATTTATCCTACACAAAAGTAGTTGTATTACAAGTTCCTGAACCTACCCCTGTAACTAGAGTTTATCTCATGCTAGACCGGAGCTTAACTTTAATTAATTGAAAATAAATAAAATACAAAGAACAATGAACCATTCATTTAGCAGGTAATTACAATATCATTTTAATCAGCCCTGACATTGACACAAGAACTCTAGATTAAAACTATTTTAATTTTATAAATTGTGGTGATTTGCCTTATTTATTATTTTTACTAAACCCTTTATAGTTAAGGGAATCATTCTAATATTTGTATATGTACAAACAAAGAAATATACAAATATATATATAAATATAAAATCGATGGTTATATAATAGGTTTGTAAATTCTTTTATTTTTGTTCGAAATGGCACATATCTATACATTATATTCTCTCTGGTATTGAAATATATACAAAAATAGACATTTACATTTTATTTTTACTACTATTTGCGATAAGATAAGAAGGGACTTGAAGCAGCTTGCGGACATCGTAATCCCTCGAAGAGTGTCGACATCTGGGGCTGCTTATTGACTGGGAAATCATGCAGATGAAAGCCAAAGGAACTAGACAATGCTTTGTTATTCATTGACAATCGCATTATCGTTTACTGTGGTTATTTCTACAATGCTGTACCTGTACGTGTGGAATACAAAGTTTTGCTAATTTACTCAGTTTTTTTTAATTTATATATATGTGAGTGAAACAACAAGTCAAAATAGACATTGCAAATTTAGAAAACCATGTTTTAAATGAAGTTCAAACGCAGATATTTTGCATTTAAGATATTTAATATTGTGTAAGTTGTGGCAATAGTCCACTAAATACACATAACGCTAGCCATAATACGCTTATGTAAAACTGTAAAAAATCATTCTAGGTAATGATTAAATCCAGTAGCACAGTAAGTTTTTATGGACTTTCTTGGAGCTTGCCTAGAAATCGACTTCTATAAATAAAATGCATAAGTTAACGCAAAATAATGAAAGTAAACGATTAATAATACATCCTTCTACTAGTGAAATTAAGAAGTTGGGCCAATTAAAACACGTCTTGGTATTCTCAACGAAGATTTATTTAAACAATTTAACAAATAGGCGTTGAAGACATGTTTCGGAAACGACACACAATTTCCATCATTACACCAAAATGGTTACATCTAATAAGAACCCGGTAATTAATAAACGTACTAACAACAAAAGGCATAACTTACGGCAAGCTGTGTCGTTGAAAGTACATATCAAATTGAGGTTATGAAAATATTTGAGTTTGAAATAGATACATAATATAACACATTTAAAATTCATAATGAGAAAAATGTCGAGGAAAAAATTGGTTTGCAATGTGCATGAATCACAGCAACTGAGGAGAGCAGATGTTACGCCTAGTTTGTAGTTGCGCATGCAATATTTGAATTAGCTAAATGGCTTCTATTTTTAAGTATTTATTGGATAAATTATCCCCTGAATAGATAGGTAACCCTAATTTCATATTTGACAATTTTGGAGGTTTACAGCTATACTATGTTATCTAACCTGCATTCCAATTGTTTTTCTTGAGGCCATTTTCTTGTTTGGACCTTCGATAACTAGAGATTTAGACTGCTTTTTTGCATTCTTTCGGCCGGTTCCACGTTAGCTTCGATCGAGGGAGGTATTGCCTTATGGGTTCGATGTTTCGTTAAAGCTTGGTATAGAGGACCTAGGAGCATCGAAATCCCTTGAACGTGCTGGTATTTCTCTTGATTTATATTACACACAAAAGATAAAAGATGGAACATCATATTACAATGGAAACCATACCTTGAACACAGAGGAAGGGGAAGACCACAAGCAAGATGGACCGACGATGTTAAGAAGGCGGTTGGCCTTCATTGGCTAAGAGTCGCCCAGGATCGAAATAGATGGAATACCATGAAAGAGGCCTATGTTCAAAAATGGACTCAATAAGGCAAAAGAAGAAGAAGATAAGAAGGTAATACTTCGTTCGATTTGCCTCTATGGGCGGATTTATTGGCACCCTCATCGAGAGAACTACTAGGAGGCTGTCCTCTATCTATTAAGGTTAGTTTTCAATAGCTTCTCCCCCTTAGCACCGTTGTACACATAGGAATTTATATTTTAGCCTTTTTCTATTCGGATTTGGGACACTCGACCACATGGTTTACGTGATGCATGGACAGGATAGCGAGCGTATGAACTAGCCCTACCTGTAGTGGAGGCTCCTGCTGATTATTATTGTCGATTCCCTCTGGTTTAGCTGCACTTGGGGCGAGAGGAGAATTTGAACATCTTCTCTCGTAGCTACTGTTAATTAATAATGTTGCTATTTTTATTTGTATTTAATAAATGTTGTTTGTTATACGAAATTTTAATTACTGTTTGTGTTTTGTTTATTTATGAAGTTTTTTCAATGCAATGGTTACTAGATTTCACTAAATGTGCAGCGACAAATTGCTCAACCACATCCAGTACTGCTTCATGGGAATTATCTTCATTTGTGGCAGATCTTGGTCTACCAGATTTACGCTTCCACTTTTAATAAATCATTCTAAAGTTCTACTTACTGTAGATCTACTAATTGGATTTCTATCGGGATGTGCCGTATTAATAAATAAATGGCGCACCTGGTCCTGTGTTCGCCTTGTGTCATATTGCAGAATTCTAAAGCTTATTTGCCAGACAATACAACTACAGGAAGAACTAACCATGTGTTATGTTCTCTGAAAAGAGAAAAAAATAATCTTTCTATTGCTGTATCACATAGCCTAGGTTGCTATTTAAAAAAAATCAGTATGGCGACCGCACTTAAAAATTATATGAAAAAACAATTCTTTTTTAACTTCAGAATATGCAAAATAACCTCAAATTAACATATACCAAATATGAAACGCAATTTTAAACCGTTTGACCAGGGCAGCTTACATAATAGCGACCTTGTATGTTCTCAAGCATTTGATTCCTTTTCATGTTTTCTATTTGAATTTCTTTTCTGTATATATTCAGGTTGTGCTGTAAGTCTCTTTCTGATCCTGTTATTATCGCCATGACGTTCGTTTTTTCCTAATTTACATTTTTTGGTTTTCTTCCTACTTTACTTAACTGTCTCGTCCATAATCACTGCTCACTGGTCAGCACTCAGCTTTGACGTAATCGTCACGTTGATTCTAATTCTTTTTACTGGTCATATATTTTTCTCTCTAAATATGTTGTCTTTTATGTAATAGGTTGACGATCTCTATCTCTGTTGTTTCTATACTATTGTTTTCTAGTGTCGTTCATATCTCCCTTCTTTTTAAGCCGCCGAGCGCCTTTTGGAAGTTTATAAAATAATTTCACTTCCTTATTGAATTTTCGCTATTTTGACTTAGAATGAAAACATTGTCTTGTGCTCCTTTTCTTGTTCTGAAGACTGTCTGCTGTACTGTTTTCTGTTGTTTCTGCCTTAGCTTACGGCAGAGAATCGTGGACGGTCATGGATAAACAGGAGAGTAGACTGACAATCACAGAAATGTTTCTGGTGAAAAGCAAAAGAAAAAACAAGGCAGGGCTAGGAACACAACATATAAAGTACTATTGAATGTTAACGCGGTGGGAGTAGTTTTACAAGAAGGCAGCTAGAATGATTGGAACTTGTACACAGAATGAGAGAAAATAGAGTCGTAAAGAAAAATATTCCAAGCTAGACCAGAAGGAAATAACAACGTAGGAACAACAAAGAACATGCTTCGAAGGTGTGAAAACAACAGAGGAACAGCAGCGGATATAATGGAGTACAGTAAAGTAAAAATTACAAGAGTAAAAAGAGTAATAACAAAAAACTCCAAGAGAAGTATTACAAAGCAACCAACATCAAGCCTTACACCTCAATGGTAGAAAGGCTTCGGATTATGTATATTTGTATGTAAAATAAAAAATTATGTAGCAATAACTGGAACAAATCAAGAGGTAGAATAAATGTAGAATTACAAAAAAAAACGAATGATACAACTGACATAATTTTAACAAAATCAAGGAAATAACTCTATAACAATAAAAAAGCATTAGGGTCGTTAGATCATAACTCAATATATATTTTCCATGGTAGATTTATTGTCATCTCTACAAACGTACAGTTCCTTCAGAAATGACCGAACGCTGATTAAGTATGTATGTAGGTGACCCATTTGACAGTAGTTAGTATTACTGTAAACATTTTAGTTTTCGCGGCAGTGGCGCCCGAGTGGGTACTGGGGATAAACACTTTATTAAGTTACCATTTATTAATTTCTCATTCAGTGAAAATAAATAATACTCAAATCAACCTAGCTCTTATAAAAATAGTCTTAATTATTCAAAATCATAAAATTTTACCTCGCAAGGAATAAACTAAAATAAATAGGAATAATCTTATACAATACAGTTTTTATTATAAACATTTTATTGATACAAAATTTATTCAAGTTTCTTCATGTAAAGTGGAAACTCCAATTTCAATCACATCAATTTAATTTTCAGTTAGTTTTAGGAAAAAATAGTACATTTCATGATAAGTAATTAGCCTGTTCTACCCTAAATGCTGTTTAAGGGACTACCGCTGCTCCCGTCATCAACAAATAACGATAACAACTTAAAAATGAACTGGAAAACAGGAAACACTTATCTTATTGTACTTATGATGAATTGATCACTACAGCCAACTGACAGCCGACTTAAAACACGCCACAATAAGGATACAGAGATTGTCTATAAAAATTGTTTGAAATGTTGACCATTATTTTGTAGACACAAATTAATCGATGGTTTCATATTATCAAGTCCTTCTCACTTATATTTTGCATTTCCTACTGAATAGTTTGCTGTAATTCTTCTAGTGTATCTAAACGGTTTCTGTATATTTTAGTTTTTAAATGCCCAAATAAGTAAATAAAAATTTAGTGGTCAAATCTGATGAACGAGCTAATAAGACGATCAGGAAAAGTTTCATTAAACCACTGACAATATTGTATTCGTGATCTCCAATGATTTTCAAATAATTCTTGTACCACTGTTATCTTGTACGGATACTTGTGGAGATGTTTTTCTTAAATCCTTATGACCCGATCCAACAGAAATACCTAAGTAGAAAAGAATAAATGAGCAAATTACGCTGTAAATGAGCAATTTATTGTTTACATACCACTTTGGGCAGCCAATGTGGAAACTGATTTGTGCGGGATTAGTTGCATTCGATTATTAATGTCAGCTACCTTTTCTTCGGTTAAGACAGTAGGTCTGCCTGTTGATTTACTTTTGCAGATGCAGTTTTTGTCTTCGAAACAGTAAATAATAATCCGCTTATGGTGAGAAAAAGCATCGTAATTGATTTGCACACCTGCAAACGCCTCAGTAAATTGTTTGATGAGTGACTGAATGGAATATGACCATGTACCATGCTGATTTCGGGTTCCACTGCAAAAGTGAGCCATTAGAATAAAAGCATCTAGTTCAGGTGTGAATGGCATGTTTATAATTTGTAATCTAAAATAAGAATATAACTTCGAAACTTCAACGAGTGAATACTTACACCAAACTCAAATACGTTAATTAGAGAAATGATTTTTGCAAAAGAATAGTACGCTGAAACCACAGAACAATAACCGAAACCGGCTGTAAACTTCGTACAAGACCTGCACAATGAACAAATGCCAATGAAATATTTCAACGTCAAAACATAACGAGTAGCCAACATCAAATAGTTAAAATAATTGGCGCCAAAATAACGACCATTCAAAATGGTTCGATCATTTCTGAAGGCACTGTACAAACATTTGTATGCGAATCAGAATTTAATATTTTCACTACAGATCGTTAGCGATGTATTGCAATAACTTACGAGTTAACTGAACTTACTTTTACTGCATTTGCAAAAATGGAACAAATAAAGACGACTTTAAAAATGACAAAGAAAGTTCAATAAACCGAATAGGAGGTGTTATTATTATTTTAACTGGTACATTACTGTGTTATTTAAAATTCTAAGAGATCTCTGTATTCTTAAATATATTTTGATATAAGACAGTTAATTAATGCTACTTGCACCTGTAGCAATAAAAGCGTGCCTTCTGCACAAGCAGTTTGGTTACGGACCTGAACGTCGCATGCACTTTTTAAGCGCTCATTGTGCTTTCTCACCGGAAAATGATGGCGGTTTTTTCGCCGGCCCGTAAAAAGCTAAGTGCATAAAAATTGCTTTAACGCCTTGTTTCAGATTTTTAAAGTCGGCGAAGGATAATTGAATTTTATTCCGAGAAAAGTAGGCGGACTGTGAAGTGTCCAGCGCCTGCACCTCAAAGAAAGTGAAAATCATCCCAGATTTCCGTTTAGCATCGATTAAGCGCATTCGGCCGTTTAACTTGAAATTGGCTACAAAAAAATCCAATCAGCTTCCAGATGTTTTCTCTTTCTGAAATTGGCCCTGTCAACCGCCACGCGAAAACTTTCATACGGTGAACTTTATAGTCAGCGGTTTTATATTGTTCTGGACGTATGGATTTGACATTATAAACAACTTCCGATAGGAGCGATTTTTTATGTCGCCCATTTATAACCGCAACAAGGCCTATTTAGGTCACTTTTATTTCCAATCTCAATATGAAATATTGCCCACGATTTCGAGCAGAGCCCTTCGTATTATTCATCCATCTCTGCGGGCTTCGCAGCCTTCTTGGAAGAATGGGTTGGGGAAAAGTGCCCCACTGATTTTGTTATGGGATATGTCTAGCTTAAGTTATGGTTTTCAGTATTTCAAATCGTATTTTAGCATACTTTGATGTAACATCTAGGGAGCAATGGTTATAAAGAATAATATTTTCTAACAGATGCGGGAAACCCTGACAGCTTTGAACTTAAATATGGATAAGCACGAATTATATTAGGTTGTGAGTATGTGAAGCAAAAATCTGTCATGGCTATAATCTAAAAAATGGAAACCCAACCTTCAAACTGTGGACAAAACAGAGAAATATTTTCTAGGTCATTGTCACATTCAACTGATTATGTTAATGTTGCGATAACTTAAAAACACATGAATAACTTTTTAACAAATTAAACACGACCACAGAATTTAAACAAAATTAGGAAAGGTATAATTAAGTCTATAATCTGCAGAACAAAAACTGCTAAAAGTTTTGGCAAAACTATTGTAGTGACAACAAGCACCACATTAAACAGCTAATATTTACGTAATAGCTTTACTTTTAGATAGCCCTTATTTAATTTTCAAATCAATTACGTATATTGAATAATTATTTTAACTGAGTACTCTTATCAGGGTGTTTCGCCAATCTAGTCATCTGTTAATTAAATTTTCAATTGTATTTTTAAAATCTTTGACTACTAAATGACACCCAATGTCAACTGACTTCTATTCCAAATCAAACCAGGTATTGACAATCGTATCTTACATTGACACACATCAATCAATTCACCTACGTAAGTACTGTATTGCGTTTATTTTTACACTTTCTTTTACTGATTGTTATTCAAAATGCTTTTATAAATTCTTTACACAAACCTTAAAACTTCTCTAGCTTTCACTGCAAGAATCCTACCAAGAACAGCCTCCAATGTCGATAGTCTGCAACACCTACCGCTTACTCCCCAAATATGATGGCCTGTCAACCCTCGAACTGCATCTATCCTGTCAATAACTCCTACTATTCCCAGAATCCAGTTCTGCTCCCTTACAAACGTCACCGTCACACCAATCGACTTCCGGTAAGTTTCAGTATTATGATGATCCAAATCTAACCTTGTTTATTCTGCAGATAGTCCGATGTCAGCAATACCCACAAAAATAATCCAAATCAATCAGTTACGTGTAATAATCTCCAATAATATCTTGTATGTATCAATAAATCCATATCTCTTCAAATAATGTAACCTTCTGTATTATTTATTTCCAATTCACTGTATTTGTACAATCTCTTCACCGATTGTATGTTTGTAGTAGTTCCAATTTACACTTTCGCCCATAACACCATGCAGTTTTGTTGCCAACCCCTTTTAATTTGCATTTACCAGACAATGACACAAATTAAGGCATTAATTTCCCATTTTTTTATTTACCAAAATTCGGTATTTCAAAAATACATGTACATTTTTTATGAGTTGTTTCAGTAACTAATTAAGCAATTTTTTTTCCTGTTAGATACAATTCTTATTGCACACTTATTTATTTTAAATATCCTATTATTACATGCTATTAATTCTTATCATTCTAACAAATACATTTGTCAATTGTAACCTTGGCTTGAACTTTATTAAAATTAAACTCAACCATCAAATTTGTATACTCAAATGTTATTTCATTATCAAATTATCTCACTCATTGTCTTAATTAAATTTCATTATTCATTTCAAAATTAACACCCAATAATTCTATCCAAACACTTCAAGATTCGATTGTAGTAATCTTCCAAATTTATTAGTTTTATATTTTGATCGTTCAACCACATTTAGTGTTTCACAACATAATATAGAGCCGCATTCTGTTCAATGTTTATAGTTCCATGCCAAGCACTCATCGAAATCTACCTTTCAGTTGGTATTTGTTTCTAATGTTGTTATTTCTCATTTTAAATATTTCATCGTATCATCGATCAATTCGATATATCAGTTACGAGTAAAAGCCATACATTTCAGTTACGTATGTGTAACCCTAATTCTCATGTGATAATAATAGGGTCATATTACATCGAGTATTCTCAATACGTAATAATACAAATTTTTGCTCCACCCGCGTTATTGACAAGTATATTCTTCGGCAGATCTACTTTACTCTTAAAAGAAAAGTTGCAGGAGAGATCGCATTAGGAAGTTACAATGTCTGTAGCAATTTCTGCATATTTTAATTGTGCGCTGGCAAAAAGTCAAATTTACATGCATAAATATCTTAGCAACTTGACCAAATGGATATAAACCTTTTTGTAGATATCACGGTTTATATAAAAATGTAGAATGTTTAAAGTTAGTATATGGTTGACCAGCATAGATTGCAGAAACTAGCAAAGAATAAAATGCTAAAGATACGTTTACAGCAGCTCGACTTTATTAACATGCATTGATTAGAATGAGACTAGTTTAATTTTCTTTGTAAAAGGTTTTGTCAATTATTTTGGTATAAACTTATTAATGCATGTGCTCCCCCGCGGGGCAAAGGTAGCCTCCAACCATAACGGCGTCGCGCTGTTTCCATTTAGCTGAACAATGAATTAATACAACTATTAAATTCTCTACCTTTCGAAACAAAGGCCGCTCTGTTTACAGGAGACGCCGGCTAACGGTTTGATACAGGGCGTTGAACCACCTCCTTCTCGAAACAAATTTAGACGTTGAGTAACGCCAATCTGTCTACATTTGACTAATCAACGAGGAGAAACAAAGGTAGCACAAAAATAACCAAGATACGCTACCTAATACAAGATGAATAGCAATCCAGATATCTGCTTAAAAACGTCCTCTTGACTCTCCTGTCATGTAACAAAAATTATGCCCGACGGCTCCGAAGCTATTTCTTCACCAGATTCGTTGCCTCCGTAACAACCTTGTCCAAGTGGAATCACTCGTTCTCCCAGAACTACGCACCTACAGCATCCTCCACGGTCAAACCTCCTTGTTAGCACCTAGATCCATAGCCCCGGCACTACGCATCCTGCAGGAGGCCACACCGTTGTTCATCTCCGCCACAGCCCTGTTCAGGCCGAAACATCCTTTTGAGTTTTTCTTTTTTCTTTCTAGGTGCTCCACCTTGGTCGAGCGTACTTTCGAGCTCTTGCAGAGGAAGCAGAACAACCGGAACCGCCACCAGCGCGTAATCACGCGCATTAATCACTTAGTTTGTAATTAGTAGTGGAAATAAAACCTAAACATATTTTAATACTACATATGTGCCATTTAGAACAAATTTAGAACAAAAATTCCCAAAGGGTAAAGGGCATTAGAATAAATAATTCTAATAAGAACAGAATTTACAATAAATTTGGTATTTATACTGTTTTTACTAAAAGTCCAATGTTACAATAACATTTATTTAGTAATTACTAAATATATAACTAGCTAAGCCACCCATCATTTAGACGAACCTTCAGTGCTCTTTCATCTGTCACCTTTAGGCTTTGTTCTACCACTTTTGGGGTTCTTTTCCAGTCTTTCCACTGCACCATCCATTTAAAGAATTTTTCCAGTGTGCCTTTATTGATTATTTGCATCAGTTCTTGTATTTAAAAAACGGTCAAATGAAACACTTATTACTGTGAATTACATTAATTCGCAAAGAAAGGGTGCAGTCGGTAAGATTCGAACCTACTCTCTAAGAAATGTTATGTAATACACATTCTTATGGCTGTACGTATTATAAACCGTAGGAGAGTAAGCCCGATCGCTTTTATATCCTTTTATAAGGATATAACGTGTGTACCAAGATTTTCTTTAACGAATAGGCTCTGAAATTCGTTCCTAATTTATGAATGTAGCGATGCCTATACTTAAATTTCAGAAGTGCCATTTGATTTTTACGTAACCTTACAGTGTTTATAAATTAGGAAATATACTCGATAACTAAAGTTTTGGGGTGCACGTTATATAAACTGTTATGCATGTACGTCCTTAATCGGTCCTATCATCTCCGTGCTCTTCCTAATAAAATTATAAGCATGTGCATCTACATGGTATTCCTGGTCCTGCGCGTAAGGCGTCTAACTACAAATCAAATTACCTCTGGGAGCGCAGGATGGAATTCAATCGATTGCGTTGTTTTTTTTTCGAATTACTTAAGTTTACATTATTAGGTGTTTTTTTACTATTTCAGTGTCATTCGAAACATTAAGATATTTTTACCTATTTTATACATAATTTTCAACACTTTGCAACCAACCTCTATACTATACGATCTAGCAAAAGATGTTTTGATTGCAGTGCACTTTGTTTATTAAAGACATTAATACATTAAAACAAATATAGAGATATGGATTTGAATTTTGGTATTATGTACTGCAATAACTAAAAAAAAATTATAAATTGGACTCGACTGTACGAGGCACTTTACCTATTTTTCAAAGTTTTTTTAGCTTTAACTTCGTTATCTGTAACTTTTTTTGAAATTTTAGGTTATTATCTGAAAGAGAATTGAAAAGCACAAAAATAATGTATTCTTAGTTCTTAAGCCTAAAAGCAACCGTTTACCGTAAAATGCCCATCAAAGGTTTTTGGTTGTCAATAAGACGTGCAATTATCAAGTAGCTATGATCACAAAAACAATGGTCATCTAGTAAAAAACAATGATAAATCAATTAATGACATTAGCACAGAATAATACCCTAAATCAGAATGGCCTCTCTGTGTCGGCGCTTTTGATGTCAGCATACTCAATTTTTGTGACCTTGAAATTTTCCGCCATGATCCTAGTGGTGTGCAGAGGCGGTAAATTCAAAATTATGCGCGTAAATTTTAAACTGAACAGAAATAATCCGTACTTTTAAAGGCCATACAATTTATATGGAAATGCACAGTACACCATGTGCCACCAAAAGATCTTTTCTGTGCACTAATATTAAATTAATATTTTAAAACCACTTGCACAAAAAACATAACCTTCTTATAAGAGGTCATTGACCGCCACAAGTACTCGTGTAAAATATGGAAAACAGCTGACTGCACACCACCAGAACTCGCGCATGCGCAGAGAAAAAACTAGCTGAATTTTAAGCCGACAGGCCATTCTGTATTATTCTGTGACATTAGTAACATATGAATTTGTTCTTTTATGTTTAAGAAAATGCCGCTACATAACGCGTCTCTAATGCTGCAGGGTTCGTTATGTCACAGCATTTTCATAAGCACAAAAGACAAAAACTGATGTCACCAACGTCATTAATTGATTTCTTGATGTTGTTTACTAGATTACAATTATTACCCATTGTTTTTGTGATCATAGCTACTTGATAATTGCACGTCTTAATGACAACCAAAAACTTTTGATGGGCATTTTAAAGTAAACCGTTGCTTTTAAGCTTAAGAACAATTAATAGATTATTTTTGTACTTTTTAATTCTCTTTCAGATAATAACCTAAAATTTCAAACAAAGTTACAGATAACGGAGTTAGAGCTAAAAACAGCTTTGAAAGATAGGTAAAGTGCCTCTTACAGTCGAGTCCAATTTATGATTTTTTTTTAGTTATTGCAGTACATAATAGTAAGTACGTATACCAAAATTCAAATCGAGATCTCTACATTTGTGGAAATTAACAAAAAAAAAATTAAAAAATGAACTTCAGGGCTCTATAACTTCTTACTGAAGGCACTTTGTACTAAGGTATATTGGGTTTAATCGATTTATTATGACGTAAGGAATCTATGACTAATCGGTGTCCCATTCTTTTTGGGACACCCTGTATTTACCCATAATTACATAACGTATAATATATTGAAAATTTATGTATCTTTTGATAGTAGTTGGTCTTTAGCTGGCTACTTGACTGAACAATACTGTATAGTGTATACTGTCCTAATTAACCGTTTTTTTTTAAGTAGCATCAATGTATAATCATTCACATCAGCTCTTTCTACAACATTAGTCACCGCCTAACAGCTGCAACGTCTTGGCTGAGTATCTTCTTCTTGTTCTTCTTATTATAGACCAGTGGCCTGTTTTTAACAACAAAGTGGTTTTATGGGCCTTCTTTACTAGTAAACCGGGTAGGTGGCTAGCCTTGCCCGTTGAAAATGGAAGAAGAGTTTCCTTGTTACTGTTAACGACTACTACAGGTATTAGCGTGGTAGCCGGGGAGCGTACGATTTTTAAAATCCTTCTAGAGTCGCCCGGGCATCAAACCCGGGCCGTCCGCCTGAGAGACGAGCAAATGCTCGCAGGGGCACCCGCTCACCTGAGTGCTCACCTGATAGGAGTATATTAATCATAATTGTTGTAAATTAATATAATTGCGAAAAAAAAATGTGGCATATGAAATCTCACAATACTACCGTAATTTATGCAACAATAGTTAGCTAACTTTCTAGAAAAGCTGGAAACAACGGCCTCCCAATATTCTAAATCTAGATTATTGTTAGGTCAATATTGTGAAAGTATTGTTAATTATTTTATTTACATCACTTAATCAACTACTTTGTGGGGATAGTTAATTGGGCATCTCTTAAAAACAAGAAAATGGTTTCATTCTGATAGATATCAGCTGAAGTTGTTTAGAGATTGTTTTTATGCTATTTGTAAAACTCCCTACATATGTTCTCAGCGTTGAAAAAAAGGCGCAGTCATCAATAAAGGAGTTGCCCTGGCCTGCTTTAGTTCAACCCAAATAAGTCAGAGGAGTGCTTTCCAGTTTTTGCAGAAATCAGATCAAATTACGAATCTTTCTCGCGCTCCGCTGGTTGCCCGACTCGGCTTCGTTGTTCTTGCTGTAGCGGTATTGCTAAAATTCATTTATTCGACTACATATAAAGCTCATTTTCATGGAAACCTCGTAAACTGAGATGATGTAGTAGGGCTGTGATGGTGCAAAAAATATGAAACATTATGAACGTGGGTCTGCTGCTTGAAAGCGTGCTTATCTTTTCGTTCCTTCGCTCTCTGTATTCATCTGTAGCCCAGTTTCAAATTGAAGGTATTAAATCTCGGCGCCTTGGCTGGATTTTAAGAAGTTTCCTGAGAAATTGGCTTGTCAACGCTGCGCTTTTCCAACACTTTATACGTTACGTTGGGCGATCGACTTTATCCGTGTCGATGCAACGACATTTTATATTAGCGAATTTGGGCCGCTGCGGTCCATTACCTCCCCAGCAAACGAATATTTTTTATAAGCCCCCTGGTGCCATTAAGCAGAATGAGAATTTTAAGATCCGCAATTTTAATTTCCCTTATCTCGGTTTTCGTGGCATCAAAATGGCAATCTTTTAGAAAATGTTACGTTGTTATTATGATGCGGCAAACGTTTTCCACCATTCTACAATATTTGTAGTTTAATATATTTAGGAGTTTACTCTCTTGTACCTGAGCTGATAATTGATGTTTGGACTTTAGACTTTATATGGTATTAATTTCTCTTTAAACAGAGATTACACACATTTACTATGTAACTAAAACTAATGTCAGCAAAATAGAAATAAACTTGCAGATGCAAGAGCTGGATTTAAAAACTACAGTGGAATAATTAAGAATTTATATAAAATAATCCAATAACATTACTAATAGGGAGAAGGGAACATAGTTAGAAATAGAGGGAACAACCATTTCAGTAAAAGCAACGCAGAATATAGATGTCGATAAATGAAATTACACGAAGATCATATCCATGTACTCAACAATTTGTATAGTCTTACATCTTCACTTCAAAAGAAGCAAAATGAGTAGAGGTAGAAATAAAATAGTGCTGAAAGCTGAAAAGCACGTTAACAGCCAGGGCAGAAGTTAATAAGAAAGAAGAAATTGAAACAGAAAAATCACCGGCGATTGTGACGAAGGATAAAGGGTCGACCTTACCTGGTGGCGAAAGTTATATTTGGTGTTTTGCCGGCTGGTAATTATCGGTCTAAGTTGACTAACTCGTCGGAAAGGGTCAGGGTTCCAGCTAAGCTGCAAAAAAAATTATGGAAGAGGGCGCCAGGTCCTCGACGTCGACAAATCCTTGGGTCGGACCTCCACAAGGTAAGAGATGAATCCAGAAAACCAAATAATAGCAAAACCAATAACTAGTAACAGTATTTATTTCAACAATTGGTTCTATAGTGCAAACAATAGAGTTAAAAATGGACAGGTAAATCGACATACATAGGCGATAATAAATATAAGCACAAACAATCCAATAACTAACCTAAACACATTAAAAAAAGGCGTTGCATAAGCAAATATAAATGGGCGAGCGGCATAAATATGTTTAATTTTTCAATAATTTGGCATGAATACAACAATAAAAGGGTGAAGTTGGTTTTAATCACCAGCAATTAAGTTGATACTCAATTTTGAGATTGCCCACTAGGGGATGAAATCAATTAACGAGAAGCCCAGTAAAGCGGAGGTTCGTACAGGGCCGACCGCGTCGGAATAATTCCGGCAAGCAAATAACTATGAAAACGCATGTACAAAATGGGCACACAAATTAGCACGCACCCTGTTAAGCACGGTGCCGCAGAACGGAACGATGCAAGCGATAAGCGAACCTTAACCCCGATTGTTAAATCTAACTGACATGACAATATCCAAAATTTTGAAAAGACGAAACACCTTCAGATTGCGTGGGCATACAGGGTCGAAAATATCTCTATGATAAACTCGTTATGCTTATCATGATAGTTCAAGTAACGGCTTGAATATGTTCCTAACAGTGATAACAAAGAATTGCAAATTACTTCTCGAATACTTAAATTTTGGTCGTTACAAGTCCACGAGCGGTCCAAGAGCCCCAAACTTTTCCGGTGCGAGGTGACGTTAAAATAGCTAACCTCAACAGCTGAGTTTTGAGAGCACTGGCGTAAACAAATACCCAGCAGCAGATCCCGTCGTTAAACACCGTCAAGACGTAACTTAGGTAAGTTTGAGCGCCCTAAGAAGGTTAATGGAATAACTGAGTTTTACAATGCAATACAGGGTGTCCAAAGCCGCAAGCTACCTTCGACACACTTGACGTGATCGTAGCGAAACTCTTCACAGCACCAGAGTAAGTAAATTAAACGTAGCTACCAACACCGCGAAAGTAGCCTCTAAACTATCATGCTATAAAACAGCTGGCGCTAATAATGCAGCTACCAATAAATCCATACTAAAATACAGAAGGCGAGACGAATTGCATGAAATTCCCTAATATCGTCTATACGATTAATTTGCTAATACACCCCAATTAACCATTTCGTGTGATCTTCACAGGCTCGGAAGGCACGTGACGAGCTAGAAGCCGCAAGCGCTTCCTTGGCACACCTGGGGGCATCAAGGGCACGAGGAGCAGAAATCGCCAGCTTCCGGCAGCGGAAAGGTTATCGCAGGTGCCTTGCCTTGAAGCCAAGGAACAAGCAGATAGGCGGCGCTTCTAAGCCCTTCGAGAGAGTGTGGCGCAAAGCGATTTCCAATTCCCTTGCGAAATCCAGGGGAAAGTTGGCTGAAAGCGTATACAACTTCTAGGTGAGCTCCCAATAAGGATATAGAAGCTATCGTAAACTAACCTTGGGTTAATAAGCAGCCAAATGTGGACGTGCAAATGGCAAAGCTGGCCCAAATAATTCCCACGAGGCGTTAGATGTAAGAATACTAACATTAATCAATTATTCGAACGTCAAAAATGCATTTGTGCTTCAGATCCTCCGCAACCAATGGAGCCAAGCCAAAACAATTGGCCCTTATAGAGCACTACAGCGTGGGACTTGCTTGCACGAATTTTCAATGGGAAAGAACGAGATGAACCAACCACATGCCCACTAATTCAGGTTATCAAAAACTCAAAAATTGAAAAGAGGAACCACAGAAAAACTGCTGGAATGTGGAGTGTTCTCAAATGATAACAACACTGAAATTGTAATTTTAAGCTAGAAATGTGTTAACAACAAAAGCACAAGGGGTTGCCTACCCGGTCAGGCAGGATGTATTGAAGATTTGGGAAAAATAAATACGAATAGTAAAATTTAGTTAATTATTAGATATATTGCTTGAGAAACCCCCTATTAATCGTAACAAAATGCTTAAACATAAAATACAACTGGTTAATTTTCACTAATGCATGCGAAATTACAAATTATCCGTAACACCGAAAATACACTTATATGTATACAATTTGAAAAGAAAACATTATTGACTACATGCAACTTAACAAAACCATACTTATGAAGTAAAAGAAGGTCTGGGTAAATATAAAAAAAGAAAAATATTGAAAATAAATAAGGGATAAAACTAAAAAAAAGGAATTAGGCAAAGTGCAAATAACACGTCTGGTATCGACTAAAGCAAACAAGATAGAGAAATCTATAAAATATCTAAACAATTTGAGATATTCTCTAAGAACTTATATCAATGAAAAAAAAAACACCATTTTGACAAAAATAAAGAAAAACTACAAGAGAAAATTATAAATGTTAATTCAAACGATATAGTGAATATAAGAAAGAAATAAACAAAGCACCAGACAGAAATCACATACCAACAGAAGTGATAAAGGATAAACACAAAGTGATCTTAAAACTCTGCAATATATGTTCTGAATAATGAAGACGAAAGTGTAACAACCCTATCTCGTCGTTGTCCTCTGAGCTCTACAAATTAGTTATTTAGTTATCGTAGATAGACCACTTATAAAAACAACAATAAATAATTTATAACTCTATGTTAGCACATAAACAACGTGAATGGATCATGTGGCCAATTAGATGGGCAAGATAAATCAGGACATGAAGAATTCGTAGCACTACACGAAAGGAGGAATAGACGACATTTTGGAAGTGGTCCCAGGCAATTGGATACAAACATCGCAGAACTGCGAAATCTGGTATCATTTATGGCAGACTTATGTTCAGAACTGCGTAGAAGGGGTTTGACAAAGAAAAACAAGAAGAGAAAATGGTTCGACGCAATAGAGATAGTGCAAGCATTAAACAACGGTAGAACTGACTACTGCTATAGAGGGCTAATGTACATAATCTATGAACACGTATGCACAGACGTAAGTGCGATACCAATCAAGAGATTTAGGGAAGATGCTTTAATTTTACTCTATTTATAGTCACAGTAGCAGATGTTTTATACTTAGCATGTGGGCACTAACGCAAACGGGAAAAAATTAAATCATTTAAAGTCCACTAGCGATGTCATTCTAATTTCAAACTCGTATGATGGATTACAAACAATGATTATGCATAAGACTCGAAGAATGTCCGCCTTAAAATAAATACGTAGAAAAATAAAATCATAACCAATACAGAAGACGCAAGAAAAATGAATCGTCGAAAAAAATAAGCTCTAGAACTAAATTTTAAACTAAATTTCTGAATCATTTTCACGAGTAAGTTATGTGTTACAAGTATACAGAATTCAGTATTACTGAGGTTTACTTTCGAACATCAGAATAATGCAACGTGCAAGTGCGTGGAATTTTGATGCTAAATGGAAGGTAAACATACATTTTTATATAGTTATGTAAAAGCTTAACATTGCAATAAACAGAATTTAAGCCAATACAATTATGATAGGAATTAATATAATTGAAGCATTGCAAATGTTAATTTAAAATATTCCATAAATGTGATTATTTGAATTTTAAAATGTTCTCAAATAGCATTCGCCTCGAAATAATTGTATGTTGAAATTGTAATCAAAATAGCGTTAGCCTTGACTTGAATATGAAATTATAATCATAGCAAGCTTTATAATAACAAACAAGGAAACAACAAAGCAATTGGAAAGCAAGAAGCCAAGCTTGGGTGTTTTTCGTTTCCCACAAAAATTGAAGTAAAAATATAATAAATATCAATTTATCGAATTTCAAAGTGTTTTTATATTAGTACAGTGTTGTTTGCTAGGCTACAGAGGGTTTGCACTTATTCCTTCCGCCTCTGCAGAAGGTAAAGAGTGTTGATGTGTGCATTGAGCTACTGTTTTTGGTGGTGACTTGTTGCTGGTGCAAATATGAAGCAGATGCCTTGAAGGCCAGGGAAGGCAGCTACCATTGTGCATTGCAGCGGAGACCTAGCTGTGGCAGAGGAGATGAAATTGGACTGGAAATCTGAGACTGGAGCCTAAAGCAACAAACAGACGAGCATCACTTTAGCTAGTCATCAAGGGGCTTTCAAGGCAGGCCAACCGGCAATAAGGGGGAGGGGGCGCTATTCATCGAGGGACTTGCTGGGAAAGGCCGAAAAATCCGTCGCAAAAACATAATCAAGGTGAGAAATCGTTTTTCCTAAAATTAAACCGGTGAATTTTCGGTGGCGTCGTTTGAGCGTTTTGTTTTTAAAGTGGCGTTGTTTACTTACCTTATATCACCTAGGCAACGCATAGATACGTAATGACAGACGTAATTTCTTTAAATTAAGCCAACTCTCAATTGTTTTCTGCGTTATAAATGTGCGGTTAGGTCATGATAATTTGACATTTGAGATTTTTCCCATAATTTCGAAAATCTAGTACTACAATAAAAAGGAGAACAATTTATGTAAATGCTAGTACATTATCAACCAATTTTAACATATAAATAATAAATTGGCAGGATGTAACAACCCAACCCATGAGAAAGTCATTAATAAAATTTAGATAAAAAAAATACAACACAAACAGAAGCCGGGCAATTATAGGCGGCAATTATTATAAATTAATAAATATTACAACTCAGTAAACCCCGCTGAATCTTACACAGTAATAAATTACTAATACGATTCGTAGTGGCACAAAAATGATGCAATTCGAAGGGTAGGTAAGATATTATATTTAACTCTTACATCGGTATTTACCCAGATCTGAATCTTCCTTGTGGGCAATATTCAGTTGTGTTATTATTATTTGACAAGTCCTATTGTTATTATATACCTAGTACCTGCAGGAGCGAACGTTGAATCGCATTGCGAAGGTAATGCGTATAGTACCGTATAGGTAAGTTCTCCAAATTGCTAGTACGATAATATTGGTTTCTGCTACCTTTTTCTTCTCTAGAGCGACAAGATCGCTCAAGTACAATGAACATACAATATGATAGCGACAGGGTTTCAGGACAAAATTTAACAAGTAATACAACCAGAGCGTACCAGAGTACAAGCTCAAGATATAAGTGGAGTTAAAAGGTAAATAACGTAAATTAAAATGTAATATTACGTTATCAAAACTCTCGGGCTCCTTTGCTCAATCAAACACATGAAATCCTACCACACGGTTTTAAACGATCAACAAGAATCCATAATGATGACGTCAATCAGTTCAGTACAAGATCAATGACAGGCGAAGAATATTCCTTAGAAAGCAAGTAGGTGACAAGGGCTTTAATTTTTAAGGAAATTTATGCAAATTTAATAGTACCAGTTCAAAAATTATTCAAATTCAATGAGTGCATTATATGCAGCACACAATACATTAAAGCTATTATAATTTGTTGTGTATGTATATAATAATTTGATTGTTTAAAGTAGAATATTTACACTGAAAAAAATATTGTTCATGTTATCAATAATTCCTGTTTATTGACTCACATTTCACTGCGACAACGATTTCTTTAATTAATATAAAGAAATGTTGTGTACAGTTGTTGGTTAAATAATGGTGAGGTTCATTATTGAATTGAATTTGAATTCATTTTATTAAAAAACACTTTTACATTAGTTAATGTATAATATTCATTCTAACAAACAAAAATTCGCAAGTCCAATAAACAATTTCATTGAAAACATGAATACATTTGTTAATGTTAACGAACACTTTTCATAAAAGTATTTCGTTATCATAACGTCGCAAAGTATTAAATAATAATCTGTCCATCGCTTAATGCGATATGGTGTATTGTCCAAACGACACATAACATTACTTGTTAAAAGTATACGTTACAGTAACGAATGCGTTCTTCAAACTTTTAAAGCATAATACTTGTCATAATGATCACAAATCACTGTATTAATGTTCACTATACATCGATTAACGAAAAACATTTATTATATTAACGAACGAATTTGCTAAATCAACGAACTTGGTTCTAATGATCAAACATCATTCCAAACACGACATTCATTATATTTATGAACATTTTCATTGTATTGATGTACAACTGAACCAAAGAAATGCTTTGATTGTCACAACGTATAAGTTGCATTACTTTTAAGGAATTTTTAGGACACGTTGCAGCAAAATTGTACTGTCAGCAATAGCTTTTATTTTACTTAAAGGGTCTAGCAGAAACTGCAGACGAGTTTCGCAGATGGTGCGGTCCGTACATGTGCGTTATTACCGTTATGGGCGATTACCATTTATCTGCTACCAGAAATTTGTATGTTTACCTCTTTTCCTGAGCAACTAGCCATTTGCCTATTTTTCTTAGAAATTTGTAATCTCGTTTAGGGTTGTTTGCTCAAATATTTCGTACCTGTACTTGCTTCTTCTATGTACACTTGTACAGGTTAAGAGGTTCAGTATCTTCTTACTTCTTGTTGAAGTATCCAGCGTTACTGACATTTATTTGATAGTGCAGACTTGTACAAGAAGTGCTTCTGGAAAACATATAAAGGTAAGAATGTAGTACCATTATTCAATGTAATGTTGATCAATTTAATTACATTTATTGCAGTATATATAATTTATAGCAAACGTAGTAATTTTGGATCGTTTTCCTACTGAAAGATTGGTAAGAATTTTGATTGTTTTATACTGAACAATGTCGTCATAAACTATTTTCTGTTCATTTCAGGAATATTATCGTTCCAACAAGAGAGGTAGAATTTATAATAAATTTTGCAATTTGAAAACATCGTTTAAATCTGCCGTCGCCCAGCATGTCAATAAAAAACAAAAAGAACAGTGTGAAAAAAAATGTACACTCCAGAAAAATTTTGGTAAGCAAACTAAAATTGCATGGTACTTATACCCATATGATTCAATGCTTATTAATTAATTTGAATCAAAATCTTTGTTTTGTGCAGATATATGAATAAAATTTGAAGTAGAATATTGTTTTTTAGAACCAGAAGATGACGCTGAAGCTTGCCTCAGGGCATTAAAATTTGATAATTTAACTGCTGAGCAATTCGACTCCACATGGAAGGCATGCAGTCAGTATCGCCTTAACGATTTAAAAAACTTTGGCTCTACTGATGAAATAATGGAGAAATGGCATTTTTACAGAAATCCGACAGGCTTTCGATTGGTATGTTTTTACTTAACTTTTACATTTAAGTATCTTATTATTTTTTTTTACTTACAGATCGACATGGATTATAGTGTGTCCTTTACTAACTCAGATGGGCTATTAAAGAATTGGAGTAGGTACTTCCAAAAGTTGCTAAAATTTTTAGGCGAAGAGCACCATGTGAAGGATAAAAATATAAAAGCAGTACTACACAACCTTAAAAATAATAATAACATTTCTGAAAGGTAGTATAATACCTACACATCTATATTAGCTAAAGTTTAGATATATTAAAAGGTACTACCTATAACTTGTAATGTTACTATGATTAGGTCTGGTAAAAAATAGGGATACCCTGTATAAACCGCAATTTGCTACTATAGATATCTTTGCTTTTTTCAATTTATTCCGTTTCATAATTTCAAACATCAATTTTCAAGCCCAGTCCGAATTGATTGATTGATCCTACCTATTAGTTACTGTGCTAAAGCATGTGAACAAGCAAAAATAATATGTATACCTTCTTTTTCAGATTCACAGACTGCATGCTTATTATGGGGTCTGCATGGTTATTTTGTACCAACGAACAAAACGGTAACGAAAGACGCCAATTAAAAAAAAACAGTTACCCGCTATACCATAAAAGATACACAGGAATTTTTTCTGTATCTGGCAACATCTTCGCAAGATATAGAAGACCATGTAAATCATTTAAGAAAGCTAAGAAAGCAAAGCATACAACCATTTATTTATTGTATAGGAAAAGATATACTTTCGATTGAAGAAATTTATATATATTTTGACCAAATTATATATAAGTTTTTCCACTTTCTAAGGGCAGTGGACGTATGTTTTAAAATAATTTATCTTTTTAATTTAAATTTTCCTATAGAATCCACTATGTTTTACAATTTTCTCGAAACATTTTTTTTAAACATAAATCCACACAAAATTTTACGAAAGTTTTTATGCTTTCAGAATATTTAAACTGTACAGAAGAACAAGAGGAACAATTGTAAATATAGATTTAAGTTTAATTTAGGTTTGGTGTAGGCATCTAGTTATACAGGGTGTTTATGAATATCTAATAAATTTTCAGATATTACTCGGGCTGTCCAGAAAATAAATTTTAGTTCTGCGAGCACCATGTCAAGTTAACGGTATCAATGCCGAATATAACCCCTGAAATTTTGCTAAAGCTATGCATAAACACCGCACCCCGTAAGTATGTGTTTGAATTTATTGATTTAAAAAATAAAAATTAAACCAATAATACTGTCTATTATTCCTCTTCTATCGTCAAAAACTCAAAAGGCATTTCAGGAAGCAACATTCATAATATCAGTAATGTTCAATAATTGGTAATCGTTGCATTAATGATGGAAGTTCATTATATTAAGAAAATCATTCAGTTTAACAATTACCAAAATTCTTTATATCTACGGACGTAATTCATACTATTCACCATGTTATTCGTTCCAACAATCACTAGATTCATTTTAACAACTACTAAAATGCTATATATCTACGAATATAATTCCTAGTATTCACAACGTTGTTCATTTCAACAATCACTACATTCATTTTAACAATTACTAAAATTCTTTATATCGACGAACATAGTTCATAGTATTTACTACGTCTTTTGCTCCAAAAAGCACTAGATTTCGTAACATTAATGAACAATATACACCAGATCAATATCTAACCATTACTGTACCAACGAATAAAATTCATTGCATTAATAATTTTATCATTTAATCTATTACTGGTATTTGTTAAACTATGAAATATATCCGTAAAATCAATAACCTAAAATTATTGAATCAATGAATTGTAGTTATTGAAAAGTAAACGGGTTCGTTACGGCAATGACATATTTCGTTAAATAAATGGAACGAATATTTGTTTTCAATGAATTCATTTTCATTAATACGATGAACTGTTTATCGATTAACATATGCAATTATTAATCGATGAAACGTTTTTCGTTGATTTGATAAATTCGTTCGTTGGACCAATTTCAACGAATTATTTCACCTACACAACGAACTTATTCGTTTGATTTACGCTTAATTTTGGTTCAGTGTATTTAATTACTACATTTGATTATTTTTTAAAGTAATTTGTAATTAACCAATCTATTTAAGTAAAATTAGTTTTATTAATAATTTTACACACAACACGACAAATAAAACTTAATGAAGAAAATTAACATGCAGAAAAGGTAGGAAAAAAACGACTGTGGTAGGTAACCTTTGAAAAATTAATATAAATTGCTCAATATTTAAAAACTAAAATGTTGAAGCAGTGTATGTTAGCCGTCATCGCCTATGGTGAACAAACATGGGCGCTCATATACGATAATAATGGAACATCAATAAAACACAAATAGTAACAGAAATCCAGTTGAAAATGGTATACCTAGTATTGCCAGACGAACTCCTTGGCAGCATTTAAAATTTTGCTTACTTTTTAATGGTCCGCCGTTTTGTTCTTATTCTTTCCGAAATAGGAGACTGGTCCTTCAGACATCCTTATTCTAGCTTTTCATCTTCTATTAAAATCTGGACAAATACTCATATCGAAGTTTACTCCTGATTTTGCCCATGTTCGTTACGAGATGGGAAGTTAGTTCTTTAGACATTCTTATTCTATTTTCTCACTTTCTATCTGAATCTGAAGTGGAAATTTAAAAATTCCGAAAAAACACACATCGGACAAACAGTTAACCAATTCAGATACGACTCCGTTCTATACAGTTCGTAAAAGTAAACTAAAAATCGAGTGAATTAAGGTATAATAATTATTGAAACGAAAACATAGATTTAATTTTTATTCGTCTAGTTTTCTTTGGAATACAAAGTGATCTATAACTCGATAACGATGCTTTTTAGGTCATATTTCTATATAGACTTTTTTCTTTATTTTGTTGTATACACTCCTGAAGTACGTCCCACATGTTATAACGCACCCTGTATGATTGTTGTGCCTGGGTGCATGCCTGCCTGCCTGTGTCACGTTTTCATCGTCACGGATGAGGCACATTTAATCCAGAATCGGCAATATCTACTTATTTCGTGATCGTGCCCTTCATAATACAACGATACGTATGTACATTCCGTAACATTTGTGGTTCAGAGGGTAAAGCATCGGAATAGAAATAAAATTCCCTAGAGTAGGTTCAAATCTTACCGATTTTCGTTCTTGTTTACGAAACAATGTAGTTCATATTCTTCTTGTAATTTTGTATAGGGCCATAATTTATCATTCTGAACAACTTTTCTTTGTAAAATTTTGACGAATCATGAACCGAAAGAGTAGTTTACCTGTAAAGAAAATCGTTTTTGCTTCACGTCAAGCCCGACTTTATTTCTCAAAAACCAGAAATATTCTTAAAATTCTCTTCAGACCAAGCAGGACCTAATCCCATAATCTTAAAATAAAATTCAAAAGTTTTTAATCCATCTAGCCTCTTGTAACATCAATATTTATCATATATCTATTATCTTGTTGTTAAGAGATAACTTGCACTTTATTACCTAGCAATCACTATTGTTTTTGTCTTGTCGGCGGCAATTCTCAAATATTGTTTAGAATTGCATCAGTAACTTTGGAGATCTTTCGCAATTTCCTTTATTCATACAGCATCGTCAGCATAGCACACTATTTTTTCCGTCGACCATAAAATGTGATTTTACGGACACATTTACGTGCGAAACATTTATTTTGAGAACGGACCATCGTCCATTAATAGCTATATTCGGTGAGAATAAGGGAATTCCACAAATGGCAGCGAGTAGGCTGCAGCGCTGGGCTATTTTCTTGTCGGGATTCAATTATAAAATTGAGTATATCAAAGGGTCTGAAAACGTGGTAGTAGATAGTTTTTCAAGGTTGCCTTTGCAAATCACGCACGAGCAAGATACTAACGAAGAGCTGTCCTATTTAAATTTTATTGAAGCTCAAAATACGCCCATTGACAGTAAACGTATTAAAATTGAATCAAGACGCGATCCGGTTATTGCCAAGGCAATAGATTTTGTAAATAGGGGATGGCCAAGTAAAATGGGTGATCTAGAATTAAAACCCTATTTTAATAAGAGAACTGAATTATGCGAAATTCAAGGTTGTCTAATGTGGGGATCTAGAGTGATCATTCCAAAAGCACTTAGAATAGAGTTACTGAAAGAGCTTCATGTAAGTCATCAGGGCATGGTTAGGATGAAATCGGTCGCGAGATCTTACATGTGGTGGCCCAAATTAGATGAATATATTGAAAACATAACGAAATCTTGCGCCCCATGTTTAAGAACAAGGTCAGATCCGCCAAGGGTAGCTTTAACCCCGTCGCAACTTTCATCCAGGGTAGGAGAACGTGTACATATTGACTTTTTAGATTTAAAAGGCAAAATTTACTTAATAATTTTGGATAGCTTTAATAAGTGGGTAGAAGTGCATGACATGCATAACAATGCCAACACGGCCAACACGATAAACAAACTGCGAATTACGTTTGCAAGCATTGCAATTCCTGAGTTGTTGGTATCCGACAATGGAACTCAGTTGACTAGCAAGCAGTTTAAATCATTTTTGGAGAAAAAACGGTATCAAACATATTACCACTCCTACGATTTATCCTGCGTCGAATGGAGCGGCAGAAAACGCGGTAAAAACGTTTAAGAACGCCTTAAAAGCAGCTTTCTTTGATTCAATTAATAGGGGAGTCGAAACGGAAACGTTGATTTGTCGGTTCCTAATAAATTATCGAAGTACACCGCATACAACAACTCAGCAGACACCTTCGAAATTATATCAGGGGAGAGAGTTGAGGATTCGGTTAGATATCATGAAACCAAACGCACAGTATAGTGGCGAAACGCCAGCCCGTGGGAAGGGAAGAAAGGAAGAGTTTGAATTGGGAGATAGCGTTATGGTAAAGGATTATCGGTCGGTAAACGATAAGCAGTGGACACCGGCTATAGTTACAAAACGGTTAGGAAAGGTAACATATATCTGCAAAATAACAGAAAACGGGCAGATGTGGAAAAGGCACATTAATCAAATAATTAGGTACAACACGAACAAAGATCTTGGTTTACAACAATCGGAAACTAAAGAAAAGTTTAGCTTTACCCGCCGAAAAATAGGGAGGTCAGATTCTAAAACCGATTTGGTAATACCGCAAACCGGCATCGAGACCAGCGGACAGGAGGTCGCTGTCAACGAAAATATTGTAAATAATAAAACTTTTGTTATTGTTAGTCCTGTAGTGAATAACCAGCCAGGTAGTAGTAAGCGAAATAAAGAGGAAAAGGTGCAGGAGGTTCGAAGAAGCACAAGGACACGAACGGTACCTGACCGGTTTGATGAAAATTTAGGTTTCACAAATTAGTTTAAGTTTAAATAAGCTAGGTTAAGATATGGTAACTGGAGGCGAACTTAAAGGGGAGGTGTGTGGTGTAGCAGAGGTTTGGCAACGCTGTGTAACTGCGGATTATCCTAAGGCACAAAGGCAGGTACCCGGACGAAGGTTTTGGGTTAGTTTTAATTCATTCGAGTTGTGCTCTTGTTAACAGTAACTTGTATTTGTATGAGATCTGTCTAAGTTGTATATATTTAATAAACACATATTTCCACTACTACGTCTTTAATTAGCCTTAACCACAAGGACATAACACTTTTATTAAATGGAATGGATTTGATTCGCTCTAATTTTTATTGTATTATTGAAGTACTAGCTGAAACCCGCGGCATATGCCGCATTTAAAATGTACAACGAATTTAATAACTTTTGTTGCACTAAAGAAAGTTTTAAAAGCACGCTAGAGATTGGCAGTAAGGAAAAGTTCCAAAAAAAAATTTTCAAATGGAAAGTCTCTGGAAAGGAAACGCTCGCCTCTGGAAGGCGTCCTAATTAATACGACGTTGTTGGAACGCAGTAACAAAAATGGCGGAAAGAATTAATGCTCTTATGAGATTATATGTGAGAATTATTTGCGCCACCGAAATAATTTTCAGCTGCCTGCAATCTGTGTTTCCTTTCCTGGTTTAAGTCGTTGAGGCGTTGAGCGTCATAAAAATATAAATGTGGTAACTCAAGTCTCCAGTTACGCCGTTACTGTTATTGTTAAATAACTCGATTAATTATTATTTCTTTGTCATTTTAAACTGCCATTATTATTATTATCTCTATAATAGTTTCCATAAGTAACTGTTTATAATGTTTATATGCTAGCGAGTTAATTTTCTTCTTAAATCGCTAGTGAATTAATAGTAGATTGTTCTACAAGTTAAAAAAAGTGAGAATTTTCCAGCGAATGTAAAAGTTTTACGTGAGCATGGAAGAATGACGCTGTAGCCCGCGCGCATTTAAAGTTTTGCGTGTTAGATAGATATACTTTATTTGTGACATTACAAAAAAAAAATCTTTTACACACGTCTACTATATGGCAAATGCTACACCAAATACATACAATATATACAGTTCACATTTAATTATATATATTTATTCCTAATTCAGTACGTAAAACATGCTTAGAGGCACATTTTTGATAACGGTGATAAAACTTAGATTAAATTTAGATTTTAGTTTATTGGCATACATGTTTAACGTCAGCGTACAAACAATTTCCAGAATATTTTATACCACATTGAATATTATGTATCATCGGATGAAAATTTTTATTATTTGGCCTGAACGAGATCAGGTGATTAAATCAATGCCAGAATGCTTCAAGGTAGCATTTGGCAACAAGATTTCAGTAATAATCGATTGTTTTGAGATGAGAGTGGAAAAATCAAGTAGCCTTGAAGTACAATGTACTACATGGTCTACGTACAAACAACATAATACGGTAAAGGTACTAATACGCATCACTCCTCCTGGATCAATATCATTTATATCACATGGGTATGGTGGCAGAATACGCCATAAAGGTCTAACAGAGGATTGTGGGATTTTAAACAATCTCTTGCCAGGAGATTTTGTATTGACAGATCGTGGCTTTTTAATAAAAGACTCCCTAGGACTACATATGGCCACAGTGATTACGCCTGCTTTTCTAAAAGGGATACGGCAGCTCGATCCAAGGGATGTAGAATCAACCAGGAATATAGCAAGCGTGAGGTAGTGCAAGTACATCATTACAATAATTATCTTAACTACCTATATCTTTTTTTCAGAATACACGTCAAACGCGATATTGGAGTCCTTCGTCAAAAAAATACAGTTCTTCATGAAACGATGCCCATGTTCCTGGCGAAAAAGAAAACTGACGATGTTGCTGTGGTAGATCAGATATTAACAGTTTCTTGTGCCCTCGTAAATTTATGCCCTGCTATAATTGTATAATTATGAAATAAATCGTATTAACAAAGTTAATCTAATTATTTTTACTTTAATAATAATATTAATAATATCTACAAAAGTATTAATAGTTATTTAGACCACAAGTGTTAGAAGTGCAACTTTTTTTCACAAGTGTGGAGGGTTATTAAACGAGGCGCAGCCAAGTTTAATATTCCACACGTGTGAAAAATAAGCACGCTAACACGAGTTGTCTATAAGATTTTTTAAAATTTCATTAAACATTCAAATTCAAGCCAATTTTGTATAGAATTGTATTTGTCTTCATTTTAGTCAAGTGCGTTGGTCAGTTTTGGTAACTAAGGAAACGTCCAATTAGAATCGTTCATTCCTAAATTAAAAGCAGAGTGTCACTTTTTTTCACTGAGTGAAAAATGTGGCACTTAACACACCGAAATTAATTAAAAAAAGCCTACTTTTTTAAATGAAATTTAAAAAAATTAGTTAATTATCAGTTCTGAGTGTCTTTTCCAAAGTGTGCGAAAAAGTTGTGGCAAATCGAATGGTATCGTTCCTGAATAAATATAGTCAAATTTATACCCATTCGGAGTCACGTGATAATGTAGTAATTTTACGTATGTCGATTCTTAAAAATGCAATTTTAGGGAAATAAATGACATTCCGTTTTGTAGGTTATCCTAACATATGCCAATTTCTAAAACAAGGTTGCTACGGGTTTATTCTCGTATATGAAATTAAACTGAATTTACAGGTTAAAGAAAACATAACATGTCGTAAAAAAACCTGCCGCGTATAGCAAATTTTAAGTTAATTTCTGTGCATGCATATTGTGTTATAGAACATTGCCATTTGAAGCCTATTTCCTTGCACAATCTATTTAGGGAAGAAACTGAATGTGAAAAATCTCCTCCACATTCTTCAACCAAGCATTTTTTAGATTTTTTATGGTTACAAATTCTTTAGCTACATACATTTTATATATAGTGTCTTGACTGCTTCGTCGACTTCCGTTTTTGCATTCTTCACTTTCTGGCACATATTTTCGGTAAATTGTGCTCTCCGAGATATTTAACGCAAGAGAAGCACGGCGAACAGCGTTGGAGGGTGAAACTGTTGATTTACTTTTATTAATATTATACTCTTCATAAAAAACAAAGCATAATATTCAAATTAATTGTTGTGGCTGCTCGTTATACCGCATGTCCGATGGTTTCTTCTAATTTCCAGTTTTCGGCTCGACAATTTTAGGTTTTATTACCCTTATCTCAATAACTTACACGAAAAATATAATCTGACAGATTAGAAACGTCAAATTTTTAAAATGAATTTTATGAATCGACATGCCTTTTTTACAAATTTCTTCCATCTTAAAATTAAAAAAAGAAAAAATCAGTAAAGAAATCTTGGAGTCTGATAATAAACAAAGAACAATATGGAGAATAATAAAAAAAGGTGTAAACAATATCAATAGCAATGGAGTGGTAAGTGTGATTTCCCCAGAATCTCACAAAGACTACTTTGTGCATGTAGCCGACGATTTATTATCAAATATTCTCCCATCAAAGTACTCACACAGTGTTTATCTAAAGAAATTACCAATAAACAATGAACAATCACTCTTCTTATTTGCTGTTGAGGAATCCGAGGTAGAAGATATTATAAAGGCATTAAAAAAGTCAAAATCATTAGACCTATATAATCAATCGGTTTGTATGTACAAAGAAAATGTTTTATGTTTATCTGCCCCTATAGCTCATATTGCAAACATCATATTAAAGACGGGCATATTTCCTAATAAATTGAAACAAGCCAAAATTATACCTTTATATAAATCGGGTGAAATTGATGATAAATCAAATTATAGACCCATTGCGCTTCTCCCCATTTTGGCCAAAATTATAGAAAAAATTATTGCAGTTCGAATTCTAAATTTCTTTGAAACCAACCATATTTTTACGGACAGACAGTTTGGGTTCAGAAAAGGAAGGGACACGTCGGGAGCCGTGCTGAATCTCATTAATTATATAACAGAATCATTGGAAAACAAAAAATCTTCCTTTGCACTATTTCTTGATTTAAGCAAGGTGTTCGACTGTGTCTCAAAAAGCATTTTACTCGATAAACTGGAGTATTACGGTTGCAGGGGAGTAACTCTAAAACTAATGTCATCCTACTTATCTGACAGATCTCAATGTGTATTTTGCAAAGGTCGGTATAGCCAGATGTCTTCAATTCAACATGGTGTCCCACAAGGAAGTGTATTGGGACCGTTATTATTTTTAATCTATGTTAACGATTTGCCTAATGCCATCCCAGTTTTCACGACTTTATTTGCAGACGATACGACCTTTGCAAACCACGTAGAAGATGAAACTCTAGTCAATCAGTTACAAACCAACATTATCAACCAAGCCTCAGATTGGTTCCAGGCAAATAAGCTTTGTTTAAACCAAAATAAAACTACCACTTTACTATTTTCAAATAAACAAAATACCTGTGAAACCGTCAAATTTTTAGGCCTTACCTTGGATAATAAACTAACTTGGCAAGCACATGTTGATAATCTTTCAATTAAGTTATCAAGAACAATTTATGTAATTAGACAAATAAAAAATCGAGTAAACTTAGATGTTGCCATTACTGCATACCACGCATTATTTCATAGTGTAATGACGTACGGTCTAATAAACTGGGGTACCTCTACACATATTAAAAAAAAATTCATTGTACAAAAAAGAGCCTTGAGAGTGTTGGCGGGAGCGAGTCAGTTAGACAGTTGTAAACCATTGTTTAAAAAATATAACATATTAACGCTACCGTCAGCAATACTATATTGTAATCTATTACACATAAAAGAACATTATGGCGATTATACAAAAAACGGCGATGCCCATGGTTACGACACCCGCAGTCGAGGCGATATACAGGTTCCGCAGCAGAGACTAACGTCCACTAAACGAAATAATTTCGGAATAGGATTATTTAATTCGCTTCCTAGTACTCTCAAAAATGCCCCAACAAAACTCTTCAAAGTTAAGCTTAAAAAACATCTTCTGGCCAATGTCTACTATGAACTTTCCGATTTCAGATTTGTTGAAAATTAAGGCTGTCTTGTTTTATTGACTTTAGTATTTTTGTTGTTACTGTATTTTACTGTAGTTGACTATTTCTGTAAATCCATTGTATTTTTTTAATTTTTATATTTAAACTGGAATTGTGACATATCTAAGCACCACGGTGTATATTATGATGAATAAAATACAATACAAAATACAAATACAAAATAATTTCATCTATTTTACTAAAGATGAACAGTGACAGACAAAGGTCACGTGACTCCGAATGGGTATAATTTTGACTATACAATCTGTTCTCCGATACACAACACGGCTTCAGACAGCTCAGATCTACAGAAACTGCTAGTTTTAGCTTGCTCCGCTATGTCCATCAGCAACTTGATAACGGTAAATTTGTTGCATCAATATTTTTCGACATATCGCGTGCATTCGACACTGTGAATGTGGAATGCATTAGAAAAAAGTTATGTTCCTTAGGCATTCGGGGCCCACTTCTTATGTGGCTGATATCTTTTCTTACTAACAGAAAACTGTTTGTTAAAATTAATGATGTAACGTCCACCACTGTCCGTATAAACTTAGATGTTGTTCAGGGATCGGTATTAGGCCCCTTGCTGTATCTATTGTATGTTACCGATTTGCCCTTACATGTTACATGCGCGCAAATCGTTAGCTTCGCTGACGACACAGCCTTCACTGTATCTGCCGATACGGTAAAGGAACTCACTTATAAAATTGAAATTTGTCAGCTGGAGTTCAAAAACTGGTGCTTAAAAAATCAACTTGTACTCAACATGAACAAAACTGTTTCTGTGAACTTTAATGCCTTGAATAATATAAAGGGTATTCCATATAATTCCCAATTGTGCGCTTATCTAGGCATATGTATCGATTCTAATCTCGACTGGAGGGAACAAATAAACTTAGTATGTAAAAAACTGAATTGTGCTTACTACGCTATTTTAAAATTAAAGCCGGTACTTGACACGTCTGACTTAATACAGGTATATTATGCCTTGGCTTTCAGCCACATGACTTATAATGTTTTGTTATGGGGTATGGCTACTAAATGGAAGCGAGTATTTGTTCTCCAAAAGCGTCTACTCGCCAGTAGTGCAAACCCTTCTTTTTGGAGAACAACTTACCAACATTTCCATCTATAATGATTTTCAAATTAGCAGTATTTGCGCAGCAACATATGCATTATTTTTCAACGAGTAACAATACTCATCAATATCCCACCAGACATAGTGACCTGTTAGCCATACCTAGGCGTCGGACTGCTGAATTTAAAAAGTCCCCCATATATAATTGTATTAAAATCTACAATTCGCTACCGATATATATGAAATCATATAAAATCGATAAATTTAACTTAAATTCATTTTAATTAATAAGTGTTTTTATGACTACAACAATATTGTACTACATTAGGTATTACTTTTATCTGACAATGTCCATGTCACTTTTGTAGTTGATCTGTTGACAATAAACGATACTTACTTACTTAAGGATCTAACGTTAATACTATCTACCACCATTTATTATATAATGTAGAATTATTTGATTATCTTTTTCTGCATGTGGCCAATTAATAAAAAGCAAAATTAGAATATCACATAGCAAAAATTATTAAATAGTACCTATACGATAAGAAACATAAGGATATTTCGAAACTATGTAAGCTACATTAACAATCAATAAAATTACACATGCTGTCTACACAACATAAAAGAATAATTAATGTCTAAATTAAGTAAGAAAAATAATTTTAATGCATAAAGTATAAAGGATATTTAGAAGCTATTTAATGTACATAAAAAATCAAAATATTTACACAAAATAATTCTATTTATATTTACAGAGTTCACATAACCACTTTCCTTTAGCAATTTTTTTTTAATTGTAGGCATGCTGAATGGTACAATTTTATTCTACATTTTCTGTCAGAACATTTTACCATTTCTTCGCCGTCGTCTGGTTTCCTACAGTGACACCATAGCTGCAATCCATAATCAAAATAGGTACATAACATTGTAACATATAATTCACAAAAATACAAACCTCTTCATCATCGGTGCCTATTACAGTGTCACTGGAAAGTGAAACAACACCTTTAGCTCGCATGTCCATGGGGATGTCATCTGAACTTGGACCAGCACTCGTAGATGGCATATCCATCCGGAGATGCCCCAATCTGTGGGTACTGTCGGTTTAGACATAGACCTATTGTTTGCTACCAAAATGTATGTGGGTTTTCTCCGTCTTATTAGTGTAAGCTTGTAGGGCTTTCTTTTCATGTTCACAACCATAAACTGTAGCCGTCGTCTTAAAGCGAGTTGCTAAGGGATAACATACTGAACGTATCAAGAACAGGGATGGTTTTTCCAGTTTTGTTCTGTGAACGCCTTTAAATTTTGAAGCCGTAATTCGACCAGCTTTGTATTGGTACCACGCAGCAGAATTTGCTTGCTTATTAGTATCATTTTCGAGTTTGCGGCATTTTTCGATGGACATGCTCATATCTAACTCGGAACCTAAAATACAACATTTTTAGCTGCTGTCGTCGTTGATCACATCGGTCATAAGTTGCCATAACAGCATGATTTACCTGTTGGGTTTAATGGATTCGCAGGAGCGCACCGTGATTCGATTATCTTCTAGGAATTTCTTAACATCTTCATTACTAACCGTAGGTTAAACTTGAGTCAGAAATATAAAAGAACAATGCTCAATGCACACTATACTTGCGTTTTTGTTTATTCAAAGTACGAGTTACTTCTTTCGCCCACTTGCATTCATGGATGGCTTTTTCTGCATGAAGTTTTTTGATTTGCTGCTGTCGTCGTTGCCGCTATGATTTACCAGCTTGTTTCATTTTACTGGGCGAAGAGGCCAAGCATAAAAATTTGCAGAAATATAGGTTATGTAGCGTTAACGTTGGCGTCGCTTTTACACTATGCTAGAAACGTACGGCTTGGATTTCGTTGCTTGGTTGCTTGTCAGCGTTCAGTAAGCGAATATGAAAATTAACCAAAGTGGACTTGCCTTCGAAGCTGAGTCAATAGTTTTAAAAAACACAGGAAATAGGCATAATAAATAATTGTTTTCTGTGATAATATCGCTATTAAAAGTTAAGGGAAGTTTGTTTACAAAAACCCGAAAAAATAGAAATGGTGGAATGCAACCATAGTACTTTTAGTTGTGTAAACACGGCTTTTAGTCTTCTGCATTATTATAAGTGATTATACTGTGCCTTCTGAAATGATCGAACGTGTTTGAATGTTTATTATTTTGGCGCTAGTTATTTTAACTATTTGATGTTGGCTACACGTGCAGTATTATGTTATTTTCATTGGCGTTTGTTCATTCGGTTCGTTGTGCTTTAAGGAAGCTTACAGCCGGTTTTAGTTATTGTTCTGTGGTTTCAGCCTACACTTCTCTAATGAACGTATTTGAGTTTGGTGTAAGTATACACACTAGTTAAGAAATTTGAGGTTTGAGGTTATTTTCTTATTTTAGAGTACAAATTATAAACATGCCGTTCACACCTGAACAAGATGCTTTTATTCTAACGGCTCAATTTGGAACCCGAAATCAGGATGGTTGATCGTCATATTTTATTCAGTAATGCATCGAACAATTTACTGAGGCGTTTCCAGGTGTGCAAATCAATTACGATGCTTTTGCTCACCATAAGCAGATTATTATTCACTGTTTTGAAGACAAACCTGCTTATCCACTAAAATATACAGAAGCTATTTACACACACTAGAAGAATTACAGCAAACTATTCAACAGGAAATACAAAATTTAAATGAGGAGAACTTACGGAGAGTATTTGATAATATGAAACGACGGATTAATTTGTGTCTACAAAATAATGGTCAACATTACCTACAATTTTTATAAACAATCTCTGTATCCTTATTGTGGCGTGTTTTAAGTCCCCTGTCAGTTCACTGTAGTGATTAATTCATAACTTCAGTACAATAAGATAAGTATTTCTTGTTTTTCAGTTAATTTTTAAGTTGTTACTATTATTTGTTGATGACTGGAGGAGGGTAGTCCCTTAAACAGCATTTAGGGTAGAATAAGTAAATTACTTATCTTAAGTGAAATGTACTATTTTTCCTAAAACTAACTTTAAAAATTGAATTGATGTGATTGAAATTGGGGTTTCCACTTTACATGAAGACACTTGAAAAAGTTTATATCAATTAAATGTTTATATTAAAAAATATATTTAAATGTATAAGATTACTTCGATTCGCTTTAGTTTATTCCTTGCGAGATATAATTTTGGTCATATAAGTTCTCAAAACTGAAAATACCACTCCGTGTAGTTTCTGTGATACTGGAACATTTTTTACTTACGGTTACGCTGGCGAATCTTTAGCCGATGTACAAAAAATTTTAAAAATTTGATATCGCCATGAGGTATTCCCTTTGAGCGTTTGGTTGTAAGAATTAGTTTGGTTCCTTCAAATGTATGATTTACTAGATTGGCCGCTCTGTTAGCGTTTTTAGTTGCGTTTAACTAAGAAATTATCACGTTCCACAACGTTTAAAATTAATGCTTATGCGAGGGATTACTGGAGCCAAAACAATAAAAAACTACTTATTAACGCTGCAACACACCAGTTAAGTGTGCAATAGACCATGGGCGCATGGTACCGTTTGCGAGGTTTCGCGTTTCAATAATTGATACCTTTAAGCGATTTGATGAGACTCCCGTTTTTCGATATCGCAGTACTTTTATTTTAAGTCACCCTATACCTGTAGTTGAGATACGTGTGCTCGAGAGAATTGCGAGTAAAAATCGTAGAATTTGTTTTTCACTACAGTTTATTAAAAGTTACAACAATGTTACTGCACTTTATACTTAAAACTAAGTTAAATTAGTTGCCCTACGACTAGTTTAAGATCTACAGAATATTGCAGATTCGTTTTGCTCCCTTTGAGAACTATGCAGAGTTGTACTTGACCGTCTCGAACTAGTGTCGCTTCCATCAACCCCTCCAATCCTGCTAAGGAACTAACTGGCAAAAATTTTCTGCACCAAGAGGCAATTCCTGGACCAGCCAATTATTTTTGTAATTTTTTTGTGTACAGAAGTTCCCCGTGTAGCAGTATACATTAAACACAAGTAAGCGATTCATAACCCAATTATTTGACAATAAAAGATGGCGATTCTTTATAACAGCTTTATCTTTTGTATTTTGGATACAAAGCACTTTACCTGTCACCAACCAAATAGATCGAAAGTAACTCTCCACATTCTTATATAGTACATTCAATTATTTATAAGCAAACGCATCGCATAATCTTGATTAGAAAATAAAATTATCTCTACTACTGAAATTTATCTTAAACTGCACAGAAAATAAACCATGTTGTAATATAACTAAACACACTTAACTCTAATAACATTAAAACCCATACTAATGGCTTCATAATTTCCTAATAATCGTTTCGATATCTTACACGACCCAAATTCTAGAATTTATACTTTATTTGTTTTTACTCAATTATTTACTCTTACTTTAATAATTACATTATCATATACCAATATGCAGTTTACAAATCTGACCTAAGTTTTATGCAATTCTAACATAAATTGCCCAAATAACAACTGTTTCTCTAGTTGACAGATAACAACAATACAAATCACATTAATCACATTTAGACTTTTCTTGGGCGTAAATAAACATTAAAATTCATTTCTACGCCTCAATTTGCATCTACTAAAACCTTTTCTGTGGTCTAATAAAGATTTTTAATAAAAAAATACAAACACAACCAAGAAAAAACAGTTTCAATACTCAAGAGCTATGACAAGGAATATTATTACTAGCTAAAATGTTTAGCCCAATGCGAATCAATTCAACCGCAGTTCAAACAAGCGTAATGAAAGCGGAGAACGTTGTGACATTTTAACACAACTTTTTCATATTTTCAAATATTGCTAGACCTTAACACTTTACAATTAGAATATCATAAGCTTGTATTACTAACCAAATGTAATCGTTTGCATTATCATATCTACAATTGTAATTTTTGCCTGTTTGCTGTTAACATAACTTCACAAGAATGTGATACCGGTTAAAGTAAGGTGATTTCCTTTATACTGTCAATAAAACCTATGAGTTAATACGGTATTCACAACCCACCTTGGTAAGTTATGGTGTAAATTTGTCTGGCAAAACCAATTAGATAAAAACTCAGAAAGCATATCCAATATCAGAGAGTTTTAAAAATACAAAATTTTGCTTTAGTGCCATAGTCTTGTTGCCCTGATTTATTAATTGTGTGTTTGTGCTAGATACTGTTGTTGAATATAAGAGCCCTTTATTTCTCAAAAATTGTTCTAATTTTGCCGGTGCGTATAGTATTTCTTTTGTATTGCATAAAACTTGTACAAAATGCATCTTTGTAGTGCTTAAATCGGTGTGCAACCATAGCAACAAATAAAAATCAAAAAGGAAACTATTTTAATTGACTTTAAAATAGGTAGGATTTAATTTAATTTGACGTGGCTGATTTTTATATTTCTTCTTAAATCTTGCTACAGGAGGGTTCTGTTGTCACACTTTCTAACAATCCTGTGGGTAATCTAGAAATATACGTTTTTTAATTTCGTTTACCGATACCAAATCCAAATAGAATCATTATTCAATCATATAATTTCGATTAAATCTGTTTTAAACCAGATGCCCTTAAAACGTAGCTGTTAAAAGAATGATCACATAACTATGGATAAAAAAAAATGAAAGCGCTTTAGCAATTTTATCTTCAGATGTAAGTACATATGTTGTGCATATAGTAAGAGCTAAATGAATACTTTTGGTTACATCTACTAACGATTGACCTTACTCCTTTGAAAGTAAATTCAAACGTAAAATTAAATTAGTATAATTTTCTGCAAAGAATTCAAATACCGCTGGCGTTAATTACTCCAGCGATGCAACATCGATTTATTTAAACAGCGTGGTGTGTTCCTACGACAGGAATATTTTAATAATTGCGATACCACCTAGAAGTCGGCGAGAATGTCACCAAAGAAGCGTTCAGCGGCGACAAAACAGAAGTGATTGTGAAGCTCTTCACACAGGTGCAAATGGGGGTGGTCCGTGCCCCTTGCCAGAGTTGCAATAATTTAAGTGCTTTGTGTAATCACGCGAAGCAGCGGCTTGTTAAAACGACAAAGTTACAAAAACTAGACAACAAGCCGATTATTTTCCGAGAAATTCTGTGAAGTTCGTCTTCTCGGTAACGTTTTTGTGTACGCAATCCAATTACTATTTGCGCCAGATATTAGACCTCCCAGGCGATGTATTTAAGTGTATCGTTTATCACCTTTTTCTCCTGCATTTGCCGATGTCCGTCGCTTTGTTTGTTAGTTCTACAGTATTGCGGATTTTCGTTTTTATGCCTTTCCGATCCTTTACACGAACGGAACGCGATCCATCTGCAGTTTTCCGTATTTGGCAAAAAGTGGCAATCAATTTTCGTTCCTTTTCAGTGCGGAGTTGAGGTTCTCAGGCTTGTTTATTTAACATGCATTCGAACAGAATTCGATCTTAATTCACGCACTCGATAATGACTGCCTTAGAAGGACGTTTCAATATCTTCATCATTTACTTCTCGCGTTTTCTACAGACAGGCTTTCTCTAACCACATTTGCAAATCACGCCATGGACATCAGTGCTGCGAGAGTGAATTACCGGTAATTAAACATGGTAAATATGCAAGATTTCATATGTAAATGGGATAATAAAGCAAACCACGATAGCGTTTTTGTGGCAGCGATCAATACAGACATTTACTGAAAAATATATTTGAAGATGGAGTCATTCTTTCTTTAGATCGACAAAGGAATGCCATTTTAGCGTTGATTTATTTATATTTCAACATTCATCTTACTTACACTTATATAACTTAATGCGTTTGAAAACGTGCGTGGAATACGTTCCGATTTTTTCTTTGCTGAGTGTCGTTCATTCGTTTATCGGCAAATATAATAAACTGATTCTAAGGAAATGCAATTTGCAAATTATGGTGCAAGTAAAGGATACAATAATTATCAAGGTACACGAAAACTTTAAAAGATTTTCTTTAAATTAAAATTACTTTCTTAAATAAAATTATGTTGTAACAGCAAAACACAACTCTACATGTCGAAAAATACTAATTATAATATATGTCAGAAAATTGGAAAGTATAAATATACCATTTTATATTTCCTCGTCACAGAACAAATTTAGATGCAACTTCGAATATTTCGATATTTCTGTTAGACTCCAATAATGATTAATATCACATTATTAACTTAGCATATTCAAATTTAACTTCAGGAATTATTAAAAATGTGTGAACTTGGCAAATTATGAAAGAATGAAATATTGCTGTATACGCATCGAGGCTCGCGATTGTTCACACAGTAAAGCAATTTGAAAGTAATTTGACGTTTATAATTTCGGACCAATCACATACCTCGATACCTACGCAGCAATAGTTGATCGTCCAATAATTTTCCAATGTTAATTTGCCTATGTCTAAAAGTTGGTGAGACACACTGTATACGCCGTACTATTATCGTATTTTCTTGCGGACAAATTTATTACCTGCAAAATCAAGACATGCGTCTGAGAAAGTGTACATGGCTTTCCAACAATAGGAAATCGGAAAAAAGAGTAAATGAAGTGACGGAAGACGTTATCTTGGCGTATCGTAATACAAGGGTAAGTCTCTTGCAATATCCATTGTTTAACAAAATATAGATTTTCTTAAACTAAATTAAATGTACTTTACAGTCCCAAAAATTGTGTTCGGCTTCTTTATGGCCAGAGTATTCAATACTGAAGGTTACTCTGAAGGCCAAGGACAATAATAATATTGAAAAATTCGATTCTGTTGTTCCCTTTTTACAGAAAGAAGCAAAGCGAAGACCACAACAAGGACTCAGCTACAAACGGACAACTCAGCAATAATTACACATTTGGCTATCAAATTAGTAGCACAACCTAACTGCTCATATTTCAACTAGTCCAAATCGGCTCTTCAGATTACAGCTCTAAGACTGAAATTGCGACGCCAGGAAAATCCTCAGTTATTTGCAATGGATAATTAGGACCCAAATATCTTCGATAAATCAACCATACAAATCCGCTGTAGCGGGAGTGAGCTGGGGCACTATTCTTGCCCTCATAAGTAACTATAAGTTAGCTCTAAACTAAGGCAAAGATTATACGAAGTAAACACGCGCGATTAAGTCGAAGATGCTTGCAAAAAACATCGCCGCAGATGCACAGAGACAACTGACTTAGCCTAGTTAAGCATGACAACGGATCGATAATCCATCTCGCGTAATTGACGGCCTTTCAAAATGAGTTCGGCGACCTCAACTACTGTACAAAGATGAGCTTTTCGGACAGGAGCGACAAAAATGCATTAACGCGGACGGTACAATTAATGGACTATTAAAGCGTAACGCATTTTACCCGTAGCAGGTTTCGGTGGCGAAAACTAAGTCTCTAGTAGCTAAAGAAGTATTAAAGCACAAGTTGGAAAAAGAGGAGAAAATGATAGAGCAAATCAAGAACTTCCAGTACCTACAAGTAGGAGTGCTCGGGCAACCACAATATGTGGATACAAAGAAGTTATACAGCACGTTATAAAAGTAGTACAGATATCAGGAATCTTCAGGAAGTTACCTGGAGGAATAAGTATCTAGAAAGCAAAATTAAGATTACTAAAGGCGGTGGTTAGACCAGTATTGGCAAATAGAACGTAAACACCACCCAACGCTATCAGAATAAATCAATTACTTCAAATAGCAGATATGAATACACTAAGAACAATAATAGGGAAAACAAGAATAAACAGTAATCAGGAAATAACAAACGAGTGTGAAGTAGCAGATATCATAAATTCTGTAAAAAGAAGAAAATGTGAAGCAACAACGCTACGAGCCCAGAAAATAAAAGTCTGATTAAAGTAAGAGAAAATTGAAATTCCGGCGCACTCTAAAGACATTAACAAAGAGTTGGATATCGTCATCGACTGAAACGTGAGAAAATTGGGTTATGACCTATGTAAAAGAAGAAGATACGTCATAAGATAGAAATCCACATAAAATTGCTAAATAAGGTTTTCATTTAACAAACTTTTTAATCAAATGTCTTTTAAGGACTTTTTAAATCCTGTTGCTTACAACGATATTTTCCCTAAGCGATTGTAGAGTAACAGCATTGTTGAGAAAGATTCGAGTATTTGTTGTACCATTTAATTAACTAAATCTAAATACTAATTATAAAAATATATTTTACTTCGTGTTTAAGTTAGTTATATGAAATTATTGCTTACCTAGCAGAAATACTAACTCAACAAGGAATCGTTATTTGTGTACCTAGGCACTAAAGTTCCACTTTATATCACGAATGTAAAATTTAGTTGCCGAGGCCCATAGGGTAGAGGCGAGGCCTACGGTAGCAGACCTCGGTAGAGACAAATCAACCACATTATGAATAAACTTCAGTACCTCGGTGTATATTATGGTTTTTAAAAAATATAAAAATGCTAAGAAACATAAAAGATATATGCTTTTATCGAAGATTTGTAGATAATATAATAACAAACTAACAAACTAAGTATACATAACATTTTTAATATTTTTAATAACAGTCACCCCAGAATTAAATTCACAATTCAAAATTAAAATTGTAAAAACTCAATAAATCCTTTAGACATGACATTAATAAGTAAAGCTGATATTATATGGCAAATGCATATTTTATATAATTGATATGCCGGCAAAACTTTTTGTATATGTATACTAATTATATGAAAACAAATCGTTTAATCCAAGTTTCATTTTGCATATTTTGCATATTTATACGTTTTTGAGCATACTTTCTGGATTTTGCATATTTGGTTATATTTAGCAATAATTTATAATGTATGAACCTTTTGTAAAATTGACTATTTCATTAAATTTATTAATAAAATTTTTGTGTGCAACTGAGCTATATACCGGGTGACAATGAAACTACTACCCACGGCGGCATTTCGAAAAGGCTTGAGATAGAAATATGCAATTCGGTATGTCGATAGGGTTGAAAATACTTGTCAAAATTCAATTGCTTTTAAAAACCATAGCAACCTCTGTCCTGGATAATCCGTTTTTCCGTATAATACAAACAAATAGGAATTACGGCATATTTTTAAGCGGCTGTACTTCAAAAACTATTATTTTTAGACATGGGTATGTTAGACAAAAATTATTTAGAATTATTCAGAGTCATAAAAAGAAAAAATATATAGGGTGTCCATTTAAAATAACAAAGTCAAGGTCATTTCCGGTGAAACCGGAAACGACATTCAATTGTTTTTATGTTACAATTGTTCACAATTTTCAACCCTATCGACCTACCGAATTGTATATTTCTATCTCAAGCCGTTTCGAAATGCCGCCGTGGGTAGTAGCTTCATTGTCACCCGGTATATATATACCTTCACTTTCTGCGCTGGAGTGCAGTGTATCAAAATAAGCACAGGAAGGGGGAAGTCCCTGTTAAAATCTTTGACTATATAAACATAAGACTGTCAGCATAGAAGCAATGTATAAGGAATCAGCCAACTTAGAATCCATTTCAAGAGTTGAACTTCGAGTGTTGGGTGAATAATAGTCTGGCGGGGTTAGGGAAAATCTAATTTTTATGTTGGCTTACAACCTGAAGTTGGCGTTGGCAGTCCATCTTTATAGTCAAACGTTAAAATGAGTGACGTCTTTGAATAAAGATCAGATAAATAAATAATCTCATACAAAATAATTAAAATTTTTACATTATTTAGAATACTTCTACTTATTTTCAAAAAAATTAGAGCATATTATGTGCATACATTGTAACTTTGAGTGCATATAGACAACAAAATGTATGCATATATATGCGCATATTTTCGTACATTTGAGTGCATATAATTATCAGCTTTATTAATAAGAAACCAAAATGTAAAATTAAAACAAATTAGTACAGAAAAGAAATAAAACCAGACCGCTACTTAAATTATAATTCACTTACTACAATAAAATACAAAAAACTTAATAAACGGCCTAGTAAGTAAAGCAATCATACTTTCAGCAAAAAAAATTACAAAGAAAATTTAGAACAAATTAAAATGAGTTACAGAAAAGAAACTACACATTACATTTCATAAATAAAACTATAAACTATATAACTAAAAATATGCAAACATTAAGAAATAAACATAATGATGAATTATAGTTATTAAGGTACCAAGGGCATTATGAGTAAAATAAGAGCCCAAGATTGTTAGTGTACTAACCGAGGGCCTTTGGCCAGAGGTGTGTACAACAATCGCGGGTTTTATGTCCTACCAATTTTCTTACCTAATTCATATTCATATTCAATTCATATAATTACTATGATATAGTATTTAAGATTGATCTAGTTAGCTGATCTAAGTTAGATTTGTGACATTAGCTGAGCTGTCATTAATTTTCATTGTGACAGTGTTGCATAATAAAGTTGTATCCATGGAAACAAATACTGTTAATTTTTTATAATAACCCTAGTGTTCTTATGAAGAAAATAATTGCCCTGGAGCGTTATTTTGTATCTAAGATACCTTAAAATAGAGTCATTAATTTCAATTAATGTACTGGTAGGACATCAAAATAACTTATAACCAATTTTTTTTAATGAATTTCACAGCAGTAAAAACATAGATAACTAAAGCTTCTCTTGCTTCTTTGTAATTTGTATCTTTGTTTTCTGGCATTCTTTCTTGTATAATCTTGCTTAGCTGACCATTTTCAATGAGTTTGTAGCCAGCAAGCGTTTGCCAATTTCATTATTTGTCCTTTAAGTTTTAAATAATTATTTATTTATTTATTTTTAAATTTTTTAGATGAAACAGTGTACATCATGAGTTGCTATATTTTTAGTTTATATTTAGGTCACAATTTGTAATCTCCTCCTGTTTTTTTTTATTTATAGTTAATTTTTATATGTATTATCTGTGCCGGTCTATAATTGGATGGCTACTTTTGTGTAGACCAACTGTTGACTCGGGCAAAATTGGAAACAAAAATAAATAAAATAACATAACCCTGTATTCCTAAATTATCCAAATTATTAGAAAAATCATGAAAAAAATATAATTTCCAAATTGCCTATAAAAATCATAATCCAATAGGGCAAAACTAGTAAATTGAAAGGTAAAACATAAATTAACAAAGAAACAAATAATATGTCTTTTAAATTGTAATAATTGAGAACAAAGAATAAATCAACATAAATAATCTATAAAATAAAAAATAGCTACACCAAACAGACCCAATACAGCTCTCTCTCCCTTTCTCTCTCTCTCTCTCCCTCTCTCTCTCTTAATTAATTTTAAAAAAAATTATGAAATGATTCATATTAAGAAAAGCCAAAATTCAATTAACCATAAAATTAACATTGACAGATTAAATATAATTTACCATAATATAACTTAAAATAATTATCAAAATAATTTCAAAATAATATTTATCTACTTTGCGTTCGTACTGAGGCTATTACGATACGCGTTTGCGTATCGTAATAGACACAAAGCGATGCTATAATAAAAATACTAAAAATTTTCATTTTTTTGCTTAAAAAGTGGCAAAGTAGATAAAATACTGTATGATACCTCGTTTATAAGGCATTTTGTAGCACTTACTCCTTTAGGGCACTCCTCGCTTCGCTCGTCGTACCCTAAATCCGTGCGTGCTACAAAATGCTTCTTATAAAACTCGTATCATAATATACTATAATTTGAAACCTTAATTTGAAACAGACTGTACTTTTGGTTAATAAAAATATTGGAAATAATGAGAATATAACTTTGCTGTCACGGATCATGCGCATTCGACTTGCAAATTTTGTCAACAAATTGACACAAACAAATTCAATAATTACTTATTACAGATATAACAATTAAATCCCACGATTTTCTTTTTTTAATTTTGCCCTCAATTTTAACATTGCTATTAATCACCCACTTTAGAAGAAAACGTAGGTGGTTACTCCAATTGCACAAAATGGTAAGGTGCGTTATCCATCACCACGATCAATTTTTCTGGTAATTCAGTTAAAACCGGAATTAGCTGATTAATCACCTAATTTTTCAAAATGTCTCTCTTCATAGTTTTGTGATAGTCTCTGTCATTTGTCACGTCTAGTAGCAAGTCACATTCTTCTGAAAACCCAAAACGAAGTCCCGCTTTCAAAACAGTAAATCTTTTTTTTTGCTGCAATTACATGTTTTTGTTCACTTAAAATTTTGCCTCCCTTAACATATTTATATTTGTAACCCATCGATTTTTACTGTTATATCCTAAATATTCCCTAGCATATGTCAGTAATTTATCCAAAGTGAAATATTAATTTTTTGAACGATATCTTCAATTTTGTAGTTGCAAATCTTTACAGAACCAATCACTTTGGTTTGTTTACGTTATGTTTGGGAGATCTACCAGAATATTTTTTAAACAATTTTTCAGAGTCAATTGTGTAATAGCCCACACTGAAGCTTCAGAAACCTAAAATTATATACAACTAACATAATTTTGCTTTACCTAAATTTTTCAAAAAATTCTGCTTTATTACATCGTTAACCAGTAAATTTGTATTATTTTTTCGTAAAGTATCAACTGATCTTTTAATATATTTAATATAATATAATAAATATATTTTTGGCATTTCTGAATTAATTTAATGACTGTTTGAAAATCCAATAATGTAAGATTACTTGACCACAGGCTACGCCTTGCAATAAAACCAGTAGTAAATCTAACAATACTGTTTAATTTACTACTACGGTTGAATTTTTTTGCTGTTATAACAAGCTGTGCAAAAAAATAAAAATGTATTGCCAACCATACAAGCCAAAATCATGGCCAACCCTACTCTAAATAAAATGCGAATGGAGTACAACGAAATAAGTAAAATTATAGACAAGCAAATTTGTTGCTAACTTGAAGTTTTGTGTACATTTCCAACTATTTACTTTAAATGATTTCTACTAATATTTATTGTGTCGATAGGTACATTAACTTATTATATATTTTAACAAGCAATCCAGTGAGACAAATGTCTCATTTAAAAAAACAAAAACGACCGTTTTTCAAATAGAACGCGTATTAAATAAAAACTGTACCCAGACCTGGAAGCTGTCAAAGTGGTTGCCTAACCGATCGACGTTTTAAGGCGCAGAGGGTCGCAGCTCCGTTTGGCTGCTGAAACATTTTTATTTAATACGCGTTCTGTTTGAAAAACGGCCTTTTTTGTGATTTCTCGAAAACCGGAAGTGTCACGTGACTGAAATTCGGTTTTTCTCTATCTCTTACGGTTTGGCTGCTGAAACAGCGTCCCGGACGGACGGACGGACGGACAAGTCTATTAGATAAAGGACTATCAGTCCAGTGAGACAAATGTCTCATTTAATAAAACAAAAAAGACCGTCCCGGACGGACCAGCGTTCCGCACGGACGGAAATCACGTGATTTCTCGAAAACCGGAAGTGTCACGTGACTGAAATTCGATTCCTGACCTGACATGACCATTCCAAACATATAACTTTAATAACTTTTTCTCTATCTCTTACGGTTTGGCTGCTGAAACAGCGTCCCGAACGGACGGACGGACGGACAGACAAGTCTATTATATATATAGATATAGATATAAGCAATTTTGATTATGGATCTTTAATTAAAGTAAACCCATAAGTAGATGAAACTTATATATATATATATAAGTCATGTAACCCGGCTTTCAATATTTTCCTTTATATTGTTTAAAGTATATTACTCTACAGTCAGTTCTTTATAAAATTATGTATGTAATTATTCTTGTATTTCTTAATAAATATTTCATGTGCAGCCATGGCTAAAGAATTTCATAATTCTAATAGTCTACATTTTTTGTAATGAGAAGAAAATATTTCACACAGTAATACAATTTAAGACCACTTCATATAACATAGTGCCAGTCTATCTTCTAATTAACTACTTAAAACTGTACATTTCTCACATGAAGTGGAATCGCTTTGGATTTAACATAAATAAACCAATATTTTACGCAAGGTTGAAAATACACCGTAAAGCATAACACTTCGAAGCCTCTTCATTAGCAGCTTTCAACGCCCTTCATGTGCTTACCCAAACGTCTTTCACAGGCGTGTTTAAAAACCAGTAACCGAAGGGTCCCGTATAACATAAATAAACATTAAAGTCCACCCCTTCCATCTGCGTTTTTTTGGAGGATAATAACATATCTTTTTTGCGTCGTATAGCTTTCAACACTGCAACGTCATAAACTCTGACGCGCCGGTCCCAGGGGATGGTTAAGAACGTTTGGGGAGGCTGACTGAGCTCGGTTGCTCAAACCCTTGAATTTGTTTATTTATACCGTAAACTGCGTTAGTTTGTACTTTTATTACGAAAGCCGGCGGTGTTTGTTTTCAAATCAAACAGCGTTTTAACGCTCTGTTCTTTGCCTTGGAGGCTACCGAGGAAATCTCCGGATTTCCCGGATCAGGTTAATATCATCCGCACAAAGGCTTCCGTATTTAAATGCAAGAACCTGGGCTGACTTATACATAAGAAAACCTTCGCATTTCCATAACTAATAGCGCGAATATCAAAGCGACAGTTGTACTAGAATCGGCCTTAATTAAATCATTACGGCGATCATCTAGCTTCCAGTTTCCCGAGGCCTTTTAGACGGGACTAAGAAGAAGCTGGAGTGAAAATCGATGCATAAACTAATGGTGAGTATCCGATAAGGAACCGAAGTATCGCACGCCGGCGGCATTTTCAAACAATTTTTTGTCGATCGAATCTCATGCACTTCTGTAAGACCTTTATTCGCACAATGGAGGCATTAAGCTAGCTTACAATGGTTGCTACTGCAGAATATGTAAGTTACTCCAAGTTTAAAGGGTACTTAAACGTTCAAAGGCGCCGCTTGTGTGTTGAATGCAATTTGTATTAATTCTATTATTGTTGATTAGCATACAGTCTGCTATTATTACGTGTAGCATTTTTGACAACAGTTTTTCGAGCCGTTCGTCCCGTAGAATGACGGAAATGATGTGTTACAATTTTGAAAATGTTGCTTCAACAAGTGTAACTAGTTCCACTAGTTCCACGAGTTGGGGGCGAAAAATTACTGATAGAAGAGAAAAGGGATGATAAAATTAATGACAATCAATGTAGTTTGTAGAAATTATAAATAAATAAGTTGTCCTTAACTTTGCAAACACAAAAAATGGACCCCGTTTTTCCATTGCAAAATGTAATTGTTACAAAGTAATAAGTATGCAGCTTGAATTTTAATTATAAAATACAAAATTTTGTGTTAGTTGTAAAAGAAACCATTATAGGTAGTTCAATAGTTAGACATTTAGACAGACAGCGCCACTGCTGTTGTATGCTACATTGTCTTAATATAGAGACTTACATATAGGTATTCAACAAGTGTTATGTCACCACATGCTGACTTGCATTATGCACTTGATGACAGCAATTTCGGATTTCGGACAGATCAAAGTCAGTCGTCCTCCCTTTTTAAAATCTATAAAATAAATAAACTTGAACCCGAAACCCCTTATCGCTTCTAACAACTTAAATATGAGACCCAACATACATTTTTTTCCGCCTTAACCTGGAACTAGAGCCATCTGGGTGTTGCAAGCTAGTCGTTGACTTCAGTCTTATATACAGGGTGCTTCAAAACATGCTACATTAAATTTGTATATAGAGAACGTCTATTACATCCTTGCCCACCATTTTACGCTCTCCTCAAGAGGGTGATTATATTATAATTTTTTAACAAACAAGAATTTGATTATAGAGAAATATACTAGAAATCCTAATTTATTTAACAACCTTTTTTGTCAAACTAACTTTTTTTTCTGAATAAAATAGTAATTTGCATACCAAGGCACTGAAGTTTAACATTTTATCAAGAATGTTGAGGCCGAGGCCCGTATGGCCAAGGCAAATAAACCACATGACGGTTAAAAATAAACTTCAGTGCCGAAGGGTACACTATGTTTTTTTTTAAATCGGGAAATCGCAAAGTTACTACTTTTTAACTAACTTTTGTAGGTTATGTTGACGTCGGTTGAGGTTTATCTGTCGCCCTACCACCTGCAAAAAGTCTTAAAACAACTAATTACTTCACTGCCAATTTCTCGTATTTTAATGGAGATTTCGACGTCTGTCATTGCTGATTTAAAAAAAATATGTAATGCACGGTATTATCCAGCAAAATGCCTTCCATCATAAACTATTGGTAGAACATATCCTTCAATTTTTACTTTAATATCGTTTTTCAATTTTCAGTAAAATGACAAAAACCTAATCTTAACACCCTTCTTTTTGCAGGTGTATCTCGACGGAGAGAGATTTAGAAAAAAAAATTGATATGCAGCATTTCTATATTCTATATTTTCACGTTCCCTATAACGTCTTTAAATTCGGCACTATGATTTTTAAACACTCTATATACTTTCTTCACGTTTTTCCGCCTAATGCTGTAGAATATAGTCTAGAATATAAGGTATCTACTTACTTCACGATATAATTATTGAAATGGTTGGGTAAAACACAATGCGATATTGTATAACATGTTAAAATTGAATTGATAAATATGTCTTTATTTATTTTTACCAAAGTGGTGTGATGCAAACACTTATTACATAGGAATTAATTGTAGAATACATGGATATCGAATGGAAAATATAGTATAATAGAAACATCGAAGAAATACAGATGAGTTTTCAGTTTGAAATGACGTTGAAGTTTTGTAATTTCTTTTAACATACATACTGTAATGGTTTACTGCCCATAGCAATTCTGATTGCTTAAGTAACAAAATGAATGAAGTCAAAATGATCACAGAATTGAATATTTTAGTTATTACAAGATAATCAGTACTTTACAAGTGCACTTGATGTGAGCAGAAGTAGCTAATAACACTAGACAACAAATGTTCATATTTTTAGAAACTATGTACTATTTTCGTTTCTTTTATAGTTCTAATAATAATAATAATAACAAATTTATTCTAGCACGTCAGGTTTTGGAAAATAAAATTATTGAAAAGTACATTAAATAATATTAATTAGGTACCTATGTGCATTACATGGAGCTGCATGCTATCGTCATGTTTGGATTATTTATACACGTACGGGACATTATGAAATAAAACGTTCAGCTATCACAAACTGATTTACATTGAATCGAAAGAGCCGGTGTAGCTCTTTATATACCCACATGCCAGAAATCGACCAATTCTTAATTTGATTGGTTCCAGAGCAAAATTGGGCCTGGTTTAAGTGCTCTGACGTAGGAAACATGCAAGAACAAGTTCAGACATGTCCACTCAATATTCGACAGAACAATATTTCTTGTACTATCTTTATTATATATTATAAAAGTAACTTTGAAATTGTATAAAATTTAACGCATTTTTTGAAAAAACTTTTTAAGAAAATTTCTCAAAATTCCGACGTGATGGAGCAACTTTGAAATCAGATTCAGAATCAGCATGACAAAAAACATAAACTGCACGTATTGATGTATAAGAAAACCAAACTGTGTTGACCAGTGCAGATCAAACTTAGCATGAGATAAGGCAGGTTTCAGCAGTGTTACGTTCAGAGTTTTAGATATGATAAATTTTCGGAAGGGTCAATGCAATTTAATTTGTAACTGACTGATTTGAGCGTAGTAACGTCAAACATAATGTGAATAAAATGATACAGAATGTCAAGTACAGAAATTGTATGAGCGTTATGTATTAAAAGTTTATAAACCAGCAAACAGCAATTTAACTGAAAGGTAAACGAAAAACAGTGCTAGCAAAGCAATAATTGCAATAGAACAATAGAAAAATGTAAGGCAACCAATCGAAAGACAATTAGTAAGATATTAAAAGAACTCAAATGTATCAGTGCATTATAAGCCAAAGTGAAAATTAAAATCAGATCAAATTGTGGTGATATTTAATCCAAGAAAAGGACAATTTAGTGAAAATGCAAAGACATGACATCAAAACTGTAGTTCGTAAGTTCAAACATGTAATCAAACTTAATTTCTTTTAAACGATTGTAAATCTAGTTGCTTAGTTTCGAGACAGTCAATTATCATAATTAATCAAACAAGCTTAACATTTTTCATGTTGGGGGCAAATTGAGCTCTACATTTATTGTATTAATATGTGAATAAAGTGTAATACCAGTTTCGTGTTAAATTTATTCACCGAGTTGCCGCGCATCTGTGGGTGTAATTTTCCCAAGAATATGAGATCTCAAGATAGTGCAATTATTCCAGCAAGTTTCCACCTGGTGACTCGTTGAGTGCGAGCCTACGGCGGTGTAATTTTTGGGGTAATTCCAGACATCGGAAGGCAGATCTTTTTATGCTACATGGAGAGGAGACCTACATCTATCCCTGCGTAGAAGAATTAGAACCAGCAACCAATTTCCAAGCGAGTATCTGCCGTGGCGTCCTTCCAGTGTGTCAACCAACAGCGAAGCACCTCTTCAAGGAAGGTAAAATTTCACAGCAAGGAGTTCGTGCAGCCTCGTAGAAATTGAGGTTCGTCAAGAATAGACCTTTGCCGAGAAGTTCAACGTGTTTCCAGAGTCCCAGATCCATCAAGCTTCGAATAATTTGGCTGACGTCCCTAAAAAGTGCTATTTGAGGCGGAATTTGCAGTTTTTTCCGGAAATTGAACAAAGGCAGAATTAGTCGTATTTACCTGATGCATTCTTGCCATTTTGGTGTTTAAAATTCAATTTTACGCTATTTTTATACAGACGGATCATCTTGTTTACTGCACTAAATTTAGAGGTTATTTAACTGTCAGTTGGGAACAGTACATTTGCCCTACTATCAGAAAGTAGTTGTCATACATCAAATTATTTGTCATACAAATGTTTCTACTATTTTATGAACGGACCCCCTGAGTTAAGAATTGTTTCATGATCGCTGAAGCTAAGCCCTAAGTTATTTCAATTAAATATAATAAAGAAAGAGCAATAAACTATTTATTTTGGTAATTATTGTTACATTATTTGAATTTGCCCTGAATTTGACAGGCAATTCTCAATTGAAACTTTTATTGCATAAAGTGTAGAATCCCTTGCCCTAATTATAAATTTTATGTTTTACTTAAAACTCCATTTTAAGCGAGGGTACTATTGCAATACGTATGTGGTAGTAAAAAAAATTATCTATAAAACTCGTATCTAAAGTTTGTTTTTTGCACTTGTGAGATTTAAAGAATTCATCTTCGACCCATTCTTTAAACTTTCCCACGCGTGCAAAAAAGTAGCACTTTAGCTACTTGTTGTATAAATAATTATTACTAAACCGGTGCTCACCGCTGGCGTAGTTTTTTTGCACCTCCGGCGTTAAGGGTTAAATTCCATAAAAATATGATTGAATATTAATACAACCATACCTATGATGACTGACGGATGATGAAGATATACCTGCAATAAATTGATCTCTGAATTTGATTCGAATCGTTTTCTCACAAAACGAGATCATATTTTCGGATTTTTTTTAAGAACGAATATATATGCAACATGCAAGCTATTGTTATTGTATTTAAACACATGTTTCGGTTATTAAAGCAAAAAATCAACAGCGGATTAGACATATTGTTTATGCTTTATGATATACGCTACGACGTCCAAAAGAAAATCCATAGTCGCCTTGTACGAAGCAAAAGACAAATAACAATTAAGAATTGCTTTACTATTTGATTGTTCTTTCTCACTGAAAAAGATGTACATATACTGCACACGAATTTACACATTATACATAATGTAAACACGTAGATCTATCTCTCCATATATATTGTTATAATATCCCTAGCTTTGTTTTTAATTTTAATTTATTATTCTTATTATATTATTTGCTATGATATACGAGTAAGGGCCCGGCTAACTAAGCTTTTTAGTTGTAAATATTATTAATTGAAGTTAATTATTCTGTCTCATGCGTTGGGTCTCTACATCCTGCCAATCTGTTATTTGAATATGTAAATCTATTTTGTAATATACTGGCTAATTACTTGAATATGCTCGTTTTTGAGCTGTATATTTAACCAATGGAATAACTTTGTACGGGATTTTTGAAATTTCGGGAAATTTTTAATGTCAACTTATAGTGACGTAATCTCACACTTATTATGCAGTGCACATTTAGTCGGCTTAATTTTTGACAATTGCATTTGTTACAACTTATTGATGCGTCGCCTAGGTGATTTAACTTAAGTAAACAACGCCACTGTAAGGACGCCACCAAACATTTTAACTAAATTTTTAGAAAAAAGCTACTTCTGACCTTGATATACTGCTTCTGTCACGGATATTTAGGCTTGTATCGTCTCACCAGCAACTCCCTCGATGTCTGGGCCCCCTTTTTTACGGTTAACCAATGCGACGCCTGTAGGTTGCTCTCTGCTTCCGGCCCCGATCTCGGCTTTTGGATCACAGCTACAGCTCTGCTGCGATGCACGAAGGTTGCTGTCATCCCTGGGCTTCTATAGCATCCGCTTCTTATATTAGATCTCCAACTAATTATCGGAAAAAGCACCCAAAACGAAATGCTCATACCCAGGCACCTTTATGACCTACAGAAAAGCTAGGAGTAATTGCATACTCCTGCAGCCTATCCACAACACTGCACTAACTTGAAATTAAATTTTATAAATCGGTATTTAATATATCTTCTTACTTGAGCATGGTGGGAAGCCAAACATACACCAACATTGTTGTGGTCTCACTTAATGTTACCTTGTTTCCTTCTGTTATTTTATTTTATGTCAAGGTTAATGGTATTTGATTACAGTTTAAAATTCAAATTATGACATTTATATGGAATATTTTAATATATTTGAAATGATTGATTTATTTTAATTCCTATCGTAACTGTATTATTAGCTTAAATTGCGTTCATTACATTATATCTGAAATGCTTTGAAGTTGGATGCAGTCGCCTACGCCAACTAGTGTAAGACTAGAAAGCTGGTTACAGTTTTTTATAACTAATGACAGTTTTCGGTGAATAAATTTTCAGTTGTAGAACTATAAATTAAAAATAGAATGTATAGTTTAATAACATATATCGTTGCAAATAGAAAACTTAAAAGCAAGGGGTCATAGTCCCCAGAATCTTGACTAAATTGATAACTTAAAAGCAGATATAGTTAGTTCCAAAACCTAAATATCTAAATTGTAACTCATTTTCAAGTTATATACACCATATGGTGCCCACGGGTTAAGCCTAGTTTCAAATAATAATAGAACTTTTGTTCGTTTGATGTGAACCCTTTCGGACAGGGGTCAGATGGTAACTGCCCATTTATTCAGGTTAAATCCGCCACTAGCATTTATCATTTTATTTATAACTTTCACTACCATGTTTTGTTGTAAAACAACTTTAATATTTTTTAAATCTATTTGTGTTAACAAGTTAAATTTTATTTTTATTAGTTATAAGAATTTATATGTACAAAGTTTCTTCTCCACATCGACGTGTATTACGTCCAAATCTACTATGTAACTTGACAATAATGCTTACAATAAGTAGAAAATTTAACTATGGAACATCTCTTGGTGTTTTATAAAAATATCTGAATTGATTTGACTGTCTATCTCCAATTGCAATACCAATTCTAGTTTTTAAAACCACAAAATACGTTCCTAACAAATTCACATTATTTGGCATAAATAATCCTTCATTTGTGGAAACCACACGTTTTATACCAAGCAAAAATTGGAATTTCATATTTCAAAGCTACGACTTCAATTACATGTTCTTTCAAATATTGGAAAAATTTAAGTTTTTGTAAACAAAGATCTAGTGCCTTGCAAAATAGAATAATATTTTTCTTGGTAATTACATTTATATAACTTGAAAAGTTATAACAAGAAGGAAAGCTGGTGTCAATTAATATTATTTTTCACTAAATTCACGTTTATTGCTACCTCTTTTCTTTGAAAAAAGCTGTAACCGCCTCTTGGGTTCAATTTGCTAAACTCCAGCAGTTCTGGTATATATTAAAATATTTCCATGACAAAAGGCCAGCAAAGATCATTAATAGGGCTTTGACTATTGGATACAATTACAATTTGCTCGAACTTCCTTTCATGTACTTTTTGCACAAACAATAACTGCTGATTTCAGAGAGATTGTTCTGAAACTTTATCCTCAATTGCAATTTCGATTTACACGCGTAAGCGTACGAAACTCATGTTTGTTCCTTATCTGATAAACTTTCTATGTACCCATGTAACCCCAAAACATTTCGCTCAAAAGCGCAGCCCTAATGGATGCAAAACTGGCGCGTTCATCTCGTTTAGCGAAACGTGACACCGAACAAATCTCCTCAAACACAGCTAAATTTCCTCGATAAATGTTTGTCGGTTTCAATATTCTTACGCGTTGTTAAAAAGCACGTTTCCAGCGATCCTCTCCGTTTTTGGCAGCGACTCTTTGTGCCACGGCCAAACACCGGAACGTCCCATTTTATCCCTTCTGATGAAAGGTTGGCTCGTTAATGCGCTTGGTAAATTTTTTTAAAAAGATTACGTAGGTTATTCTTGCCGGCTTTAATTTCACGTTCTATTGCATTCCCTCTATAGCGATGCGCTGCCTTCGTTCGCATTAAGCACTGCTGCTTATGTTAAGACGAAAATTGGTTTAGAGCAGCTTTGGAAGTTACAAAAACGAACGGGGCTGGATACAGTTATTTTACCGCTTTATGGGCTTGTTATGATGCATTTAGGTGCACACGACTGGATTAAATGGCCCATAACCATATAATTACTACAGAAGAACCAGATCGAATTATGTAGATTTATTGTAAATAAATCAAACAGGATGGTTTCTGTATTTGCTTGCTAAGCCGATACGAGCCTTTAATTTTATTGCTCCCACCCGAAGCCTTTGAAATACTATCGATAAACACCATAGTGCTCCAAAGGAAGATAACGTTGCCTCAGATCTGCTCAAGCCCGTTTCAAACGTTAAATGAGAAATCCCAACTGATATCGCGTTCCTCCTTTCAGTTATGCAGTGCATAAACTAAACGCTTGTTAGCAAAATACGACCAGGTGGAATTTTCTGCAAAATATGGCAGTATTAGATACCCGAGAGGAAATAATAAGCTGCAAACTCAACAAATATCGTAGCATTCCTGTTTGCTCGTTTGGAATAAATTGCATTTTGCTTATTATGTGCTCAACGTTTTGTTGCATTTGCTTGCGGCTCATCCCTCTGCAGAATGCGTTTCTGCAGTTGCAAATGCAGCTCGAATTGCAGAAAGTAGTGCGGGATACGGACATATCGCAATGTGTATCTAGAAACCGATGCTACCTGATAATGCGTCGTTCCCACCCCTCGGGACGTAATTACACTCCAATCGCAGGGGTTTGAAACACAAAAGAATTATTAGCATTATTCCGTAGCATAATACTGGGTCTAATTGCCCTCATTTCTCCGTTACTTTGCGCCAAGTATCAAAAAGGTCAATCGTTGTTCGTATTTTTGTTCCAGTAATTACTAGCATGGTGCCCACTGACCTGTGAATATGCGTTTACTCGTAGGTAGATTTCATGTATTTCGTAGTGTTTACCGGGTAAACACGATATCTCCAATAAATGTTTGAGTCAATACAAACCGTTAGCTTCGTGTACATAACATCTAGTATTTATTACATATTTATTCCTTTATTTGGAACTCTTACCTACAGCTAAGTGTCTAAAAATAATGTTTTATTATTCTGCTTGGCTTTGTCTCTTTTTATGTAGGGTAAACGTATCTAAAGAGTAGCTTCATACGTACATTAGAACATATACCATATAACAAAAAGTTTTCTAATATCTACAGAAAAAATATGTACTAGAAAGTACTAACTCAAACGAAAGAACCAATAAGTTTAAGATACAAATCCCCCAGCAACATTCCAAATAAATAATCAAAAGTATACATAATACAATAAAATCAGCATTTATTTACACCCTAGACTTTTATTGGCGCATATATCGTGTGATCCAAAAAACATCATTTAGGGTAAGCATTGGAAAGAAAGATAGAAAATCTAGTCATGTCTTAATTTGAGTCTGTAGGTGAATGTCAGATTGCAATTTGTTTATGAAAACATCTGTCGCTGTGACAGGTATAAGTTTACACTGCATTAAGTTTAATTGTATTGTTAAGTGTTTTGTATATATTTAGGAAAATAATTCAAGGTCAAGATGTAATTTAGTTCTTTCTGACTTGGTAGTTCATTTGCATCATGGGTATATATCAAGTTACGACAAACTTCAATTTGATCATGACATGCTGCGAATGAGTTGTGTTTGGAACACACGATACTATACATATACAACGTCAAATCATTAAAAATGTATTTCATATACACAGCTGTATCCGAATTAAAAGGACTTATAACATAGAGTTAGGCATGAGATACATAACTAAAAATTACTAAAAATTCTCCCATTTTTGCATTAATAACAACGCATCCCACAGCTACATAATAACATAATTGAATTATACGATCAAGATTTAGTAAATGATAAAGGGCAAAGAGTTATGCATATCTGTGGTTAGTTTATCTAGAGAGTATTGAATAGGTATAACAATAATGGAGAATATGAAGAAAGAATGGTGCACTATAAAAACTATAATTTTACAAAATAAGACTTAGTACTGAATATAAAACAAACCATTATCTTATGATGGGAAAATATTGCAACAATGCTGAAAATATCTCAACGATAGATTAGGAAGACCATGGAAAGCTTGCAGCTATCGGAAAAAGGAGAGGGCCCTTAAAGAAAAATGAACTCCTTGGTGGACAGAAGAAATAGTAAAAGCAGTGGGGTAAAAGATAATATATGTATATGAAAAATGATTGGGAAGAGAAAGTCCAAAATATAAAACACAGTGTATGCGATATAGATACATAGTAAAAAGAGAAATAGAGATAGTGAAAAAGATAACTTGATAAACGAAATGTGCACAAATTAGTTAAATTCCTGACAACATTGAAATTTATTCTTCTTAACATAGAATTTCGGCTTAGACCGAGTAGTATTGGTAGATGAACACCCGACATTCTACTTAGAAATAGAAAAACATCCAAATAACATAAACAGGGAAGATGGTTTTAAGCATAGTAAAACGTGGACTCATGTGATACACGATCTAAAGCATTACAACCACTGTGCGTCATACGGCCACACCGAACGACCAATCAGCATTACGGCACTCCGCACGCCTGGCACAGAGAACTATAAATAGCTCCACACCGACCTTCAGTTCGTAGTGTGACTATCACTCAGATGATGCAAGCTGCAAGGTCTTGCAAAACGTTAGTGAATATGGATGCATAAACAGCAAAAAGGCCAAATCTGCCTAAGTATCTTCGTTCTCACGATACTCATACAAAACGAGCCACCAAAAAGCATGGCCATCGCGCGGGTTTTTGCTCGAGTTCACAAAGTGCAAGGCACATTAAGCCAGAGAATGCTGGGTGTTCATCTACAAATACTACATGGAGTAAGCCGAAATTCTATGTTAAGAAGAATAATTCGAGTGATTATTAATTATTTTTGAATAAATTGCAAGAATAGGAACAAATAAATACTTTATTATCAACAGCTTGATTTGTATGTATTGACCTAAGCGAATGTCTTGATGGAGACAAGATATAAGTTGGCAAAAGTTGTTTATTATGTTGCCTAGTGAAGTTACTCTAGTATAATCGATTTTGTATTATCGAAATTATACAAGATAACTTAACTAAATCCAGCATTCTGATTGGTTGATATCTCTTTCAATCACACTGGATTCGACATTCTGGGTTATGTTGAAGTACAAATTTACGACAAAGTGACAATTTCTATTTTACTCGTACGCTACCTTAGTCACTAAATTTAATTTTAACACTGGTGCCATAAAATGACATTTGTAACTCTGGAAGCAAATGTTAAAAAATCTACTTTTTACTCGATCGTGGAAAAAGTTAATTTTTTAGGTCTAATTAACATGCGAAAAAGGGTGTACCTACTAGATTTTTCATGCATTGACATTTATTAGACATGATATTTGTAATGACATCAGTTTAAAGAACAGTTTTTTTATCAAAATTAGAAGTGTTTGTATGAAACACGCCAGGAAACGCGATTTTGTGTAATTTGTGTGAGTTTTCGGGTTTCCGGTTCGCTCGTTCCACAAAATCCCACGCTTTACACAAAATGAAGCATTCGTAACCGATTTTATAAATAGTTATTGTATGCTTTGAGAATAATTATTGGCAATAAATATTATTCTAAAATGTTCAAACTAAACATTTATTTGTGGTGTAGGCACAAGATTTGGGGTTCAAGCCTAATTATTTTTTCCTGAATTTAGATCGGCCCTCATGCATAAATTTACAGCCTGACGACTTATCAAAAATGCCATAACGCCCCTTCGGCCTAAGTGCTGTAGGTCACAAACATGACACTGGGGAGAACGAGGCAAGCAGCGGGCCCTTTCATATGGCATGTAGTCATATGCACTCGTTCGCAAAAAAAACCAGCCAAATTCCACAATCATACATGCAAGCAAAAATAAGCAAACATTACATAAGTTAGTAGCACGTGTTCGTTATCATAATAAATACAGGAGGGTTTTGCGGCCCAGGCGTTCCCACGTAACGTCTAGCAGAGTACCGCGTTCAAGAATAATATTTAGTGCACCGCCGAAGATGTGCCTGTATAACAGGGTTCGCCACAGTGAGCCCAGCCCGAAAAAACCCGACGGGTTTTTTTTGGCTGGGCCCACGTGAAAAACCCCGCTCGAAAAACCCACTGAGTTTTTCGGTCCTGGATTCACTCCAAGGGACTAGTAAACTCACAACTTGGGTTAAACAAAATCTTAACTTTTAGAATTTTATTACAAATTAGTAAAACGCAATTAATTACCTTTAAGAATAATAGAACATTAGAAATATAATTAATGATTGTAAAAAACAGAATATCAGAGCAAGAAAAATTAATTATTGCCAGTCAATAGGGTGTGTATCAGTTGAGCGCAAATGTCTGTACACTTGCACTAGTTTTGTGGCTTTTTCCAAGCCCAGGCGATTTCGAAGTTTACTCCAAACAAGTCCGAATGTGGAAAAGTATCGTTCAATGGAAGCTGAAGATGCCGGCGCCGAAGATAGACCTAAGAAAAAATCGAAAAAAGCATGTGGCAAGGTTGACATTTTTTCGGTTCTTTTTGCAACAAGTTTCCACCATTGAGGGGATGAAAACCGATTGATGACAGCATCCGTCATCAACGATGATGGACAAAATGCTTCGTCTTTTATTCGAAGAGCCATTATCCCGGGAAGACGGGAAAAACTCGAAAGAGCCTGAAAAAACCCGAAAAAGCCCGAAAAAACCCGAAAAACCCCCAGTTTGGGTTGGGTTTTTCTGAAAAAACCCGGGTTTTTTCAAACCCTGCTGTATAATGCTTCAACAAATATGCTTACCGCATCTCCTGCCTATTAGCCGAATGCTAACTATACCAATGAACTACAACTCATGTAATATGCTTCTGCGGTTGCCGCCTCCGCAGAAAACTGAAGTCGAAAGGCATTTGTGGGAAATGATCATCCCTGGTAATACAGATGCGCTTTCTGGATCACGGATAATCAGGTCAAGGGTTATTAACGATCTCGCCGGATGATCTCTACCTCTGACACGTAGGGCCGGTTGCAGAAAGCAATGTTAAGTCTGGTGTTAGCTAACATCGCGTCAAAGTGAACAAAATCGCATCAAATTTTGTTTACTAATGTATTAGTTACCATAAGCATTTCAGATTTGATTCGTTTTTGTTCACTTTGACGTCGCGTTAGCTAACACCAGATTTAACGTTGCTTTCTGCAACCGGCCCGTAGTGCACTAAAACGGCCAATTGGGTACCATCCCAACAATAAAGCACTGAGTAACGACCCAAACAATAAAGGTCTCTACAATCAGCAGCAATACGAGTATTAATAATGAAACAGTGTTAAATTTAGCTGCACAATAGAACTACATGAAACTTCCATTGCAAAGCTACTCAAGCAATAATATATATTCTAAACATTATTTCACTACAAACGAAAATGAAATCAAGCTTGGTTTTGAAAATTGAAACATATGTCGATTATTAATTCATATTATGTTGGATATGGACTATTATGATAACTGTCATATTTAAATTAAAAACATCACTTAATATTTTTAAAGCCAACCTTGATTTCGTTTTCATTTGCTCACATGTTAGATTTGACAACATTCACACATGCAAGCTCTCGTTTAACTGCTCGTGAGACTCTCAAGATTTTAATACCACCCCCGGTCCCGTAAAATAACTTCGGACACGGTGGAACGTAGTAGTTTTCAGCGATTGATTTAGTTAAGGCCCATAATAATACGAATACTAATAACCTATAGAATATTTACAAGCACCTCAAAGTAAATATTACAGCAGTTGTTTCCTAGTTATTTTAATCTTGTTTGGTATAATGTAAGTTTAGTTATCTATATTATTACCTTTAAAAAGAAATGTGCTATGCTTTGTTCCTTATTTAACGTGAAATAGAGAATAATCCCACTTGTATTTTTAAGTCCTATTTTTTATCTATGCCACTTTTTCATAGATCTTATTTTTAATATTTTTTAGGTTCTAAAATCCGAGATTTAATAATCAATATGTTATCTTTAGTAACTCAGTAATATTTTATTAATTATGAAAGATAAGTCTGAATCTGTTTTTTGTTGATGTAGTCATTACAGTTTTAATGAATCTATACTTATCACTGACAATAGATCATATGCAAGTTGATAATGATGGTAAACACCTTTATATAGATATATTATAACTGCAGATACGACTTTAATCCTAAATACAGCCAATAATTCTTTACTTGTTTAATTATGAAAAATCTCTTCATGTTCATTCTGAAGTAGCCTTATCGTCGTTATCTTCTAATTTTAAAAAGCAGCTGCAGCTGCAATCATCAATTAACTACGCGTGGAAACATTTTTATTTATTTTTAGTAATTTTAACCCAAGTTACATTTTAACATATTTTGTTAGTATGTTTATCGCCTTAAGGAAGCGCAGAGTAGAATGAGATGGATGACTATAAGGCTAAAGGAAAATCCCTAATATATTTCTACAGAATGACTTCTAGTTTACAATTTTATATTGGCCATTACCAAATGTACACAAATAGCCAGAATGTTTCCATTTAATATAAAACATTCCCAAAAATCCCGTGAAATTTTCAACCTTAATATTGCAGACAGTTTACTATCGTCCCTAGTCAGAGCGAGTGTTCCCGAAGTGAATTACGATCAAACTACCAAGAGCTGGGAATCGGAATGTTACAGGGTCAAATGTTATTTAGCAAAATGTCTAGAGCAAGAATCCGAAGTCAAAGTTCGCGGACCTAAAATTCCCCAGAAGCCCCAGCTAGCCCTCTCGCTAACTGATTTAAATGTTATGTAATGAAATTAACAGTTCCACAACATCACAAGACTTCCAAGGAGGTATCGGAAGCCGCTGCTTCTAGAATTCCTTGAGGTTTAGATAGGTAAGGAGCTGGAAAGATGGGAGTTTTAGAATTTGTCAAGCATGACTGGAATTTCTTTAGTTATTTCAGTGAACCATTGTCAGAATATTTATGAAAACACACGATATTTATATCGACTGGGAAAATAGCTTCCAGCATTTCGCTTATTAAGAAAGGACCAACAAAGGTATTTTTGCATAAGTACTATTATTATTTAAAGCAATTTGTTTCTAGACAATAGAATTATAGTTAGTGTGAATCGTTGGTATTGAAGTTGATGGGCAGATAATTTTATGAAGACAGAATACGCCTATCTCAACGGCATTAAAATCAAACTGTAACTTATGAAAATAGACCAGGGCACGACAAAATTCGAACAGTGAGGTCACCGCTTGAATTTTTAGAGTGATGCTTTGATAATGTTCATAGCAATACCTTTAGTTTTTCAGTTACCTGCAAAACAATTCCAATAAACCCGGTATCAATAAGAAGACATCGTTGTCGTTTTTTTTTAAACAAATAACTCAAATTATTAGAGGTTTTGTAGAATAGTTTATATTTGTTCTTTATAAACCTTCTCAGAGTTGTTGCAGTGATACGAAGCTTTTCTCGGATTCTAGCATGCTGCTACTAACGTATAGTAGCAGCTTTCTTTTTAATTATTTGTTTAATGCTGAATGCCCTATCATGGTACAGTCATCTTGCTCTCTCATTGTAACCGTAACTAAGTACTCCAATAGTTATCACTCAAAATTTGTCCCCTTTTCTCTGCATCGACGAAATATAATCCGTCTTCCGTTGTCCAGCCAGGGTTTTTTCATTAAGACACTGGTTAATTTTATCATCCTGAATTATCTTTCTGTGCTACATTTTATATTCGCTGCATAAATCCTTTCTGGTTCACTGTCTTTCAGTTCCTTAACTTTGAAATTCTTGATCATTTTTCCCTTCTAGGTTGATTCTCACTGTTGGTATCTTTTCCCAATATCTATTCCTAGTCTTCTATAAGAGATTTTTGTAGTGTGATGCATTGAGCTGTTGAACTCATACTTAACGTTTAGCATTTTCTCTAGGCTGTACTGGTTCTCCAGTCCTGTTCGGCCACTAAGGAACGCCTCGCTTTTGCGCTTGCGGCTGGATTATATACGATGAGCGTATCGTTGTCCATTTCTATCTCTCTAACAACATTTGACTTGTATCTGTTGGGTTCCATATTCCTCATAGATAAAGTTTGAACTATATGCAAATTATTAATTTTATGTTCTTCTCAGTTAAAGCGAAAATAGACAACATTTTATTTTTTAAGTTGCTCACCCTGTATGTATTTGACGGAAAGTATATTCGATTTTAAGCCAGAAAGATATATAATCCATATGCAAAATATCCACTTCCTCCAACAACTAGTTTTTGGGCTATACCAATAGACAGACAGACGGACAGACGGAAAGACAGACCGATGAAATTGAGGAAACATATTTTTCGTCATTAAGGGCCCCTGAAACACAAAGATCTGAAGAAAGCTCAGAAGGTAATTTTCGATTACAATACTTTCTTCGTCTTTTAGCCGAGAGAAGTAAAAACTGAGAAACAATCTCCACTTTGGTATATTAAAGATTCTTGTCACTGACCTTGGTCAAACATTATCCGTAGTAAGACTAGTGTCACAACAGCCTTGCAGCAGCAGCTTAACGAAAATCGTAATACTTAAAAGAAATACATCCAGGATTTAGAACCTCGTAAATAGCTCGCGGTCGAATCCGTGACTGGAGAGAAAAGAAGGCAATTGGCAGCATTGTATATAAAGATTTACAAAGTTAGGCTTACTCTCAATCAGTCTCAATCCTTCGGCAGTTTGATTGTTTCTCCATTTGTGTACTTGTATACGTTTCATTATACCTATATTGTTAAATTAAAGCTAATCTTGTTCTCCAAAACTTAAAAAATCGCATGGGATTTTGGAGAAAATTCACAATTTTACTCAGAAATATTTCATATTAACAGTCAACTAGTGCAACTATACAAAACGGTTAACTTACATGTTCATACAAATCTGCTGTAAAATATTTATTTCAAAAAACTAAATCAAACTTGTACGTGTAGGCGTTCTTAACTGAAAAAGTTCGTTTGGATGTTACTTAACTAATAATGTTTTTGAAATCAAACCTCAATTACGAATGCACCAAGCACCATCAAACATGATACAATTCATGAAGAGACGCTAATATTACTAAAACAATATACTCTACTAATATTTATGGTATTGTGGGTTTGTTCTATACACAAAAATAAACAGGAAGATACAGAGAAAGCCGGCAACGATAATTTAGAGAATTGTAACCCTTTTAAATTTTAAGTGTGCAGTAAACACAACAACATCAAAAGTGGCTTCTGATAACTGTAGCTCATTATATCCAAATATAGGTACAGTATTTAGTTGCAACACAGCACGGCTAATTTATTGTTCTCATCTGATTATTTGTTGTGATTTGCAATGGTGTTGTGCACCTATACACTTTTTGCAGGTGCTCGATTGTTTAAATAAATCATAAGAGATTTATATGAGTGAAAGGAACAACTATATAACCTGGGCAACCTCTTGATGCAAAATAACTAAAGTGACATGACCGATAACCTGACGGCTGAGAGTAGGTGCTTGAATCTAAACATAACCCCAAACGATTTTATTAATGAACATTTTATATTTTTACGGTATTGAGAAGTAAAACTATCTGTTGTTTGCTCAAAATCTCAGGTATTGGATTGTTCTTGCTCCACCTTCACGTAGTCTGACGTTTCGTCGGATTTATTTCTAGACATTGTTTTGCAAGGATCTCTACAAAATCAAATTATCTACAAATATTCGAATGTCGAAGGAGCCATTCGTTCGTGTTCTTCATTTGTTGTGCAAAAGTCCTACACTAGAAAAACCATACCACCTGGTACTACGAATCCTTTCGTGCTGACTCTTGCTTTTCTAGGCAAGTGATCAGCAGTGCAGGTCTGGCTTCTTCTTCTTTCAACCTTTAGTGCACCCGGCGTCGCAGCCATTACCTTGCGTTTATTTCTGCGATTAAAATCATATAGTCTGTCGAATCACGTTGTTGAGGTTGTTTATTGTAAATTTTAAATTCATTCTAATTTTATAATTAATTAGTAAATAACCATTAGTTGTTTGTCAAATTAATTTGCGTTGTATATTTCCGGATTTATATTATATTTTCTAATTGTTAAGAATGGTAGGCGGGTGGTTTCGCTGATTTATGCGCGGTATCAGGTTTACTTTTGTATGTGATAAACTGTATCTACAATTGCGTCCCTTTGATGAGGCGTCATCGTACGACGGAATCAAAGAATTATTTTACTCAATAGTAACCAAATTCTGGCTTTTCCATTAAGTTTTTTCTACTGAGCCGAACCGATTTCGAGCGCTCTTATTTAACCAAATCCTGTTGTGCCTGCCTAACTCCCATATACAATTTATTCAGTGAATATTTTGTTGTAATTTATATAACAATAATTTGAATTCTGGGTTTGTTTTGAAGCTGGTATTATTTGTGTAATGTTAACTCGAAATTGAACAGATAATTTAAGTCCCGAGTTCATTTTCAACGTAATGAATCTATGGCTATTTACTTAAATACTTAAAGTATTTTGGAATTTATTTAGTTGACTCTATGAATGTTTTCCTATTCTATTTTCATCAAAGTATTGGTACTTCCACCAATCTTTCGTGTTCTTCAACGTAAGATTATGGGGGAGATCTTGACGGTTAGATTGTACTCGTTATTTTGAAACCAGCAACGCGTGCCTCCAATAATACTTAATATATTTGTTAGGTTCTGTAACAGCATTAATGAATTCAGATTTTGTGCAGCAAAACGGCACCAAACTTTAGAATTTTGGCACAGGTCGTTTTGTTACTAGGTCTAATACACTCGCTAATACTTACCTGCTCGCTTCTGAACGCAATTCTATTGATCTATGGGCCCAGGGTTAAAGGGGCTGTTTTATTTACGATGCGTTCTACATATTACGGTTATTTAAAATCGGAGGTTTTCATTTTTTACTTCCCTTGTCTAAGACCAATGAAATATTGTAATTGTGAAAAATTGACCTTCCAAGATTTGACGGTTAAAAATTAGAAACATGATACTGGGAGAGCAAGGCAAGCGGCGAATCGTTTCACGCAGCAGGTGGTCACACACGATCGACCTCAAACACAAATCCGGCCAGATTCCGCAATCAGTCATGCAACCAAATAATAAACATTTAGCTATTAGCAGTAATGTGCGCACTACCATAATACTTACAGGGGGATCTGCGGCTCCCAGTATATTCCCAAGTAGCATCTCGAAGAGTACGTCGTTCAGGAATATTCTTCGGTGCACCTTCGATGTCGTGCCTGTAATAATCCTGTAATACAAATGCTTAACAGAGCTAGTACCTATTAGCCGAGCGATAACTAGTTAAATGGGTCCAACCCATGACAATGTGATCAGCATTTACAATGGCCGCTTCCAACTGCAAAAAGGCCCAGATCACAAGGCATTTGTGGGAAATGAGCATCCCGGACTATTCAGGTGTGCAGCCTGAATCACTGATAATTGCTTATCAGATCGAGGGTTATTTATAATAGCGCCGGATAATCTCTAACCTGAAGCACATAGTGCACTAAAGGGGTTTCAACTGGGATTCCACCCAACAATAAACAAATGTACAGCTACCCAACAACAAAGCTGTCTACAATCAGCAGCAATACCAACGATAAAACAGTGTTCAACTCGGAAATAACTACATACAGCCTCTATTGCAAAACTACGCAAGCATTAGTACTTATTACAGACCTTATTGTTTCATTCACTCTGTTAACTCCACATAATATTAATTGCCACAAGTCATAATACAAAAAACCACAGGAGAGCTCGCACCGCCGGCCGTTTCGGGTTTTTGTGTCCGCCCACCCACAATATCGGTTGCCGACTACTTGCTTAAAAACCCCGATTTTAAAAATCTCTAAATTAGCTTTAGACTCGTTTTGATTCTGTGCTAAATTTGCATATTTCAGTAGCTGGTTTAAACTAAAGGTCATAATTATGAATGTATTATCTGTAACCTCATTTGCCTTGCGGTTTAGGGGCTAGTGCTTTATACGCTTGTATTTGGCTGTACACTGCTCAACTTGCCCCGGATTCGGGATACAGAGTTGGAGCGCGCCTTTTATGCTTGCGCAGCAATCATTGTGTACGGTATGTCTTCGTGTTGTGTTGACCTTGTTACCCCATCTCTTAGGTCTGTGGTTTTGAATAGAGCACAGTTAATTTGGCGCCCAACTGTGAATGGTCTCACCGAGCCCGATTCCAATCGTTAAGGTTGCGGAACAATTTCGGCCACCGCGGGGTTCGAACCGAGGACTTGCTTAATGCAAGCCTAGCGCCTACCCAACTGTGCTACTCGGCTTCTTAATTATACGAATACTACTAAAATGAATATTTTCAAACAACTCAAAGAACACAGGTAAATATTACAACATACAATATAATATGACGTGCTTTTGTTATTTGAGTGAAGTTCAGCTATGATACAATAAATATAAATTCAATTACCTAACACCTGTAGAAACTTCGATGTACCGTTTAGGAAAAAAGTGTATCTTAATAATACTTCCTTGTTTTAAATAAATATCAGCGACACTTAATACTTTAAACGAATAGGCAATTGGCATATGTTCTACAGAATGATGATAAACCCGATGGTAGTACACAGCATATTCCGCAAAAATGTACACTGATATTTTGAAATGTAAATCGTAAATGCAAGCTCAAAGTAGGCAGTGTGTATATTTACAAAGCCACACTCGACGGTAATAAAACATTGTTAAGGAATTTCCATTTTTATTACAATTTTAATGAAAAAGCACGGAGAGTAGATGAGAATCCATTAACTGTAATTCGCCTCCATAAAAATAATGTGTAGATTATACGGAAACAGAAACAATGAAAACAGCGCATTATGTATTTCCCGTACATATAAACCTCGTATTTATTTGGAAGCAATTTAAAATTTCGCTTTTAATTAACTCGTCTTGAAATGCGCGCTTTAATTTTCGTTGTTCGCGGTGCCACATAAAACCCTATTTTAGTGCTCCAGCGTTTTGCAACAAAAATAGGCCAATTTAGCAGCACTAAACACAGTGCATAACCCGGACATTTCTCATTTTTCTACCGTTGGAGCCGCCGACATGCTAATTGCAGAGGAGAAACGAGGAACCAAATGTGCAGCGACAACATCTGCGTAAGTAAATATTAAATTAAAACGGAATACACGTCACTTCTAAATTTGCCGCGAATGAAATTAAATTCAACCGCACAACACTTGTGGAAATTTATTAAGAGCAGTTGTTGCAGCGTGTAAGCGATATCCGAACGCATTCGAATAATTAAACAGGGGATTATCTTGCGCTCCCGAAGACAATGAGCCTGTAAAAATAGAGTCCCTATTTCACAGGCTTGACGAGCCCCGAAATAGATCGAAGAGCGTGAATAAAATGGCGCGGCGTTCAATTATTTTTCATTTCCGCCAAGGAGACGCGCGCTTGATTATTCTAAAAGGAACCATAAAAGTTTGTTCCGCATTTTGTGTTACACAAAATGGTTATTAGTCTTGCGGGATCCATTAAAAGAATTTAGTGGTTGCGTCCATGTACTAATATTTCTTGCGAGGCGTCCCGATGAATTTCCTTTATTTCGTCAGCGGCGCTCGTCCTCCAATAGAGTTGTGCATTTTCCTTCAACGCTTTCATCTAGGGCTGCCACTTAATTTTTAAATGCGTTTGATATGAAACTGTTTCTAATGTTTTGTTCAGTAAAATTATAAGGTATATTTCAGCATTACGTCAAAACTGAAATTAACAAAAATAAAATGTTTTAATTTAAAAAAGGGAAAAATCCAATGAAATGTATACAATTTCTAAAATGTTCGTGCGACTGAATTTACACGACATAAAATTATATGAACTTAGTTTTTATTAAATCTGATTAAGGAAGCATAATAACTACAAATAGCTACTGTCGGAAATTTCAAAAACAACGATCTAGATAGTGACCAAACTGAACCATAATTACATTACAGCAAATAAAATGTACAATTTTGAAATGCAATGAATAACATTAAATAGTGTAACAACAGTTACATACTAAGCAAATATCTTAAAACCAAAATAATAAAAATAATTTAATTGCTATAACCTTGAAACTGTTAAGCCTTACTTCGTTGATAATATTCTGGCTTATCGTAGAACGCGAATAAATAGTACTTCAGGTAGCTCAACGCGGGGTGGATCCTGATCCAGTTGTAGCCTTTGATGCTACGGAAAAAAATCAGGACACCCAGAACCTATTAAAAGGAAACCCCTATTGGAGAGAGACGCTGTTACGTTTATTTTGCGTAACGCCTTTTAGTCTTTTTAGATCGCCCAGCTTTCTTTATGTCTTTTGAACACCCCTGTCTGAACGCCGTAATTCTGTAATCGTGAACTCGTTTTGGTCATTCTTGGGACGCCGATCTCGGAATATCGATTCGTTGTCGTGCGCATCTAGACCAATTATTTGAGTTGCTGCTGCACTTGCAACGATATGTTTTCATCTTGTCACGCGCCACCCCGACTTGGCCTCTTTCTCTCTACTTGCACCTTTCATGATTTTGGTGGTCAAAGTGATGAGTGCCGTTTTTGGTGTTCACCTGCATATAGGTCGTACTTTTCGAAGATTATTGGGTTTGATTTCCCCAACGCATTAGTCTCGGATTCAAGCAGTGTCACGGTTTGAATTACAAGGCTAGGAACTTTTAGATATGTGCATGCTTTCTACTTTTTATTTTTGTTTTAATTAAAGACTCATACTTTTAGGTTTTAATTTTTAATGATCCATATTAAGACCGTCAAGTTTGAGGTTTGTTGGCTGGTATTAGCTGCTCAATTAGCAGTTCTTACTGAGTTTCCTTGTCATGGTTGCCAAGAGTCCATGTCCGTCCCCGCTTTGGTTTCTTCGAGACTAGGATTGTCCGCTGCATTTTGTTTCGTCAACATCGCCTTGCGGTTCTGGAAGTATTAACACACGATCTCGTGTTCAGCAAGGATTTGAAATCAAAGGTACATTTACTGCAGCATTTTAAACTCTTACATAAGTGGTGCAAAAGCACTGGAAAGCTGTGATTAGCGTACTTTGTTTGATTTCTTGCACCAACACTGTAATTTGGCACGGTTGTTTTCCTTCAGGCGTCAACGCTCTCTGGTATATTAAATTTCCATATTGCACTTGTTTACTACTTCCTTGTAATTAGCAAAAATTCTTGTGCTTGTTTGCTTCTACTTTGTAATTTGGCATTAGTTAAAAGAGAACCTCTGCAGTTTTGTGGCCACGTTTATACATTTTGACGCGTGATGATCCTGAAATTATGGAACACCCTGTATCGTCTGTATTATAGTTAACTAATGTAAACCTTGTTCACGATTATTAATATTTTGTGTACGGCTAATCCAATCTATTGAGATATTGTTTTCTTTTTTGAAGTCTGTTTCAGGTCCTATCGAGTCTGTTACGCATGGTACCTTAATGAGTTTAAAAATTCTGGCAAGCTTATGAAATTATCGATTATATAAAAACTCTTTGGCGACCCTAGTAATTTTGAATGTATTTTACTATTAACAGAAAAATAAGAACCGTACGCCGTTTTCATTGGAGCTAGTCGACCCTCCGATATCTCCATGTAGCCTGAACGATCGTTTGGTACGATTTCATGTTGGTAAGAATCATTGAGAAACTTTGCTTTGGGGCTGGGTCTTGCGTAGTATTTGCTGTTGGTAGTACGCAACCGGTTCCAAAATAGCGCGCACAATCTAACCAAACATCTAAAAAAAAATAACTTACCGTCGAGGGTCTCCTACACAATCCTAATCTTAAGAACACAAAAATGATAAATTCGAATAAAAGGATGTACCATATATAAGTTCAAGTACCAATGTTCTAGAAGAATAAACAACTAAACTCGAATAGAGAATTCTGATTCTGATCTCGAAAATGATCTAAAATATTGCAATGAAATTTGGGTGAGGTAATAGGAAAATGGGGGGACATATTTAAACATATTTTTGACATTTACCTCCTCTCTCGATTTTGGAAATTTAACAAGGACTTTTGTTTATAAAATTAGAATCTACGTAAAAGACTACATTTACGTGTACAAAAAATGCTTTAATGTACTTTTTCAGTTACGGAATTATGATTTAGGTTATAAAATAAAAATGAATAATAATCGCTAAAACGTCAAAATTCTCAACTGACTTAAGGAAAAATAACTCATTTCCATAGAAACGAATAATAATTCTGAAAAGTAAACTTAATTTATTTGGAAAATGTATTTATTTTTTAAATTTAGTTAATCATAATTCTAAAACAGCAAATCCAAAAATGTTTTATGCACATACGTAGTTGTTTACGTAGATTCGAATTTTATAAATACAAGTACATCAACCTATTTAAAATTCCAAAGTTACCCCCTACCCTTCGTTTAAATATGTCCTCACATCTCCCTATTACCTCACCAAAATTTAATCAAAATATTTGAAACCATTTTCGATATATTGCCTTGTAACGTTAGTAGTAGGGCGGCACCAAAACTGGGGCAATCAAATTAATTGACCTAATTAAATCCGCGAATTAAATCCGCGGTTTGACCTAATTAATTCCGCGGGTTGATCTAATTAATTTTCATATGTGCTACTGATTAAATTACGCATTAGCTTCCGATTAAATTACGCGCGGCCATTTTTAATTTGCTTCTGGAATTACACGTCGGCCATCTTGGTTTTCTGGCGTGAATATTTGAATTTAAATTTTCAGATTTTTTTTTCTAAGTTCCAATTTTTGAATTTAAACTTCCAGGGTGTCGGCCATCTTGGTTTTCTGCGCACGCACTTCTTGCGGAAATATTTTAATTTCAAACTGCTAAATCTCCCTCTCTTGTGTTCCTTCTCTCTCATGCACGGCGGCCATTTTAATTTCGCGCGAATATTTGAATTTTTCAGATTTTTTTTCTAAGTTCAATTTTTTGAATTTAAACTTCCCGGGGTGTCGGCCATCTTGGCTTTCTCGCATTTATTTAATTTAAAAAAAGCTTTCTGCGATGATCCTAGGCCGGATTCGAACCAGCGATCACAGTATTACGAGTCTAAGAGGCTAACTACCTGAGCTACCCAGACAACGTAACTGAATCCTATTAAAACTTCAACACTTGCGTGTCGAGCTCCCTTGTTTTAAACAAACTATTTTTTGAGAAATATGTTTTATAAGAATGGAGTTGCATGGCTTGTGGTGTTAAATGAGTTGTAGGAATTTAAAAAAAGTGATTTTGCATTTGTAACAGCTTATTAATTATTTTATAATTTGTGCCTGCTATATGGCTGGATTAACGAGATTCTCATTGTCCCTACCTACTATAGGAAATTTCCGTCTAAGTTCCCTTTTTAAAACAGGTCGGTGCCTGTGTTTTGTTTGGTTTTAAAGGTTTGAACATTGTACCACTTAGCTGTTCTGACATTACACTTCCATATTCATATTATAAATAAATTTTAAATGATATTTTCGACTGAGTTTTAGCCGCTTATAAATTACAACAGCTAGTTTAAAAATTAAATGGGCGATGAGAGGTAAAGGCAGATCGTAATATAAAACGAGTTACAAATTTTATTTTAATATATTCCTGAAATACTGATAATACGTATTGCTTGAATAAGAAAGAGATAAACATAAAATGCGTAATTATTCGCAATGGTGTAAGAAAGAGATAAACATAGTAGCAAGTATTGGAGAAGGCTTGACTAATTTTAATTATGACATTTGCCAACTAAATATGCCTACTAATATAATTTTTTGTATGGCTATCTTTTTCTTACTCATATAGGTAAGAAAGGGTGGTGCGTTGCTTTCAGCTACCGTGTTCCGAAGATATCCGAGTCTTATTGTATAAAATTGGTTGTCCCCCATAAATTTGAATAAAAACAGGATACTTGTAAAAATATAAGTCAAGCCATTTTTCTTGTAAAAAAATTACGAAAAGACACATGTATTGACGACAAATTAAAATAAATTTGAATAAAAGCACGCAAAATTATGAAAATACGTATGTGTTGACTCCCAAAGTAACAAAAATTTGAATAAAAACGCACAATTTCGTTGAAAATCTTTACAAAGCGACTTTATAGTACCGAAAAAATGATGTAAACACAGTTTTTAAGAGTTATTTCTAAGCATAATTTTGCAAACGTTTAACAAATAAACCGTAATTTTTTAAAGTACATCACACAATTATGAAATCGTAGCTCAATTTATATGAATTTTCGATACTTTGTATGTGAAAAATAGCTTCAAATACTAATATTTGAATAAAAACATGCAATTTCCAAAGCATTTCGTTTAAAATTTTAGAAAATCGACATCATCTCCCATGAAAATTTATAAAAATCGGCATCTTGTCACATTAAATTCTGCAAAAACGACAAAAAACAATATTTTTATACAACTTTCATTGAAAAAATAGTAAAATTTTACGAAAATACGTCTGTGTTGACGACAAATTGAAATAAATTTGAATAAAAGCACGCAAAAATTACAAAAAGACGTATGTGTTGACGACAAATTAAAATAAATTTGAATAAAACACGCAATTTTATTGAAAAATCTACTACCACCTACATTTCGATAAACAAAACTTCAGTTATGTGGGCTCTTTGTGCATTTTTATTACAAAAATTTGTGTACAATTTACTAAATATGCATGTGATGACGACAAATTAACTCAAAAGTGAACAAAAATCACGCAATCATACAGCATCTCACATAAATTTTCACAAAAATCGACATCATGTCACATAAATTATACAAAAACTGTCATCATATCACTTGAAATTATACAAAAAACGACATTTTCATTCAACACACTATGAAAATTGAACAAAAATCACGCAATCATACAGCATCTCACATAAATTTTCACAAAAATCGACATTATGTCACATAAATTATACAAAAACTGTCATCATGTCACTTAAAATTATACAAAAAACGACATCTTCATTCAACACACGATGAAAATTGAACAAAAATCATGCAATTGCACGCCATCTTGCATAAATTTACACAAAATCGACATCATGTCACATAAATTATACAAAAACTGCCATCATGTCACTTGAAATTATACAAAAAACGACATTTTCATTCAACACACGATGAAAATTGAACAAAAATCACGCAATCATACAGCATCTCACATAAATTTTCACAAAAATCGACATCATGTCACATAAATTATACAAAAACTGTCATCATGTCACTTGAAATTATACAAAAAACGACATCTTCATTCAACACACGATGAAAATTGAACAAAAATCATGCAATTGCACGCCATCTTGCATAAATTTACACAAAATCGACATCATGTCACATAAATTATACAAAAACTGTCATCATGTCACTTGAAATTATACAAAAAACGAAATTTTTACTCAACACATGACGAAAATTGAACAAAAATCACGCAATTACACGCCATCTCACATAAATTTTTACAAAAAGCGACGTCATGTTACATAAACTATGCATAATTTTGCAAATGTTTTACACTTTTTATAAAATGCATCGCTCAAAATTAAAAGAAATAGCAATTTCGTTGAAAAAATCTTTTACCACAAGCATTTCGATAAACAAAATTCAAAAATTCTTGTACTTTTGATGGAAATACACACAATTTCGTTGAAAAATTTGCAAATGTTTTACACTTTTTTATAAAATCTATCGCCCAAAATTAAAAGAAAGCACAATTTTTTAAATTATATCACGCCATTATGAAACCGTAGATTGATTTTTTGAAATTTTACACTTTGTAACTGTAAAATAACTTCAAATACTAATATTTTAGCTTTAGATTTTGTAATTATTTCAGATTCCTGAAAAACAATAGCAGAGTAGAAATAAAAAAAACACAAACACTTTGTAATAAACAAATATATTGTTCTTATTTCGTATAATACTTAATAATATAAAAATAATTGTACAGCTGAATGTCTTATTTTCTAAAAATCTGCTAGCAATTTACAAAACTGTAGTTTGAGGTGCACAACATTTCAAATTAAAAAGGCTGCAAGTAATAAATCAGAATTTCATTGTGTCATTTTAAAGTTTAAGATGCACCCAATCTAGAATCCCTTCGTTTTTGGTGTTGATGACATCTGCCTTAGAGGCGTTTTTCTAACGGCCCTTTTTTGGAGGCGTTTCCTTATCGGCGTTCTTCTGACTGAACCTTTTTGATGTGGACTTGGATGAGTAGCTGGTGTTTTTAATTTATATTCTAAATCGGACTCGCAGTTATCAGTTTCCATTTCGGTTTTTCCTGTAGTACCAGTCGGGGTTGGCTTCTTTTGCTGTTTAGGTTTAGCTAGCAGCACATTAGCAACGTTAAGGTGTTTGATGTAATCAGCAAACTGTAGGCGTCCGGGTGGATTAATAGTTTTTCGAGGCCGCAGAGTGTCGTGAATTAAATCGACTATGTTAGACGCCGGTAAAATTTCACCCTTTATAGTAACGGTACCCTTGTGATCCCAGCTCACATCGCTTGAGGTACTCAAAATGCGTAGGAAAACTTCAGCTTTTTTCTTAAAAGTTTTGGGAAGTGTAGATAAAATAACGGCATTTGATAGGCTGTCACTGGTTGTTTCAATAGGTATTTTGATTGGCTGCCGTGCCTGGTTTGTGAAATGAAGGAATCGTTGTAACACTTGATTGTACTGGATCCATTTATCGTGATCAGCTAATTTGGACTTTAAAACTTTTTGCATTTCGTCATCAAGCTGTGATAATATATTTTTCTCTGCATCATCGCCAGACTTAAAACGTTGGACAAATTCCGGCGATACAATCAACATCTTCCGCTCTTTGTCCATTTTAGTCGAAAAGGAGCTCAGTCGTTTGTTCTGGTAGATCCGTCGTGAATAAACTAGCTTAAAATCAAGACTTTCATAATAAATATATAAAAAAAATATGACAGGTACGGGAATCGAACCCGTATTCTCTCTCGAGATCAGAGCTTAAATCTGACGCCTTAACCATTCGGCCAACCTGACTCCCTATATAAACGAGCACTCTCTGCATAATTAAGAACACATATATTTTAAAAAGCCTTCTACATGCAATTTCATACAATATTTCATATAAATTAAGCCATGTACAAATTTCTAAATCGGTTTTGACATATATTTTATCGAAAGACTTGACCCTCAGCTGTCGTTTTATTATTTGTCGTGATGCGTCATCGCTGAATTTTACAAGTGCCATCCTATCTGCGATGTGACGCACGCAGTGTTTCCATACCTTTTTATTTTAAAATTCTATAAAATCAGAGGTCCAAACTGCTGCCGCATCAGGTAACAGAGTACAATGGTTTAAAACGTGTTAGTGCGGCATCAGTCGGGCCTCTGCTTTTATAAAATTTTAAAATAAAAAGGGACGGAGACATTGCATACGTCACACAGCAGACAGGTTGGCTCTTGTAAATTCAACGATGACGCATCTCGACAAATAATAAAACGGCATCTGTAGGTCAATTCCTTCGATAAATATATATCAAAACCGATTTAGAAATTTGTACATGGCTTAATTTATATGAAATATTGTATGAAATTGCATGTAGAAGGCTTTTTAAACTATATGTTTTCTTAATTATGCAGAGAGTGCTCGTTTATATAGGGAGTCAGGTTGGCCGAATGGTTAAGGCGTCAGATTTAAGCTCTGATCTCGAGAGAGAATACGGGTTCGATTCCCGTACCTGTCATATATTTTTTTATATATTTATTATGAAAGTCTTGATTTTAAGCTAGTTTATTCACGACGGCTCTACCAGAACAAACTACTGAGCTCCTTTTCGACTAAAATGGACAAAGAGCGGAAGATGTTGATTGTATCGCCGGAATTTGTCCAACGTCTTAAGTCTGGCGATGATGCAGAGAAAAATATATTACCACAGCTTGATGACGAAATGCAAAAAGTTTTAAAGTCCAAATTAGCTGATCACGATAAATGGATCCAGTACAATCAAGTGTTACAACGATTCCTTCATTTCACAAACCAGGCACGGCAGCCAATCAAAATACCTATTGAAACAACCAGTGACAGCCTATCAAATGCCGTTATTTTATCTACACTTCCCAAAACTTTTAAGAAAAAAGCTGAAGTTTTCCTACGCATTTTGAGTACCTCAAGCGATGTGAGCTGGGATCACAAGGGTACCGTTACTATAAAGGGTGAAATTTTACCGGCGTCTAACATAGTCGATTTAATTCACGACACTCTGCGGCCTCGAAAAACTATTAATCCACCCGGACGCCTACAGTTTGCTGATTACATCAAACACCTTAACGTTGCTAATGTGCTGCTAGGTAAACCTAAACAGCAAAAGAAGCCAACCCCGACTGGTACTACAGGAAAAACCGAAATGGAAACTGATAACTGCGAGTCCGATTTAGAATATAAATTAAAAACACCAGCTACTCATCCAAGTCCACATCAAAAAGGTTCAGTCAGAAGAACGCCGATAAGGAAACGCCTCCAAAAAAGGGCCGTTAGAAAAACGCCTCTAAGGCAGATGTCATCAACACCAAAAACGAAGGGATTCTAGATTGGGTGCATCTTAAACTTTAAAATGACACAATGAAATTCTGATTTATTACTTGCAGCCTTTTTAATTTGAAATGTTGTGCACCTCAAACTACAGTTTTGTAAATTGCTAGCAGATTTTTAGAAAATAAGACATTCAGCTGTACAATTATTTTTATATTATTAGGTATTATACGAAATAAGAACAATATATTTGTTTATTACAAAGTGTTTGTGTTTTTTTTTATTTCTACTCTGCTATTGTTTTTCAGGAATCTGAAATAATTACAAAATCTAAAGCTAAAATATTAGTATTTGAAGTTATTTTACAGTTACAAAGTGTAAAATTTCAAAAAATCAATCTACGGTTTCATAATGGCGTGATATAATTTAAAAAATTGTGCTTTCTTTTAATTTTGGGCGATAGATTTTATAAAAAAGTGTAAAACATTTGCAAATTTTTCAACGAAATTGTGTGTATTTCCATCAAAAGTACAAGAATTTTTGAATTTTGTTTATCGAAATGCTTGTGGTAAAAGATTTTTTCAACGAAATTGCTATTTCTTTTAATTTTGAGCAATGCATTTTATAAAAAGTGTAAAACATTTGCAAAATTATGCATAGTTTATGTAACATGACGTCGCTTTTTGTAAAAATTTATGTGAGATGGCGTGTAATTGCGTGATTTTTGTTCAATTTTCGTCATGTATTGAGTAAAAATTTCGTTTTTTTGTATAATTTCAAGTGACATGATGGCAGTTTTTGTATAATTTATGTGACATGATGTCGATTTTGTGTAAATTTATGCGAGATGGCGTGTAATTGCATGATTTTTGTTCAATTTTCATCGTGTGTTGAATGAAGATGTCGTTTTTTGTATAATTTCAAGTGACATGATGACAGTTTTTGTATAATTTATGTGACATGATGCCGATTTTTGTGAAAATTTATGTGAGATGCTGTATGATTGCGTGATTTTTGTTCACTTTTGAGTTAATTTGTCGTCATCACATGCATATTTAGTAAATTGTACAAGAATTTTTGTAATAAAAATGCACAAAGAGCCCACATAACTGAAGTTTTGTTTATCGAAATGTAGGTGGTAGTAGATTTTTCAATGAAATTGCGTGTTTTATTCAAATTTATTTTAATTTGTCGTCAACACATACGTCTTTTCGTAATTTTTGCGTGCTTTTAATCAAATTTATTTCAATTTGTCGTCAACACAGACGTATTTTCGTAAAATTTTACTAATTTTTCAATGAAAGTTGTATAAAAATATTGTTTTTTGTCGTTTTTGCAGAATTTAATGTGACAAGATGCCGATTTTTATAAATTTTCATGGGAGATGATGTCGATTTTCTAAAATTTTAAACGAAATGCTTTGGAAGTTGCATGTTTTTATTCAAATATTAGTATTTGAAGCTATTTTTCACATACAAAGTATCGAAAATTCATATAAATTGAGCTACGATTTCATAATTGTGTGATGTACTTTAAAAAATTACGGTTTATTTGTTAAACGTTTGCAAAATTATGCTTAGAAATAACTCTTAAAAACTGTGTTTACATCGCTTTGTAAAGATTTTCAACGAAATTGTGCGTTTTTATTCAAATTTTTGTTACTTTGGGAGTCAACACATACGTATTTTCATAATTTTGCGTGCTTTTATTCAAATTTATTTTAATTTGTCGTCAATACATGCGTCTTTTCGTAAATTTTTTACAAGAAAATTGGCTTGACTTATATTTTTACAAGTATCCTGTTTTTATTCAAATTTATGGGGGACAACCATTCTTATACAATAAGACTCGGATATCTTCGGAACACGGTAGCTGAAAGCAACGCACCACCCTTTCTTACCTATATGAGTAAGAAAAAGATAGCCATACAAAAAATTATATTAGTAGGCATGTTTAGTTGGCAAATGTCATAATTAAAATTAGTCAAGCCTTCTCCAATACTTGCTACTATGTTTATCTCTTTCTTACACCATTGCGAATAATTACGCATTTTATGTTTATCTCTTTCTTATTCAAGCAATACGTATTATCAGTATTTCAGGAATATATTAAAATAAAATTTGTAACTCGTTTTATATTACGATCTGCCTTTACCTCTCATCGCCCATTTAATTTTTAAACTAGCTGTTGTAATTTATAAGCGGCTAAAACTCAGTCGAAAATATCATTTAAAATTTATTTATAATATGAATATGGAAGTGTAATGTCAGAACAGCTAAGTGGTACAATGTTCAAACCTTTAAAACCAAACAAAACACAGGCACCGACCTGTTTTAAAAAGGGAACTTAGACGGAAATTTCCTATAGTAGGTAGGGACAATGAGAATCTCGTTAATCCAGCCATATAGCAGGCACAAATTATAAAATAATTAATAAGCTGTTACAAATGCAAAATCACTTTTTTTAAATTCCTACAACTCATTTAACACCACAAGCCATGCAACTCCATTCTTATAAAACATATTTCTCAAAAAATAGTTTGTTTAAAACAAGGGAGCTCGACACGCAAGTGTTGAAGTTTTAATAGGATTCAGTTACGTTGTCTGGGTAGCTCAGGTAGTTAGCCTCTTAGACTCGTAATACTGTGATCGCTGGTTCGAATCCGGCCTAGGATCATCGCAGAAAGCTTTTTTTAAATTAAATAAATGCGAGAAAGCCAAGATGGCCGACACCCCGAGAAGTTTAAATTCAAAAAATTGAACTTAGAAAAAAAATCTGAAAAATTCAAATATTCGCGCGAAATTAAAATGGCCGCCGTGCATGAGAGAGAAGGAACACAAGAGAGGGAGATTTAGCAGTTTGAAATTAAAATATTTCCGCAAGAAGTGCGTGCGCAGAAAACCAAGATGGCCGACACCCGGGAAGTTTAACTTCAAAAATTGGAACTTAGAAAAAAAAATCTGAAAATTTAAATTCAAATATTCGCGCCAGAAAACCAAGATGGCCGACGTGTAATTCCAGAAGCAAATTAAAAATGGCCGCGCGTAATTTAATCGGAAGCTAATGCGTAATTTAATCAGTAGCACATATGAAAATTAATTAGATCAACCCGCGGAATTAATTAGGTCAAACCGCGGATTTAATTCGCGGATTTAATTAGGTCAATTAATTTGATTGCTCCAGTTTTGGTGCCGCCCTACTACTAACGTTTTAAAAAACTCACCTAGTATAAGATATATAAAGCGTCCGTCATAAATTTGGGCACATATGGAAATTTTTTATTATCCATTTATAAGAAAATGTTAGTTTGATAAAAGTTCTTGCATCTTCTCAAACTAGTTATGCAAAAATTTAAATATATTCTTTTGTATACGGGGGTGGTTCAAAAATATGAAAATAGCTCAAGAACAGACTACCCTTATTTTTCAAAATACACAACAATGTTATTTGGAAATGCTGTTTATAATTGAAAGAAGGTATCAAATATACAGCCACAGCCACCTACTCAATTTTTACTGGTATTTCTTATTTTTTTCTTACCACGGAAAATGAGATATTTCAAAGTTATTATCGGAATAAGCATGTATTGTTGAACTTAAATTTCGCTCACATCGCAACCAGAAAATTACATTAATCGAAATTAGTGATATATAAAAGAATATCAAACATGGGGTTTAGACATCGATATGGAAAAATACTCAATAATAGACAATTGGGGACAAATGAAAAAATATGAACTTTGACCTGAGCAAAATGAAAAGTACTCAAGATTATAGATACATAGGACTGCAAATCATGGATCTACATCCATGCTGCAAATTAACGGATGATTAAAAGGATGACGAAGACATCCTGCAAAAGATAAGAAAAGGAAGAGCAGTAACAAGTTAATTAAATTCGATATTATGATGAAATAAGTTAAAATATTCAAATCATCGGAAAAGCTTACTAGAAGAAAAGTTGCCGAAGACCATTTGAAACCAGCAAGAAAAAGGCATGGGTGGCCAAGAACTACGTGGAAAGATGATATAAAAAATATCTTGGAAAGAAGAGGCCTCCAAGATGGTAGGACTAGTCAAAAATTACCACAGAGGAACGCTGTTAAAGATCTACAAGAACATGGCACAACCAACTTTTCAGTCTGGAAGCGATGAACAATGATACAAATTTTTAAAAAAATCCAAGCTGTTAATAATGCAATTTTTACAACCTGTAGCAGAATGCACGTGATAACTACAGGAAGAATAAAGAAGAACTCTAATAACAAACATATTAAAAATTATTGACAACTGCAGAGAGAATTGGTTCGACAATGATCAAAAGTAATGTATAATTACAAACCTGTTGGGCAAGGTAGCGTAGGAAAACCAAGGGAAATATGGTTTTAAGACATGAACACGCAGCAGGCCTTACAAGCCTGTAGGCCACGAAAGTAGATGGTCGTGATTATAATAATGATGAAACAGGGCACCTAAAACCAAAATATTACATTTGTTAGAGCTCCCATTAAAGAGTAATCATGTATTATTAGAAATCGGTTTTGTATCTGAAAGAAATAAAATAGCTATTTATGCGACAAGTGCTAAAAGTCAACGTTTATGCACGAGACATGAAAATTATGAAACGAAGCCGAAGGCTGAGTTTCATAACATGTCTCGTGCATAAACGACTTTTAGCACGCGTTGCATACAATATTTTATCTACCACCTTAATTTTACCGTTATTAATCCATAAATATCGATTTAACAAAAGCTTGCATCTGCGACACTTTTAATTTATGTCATAATAACAGTAGCCCACGCTGCACCGGCGATTGTTTGCCACGCCAGTGCTGTCAAGGTGAGTTACGAAATGTAATTATTGATACTCCACATCTGACTGTATTACATAATGCTTTCATTATTTCAAAAACACTTTACCTGTAACGCAAGAAGCAACTAGAATAACTTTACAACTTCACTTTCAGTTCGAAATTGTAGTTTTATAACCTCACTTCACTTTTAGCAGATGTGCTAAAAGTAAAAGCTGATTTCTTTAACCACGGTAAACTATAAAACGTCACTTTTAGTGAAACAAGCTAGCACTAAAAGGCCTTCTTTTAGTAGTGGTCGTAGATAATATCTATTTTTATTCACCTTGTTTTATACGCTGGTAGCAAATTTTCAATTCTTACTTTCGCGCCACAACCTTCCTCTACCTACTGCGTATATTTTCCAGTTTCGGGGTTTCAAGATATTTCTCGCTTCCACCTTATATTCTCATCTCTTCTATAGCCTGCCTACCGGTCGCCTTCCCTCCATTTTCCTATTGATCGGCCCTTGCGTCTTCCGTCCTCATAATATGGCCTTCCCATTGCAGCCTTTGTAGTTTTAAAAAGATTTCAACTGGCGGTTCTTCTAAGTATTGATATATTTCGTGGTTATATCCTCCATTTTTCTTCACTGGCGCCAGGAATCTTCTTACAATTTTCCTTTCGAAGCGGTTTACTGACTTTTTTTGTGTGTTAGAATCCCTGTTGAACTATACAGTTCCTTTGCTCTAAATAGTTTAAATGGTGCTATTAAGGGAAATATGTTCTGATGATTCTTCTTCTAATTTCTCTTTCCTCGCCTCCATATTTTGCAATGTTAACTTCTACATACGTGAAATGCTCTACTACTTAAATGGTGTCGTCTCCTACGGTTAAGTTCTGCCTTCGCCTGTTGGATTTTGATTACTCTAACATCTTCATATTTTCTATATTTATAGTAAGTCCTACTTCTCTTGCTTGTTGTTCTAACTTGATCCATGCTTCTTTGGCTGCAGATATAGATCTTGGCATTATATTTATCTATCTGCGTACGCTGCCAATTGAGTAGATTTTATTGAACAGCAGGTTTGATCCTCCAACTGGTATCCTTGCATATTCTAAGGCTAAATGAAATAGCGTGGGAGCTACGGCATCGTTCTGTTGCAGTCCCTGGTTTATCGTGAAAGGGTCTGTCAATTGATTTTGAATTTTAACGCGTGCTTCCGTGTTGGTCATTGTAAGCTTTGTTAAGACTACCAATTCCTCTTGTATCTCAAATTC
>OW679197.1:36432073-36511449 GCA_940337035.1 Agriotes lineatus | reverse complement strand
CAACGAACACAAATTACACTGTCTCTATAAGTATAATTTTAATATTTGTTGACAAGTTGATTTTAGGCATTTTCCCTCCCTATCTGGGCATTCATATCCCCTATTATCATTTTTATGTCATATCTAGGAGAGTTATCATACACACTCTCCAGCTGTTGATAAAAGTTCTCTTTGTCCTCGTCATTCTGTTCTTCAGTTGGGCAGTGTACGTTTATGATAGTTAGATTAAAGAAACGTGTCTTCAGTCTCAGTTTGCATATTTTTTCGCTGATAGCTTGGAAGTCCAGAACGTTTGATTTTATTCTGTTATCCACTATAAAAGCACTCCATATTCTTTCCTTCCTGCTTCCTTCCCACTATGCATAATGATGTGCGTCTTTGTGTCCCTAACTTCTTTCCCAAGCCACTTTGTTTCTTGTATTGCTGTAATTATCAGAGGAATTAATTGCAGATTTTTTATTATTTGACGAAATATAATTGCGAGCTTGTATAGATTCTGTAACTGTATAAGTAAACACGTTATTGTTCTATTGTTCATCTTTTAAAGCGTGTTTGTTTATCTAAAAATTGTGGAGATCTCTAATATTATTAGCAAAAACCTATTCGGTTCAAATTTATTTGATCGCTTCATATTACATCACATAATTGTTGTGTAATATTACTGTTGTATATATGCTCTTGCTTGTCGTTCGCAATTTATTAAATTTCTGGCGCCCAAGTTTGTTTTCTGTACTTTGAACTTCTAGTTCTTACGAAAAAGTGACAGAAAATCCCACATGCATTACTATCCTAGTCTAAAAGACGAAGAAAGTATTGTAATCGTGAAATCACCTTCCGAGATTTCTTCAGATCTTCACGTTTCAAGGTACAGTTGCTGCAAAAAAAGTGGAACACTCTTCTAACAAATTTTGCTTTAATTTAGTTTTTAGTGTTGGCTTTTAAAAATTTACTAAAAAACCAGTAGTTGTAATTGTAGAAAAGTTATCAATTTGTCAACGATACAGTTTTGCTTAAAAATGCCACAAGTTAATGTTGTTGATAAATCAAGAATGCAGAAGTGTTCCACTTTTTTTAGGCCGTAACTGTTCGTAGATGACGAAAAACATATTTTTTCAATTTCGTCTGTTTGTTTGTGAGTCTGCCCGTCTGTCTATCTGTTGGTGGTATAGCTCAAAAAGTATTTGTTGGAGGAAGTCGATATTGTGCATGCGGATTTATATGGGTGGTCGTGAAAGTTGGGAACTTATTTTGCCAGAATTATCTACATAGGAATGGTTTTTTAAATAATAGTATATTATACATCAAGGTAGCGAAGCGCAGTATTATAACCTGAGCGCATATTAGATACTGAGCGCGCAGCGCGAAGTATCCAAAGCGCGAAGGTTATAAGACGATTCGCTACCGTGGTGTATATACTATTTTTTGCACTACAAACGGCTTAATACCTAAATTCCCAACAAATTTCGAAATATTTTAACTGTCAATCTGACAATACAGCTCTTTAAAACGTCAAAATTAAAATAGTCATATTGGTAACTTAGCAATTTATTAGTTACCACGGTGAAAATTGTTTATTTTTACTTTCTCTCCCTTGGTGGAGAAAATCAACTTCACGACCTAAAAATAAGCCAATAACGGTGCGTTCTGAGACTAGTAGTGCAAAAAATACTTTCCTAAAGAGCCAAATGAAAAAGTGACCGCCCTGTAGAGCTGAATAAAAAAAATTTTTTTGAATGCGCTTTTTTTAAACATCCTGTGTCGTATGATCTTAGTAGACCCTAATTTATCCATACAAAATAACAATAAATCTCCAATTGGATTTCACATACCACGATGGGCACCTTAAAGAAAAAGTTTTATTTATATTTACTTTAACTAAAAAATAGATAAAAGTAATAATTTGCACATAGCTCAGGCTTTGCGCTTGACGATAATGGGACCGAACAAATACAGGGTAAATATTAAGAGACAAAGACGGAAAACAATAAGCGTGTTGCATATTATCCAGCAGCATCGCGCAGGTGCGAGGCATTACTTCGTGGCAGAAAAGGCCAGCGGGGGGGGGGGGTGCTTGAGATCTGCTGCCAAGCGTTGAAATCGTCAACGCAGGCACAGATAACGTACTGAGTTCGAATTCCAACGCCTGCATTGCCTTTTATTGTTTTACCCCTAGTTTCCTTGGATTTTTCGAAATTTTTAGTATAACAACCAACTTCCGAGAGAAGTTCTGAGTAAAACGCTTTGCAGATCTTTTTATCACCTTTGCTCTCGAGAAGTAAGCTAGTCGGCGAATGTGAACTCTCAAGGTTTGTATACTTAAAAAGGATACACATGTACACGATCTACATTTAGTTGTTCTGTATTTATTTGTAGGTATTTCTCATTACAAGTCAGAATATATTTTTCGTATTTGTCGAAAATTACCATATTTTATTATTTGAGAAACTGATTTATTGAATTATTTATCAATTTCTCGTCTAAACAGTTGAAATAAATTCAATTGGGATGGCTTCATTGAGGCAAAGCTAGTCGAGGCTAACGGTAGCTTGCTTATCCTAGTTTAACGTAAGTACACATAAAAATAGTATTACCAGTAGGCCTTTGGTTGCATTAGTTTGGACTAGGTAATTCTATTTTGGTCTGGGATTTTCTCCGGAAACAACTACAAAAATTGTCAAACGGTGGATGTACATTTTGAAAGACTTCCACGTCATACGTTTGTAACCCTATCCTTAGATAAAAACTGAGAATGCAGATGGTTGTGTAGTAGGTTTTTAGGAAACTTCTATACCAATTGGAATGCATTGAGGGTAACTTGCGAACGTCATGTCCTTTAAAAATATATCACATTTTTTTCGTTTAATCTAAAGAGTTCTTTTATTTTTGCTCTCAATTTCTGCGTTATGCCCAATCAACCATTCTTGCATTTGTCTTTTCTTGCAAGAAAATGCAGGAGGATTATCCAACTGCACCGAATGATGCGATACATTGTTCATAAAATCATAACCATCACATATTTACATTGCAGTTTGTTCAAAGCAGGAATAAGCTGATTAATCACCCAATTTCTAAAAATACTGCGTTCATTGTTTTATAATCTCTGTCATTATTGACAGTGGCGAGCAACAAATCACAACCCTCCAAAAAGCCAAACCGAGTTCCTGCATGCAAAATTGTGAACGTTGTTCCATTGTGTTTAATTTTGGATAGCTTAATTTCTAAATCTAATTCATGGAAGGGTCAAGGAACCGTCGACCCATTCTGGTATATTCATATTTCATATAAATACGGGAATATCCTGTTATTTTTTTGAATTATTTCAAAATTTACTACTGCATGTAATTTTGCCTGCTCGCGCTACGTTTTGCGTGTATGCACATAAATAACAGTGCTTCTACCTCATCGACCTGATAATTTCTAATAATGTAATTCTGCCACCCTAAAATTTGGGATTTCTTTTAATGTATGTCAATAATTTGTCTAATGGAAAATATCTATCTCTAGAACTGTATTGCCGAGTAAGTCGCAGCAAACGTTTTCAAATATATGATCTGAACTGAAATTAACTTTCGTTGATTTACTTGTAAGGACAATTTTTGAATTTAGCGCTATTCCGCTTTTGTATCCCAAATTCTAGTACTTTTCCCGCATCATTTAAGTCCACATTGATAGTCAAAGATGTTTTAGAACCCATTTTCGTTCATTTCTAGTATATGACTTATTTTATGATTGTCGATTTAAATTTAGATGTGGTTGTTTGCCATGTGAATGACGTAGTCGGCTTTAAGTCCCTGCGTACCTAATGTGTTGCACAACCTGACGTAATCCTCTTTTCCTGTATGAGTTAGAGAGAGAATGCAATAAGCCCCATTCGTTTTTGGCGGTGTTTTTTGAGTGGCGTCATGGATTCATTTTCGACCTAATGTTGCTAGCACATGACAACAAATAGTTGGTGTCCGTAAAGAAACCTCTGTTTGGGGGGGGGGGGTGCATTTTTATTCTCAGGGAAGCTGCGTAATTAAAGTTATCATCACTCTCGTCGAAGTAGTGCATTTGTGTGCAAATAATACGCTGTTCTGAGCGGATTTGTAGTGAGAGTTGTGTCCGAACCAATATACAGGGTGGATCAGCGTTGAACCGTGGAAGCGTCCTGTTCTCAAAACTTACACAGCAAGGATTATTTTACGCATCAGCCTTTATGCATTTGGAGGCCATTCTAACTGCCGTAATTCAACGCATTGCTGAGTGCTATCGTGAGGGTATTGTAAAACTCTTACTTTTTATGGTGATATTGTCCAAAGTGAAGCGTTAGTTATTTTAGCGGCTTGACCTAAATCAAATACCCAGATTTGTATTTCGTTTACCGTTGTGGACTTTCAAAATAGCGGGTTGTTAATTTACTTTGTTGTTGTGACTCGGATAATTGTTAACTAAACGTTTACTAACCCTGACACAAGCTATGTTATCCTTCATGTTAATATTTGTTTGGACATTAAGATCCAATATATCGTATTTATTTACATTATTTTATGTGACTGTTATTTGTGTTTATCTACTTATGTATATATGAAACATTGTCTTGGTGTTGTGTGTAATTTATTATACAGTGCCCAGGCAATTGCGAGATCACCAAAGGTAGGTGAAATTTTCTACAGCTGTGGAGTGTCTCCCATGGCCACCGAAGCGGAGTAAAAGCATTTGGAGTTTTGATTTTGGGTTCGTTGCTTTCACTTTCTCGATGAGCCCAACTGTGTTTTTCCCGAGTTAGTAAAGTGGTGGCCTGGTGGTGATGTCAACTTTAGTTACTTTTCGGTACTTGTAACTATTCGTTACTTTTCGTTGTAGTATCCGTTACTTTGTATTCGTTACCGAGTACTCGTTTATTCTAAAGCCTACGTGCGTTGTAACCAGTTCGGATCGAGTACCCGAAAGTTCGGTGAGAGTATCCGTTGGTTTCAGATTGAGTGACAAGCACACGCAGCTGCGAAAGCTGATATAAACAAACAAGATAGAATGCTTACTTCTTAATTTCTCAGAATTGTGCATTGGGCACGGGGCTTATACACACGATAATATCGGGAGTTGAATTCTTACGTAAAGAGGTTTTAAAACAAACTGGTTAAGAGGCTTGCTTTTATTTTGTTTTCAAAGTAACTTTATCTCAATGTCAGAAAACATCCCCGAAACCTCGCTTATGTGATAAAGCATATTAAGCATTTTTTCGGGATATTACCTACCTATTTCATTTTAGGGTATCAAAAATGTCCACGCTAAGAACGCCAATTGCTGTTCGAATGTGCCTAAAAAGTATTTTCATGAAACCCCTACTTTTTCAGACAGCATTCTGATTTTATACACAATCTCAAACTTAATCTTCGGACCGTAAGATGGCGATAAAATAAAAAGTAAGGTCGAACCAAATACTCTTGGTTAAACTAAAGTAACTGTTTTAAAAATGTAACGAATACTTTTGAAAGTTGATATCCGTTACTTCGGATCTTGTCGAGTAACGAGTACTCGTGTAACGAATAGTTACTTTTTGACATCACTATGGCCTGGCACATAACATCTTTATTTCTTTTACCGGATCGTAGCCCTAATTAAGGTCGTAAAGAACCCCCCTTCTCCACTGAGTAAGCCGGCACTCTTTGTTACAGCCCATCGTAACGTAATTGGGGCAATTGATCCGAGCATTTCTCGATTTTGTGTCGTTACATGTCGTAAAGTAGATTTCGGCCTGTAACATACTAGAATGAGCATTTTTCAAATTGTCTTGTAATAAAGTACCACTCTGTGATACATAACAATAAAGAGGGAAAAAAATCATAATCTAAGTTTATATTTCCTACAACTGACTTCATATATGTCAGTAAGTCGAATTATGACCTGGGTCTCTGTTAGGTCTGGATGATCAGTTTAAAAATAAACAGTGCCTACTCGATAATGCAAGTTTTGGGACACCCTTTGACATTAGCATAGGTTGTCCAATTTTAGTGGAAATTGAAGAGGGATAGAATAAAATTAAATCTTAATTGCCTAGTGTGGAAAAATTAAGTAAACGATGTATATATTTGCCCAATGTTTAACTTTTATAAATTTCCTCAATTTTGAAATAGCGTCTGGGGAAGCAGAGAAGTAGGAAATGTTCATATTTTGTATATGTATAATAATTTTATAATCGAAGCCTCCAACTGTGAGTATTATAAAACTCATATCCACAATCTCTAGAAGTTTTTTGGGGAGTTTTATTGTTCATGATCATGCTATCTAAAACTATCATAAATTAACTTCCGACTCTTATGCCAAAAATGAGCTTTACATTGCCATTGGAAAACAAATCGTAGAGCGTTAGATTACATCTGCTTAAACTCTATTTTAAATAGAACAAAGAATATTTAAAACTTGCTTTTATTTTTTCAAATTACCATGTTCTAAAGATATCTTAAAATATTAATATTTATCTACAGATCCAAACAAGCACTTTAAAATAAACGTATATCCGATTTTGAAGAAGAACTTTTCTTGCAAGTAAATTAAATATTAACATAGAAGTTGATCTATATGTCGAGCAAACACAAATGTTTTTTATTAAAACTGAAACAAAAAGAGATAAAATTCCAAGCATTAATTATAATTTAAATAATGAGAGACACTAGAATAATTAACAATAAATTGTAATAAATAGTGCTACTTTTTATTCTTAAATAACGTGGGTTTATGTTAAGGAAAACAAAGGAAAATAAGTGAATTTATTACATTAAATTAAAAAAAAAGTTGAAATGCACGATTCTTTCAATAATGTGAAATAATAATTAGTAAATAATATATGTCGGAACATTTTATATCTCCAGACCGATTCGTTCCACAATTAAAAATGAGCTAGTGCAAAAGTATCGTGAAGGTTAAAGCTGCTTGCAGCTTATTGCTGTGATAAATCGATCAGAACCAGTGACAAGCGTCTATTGTTATACATTTATAGAAGAATCTTGTCAGTGTAAAGGTTTTGCGCTGCATTGTAACCACGGACGATGCTTAGACAACCGTAAATTTCCCTCTATTTAAATAACAAGAATTGTCAGCAGAGAAAGAGTTTTCAGAGCCATATGTAGCTGCTATCGTGTGTTAGCATCGTTTGGAAATCAAACGTATCATTATATTTGGCGAGCAAAAAAAATAAAGAGAAGGGGTTAGTATTGCAATGGTATTAGATATTTAAATAAATAAATAAAAAATGATAATAGTTATTCGTTATCAAAATTTCATCTACTCTTGTATAGATATTATCTGTAATTTTCATTTAACTCAAGATATGTGTGGTTATGTACCTTTTTAAAGTAATTTTAATCAGATAGATTTCAATAAACTAGCTCAGTTAATCAATCATTTTTACATTACAATTTCCCTCTTTCTCTCTCAGGCTGGGACGTGTATTTTACTTATTCTTAATACAATATTATTTTATGTTCAAACTTTAAATCAAGTGTGTAGTTTTCATGCAATTACGTCATACTTTGACAATTCATCAAATATTCGACATCACAGAATACAACAAACTCTTCTTATTATTTATTTCAGGTAACTATTTACCGTTCCTTAAATAGTTTACCTTATAATACAGTCCTCTGATTACAACGCCTCTTAATCCTGCAGGTCTGTGCGAAATTATTCGGACGAACCTTCAGCCATCTACATCAATACTTTACGACGCTCGTTCCCAACATGTACACTCCAACGGACCTCTTAATACTGATGATCCACGATGTTAAATGTTACAATACTGCATGTATCTGTTTACATTCCATTGAACAGTTTCAATCCGGCGACAGCAATGGTTTAACACAGCCACTAATTCATAATGTTTACCTTTACATTATTGAATATGTTCTCCTTGTATTATTTTATGTCTTATATTTTTTAGTAATAGGACTTCCCTTGGTGGTTTAAATTGTACTTTACTTAGCGAAGTATCTAATATAAACTTATTGGATATTTTTAAACCTATTTCATTCCAAATGATATCTATTCAATTGCCTCTCATTCGGGCAATATGTCCCGCCTAGTTCCACTTTAGCTTGCAGAATATTATAAGTTTGGCTACATCGGTATATATCGGAGGATAATACCTAGAATACTCCTTTCCATCGCTCTTAGATTTTCCAATACTGTTTTATTAAGGGCCCAAGTTTCCGTTACCGAAATCAACTTTGGTAGTATGTACTAATCGAAGGTACGATCTTTTATTGTATTTGGTAATTGAGATTTAAATATCTTTATTAATTTTCTTTATCCAGCTTACGTGTTCAAAAAAATCTTCTCATTTAGGCAACTGTAAAAGAACGTTTATTTTATCCTATTATGTTATTATGACAATAACTGCTTAGCAACAAGTTGCATTAAGATGCATTTAACAGCACTAGTGTTGTTAAGAAAAATAACATAACGATACTTTATTAGCATTAAATCACATGTTGACAGCACTGAAGTGTATTGTCAGTCTATGTCAAATTCGATGTTAGTAGGTTAAGTTTTGTTTGTTATTTGACACAAACTGACGCAAAACTTAACCTGAAAATCTCAAATTCAACGTAACCTGACAGTGCTACCAACAATACAGTATTGAGTTTTTATCTTACTAGTGATACCACCACTCGCTGTTGTAAGTGTCATTAATAACCAGTTTTCATATTCTTTAAAAAGATTAGTATATTAGGATAAAATAAACCGTGTTACGATATACGTAACGTTATCTGCTTTCTATATTACTCGGGAATTTTAAAGAACTCGCTCCTGACGTCGCTCGTCCATTCAAACTATTCTCTCGTAATGTAAAAAGCTTGATAACGTTACTTGCATCGTAAATTACTATTACAGGGGTTTTGTAAAAATAATTTATTAACAATTCTAGATTCGTTTTTAGAAGCCGTTTAAATAAATATTAATTATCATTGAAGAATATTTATCCTAAAAAGCACGTTGCATCAAAAACGTAAAAATCATAGGAACATAGTACTTTTTGGTGGATAATAAAAAATCTATAGGAGTAACTGACATTTTATATTATTTTTCCAATTTCAAATCTTTAAAGTCTCCACCTAAAAAAAATACGAATTTTAAAATTCAGTCTTGGTATGCGAATTTTAAAATATATTTTAGAAATTAAAAAATTAAATATTAGTTAAAGTTAAAGAAAAATAAGTGTTTTCTGGCCTTAAAATTGTTCAGTTAGCTAAGACTGGCAAACAAATATCATTGGAATCTTACTTAATTTACGAAAAATAGCACTTTTTGGATTTTTACAATTTCGAAAAATGCCATTTTCTAAATAAGTAGAATTCACTCGGTATATATGACAGGGGCTAAATAGGTTTTTAGACAAGCACAAATGATTATTGTTAAAAGTTTCTTGAAAAATCAAAAATAACTTTCCCATATGATGCCGACATTTTGGCTGTTACTGTAAAATTTTAGTTTGGTTGCAACTTATTCAAAGGTTGCGACATAAACTGTAATTTACTAAAACTGCACGATCTGAAATAAACTTGGTTAAAGAATATTTGACCGAAAAATTGGACCTCCGCTAATGCCAAATTACCCGTTCAATACGGCCAGCGAGCAGGGTCTGGGGTTTCTTACTAAGCAATTTGCACTGCCCTTATCGTACCTACGTGCATGAGCATATAATTAGGATTCATTAACCCAGAAAATTGGAACACAATGACAAGGACTATAGCGTCGTGACAGATAATTCCGCCTACGGTCGTTCAGCTAAGGGGATTTGCTGACCGACCCGACGACGTTCTTCGCCTGACTGCGAATTTGGCTTAGTCCAGGTCGGAAAAGACACACAGATAATGAAGCCGAAGTGACACAGACTTCCAAATATTTATATTAAGCGAAATCCGCCATTTCCGCACTTAGTTACCGTGTTCATAAGGTGTGTAAACCTATAGAAACTATTATTAATAAGCGCTTGGTATTACATTGGCTTAATAGCTGTTTTAGTTTATTTAAACCCATATTTTTGAATTGTCACAAATGGGTTTTATCGAGTTGGTATACCTACATACATTCAGCAGTTCTTTAAATATTTTAGAAGAGAATGCATAATCTATACCGCGGATATTTATTGCCAACAGTATTGCGTTATTTCTACCAGGAAAATTATCTACAAAATAGCTATTTATATATCAAGGGAGCAAAGTGTATAATTTCCTCCCGCGGGCAAAGTTTGCGGCCCGACGCAAAGCGGAGGGCTGTAATTGCACGAGGGAGGAAATTAACTTTGCTCCCATGATATATATATATATATATATATATGATTTTTTCGCCTCGCTAAAGAATGCGACTCGCTGTTTTTTTTTTTAAATTAAAGAATATCAAAATACGTGTGGCATTTTGGGTATATTACTAATCAGGTCGTCTATGTGATGCGATCAACAAACAACGATTTGTTGTGAGTGAAAATAGAGTGCTAGTGAAAACAAACAAACCGACGAAACCTATTTTGCAGTAGATGTCAAACTATTATAAAAATGTATAGCAGCGGTGACGACGATTCAGATTTGCCCTCTGATATTGCAGAAGAGGCAAATGCTGCAACATTGGATTGGTTACCGGAAAAGTCAAAGGAAAAGTAGCGGTGCAGGAAAATATTGACATCAAAAACCCAAAATTTATTATATTACTGAAGCGTCAGGCTGCAGGTTACAGGCCAAAGAAACCCCAAACTTTCACGCGAGGAGAGAACTAATTTTTATTGGAAGCCCCAGATGAGTACCTACTGATGAAGGTATTAAATACAGAATTGTTATAAATAAGAGTGCCCCGTTTTAAAATATTTTTTATCCGTTACAGCTTGTCCTGGTCATAGGTATCTCAGGTGCCCGTCGGTGTGACGAACTCACCAAATTGAATATCAGCGATATTGAAGCAAAAGACGGAATTTTAATTATTCAAATCCCAGATTCGAAAACAACAAATGCGAGCGCCTTTACTGGTTATTGTCTAAGGAGGATTCAGCTACACCTTTAGTGGATGCTTGAGCACACATTTTAAGCATCAAACGTCACGGGGGATGGAAGTCCACGTCTGTCGCTGAAATTTATGTGGCTTGAGTCAGTTACAAGTAAAGTGCAAGCCTCGAATAAATTATAGGAGAAACATTCTTAGAATACTGTGAAATAGAGTTTTTTCAAATGCAATTTGACATTTTTGAAATTTACTGTCAATTTTAATTTATTAAATTTAATCATTAACAGCTACAGTTTCTATGGAAATTACTTTACCTCCCTTGGGAATTTTTGTTTACTTTACCTCCCGTGTGAGGTAAAGACATCCTTTGCTCCCTCAAATTAGGGAGAAAAAGATCATTTTCTATAGAGCGAGGCGAAAAAATATAAAATGTATCTACAATAAATAATATGAATGATTCGTTCAGTTCAGACTAGTAGATGTACCAATTTACTTAATAATAATTTTATATGTAATTATGTACAATTGATGGAACTGTAAATAGGTACACTTTTTTCCTTTAAAGATTCTGGAGAATGGCCCAAATTATTTGTCTGATAAGTGTCTTTGTTTACGAGACGACTGTGTTAGACCCGTTTTTGTGCGTTATACAGTGAGCGCCAAAAAGCATTGGTCAGTTTCAATACGTAATAAAAACCCATACACTTCACTTATGGAATCAATGATAATTTATTCCTAAATTGGAAACTTGGGAGTTTTGTTTCAATGTTTGACATTCGCCGAAAGTGACAGTTTGGTGTACTGCTGCAACGTCAAAGATTGTCGGGCCTTATTTTTTCGAGGAAAATGATGAAACGGTAACGGTTACATCTCAAAGACATTACATGCTTCAAAAATCTTTTGGTCGCAAATAGAAGAGATAGGAAATGAGTATTGGTTTCAACAGGACGGTGCTACCAATTATACCGCAAGAATTAGTACGAATGTCCTATGACAATCGTTTCCAAATAAACTGATTTCTCGCTATGGTGACCTTCCTTGGCCCTCGAGATCGCAGGACATCACCACACTCCTGACTTTGGGATTACTTGAAGAGCAGAGTATTTACAAGAAAGTTAAGAAATCCCGAAAAGCTTAAAAGGTTAATTCGAGAAGATATTGAAGTCATACTGCAGGGTATGTGCCAACGTGTGGGGAGAGATTTCGTCCGCTGTTTAAAAGAGTGCATGCAACAAAAGAGGGTCATTTGACCGACAGCATTTTTCATAAATAAATCTCCCATTCTTAGTCATTAAGAAATAGTATTCATTAACGGCATAATTTATGCAAATAAATTCTTATTACAAATTGAAACTGACCAATGCTTTTTGGCGCTCACTGTATTAAAATTTAATTTCCGATACTTTTGAAATGTGTCAAAGTAGTGGATGCAACTCATCCATGACCACAAGGCGGCAACGGGGTGCAAACAGTGCAAGTTCGAACCTTCCTTGACCCACTGGCGGAGTCAAGCAGTTAAATGTAAAAGAACATAAACTTACTAACCTGTAAATCTCATCGATAATAATAATTGCACTCCCGGGGGGTGGTCGCCCCTCTGCCCCCTCCGTACTTCTGAAAGTGACATTAGAATGCTTGGCCTTGCATCAGTCAGCATCAACCATTTGGCATCTCAGGGCTGGCTTCACTGGTTGGGCTAGCTGTCGGTACTTCTCGCTAGTACTGCCCAATAGTAATCTACTAGATTAACTATTGTTATAACCCGTATAGAGCTGGTAAAAGCTCATAGGATACTGGTCTTCCATAGTAAAGTAATTAACGTAAATCTTTTTAAATTATAGCGAAACCACGTGCTTTAGCAGGCTTACATTATTATTGCGGAACCTTATGCTTCCGATTACGGAACTACATGCTTCCGCGGACCACTATACGAAACCTCGTGCTTTCGCGGGATCCACACCTTCGATTATCACATAATAGACCAGCACGAGCATGAACCTCTGACGTCTACGGACCCTGTAATTGCCAAAAAGCTACCAAACATCATTCATGCGTCTAGGATAGTACGCACATACTACTTTAGCTAATCTAATTCACTATCTAAGGATGCGCACCACCACGCTGCTTCACCTCGAATTATGCAACTTATGACATTATAATTAATTATTGGTTCAGATATAGTAATCGTTTACACCAAGAAATAACTACCCAAACCACCCACTTTCGCTGATAGGTCGCTCCTCTGAACGTTCTGCCTTATTTTTGAATTACATTTCTAACCGAGCCTCCTCGAAACGGTGCATTGGTTGCACATGTCGTCCGGGTCCTGAATCAACGGACCGCGAGCCAACGCCTAATATATCCGTCAACATTATAATACATTCTAGGGCTCAAATCATTCCAGAAATGGCAAACGAAGTAATTAAAACTTAAAACTAATGCACCCCAAAACTATCAAATATTTCATTCCTAACAGTTGTTTATTGGATTTTTTCCCGTTTAACCAATTACGAGTATATTTCTATCAAAATGTTATTAATTTGGTCCACTATAACTCTCAATCGAATTGTTAAAGATTTTGTAATACATGAGTGCGGTTCTCCTAATAGCCATAAAAAATCTGTTGCGGCTGAAAAGAGGAATTGAAGAAAATCATGATTTTAGCTTCCGTCAATGAAAGCGCAGTGATCTCTGCTAGTTGCCAATTGTGGAAAACGTGGATGGAGGGCTTGCGAATCGACTAAGGTAAAATGCAATTCCGTTTATGTGCCTACGTATGTATGTATGTTCCAGATATAGCAGCAAAAGTTACAGATTTTTATGAAAATGTATGGATATGTTCTATACAGCTTTGTAACGATGGTACCAGACTTTGGTTCCACTGCGTTGCACATTTCGATGTCAGAAGGCCCCAAAAGATGTCAAAAGCCGGATAATTCTTTTTTGTATCAAGAATAAAGAATTTAATACTTTTTACAGGTGACATTGCCCTCTTACTCACAAGTGATACCCATACTCATTATCTACCCAACAATTCCATAGAGGGAAATATCTGAGCGTGGGGGGAAGGCGAATTTAAGTTTAGCGCTTTAAGAGTTATGGAGTTTGAATCATTGTTATGGCTGCGAAGCATATTCTCCATTTATTAATGGTTGCAAAACAACTTTTGACTAGCATGGAAAAAGTCCTCTTGAAGTAGCTAATGACGCCCGAAGCAATATCTTACGGCAAGCTGTGCGCCTTTCTGCTGAATATGTTGGTATATCTCATCTTTGTTTTTTGTGGGAGAGGAGTTGCGCGAGGTCTATTAATGCAATTACAAGTTTAACGGTGCCACAAACAACGGAAAACACGCGAAATATTTTACGGAAGGCATATTGGGGTGTTCTGAAAATCTAATAGAACCGATGACAAAAAAGAGGTTGAGTTTAGTGATGGCTTGGCATTTGTGTGGGCATAACGCATCCATTTTGGTCTCGAAAAACGTATTTTGAGTTTAGAACCCAATATTTACAGAAAATACAGTTTGAGGTAGTATTTTAGGAAAACATATTATCGGTTCATTCTTCACACATGCTCCAAATATCTTGATCTGTTGTCTGCTGCGGCAGTAAATTGAGAGGGATATGATAATATCTGGTTTCAGCAAAATGGTTGTCTTGCTGACAACACAGGACCGGACTAATGTCTTCGATGCTCCTTGAATTTATGCAAGCCTTCGACTTGTGTAGTGCCGTTGATTATTTCTTGCACTAATTCAGGACGCACTGCGGAACATAAATTGTATAGTTATAGGACCAGGTTATTTTACTGAAAGGGTTTACACTTGGTGGAGGGATGAAGGTTGTAGGATAATATGTGAATAGAGTAGCCAGGCCTAACTACCCGTTAAGACATTTTTAGGCTTTGTCTGTTCACAAATGGGTACACTCCAGAATTCAAAAGTATACTAAAAAATCAGATGAAATACAATTAAATTGTGTCGTGTTTTGCTATTCCAGCTAATGACTTACCATTTGTGTAAGTGCAAAACACAACGCTTGCATAAAAACTGTCTGCTTGTAAACAATGTGTATTGAAACTTGACCTAATGCTACCATGTTAATGCTGAGCGCAGCGCACGTCTACTGCAATGGTTACACATTGTGAATTAGTTTTGCAGTTTAATTTGTTTCCGCACAATTGCACCTAATTGTCTATTTCATGAGCAATCAGAAGTTTGAACAGCTAAGAATCTTAAAGATTTGGGTTTAAAAATTGAAAACGCATCTAAACCATCAGGGCTATAGTTCTTGTAGCTCTTTCAATGCCACGTGATTAAATTGTTATGAAGCAGTTTGTCAATTAATTTCAGTCTTATGACACACAAAGTGTTTTTGTAAATTATTGACATTTATGTATATTCGAAACATATTATTTTAAACAAGCAGAAAAACATAGTTAGACGTCAACGACGAGTATATTTATCTCAAAATTACTCGTAAATTTTTGCGTTTGACACTTAAAAAAGTTTAATGTCAATATAAAATGTCAATGAGGAACAGTAACCTTAAATTTAGCAGCCTAGGCCAGAAAGGCAACCATACATTTCAAAAATACCTATTTTTAACTACGAAATTACGTATTTTGAAAACTATTACAAAAGGGGCTGGTCAATGTTAGAAGAAATTTATATTATTGTTTAGAGTACTGTTTAGCTCAAGATTGGGGGTTTCTTTGAGCATCTGTTGTAATTTTTGTGGTTTCATTTATCGAACATTCAAAGAAAATATTTATTTTATAAATGCAGTTTCTGCTAGACATTTTTTTCTCTTCTGAGAGACATCTGATAAGCTTGTATGTCGGCATGAAATCGGCGAGAACTTTAGACTTTCGTTTATCTATTCATGGGAATGGCCGCAGTTAAATTCGTTTTGTAAGTAAAAAACAACTTCCGGGATTGGACTGTGTCATTATTGAGGTCGAAGAACTCAACATTTCGCTCACTTTCGTAAGGGGCTTCATCAGAAGGAAAATGCAAAATAGCACGGTAACTCGCATCTCTGAGCACCAGCGCTGTCTCAAGTCGGGTCTCGTTTCATCATCAGCCATCGCAGTCGTTTTTTACTTAATGATAATGGCCGCAAAAGCCTCCGAAATCAAATTTGGTTTGTTTTTACAATGGCCCTAGAGAGCTTCTGCATATGTATAGAGATTTGTATTGGACAATGTGAAACAAACGGGCGGAGATCAACATGCTATATATGTTAAGATAATTTTAAACTGTGCCCCCTTAAACCCCATTAGGATTGCCCTAATCAAACTTACTATCCGAAAAAAGGTAAAGGCGTAATCGGAGACCGGCGTACTAAATGGACACTCTGTATATATGTATTTTTCTTTCATGTACGGTTATGTACTGTGTGCCGGCGGCCAGCAAGTAAATCATTAAAAGGTAGGTCCGTGGATGTTCGAGTTAGGACGGCATATACAGCTGGCACCAAAACTTTGCAACTATCCTCCCATTTTGGACTTCGAAGGAGGTAGTTTTTTTCATTCAGATTAGCAGGTCGTTGTCCTAATTAACTATTATGGTAATGAACATCGCCCTCCCACTAATTACAGCTGGCAAACTTTGTTATAGGATATTGTAATTTAGTTGCAACAAACGATGCTTGTATTTTTTCGATTATGTCGTAATTATTGTTTTCGGCGTTTATGACGTAATGTTGAATTTAGCCTATAAGAGACGATGTCAGAAGAATAGCAGGAATTAATTGGATGGACGTAGCACAAAATCGTAATACCTGGGAAAGGCTTTCGTCCAGCTTGGACAGACACATAATAATTGCAATAAAATCGCTGTTCAGCTGGACAATAGAAAAGTTATCATTTCCAAGTTCGCTCAAAACTGAATAAAAATTTGCAAAAACGATTTTTTTTTATAAATCAACGCAATGTCCTGAGACTGTGACAGCCAACTCGGTTTAAATCAGGTTATTGTGTTTGCTGTTTAATGATTCGAATAAAATTCGTACGAGTTTGAGATTGAAATGCATTATGCCTATACATTGTGACTTTGACTTGAAATGGTTATGCAATCAATGAATGCTCCACTGTTGCTTCAAATATGGATGAAGGGGAAGGTAGGATATAAAAATTCTTAGTCTACTATGAGATGTACATATTGATGAACGTTTTCCACTGTCACTGGTACTTATCACAGGATGGTTCAGGTGAAGACGGGAGTAGATCAAAAACTTACGAAGCGTCGTGTGGCAAACACCAGACACAGTGGAAAAGGTCTGTTAAGATCGATTATTTTTCAAACAATGTAGTTACGAAACGAGACGAAATTGTCGACGCTCTTGTAAAATAATGCGCGAAAACAGTACTTGTTCAACATATCCTGTGACTATTAAGATTGACTTAGCATATAATCTGCGAAAAACTGGAAAAGGAACATAAATAATATTATGAAAAGCATTTTAAATTATCCACTAATCGCCAAAGAATACTAACAACCTCCATAGAAAATTATAAAAGTCTACAAATCTAAAACAAGTATTAGGAAATATTATAAAACACGTTCCAGGTTGAAGTAATGAATCTTCGAACGATCTATAATTTACAATGTAGTCTATTTATGGCAGAATAGACATTCAGATAATAACTGCGAAGTGACACTGGTTTCAAAATATTTATATTAGCGATGTTCGCGACTACCGAACTTATCAGGTGTGCCGGGGAGCTGCATAAATCTGTAAAAATTATTAATAACCGTTCGGATTACATTGCCTTAATTGCTGTTTAGATAGGCAATCGATGAGTTGCCGTATCCGCGTTCGCTAAAACTAATCGGAAATTTGCAGAAAGGATTTTGGTCGACTCATAAATCATCGCCGCGCACGATCGACAACTTACTTTAAATTCTAATTAGTAAATACAAAACGCGATTATGAGTAGCATTTCGAGTACCGTTTGCGTTGACCCACATAATAATCAGAGCGGCCGCCACGCGTTGTAATGGATAGGCAATTTCTATCGTTAATATGATGGATTATTACTTATTTAAGATACCAGAGACTAATTGAAAAAATATGATAAATGTGGTAGAAAGCATTGGACAATGTTAGAGTCAAATTATTTAAAATTAGACAAAGACTAATGTTGACCGACTAGCTGTAGCGGTGCTTTCTAATGCTGAATTATGAGCCTCGAACAATTTTTATCCTGATTGGTGATAATTGTCGTATATAAGAATCACATAGGTATATTTTGTTAATATTTTGGAGGATTTGCTACATGTTACAAGTAGATTTATTGCAACGGAACGCAAGGTAAATTTTAATGTTGTTGAAGAAAAGTAACTAAAGAAAGTAGTAGCTACTAGAAGAACACGAGAGGTAAAGACAACGATTAGAAATTGTTATGTGTATCTTAAGATTCAAGTTTAGGCTTGATAAACCTTTTAGTCAAACTCGCAACGACACATTTGTCACCTATAGATTTATAAGGTGTAAATTGTGGTTTTTTAAGACTTCAATATAGTAAATACATAAGAACTGCTTATTTACTGATGGTGTTTTTATTATTATTGTGAAAATAATAATATTTAACATTTACAAGAACAAGAGTTTGAATCCCGCGGGGGACGGACTTTTTCCGCAGCCATTGCGATTTGAATCGGGCTCGGTGAGAGAGACCATTCACAGTTGGGCACCAAATTAACTGTGCTCTACTCGGAACCACAGACCTAAGAGATAGAGTAACAAGGTCAACACATCACCATGACACACACCTCACCCATTGGTTGCTGCGCAAGCACAAACGGCGCACACGAACTGTGTAACCCGAATCCGGGGCAAATTGAGCGTAGCATATAAAGCACCAGCCTCTACACCACAAAGTTAAATTAGGTTACTGATAATACAATACAATACATAATTATGGCGTGCGTTATAATAAAACATGCAGGTGTGAATGTTTGGTACCAAAGGCGCCCGCAGGGTTAATTCCAAAAGAGTCCACCAATGAAAAGGCTATTACTATTTTCCAATCGCTTGGAAGTTTCAGGTGTATAAATTAAATAAAATATTCACATTATAGTAATTAAACAACTAAAACTATATCACAAAATGTTTAGTTCTACTTCTGCCGCTAATTTACACTCTTTTATTTCTATATGAAAACTTGATAATCATAGTTACTTTCTGTATACTTCAAAAATATTTTACTCTATGTAACCATATTTAGTCAATGCAATTTCTATTTGAAAATATAATAAAAATGAGCAATTAGTGGCAAGTGGTTTTATAACGTTTTATAATTAAATAATTAAAGAAATAGGTCATTGCCAACTGATTTTGCTTTTACTTGTAGTTTTATAGAAATAATTGCTGTTTTACAGAATAGAATTTTGAAAGGTTAATTTACGTACAATGGCAATTGTTAAGAATATGTGCAACATCTAAATATTAACTGTTGAGAAATTGTATGTTGTACAAGAACACCAGCACAGAATGCACTGATGCATTTCTGCTGATTTTATTATACAAGCTAAAATTTCAATAAATTTGGATGAAAAGTTCAGAAAAGGACGAAGCTTATAAAGAAGGTTCGATAAGCAGATAACATTTCTTGGAATATATGGTAAACCAGTAAATGGCTTAATTTTATTAAGAATGTTTACAGATAAGCAACCAATAATACGTTGAAGTAGTAACTCACTATAAATTAATTTAATCTCTTAAATCCGTAAAATTGTAGTTACATGAAACAAATATATATTAAAAGAGAGAGAGAGAGAAAGAGAGAGAGAGAGAAGAAAATATAGACAATGTTTGGTTTTTTAAAAAGTTCAGCGCGAATTTGAATATTTTCTGTTGTTCCATATATGTATACTTTCTAGCTATTTATTTTTTCTTTTCAGACAAACTAACACTATTTGATTTGGTTTCTCCTTTTCGAGGAACATCAATTTGCTGTCCTTTATGTTTTTATACCCCTTCTTTACTCCGATTAAATGAAAAACAGTTTTTTCTCTTCTTTTTTTGTAAACGCATGTATTGTAATGAATCCCTTACCTATTAAAAGGCACTAGTAAATAAATAATAATTAATATCGATAAATACGAACGTATCACACAGATTACAATAAAATGGTTTCAATAACTGTTGTAATAATTATTTGATTAATAAATGGTTTATTGCCATTTGTATTTTATTTATTTTCAGTCAAATAGGGCTTAGCTCCGGTAAAACATGATATAAATTCTTTTCTCAGGGTAGGTTCAACAGCTTGTATTACAAATGCTTTGCTGTATGATAATTTAGCCAGTATGACAAATGCGTGACTTTGTATTTGACAGGTCTATAACCTTACAATTTAGTGTACACAAAAATCTTTGTTCGTCTGCGAAATTTAGCGTAAATTGAATTAATAACACCGAAAAAAGCAAGACGACTTCAGGAAAATGCTGCTAAATATGTAACGTAGCTTCCGGCTAACCTGTTTTCTTTCAGATGACACAAACAGACGCTCTGATGTTCAATTGTTCTTATTTCTGGCAAAACTGCAAAATCGGCTTCCAACCACAAATCTAAGGAACGCTATCTCGATTATTCAATCGATTATTTCAATACCTCGGAAAATGTCCAAACTTGAAGTACCCCCAATTCTACGGCTACAGCTCCACTTGCTTCCTGTAAAATTTACTTTTTCGAAGTGGTGCTCCATCGCTGCTCGCACAATGAAGTGACGCCACGACAATAACACCTTTGGTGACGGCTTATTGGTCCAAATTTCGATACGCAGGCGCTCCTGATGGTCGACTCCTACTGTAGCATACCAGGTTCTGGCTGTCCGATGTCTCGGCTACTCGGAAAAGGGACCCTAAAGTTGGTCGTACTTAGACGATTTTTGCAGCTGGCTATTTCTGTTTACTGGGCACTGCTATCACTTTGAAAATTAGCCACAAAGATGGACTACACTCAGGTGACTATGATGAACACAAATTTGGTTCCACAAATAACTTTAAACAACCTGGGAGCTCAACTAGCACACAGGCTAACTGTTACAAGCTTCTATTTGATCTCCCTTGTTAAAAAATTTACATTCTCGTTTCCTAGCAATAATGATTTACATTTGTTTATAATAAAACAGCATTGATTTACATGTTTATTTATGGACTATAATAGTATTGAAAAAATGTTCTTGCATAACTACTAAAATGTGTTTATTCTTTGACATTGTTCACGTAGCACTTTGCCCTGATTTTATCACTAAGTTTTTAATTGCACTTAATCACAGTTTATTTAGCACTTTATCACTGTCTGTCTTCCAATAGTTTGCTTTATTGCTCTTTGCAATATTTACTTCCTCGTACCGCTTTGCACTGCTCTTTTCCGTTACTTTGCCGTTTGTGGCTCATAAACCTTTAATACTTATAACACTCATACAATTTCTGTACGTCATAAAACATCTTGTATTATTTTAAAATTCATATCATTTTTTTATGTTATTCAAATCAAACCTGTCAGCTACACAATTCAAGCTACATTTGCCATTCCAAATATTAATTATGACTGAAACTTCGAACGTATCACTTCTGAAATCTCTCTTATCTTATGCCAACCTTTCTTACTCAAATTATAATTGCTACTGCTCATATCAAGTGCATTTATTAATGTAAAATACTGAATTTTTTGCAATAAATAAAATAGTTAATTCTGTGCTCATTTCTGAACTTATGCATTCTTGTGTTAACTAGACAATCAGAATTACGTTGGGCAGTATACCATTACAATATGTACAACGGATACTGTATCTCAAACTTGGCAGTGTATTTTTTAAAATATTGATAAGGTGGAGTTCGATGTGCTTGAAATTTGGTGGTGTTTCCAGATCTTTGTCAGACCTGCTAAGACTATCTTTTCTATTTCGATACGCCTTTTCAGTTCTTCTTGACAGTTACAATATCGAAAATAAGATTATCATGAAAAAGGGGAAAATAGTGTCGCTCTAATAACAACCAAAAGTGTAAAAAACAAAGATTAAGAATAATATGACTGAATACAAGAGCCCTGGAAGATAGGCGCAGATTGACGAATGATTTGAAAAACCAGGAAATTTAAAACTATCTGGTAAATCAAACAATTTTCAAGCAGTTAATGACCACGAAAAAATCGATATCTTTGCAAGTTACCTTGCAGAAGTCAGCCCTACCCTGCTGGAATATCTGAAGAAAAAGAAAGTGATATCCACCTGTTATTAAAAGCTGCATACCAAATGAGCTTGCTAATAATAAAAAGCAATGCGAGTAAAATAAAGACAATCACTACTAATTTATATCCCAAGGATTCGCCTGCTATTTGCGTATTTTGAACAGAGGCCTTTGGGGGTAAAATCGCATGGATTAACGTAAATGGTATGGTTTTATCAAACGCTAATGCGTTTTCACTTAAGAGTCTGCTGAAAGCATGCTTGTATGTACCCCGTAAAACACCATTTGAGCAGTGTGACCTTGAGCGCTCGGCTTTTCCCAATTTCAAATTTTACAAAACCCGGGTTCGAGTGCTTCTTTTATCAGCCCAGCATTAGACATTTTTAATTTGTTGTTTTGTACAATGTATTCGAATTTTACTTAGATTAAAATATATTTGTGTGTTACGATTTGGGTGATTCCAAACTCAATTAATTGTTATTTACTATTTATGGGCCTTAGTGAGCCTCCAGCCTTAATTTTTCTGACTAATTGTTACGCTGTTAGTGATATTAAATGCCTTCTTTGTTATTTATACTATGTCCGTTCATGAACCTGTTCGTGTTCTTCAGAGATTTACATTAAAGTAAGAGGCATCCAAGGTAGGTATGTTGGTAGCTAGATTTGTGTATAACGACTACCTAGTCCTTATTCACGCCATATTCTGCCGAGAATTAGAGCTAGCTAGGGCTATGCTACCCCTCGTTTAAGGGTGGTACATTCTTTCCTCTCTTTCTTAGTAGTTTTCTCTACCCTCTCTGCTTCTATATCTTGTCGTTCTTCTGTTTTTCCTCTCTTCCTTTTCTTTTATTTGTTGTGTCTTTATCCTCTAATAATTCTTTGAAATATTGTCTGCAGTGTTTCATTATTCCATCTTCCTCTGTGATTATTTCTCTTTTCTTATTACTTCCTTCGCCTTAGGCGAGAATTTATAGGCAAGTGTCGTCGCAATGGCTGTGAAAGTGATAGTGATAGATAATATATCAAATTACATCAAATTTGCTTTATCCGATATAGATATAGATATCATGTTATTTCATATTTGTATTTAATCATGGTTACTAGATGTTAAGTGTTGTAAATATATTTTTAAATCTATGTATGAAAAGTAAAATCCACCAAACAATATAAAAATATACGGGGTGTTGCATTTGAAATACAAAAGTTTGAACATTGTCCTTCAAAGCAGTTAAACGATATTGAGAAAGTAAAGCTTTCATAATACCATTTAAGAACATATAATTTCATTAGTTATTAATAAAAGCGCTGTAAGTTGAGGCCTTTTTTTATGAATCGGACGGTATACATCGTGGACAAATTAATTTCTTTTCCTGTGATATTTTCAAAATTGTTAGTTTCAAAACTTTTACTTGGAGGAAAGCTTCGAGTAAAGCAATTAATGTTACTAAGCATTTGTATTTTGTGTAGCGTGTTTTATAATCTTCCGTGAAATAGCTTTTGGTTATCCTTGTATAGACTTCTTACTTTTCTCTAAATTCTGTCCATATATTTGGCTTTTATTTCTTGATAAGCTTTTTGAAATGCCTCCTTTCTAATTTACATTGTTCATATGTCCATTCATGTTTCGCTTTGAAGTATTTTATCACTTTTTACTTCTTCCGCCTAAGACGCAGGAAGTATTGTAATGGTAAAAATATCACCTTCCAAGATTTCTTCAGATCTTCCCGTTTCAGGGTTCCTAGATGACGAAAAACATGTTTTCGCAATTTCTACTTTTGCCTGTCTCACCTGTCTGTCTGTCCGTGTGTTAGCAGTATAGCATTTGTTGGAGGAAAACGATATTTTGCATGTGGATTATATGTCTACCAGGCTGGAAACCGAATATACTTTCGGTCATATAATATAGAGGAGAGCACCTTAAAAAATAAAATGTTAATTTTTGCTTTAACTCAAGAATTATTAGTTAAATAAAAGTAATATTTTGCACATAGCTCAGGTTTCTTCCCTTGACGAAAATAAGGCATTTTGGACTTAAAATTACAAAGTGAACACCTTAAAAATTATTATTTTATCTTTTCAAAATTTTTAGTTTCAAATCTTCCACTTGCGAAGGAAGTTTTAAAAAGATTTTTCATTTGCTGCTGTTTTTATCGTTTTTGCCACTAGAAGGACCTGCTACTTCTGTATTTATGTTTTTTTATTTGGACTCGTGTTTTCTCCGCTGCTATTAACATTGTTTGTTTGAAACTTCTCTATATATGCTTTATTTACTGTTCTAACTTTATTTGATTAATTCTTTTGTTTGGTTTGTTTTGGAATGGTTGTTTTACTTCTAAGTTCTTCAGCTTGCAGCATGCCCTCTTTTTGTTTATTAATTTCCTTTTATTGTCTTGCACTGTCTCCACTTTGTCCCTCAAAATCATTGTAGCTAAACCGTGATCACTTCCTACTTCTACTTTTCTTTTTACCCTCATATCCTGTATCTTGGGACACATTTGTGTACTAATTTAAAATTACTTAATCATGAATTTCTCATTTCTACTCTTCACCTTTCTCATTATTTTGTGTTTTCTTCTTATGCATAAAATGTGTGTTTGCCACCACTAGGAGGAATTAATCTTTCCGTGTGTTTTTGAGTTTTTGAGTTTTCCTTGATCTCTCATTTTTTCTAAGCACCATTCGATATCTTCGTTTCCTGTACCAACTCTTCCATTCGGATCTTCCATGGCTAGGAAGCTACTATATTCCGCTACTCATGTCTATCTGTTTTTATAGGTTATTCGTAAAACGTATTTTTCTTCTCTTTACTTGCGTCAATAAACACTAACTAAAGGGGCATGTTTTACAGCATTGAAGCGATAGAATTTGTTGTAAATTAAAAAATAATCTTGATTTGGAAAAGCTTGAACTTTGTAGTAAATAGTTCCGTTTTTAGTTTCTTAGTCGCGGGTTACCAATCTTGTGGTTCCCGCTGGAACTATTATGTTGTTTATTGCTGTGGAATTAAGTTCAGTAAATACAACCATTTGTAGAAAACAATAATATTTTTATTTCTTTAGAACACACGAACAAAGTAGAACATATAAAAATTCGTTAATATTAATTTAAAATACAAATACGAATTTGAGTAGCCTGGCTTTCGATACTGAATTAATTAGCAATAAAAGACTTTGAAATGTGACCTCAATTCTTGACTCATCAAAATGCGTACAAGTTGGAATATGCAGAAAATGTGATATTAAGTCAAGTGATATTACGCGAAGTGAATGAAGTGAACTGATGTTACGTAACAGTAAAAATAAAAGTAAAAGTAATCTCTAAAACTAAGCTACTGCGCTTATATATGGTGCTCCTGAATGGAATGGACATTCCCTATACAATAGGATTGTCCAGCTAAGCTCCCTATTCTCTATTGTAGCACAATAGGTTGAAATCTTCCGTCGGAAAGGACTTTCCCTTTTCGCCTGGTTTATTGTTATTTGGGACAAAAGGGTTTGTTGGCCGATATTCCTGCGTTTACGACATAACCCCGACTGTGCTACAAATTGCATCGTGAACGTTTAGACAAGTTAGTTTTGATTGTTTAACTCGACCACACAAATCACATTTGCCATTACAGATGTTTCATATAGCAAGCGTACAATTGATACTTTCTCAAAATTGACACAACGCGAACTCCACTTATTTATTAACTGATTCAGTACTGCACTTTAATTCAAATTTTTGTTTGAGGCTTTCTCTTGCACGACGTTTTCATGCCATTCATCACAGCTACGCTACACGTTAAACGTCTCACACTCTCACACAGTGTGACTTTTTATTTTATTCAATTTGGTAGAGGTAATAATGAGAAAGTCATCTGTTTAGTTTTAGATGAGAAAATACTACTATTCGTAATCACTTGAAATCCGTACACCGTGCTTTTTGTTGACATGAAACCGATACGATAGCTAAACATAGAAGGGTTTTGCTTTATTAGTTTGCTCCTTGTTCTAATTTAACACGGGATATATCGGGAACGAATGACACGCGGAAGGTCGTAAACTGAGAATTAATTCTCCCGCGTTTCCAATATTTACTCTCATTTGCAAAATTTCAGCGATGGAAACGAGCAAGTCGATTATAAATGTGCTCGTTTGCATTATTCATCGATTGTAGGTAGCAATGCCAAGAATGTTTTGCAGCTTCGACTATCGCGAAGCAGTGTCTCGCCAACTACAATTTTAAATTTTCTTTGTAAGAAAATATCCCCGCGCGGCCTGATGTGTGTGCTTGTATATTTCCGAGGAATTCTAACTTATTCATTTATTTCGCGTCCATATTTCATATTTCAATGCAGAGGAATGCAGCGCGGGGTTGTTTAAATTTAACTACGCTGCAAACTTGCAATAAAACAAAAGGCCGTTTTATCACTGTTAATTGGGACATTTTTCAGGATCCGCAGCTACGTGTTTGTGATTTATGCAGGCAATTCCGAAAAAATTCAAACAAAACTAAGAGCGTTTAACAGGAGACTCGAAGCCAAACACTCGTCCGGAAGAGTTAAACGAGTTACTTTCTAGGCCCCACTCGAAAACGCAAGGAAAATATGGAAACGTGACTTCGCATCGAGCCCGCCGTGATTTCGCTCTCGAAATGTGGAAGAAAAAGCTGTCATCTTTAAGATTCCGCAAACAAAGGCGTATTTTGTAAAACCAGTTAACGCGGGGCGCGCTGCGGCGCTAAAAACCCAATAAAACTGTGTTGACACGGGCATCTCGTGTTCGTACCCTCGAACGCCATTTAAATACATTTCGCTTTATGTTTAACTAGTAAATAAAGCAGCGCGGTTTTCATCTACTAATTTCTAGTCCACACAACTCCCCGGAATTCTGTTAATTACTTTTAGTTTAGCTTGTTTGCTCGCGAGTTTAACTTAGAGGTTTTTGGTTAGCAAATTTAATTATGTAATTTAAATTACGCCGCTCATTGGCCATGCACTGATAACAACTTCAAATACGTCGCGACGCGCGCCGGTCGCCTTTCATAAAAACGTCGGCGTAAATCACTAGACCGCTTGAGGTCTAGGTATGTCGATTTATAAATATTCATGTTTGTTATGCACAACAATTAAAGTCAGTGTGTGTTTTATGTTGCAGTAATATCGCTCAGGGTGGCCATAAACTTAAACTTCGCATTTGTGCCTTAAGATGGCAGTCGATGAGAAGCTTCAGCCAACGACCAGCGGTTTGGAGCTGTGACATTAGTATCTCCTGACTTTCATTTCAAACTTTGTTGTGTACTGTTGGATTTGAAAACAGTAACATTTTGTTTTAAACATTATAAAAAACATAACACCGTCTTGCTTCTTCTTCCCCATTTTGACTACTCCTGTCGCCATCTCGGCATAGATTAACTAAACATTCAAGGCGCTAGGATTTGAAATTTGAATATTATTCTCTTCTGCTTCCTTGACTACGCTTTTTCATTTCTCTCGGTCGAGTGCTGTATCCTTTCATCCATCTTTGTAATTTCCCCAAGTAATTTTCTATATTGTTCGCCTTTTAAAGGTCTTCCTTTTAGTCGATTTTCTAAAAGTCCAGCCATATTGCTATAACCTTATAACATTATTTCATATTCTAAAGTATCTTAAAATTATATTTTAGTTTTCGAAAGTGTTGTCAGGCCACCTGGGCGGTTGAGTGGGTTAGCAGTGGGCTTAGCAACCAGATTGACATGGGTTCAAATCTGGCCGTAGTCGAGAATTTTCTTGGAGCGGCAATGGATTTGAACTCATTAGTTAAATTAGCTCTAAGGTTGGTTTAGGATTGTTTAGTGGTTAAATGCGGGGAAGCGTAATGAAAGTCGTGTGCGCCTCATTGCCTCGGTTGTATCTCACGCGAGGTACGAATGGTCCTCGACACAAATATAAAAGAGGTTATAGATAATGAATGAATGAAAAGTGTTGTCAAATGTACGGTATGAATTGCCGGACGTATGAAATATTGGTCATAGAAACAATCTTAGGCAAATAAACTCAAAAAGTTCATTAAATTCAGTCCGTCTACTTATATGATACATTATTGAAAAAAAATTGTTAGTGTTCGTAGTTCAAGGCTTGCCGTTTGTGAAGTAAATATGAATCGAGAATCACATTCTTTGAGGAACCAGAGTTAGCGAAATTGAATACAAAAAATCTGGTGTGATACACGCACACAACTTCCTTTTACAGTGATCTTATAATTAGTCAAAAATTTGATTTTAAATTTTTAAGCATTGGTCAAAAATTTTCAAAAATTACAAATTCTACAAAAACGGTACAAAATAGAGCGTTAGGTGAAGAAACAAATTTTCTCTAGAATTTTAAGCTGAATTCAAAAATGTAATAATATACCGGGTGTTCTATTTAAAATAGGAGTTAATAAAGAAAATAGAAAAAAATCCATTTTAGAAGTATTGAACTGGAAATAGTTATTTATGTATCTAAGCCGAAAAACTGGCTTTTTATGGACGATGCCTAAAATTGCTGGCCGAGGCGATAGCATAGGCAGGCAATCAGGCAAGGCCATAAAAAGCAGTTTTCGTCCGAGATGCATATTAAATTTTTCCGTCGACCGTCATAATTTGAAAAAAAATTAAAGTGGTGTCCGAATTATAAGAGTTGTTGAGGACAAAAAACGTTTGCGGATAAAAAGCGTTTGCGGACGAAAAGCATTTGCGGACGAAAAGTGTTTGCGGACGAAAAGCATTTGCGGACGAAAAGTGTTTGCGGACGATAAGTTAATGGTGTCCAAGAAAGTGACAGTTTTCGTACGTAAATGCGTCCGTAAAATCACATTTTATAGGTAGGTCAACGGAAAATTACCTATCTCACTTCAATACACATTAAAAATGTAATAAAAATGTGAAGTTTGAAAAAATCCTTAGAACCGTTTATGAAAAAATCGAAAAAAACTGAAAAATCACTAGAGTAAACATCTACTTCTGATTATGCGATTTTCTTCAAAAGAGTGCTGTCGCATCTACATAGTATACAAAACTTATATATAAAGTTTCAACGCCATACCTCTTTTCGTTTTTGAGATATTCTGTTCACAGACAGACAGACAGACAGACAGACAGACACACAGACGGACACACAGACAGACAAGCAGACAGACCAATGAAAAAAATGTTTTTTGGGTTCAGGGGACTCTAAAACGTGAAGATCTGTTGAAAACTCAGTTTCGAATTTTTGGGGTGAATCCAATACTTCCTTTATTGTAAAAGGAAGTAAAAATGTACGAAAAACCAAAGTGTAGATGTTTGAACGCAAAACATTTGAATTCGGTAGAATAAATGTTGATTTCTGACTGACGTGATTTTCTAGACGAACAGTGGAACCTTTCGGGTTAAAATGTCCAGAAAAATTCAGTAAAGGGCTTTAATTGTGACACTAAAAATTTGGAAAATCAAAGGAAACTAGGAGTAAAAATATCTTAATAATATTGAAGCAATAAAAGGAAACACTAGGTAGTGCAAATTATATCAATTTGCAAATTTAAAAAAATTTGCAGGTGGCGATTTCAGCACCTGAGAGAGCGATTTCAAAGCTTGGAAGCAGCTCGAGCGCAGCCCGTCTTCTAGTCCCGTTCAGCGACAAAGGAACGTTTCTCATTTATTTTGTGGTTGCGTGTCTCTTATAGAACATTTACCCTATATCTGTTGGATTCCATTTTCGTCAAGGAAAAAGCCTGAGCTATGTGAAAATTATTACTTTTATCTATTTCTCAGTGAAAGCAAGAATAGAGTTGTGCTTTTTAGGGTGCTCGCCCTGTATCTATTTGACCGAAAGTATATTAGGTTTCGAGTCAAGTAAACAAACAGGGTGTAGAAATGCTTTACGTACCATAGGGTTTTTATGGTAGTTTATTTATATGATTATTTTTTTCGTAGAGATTTCAACCAATCAGAAGGCTGGATTTAGTTAAGTTATCTTGTATAATTTCGATCATACAAAATCGATTATACTATAGTAACTTTACTATAGAGCGTCTCAGGGTGACAAGACAGCGTGGAGAGGATAGGGAATGCTTTCCTTATGGGAATTTCGCTCCGACGTTGCCAGTTCTATGCAACGGGTGATGGTATAAGTTGACCGAAATAGACGAAAACCAGAAGTTCCCAATAAGTTCTCACGCAAAATTTTAATTCAGAAAGCATCATTTGTAGTTCAGATTAATCAGTTTGAGAAAGTATAATTTGTAATTCAGAAACCATTATTTATACAGGGTGATTTATAATAGGTGTAAAACACTTTACTATCTTGTTCCGGAAGTAATTTTAAGATAAAAATGTCATATGGACATAAGTCATATTCCAATTAGTTACAGAACTACAACAGATTTAAATTTTAGTGAATTAGTAATGATTATTAAAGAACAACTTCAAAACATAAGTAAAAACAAATTGGAATATGACCTATGTCCATATGACATTTTTATCTTAAAATTACTTCCGGAACAAGATAGTAAAGTGTTTTACACCTATTATAAATCACCCTGTATAGAAGATTATAAATAATTAATACCTATATCTTATCATTTTTAAAACTGAAGTAATTTACTGCACATCAGGTTTAACGTCTGCTGTATGCATCAAATTGGTTCTTAATTACAACCATAATGAGGGTGACAAATTTGTACTTCCAAAAGTTTGAGTGATTCATAACTACTTTCTAATGCAAAATAAATTAATAAGCCATTAGGGTAATTTTTGTACAAAATATGTTTAGTCTTCATCTGTTCTCAGAGCCTGTTGACATATTCCATTTGCGATTATTTTTGCATAGTGTTCTATACATTTATCTATTGTTAGTGCTTTTATTGTTGTTTATTGTTGTTTTGGCCGCTCAATGGAGGAAATTGTTAAATGGAAACGTGGACAATCTTTGCAAGTTTCAGAAAAGCAAATAGTAATGAATCTCGTCAGTTACCATTTAAATCAAACTAACGATTCGATATCCACTATAATCAAAAAAGTGTCCGAAATGAGTGGCGTCGGTGAAAAGAAGCTTTACAACGTGAGACAAGAGTACACTTCACCAGCTGGACTACTTCCTCCAAAAGAAAGGCCCAAAAAGCGCAAAATTGTTACATCTCGTGAAAACAAATACGACGGAGAAATGAAGAGTGACATTCGCAGAATAGTGCACCAGTTTTATCGGGACAATATACCGCCTACAATAAATTCTGTGTTAGCTGCAGTAAATGGCAATGCAAATTTGCCTAATTTTTCGCGCGCAACAATGCATCGCATACTGAGTGACATGGACTTTGTGTATGAAAAGCGTGGCAGAAAATCTATTTTAATTGAAAAGCAAGAAATAATCTCTTGGCGTCATCGTTATTTACGCGAAATTCGTAATAATCGTGAAGTTGGATACAATATCGTGTATTTGGATGAATCGTGGGTAAATATCGGACATAGTGTATCGAAAGAATGGGTCGATAAATCGATTAAATCGCATCGGGATGCATTTATTCGTGGATTGACCACAGGTTTGAAAGCTCCTACAACTCGTGGTCCACGATTTGTCCTGTTACATGCAGGATGCAAAAACAGGTTTATTGATGGAGCAGAGCTGACTTTTTTGGCTAAGAAAAATACCCAAGATTACCATGATGAAATGGATGGACCCAACTTCGAAAAGTGGTTCGAACATCAGTTGATTCCTAATCTACCAGAAAAAACTGTTGTTGTTATGGACAATGCGTCTTACCACAGTAGAAAGTTAGAGCAAATTCCGAACAGTACTTCAAATAAAGCCGAAATTCAGGCATGGCTTCGGTCTAAAGATTTATTTTTTGAAGAGGACTATTTAAAAAACGAATTGTTGGAAGTAGTTAATACCTTCAAACGAAACTATGATGGGTATAAAATAGAAGAAATTGCAAAAAGGCACAATGTGAAGATCTTGAGACTCCCGCCCTACCATTGCGAACTGAATCCTATAGAATTGGTGTGGAATGAAGTAAAAAGGTATTTAATTTAAATATTGTCGTAAACACTGTTTAATTTTGGCATTTATTGAATTGTAATGCAGCAAAAGCTTCCAAAATGTCATTTAAATAAATTTTTAATGTTATCAAAGATCGACACCCAAGATATTATAAATACATAATTAAATTAAACATCCTTTGCTTAATTAGTTTATTGTCTATAATTTTCTTATTTAAAATTATAACATCCACGATTTATCACCATATTTTTTAATTATTTATTATTAATCTTTAAAAAGTAAATTTAATGCACAATTAAGCGGATTTTTTTTAAGGTACGTAGCCGGACATAACACGAATTTTAAGGAGAATGAAGTCCGAAATTTAATCAGTGAAGCATATTTGCGAGTTACTCCAGAAAAATGGAATAACTATGTAAATCACGTAATAGCAACAGAAAGGACAATGTGGGAAGTCGATAATTTGTTAGAAGATATAGAACCAATTATTATAAATATAAATGATGCAGATAGTGATAGTGACATTAATAGTGAAGCGAACAATAGTGACAGCGAGTAGTGATACACGAATTGTACAATTTTTAAACTTTACAATTAAAAATTATAATCAGTTACTGTTTTTTCCAATTTCTATTTTAAATATATAAACTCGATTGCCGTGAAACACATATTCGTTTTATTTATTTTTACCGGCTATCAAATCCACTAAATTTGGCGAATTTTATGCTTGTTAAAACCTAATTTTACTCTTTAAAAAACTATGACAAGTTCCGATTAAAAGAATTATGTGTTTGTGATAACGGAGATCCTACTGTACGTAATTGTTTCGTTCTTAAACTTGTTTGAATGCCACTGACAAAACGTACCAGGTAATGAGGGATTATAGTTAAGCTGTCTCTATTACAATAGCCGGATTTGTTTGTCTGTGATGGGGTCATATTTTCTACAGAACACTTTTGTGGAGACATATGGCATCGCTGTTTGCCATAAGGCCCTGTACTGTCTAGTCACCCTGAGACGCAGTATAGATATTATGTTTTTTTAATAAACAAACACTGAGGCATTTTCCCTACGTGACGTAAGTGAATTTTGTATCCCAAGGGGTTGGGGGGATAATTTTGTGATATTCCGATTTCGTTCTTTATTTGAATATTAAAACTTATAACTGCGGCAAGTTTCTATATGAATAATAAAATTTTTCACCCGTAGGCGATGTTAAAGATTACATTTTTTACAATTTTTACTTCTTTTTGCGATAAAGGAAGTACTGGATTCACCCCAAAAATGCGAAATTGAGTTTTCAACAGATCTTCACGTTTTGGAGTCTCCTGAACCCAATACACATATTTTTGTTCATTGGTCTGTCTGTGTGTGTCTGTCTGTGAACAGAATATATCAAAAACGAAAGAGGTATGGCGTTCGTATATAAGTTTTGTGTATACTATGTAGATGCGACAGCAAGAAGAAAATCGCATAACCCGAAGTAGGTGTTCACATGCAATTTTTGATAGCACCAAATCGTTCGACGGTTTAGCAATTGATCGAAAAATTTGAAGAATCTGGTTCAGTTTCCAATAAAAAAACACCGATTTGTAGTCGACCAGGGCGGTCTATCGAAAATATTTCCGCAGTGACTGAAAGTGTTGCTGAACATTCAAAAACCTCGACTCGCCACCGTTCACAAGAGTTGGCAATTGCAAGAACCACTTTACAGCGGATTCATCCTTATAAGGTCCAGTTAACTCACGATCTAGTTAACTGAAGAACTTAAGCCGACAGATCATGCATAGCGCCGTGCATTTGTCAACTGGATATTGCAAAATGAAGAAGCGGGCGTTGACTTTTCGAAGAAAATCATCTTTAGCGCTGAAGTGCACTTTTATTTGGATGGGTATGTGAACAGTCAGAACTGTAGAATTTGGGCTGTTGAGAATCTTCGGATAGTTCATGAGAAAAATGCTGCCACAAAAAGTGACTGTTTGGTGTGAGTGTTGGACTGGCGGAGTTATTGGATCCTATTTTTTCGAGGATGATGCCGGCAATGTAGTTATAGTCAATGGCGAGCCGTTATCGCAACACGATAAGGGAGCTTTTACGGCCTGCATTGGTCGGTATAGATCTGACGATATATAGTTTCAACAGGACGGGGCAACCTGTCACACCGCACAAGAAACAATCCAGTTGTTGCAAAAGAGATTTCCGGACCGTGTTATCTCACGCAATGATAACCAAAATTGATCACCGAGATCGTGTGAACACGGCCATTCGTATTTTAGCTGTGGAGTTTTGTCTCACGCATATTCCAATCATCCAACAACAATTGATGATACGACGCGTCATTGGTAGAATTGTCCGGCATATGTGCGAAAATGTTGTCAAAGGCCATTTGTCCATTTGTTGGATGTTCTGTTTCACACTTAATCGGAGTTTATGTACTTTAAATTGCATTAAAAATATTATTATTTTTCTAAAAAACGTGGTTTTCATTAAAAAAATTAAATGTTGCGCTCTTGTTGAGCCACAATTTACAATCACAAATGGTTATAATAAGGATAAAGTAATCAACGATGCATGAAGACATGATTATTTAACAAAACGAAAAAGTTGTTTGCACGTGAGCGGCCTTAAAATGGAGTAAGTGCAAATGTTAAGAGGATTGCATATGAACGGTAATCACACAAGTGAGGGTATAAGTGCACAAATGTCAAAATCGTAACATTTAAGCAGGGTTCATATAAACTTAAAGAACTATATATTACTTAAGCTGCGTTCGTTAAGTACATTGCGGAGTAGATCCAGTTTTAGTCACGTGACTAGCTAGCATGGAATATCGGAAAGTATTTACCGAACGCTCGACTGTCACCTGTCACAAAATGTGCAAATGTCAAATTAAAACGTAAATGTAATTGATTGATTCATTCATAATCTTTAGCCTCTTTTACTTTCGGGGTCGAGGACCATTCATATTCAAAGAGTAAATAACGCCGCCGTTTATTTGCCACTGTTGTTACTTGTCATGCGCGAATCATCTGTTTACTTGATTGAAATGCATCGAACAAATCGAGGAACATCGAAACGCTTGCATCGGTACTTACCGAACGCCGACAGATCTTCCCGCTTGGCTTGCTCCGTATTTAAGGAACGATTTCGAGGCAACAGAGCTGTCAGAGGTACTTTTCCGAACGCAGTTTATGTTGTGTGTAATAATTAGTACATTGTGTATCTAGGACGAAAAGCGTAACATTCCCAGACGACTGTGAATATTCTTGGGCGAGGCGAACGCCGAGCCCAACAACACAGGAGTCTGGGAATGTTGCTTTTCGTCCAAGACACACATACTATTTTTCCGCCGATCAATACCACTAATTTAAAAAAATTAGGAAATAGTACTCGAATATTCCCTGCCTAGGCCGGGAATATTATTCCTGTACAGTTTTATTGTAAATTACCTAGCAACGGCTGATGTAATGGAATGGTTGACTTTGCTCAACAAAATTTTGTCAAAAATGTGTCAGTTCTAGTACGATTGGAGGAAATAGTAATTTACGATACAAGTGCGTGAAGCTACACTTTAGGCACGAGTGGGGTAGAGTTAAAACGCGAGTGAGCATCGTACAATATTTTATCTACGATAGAATCTAGAAAACACGGTGAATATAAAAAAATTAAATGTAAATTAGGATTACCTGCAACCGGTCGTAATTTTGCGTGTTTTTAACATTTTAAAACACGTTGCTACTGACAACGTGCTTAATGAAATCTTTTAAACACGTTACTACTAACGACGTAAACTAATGAAAATATGTTATTAAACAGTGGTTTTACAAACTTAAAAGTGCCAACTAAAAGGCAATTTTACACACTGTCGTAGGTAAAATAAATTGCACAAACATGTCAAAGTGACAGTATAGATATTTATGTATTTAGTGTGTAAAGAGAGCCATTTTGGTATGAGGATGCGATTTTCGTGCCGAGCGGTAGCGAGGCGCGAAAAAGTAACCGAATACCAAAATGGCTCTTTACACTCGAAATACATACAACATTTTTTCTACGGTCCTAAATAAATGACAAAATTGTTAAATAATTGAAATTTCGATTCACACCATTTGATGAAGTCGTTGGACCGGCGTTCATAAAGGCCGCGCGATTTGGCCGGCAACAACTCATTGGTTGCTGTATGGGCCGCTTCAAATACTTCAGGCGGGGTGCAATTATCTTCAGATTCCATCTACAACTTCACAAAAACTCTCAAACTCAATAAAACTGTTGCGTGATGATGGACGCGCCGTGATGCAATTGTCAATAATTTTAGCCAGTTCCAGAAAAATGACGAATTACAATAATAATCAGGTTAGCCATGGCGATGCGTAAAGTAAAATAAAGTGACGCGTTTATTTCATTAAGACATTGTTTACGTGGTTGCGATGTTAAAATGGTTGCTAGGGAAAAAATGTGTGAATCGCTAACTTTTCGCATTGACAGTCAGCTTTTAATAGTCAGTTTTAGAGGTGACCGTAGAAAAAATAAATTTATCTACGACCACTACTAAAAGTAGGCTTTTTAGCGCTAGCTTGTTTCACTAAAAGTGACGTTTTATAGTTTACCGTGTTTAAAGAAATCAGCTGTTTACTTTTAGCACATGTGCTAAAAGTGAAGCGAGGTTCAAAACTACAATTTCGAACTGCAAGTGAAGTTGTAAAGCTATTCTAGTTGCTTCTTGCGTTACAGGTAAACCGTTTTTGAAATAATTAAAGCGTTATGTAATGAATACAGTCATATGTGGAGTATCAATAATTACATTTCGTAACTCACCTTGACAGCACGGGGGTGGCTAAACAATCGCCAGCGGCGTAGGCTACTATTCATTATAACGCAGCGTCGCAGATGCGAACCTTTCTTAAATCGCTATTTATGGATTAATAACGGTAAAATTAGGGTCGTAGATAAAATATTGTATGCAACGCGTGCTAAAAGTCGTTTATGCGCGAGACATGAAAATTATGAAACGAAGCCGAAGGCTAAGTTTCGTAACATGTCGACTTTTAGCACTTGTTGCATAAATAGCTATTATCTACGACCACTACTAAAAGTAGGCCTTTTAGCGCTAGATTGTTTCACTAAAAGTGACGTTTTATAGTTTACCGTGTTTAAAGAAATCAGCTGTTTACTTTTAGCGCGAGTGTGAGATAAAGTGAAGTGAGGTTATAAAACTACAATTTCGAACTGCAAGTGAAGTTGTAAAGCTATTCCAGTTGCTTCTTGCGTTACAGGTAAAGCGTTTTTGAAATAATTAAAGCGTTCTGTGACGAATACAGTCATATGTGGAGTATCAATAATTACATTTCGTAACTCGCCTTGACAGCACGGCCGTGGCCAAACAATCGCCCGCGGCGTAGCCTACTGTTCATTATGACATAAATTAAAAGTGTCGGAGATGCGAGCCTTTCTTAAATCGATATTTATGGATTAATAACGGTAAAATTAAGGTCGTAGATAAAATATTGTATGCAACGCGTGCTAAAAGTCGTTTATGCGCGAGACATGTTATGAAACTCAGCCTTCGGCTTCGTTTCATAATTTTCATGTCTCGCGCATAAACGTCGACTTTTAGCACTTGTTGCATAAATAGCTATTATTAATCATGAAGTCTAAGTATTTGTTTAAAATAATTATGTCAAAGAAATCTAGTAGTAAGATTGAAAAATGAAATGTTAAGTAAATAAGGGGATGGATCAACATTTGTAAAATAATAAGCTCTTAGCCGGGCCAGGTAGCTCAGTGGTTAAGCAGGTATTTCCCCGATTCTGCAAATTCAGCACACATTTATCTTTGTTGGGCTCCATCTTAGAACTGGATAGGTTATTGTATGAACTGCTTTCGTACTTAATAAAATTAGTAAGAAATGAGTGGCGCAAACAAAAAAACGTGTTGTGTATCCAGCGGTGATAATATTGAAGCTGCACGGTATTCGATTCCGACCGAAATAAATATTCATAATAATAGGCTTCAACGGATCCGTAACGGAAAGTTACGAAATGTCGAACGACGTGCTTTAAGTAGTTACATTGTTTGTCAGACGCATTTTTCGTAATCGTGGAAAGACGCAACGGGCAAACAGCTACAATATTCCTTCCACGCTGTTAATAATGAAAATATTTCATAAGCAATTTAAATTGTATAGGGAAATATTGTGTGATCAACAAAATTTCATGTCTAGAGTGCTGTGGCTCCATATAGTAATTTAAATGGAGCCACAGCACTCTAGACGTGAAATTTTGTTGATCACCTTATACTAAACAAATCTGACTTTAAATTGCCAGCTAAATTTCGAATAGTCTAGCTACAATTTTATAGTGACCTATAAAGTTTGGTATCGTGTTCCGTAGCAGTACTTGTCAGTAAGTAAAGATGTCGCCCAAAATCTTGTCCCATTTTTGAGTAATAAGAGAGTGAGGAATTTATTTGATTTGTTAGTCAGTGTTTGTGTTTGATTTCTCATGTAATCAAGTTCTCGTTCGATGTGAAAATTATAGTTAACATTTTCCCTTGAGCTAACAACTGTAAAAACACAACTTTGAGTTAAGCGTCAGCTTTACGGGAAAGTTTGTTTAAACAATTAAATAAAAAAGGACAATACTATGCGCTTCTTGAGTTTTATAATAGTAAAAGCAATTATTAAGTAAGTGATTTGAGAAGCTAAACAAAGAAGGTGGATACTATCTTATTATTAAGCAGTATGTTGCACCCTGTTGACCTTCTACATAATACAAAAAACTTTCTACAGTCTTGGAAAAAACTAAAGGCTCTTATCGATGTAAATGCAAATCTAATTATCAATTAATTCGTTTAAATAATATAGCGACTTATCTAAAAGGAAATATCATGCACGCTTTAGTCTTCTCTTTTTCTACTACCATGTGTTCAAAAAGAAATTACATAAGGGTTGGCCATAGAAAATAAAACTAATGTCAACAGCAAGCTTTAGGGACACAATCTTTAGAATTTTCAATCACATTATCAGCGTATACTATAAACCTACAATAACAACAGTGATGACAATGAATGAATTCGAAAACCTGCTGTTGACATTACTTTCATATTCCTTGGCCAACACTTATGTAATTTTTTTTAACATACCGTATATGTTGTTAATTTTTCAGTCGGTCCTTTGCACACAAGGCGATAATAGCAGCAAACAATTGCGTTTCTAGAGCCAGTAATATTGGAAGGAGAGATAAATTAACGCTCTTGCTACGGTCTGCATATTTGAGTTCGCTCGATGCTACAGCGCAGTCCGTGAATGCCAGACTCTGATTGGTCCGGTGTGCGCCGCGCAATGCTTGGTCAGTGCCTCGTTTTCCTTTATGTAGGTAATTCTGTAGGCAATAAGTAAAATGATTGTTCAATAGATCCAATACCTGCTTTTGTTTACACCCGGACTAGCTCTGATACGTATCTACTGTCAACACCTAATTGCAACTTAAAATTGAGTAACATTCCAAAAAGAATATGAACATAATACAATTGAAAACAAAATATAGGTTATAACAAAAATAAATTTTCATAGATCTTTTGAAGTACATCAACACAAACTGCAGCAGCTTTGCAAGAAAATAATATAAGCAACGACTCCAACAAGTATTAAAAAACGACGAAATTCAAAATAACAAATAAGTATAACTACTTATTTATTGTTTCATACAATTCAGCTTAAGTAGTTTCTGAATAGGATGATTTCTTAACACCAAAACAGGGTAAATCTTGTCTGTTCATCTATAGATAGATAGATATTTATTGGTGCTAATATGCAACAAGTGCACTTACGTAAGTCAAAAAAAAAATTACAATAAATTTAAAACTAATAAGAATCATCGGTTCAAATTCAAACGTCATTCAAGAAGGACGCGAAGTTGGCGACCAATCAGAGCCCGGCAATCCCGGTCCGCGCTGTGGCATCGACCGAACTCAAATATGCCTACGGTCTACACACATTTTTTACTTTACACAGGAATGTTTGTAGTAAGTACACACAAATCTTAAATCTGAAAATAACCTAAATTCGTACCTTTGTACCATATATCTAATACTTACTATATTGCTAGCGACTATGAGTGGGAAACTCACCGATGAAGTGAGACACACAACCAACTCCTTCATGTATACGGTGAGCTGTGCGCAAGCGCGGCGGCGTCGTCCGCCCAATAGGGAAGTGGTCAAGTTTAAAATTCGCTTCTAAAGGCGGAGTTCGAATTCCCACGCATGCGCACGAGACGCGTTATACTCCAAGTGAGACTATGTCGGCGCCGTAATGTTTTCTGAAGTTTCCAGGCCCTACCAGCAATATATGTGTATTATATATATGCTTTGTACAAAAATATTGTTATATTAGCTATTAAGGCAACTAGTGTTTTACAGAGGGTTTAAAAATCGAGGTCGATCATGTTAAAATTCGAGCGAAGCGAGAATTTTATGATCGACAAAGATTTTTAAACTGTAAAACACGAGTTGGCTTCAATATTTTTTCTACAGCCGTGATTTTAAACTGGTTCCAAGGGTTTTATAAACTCTTAAAGTACTCCGTGCTTTAAATGGAATGGCGTGTTTTATAGACAACATAAGGCACTCTCCATATGACCCTTGGAAACAGTTTAAAATCACGGCTGTAGAAAAAGTTATTAAGTTACCAAGTGCATTATGAGTAAAATAAGAGCCCAAGATTGTTAGTGTACTAACCGAGGGCTTTGGCCCGAGGTGTGTACAACAATCGCGGGCTCTTAGCTCATAATGCCCGTGGTGCCTTTAAGGTTTTATGTCCTACCAATTTTCTTACCTAATTCATATTCATAATCAATTCATTAGCTGAGCTGTCATTAATTTTTATTGTGACAGTGGTGCATAAATTTGGAAATAAAAGTTGTATCTATGGAAACAAATACTGTTAATTTTTCATAAGAACCCTAGTGTTCTTATGAAGACTATTTCCCACATCTCTTATTATCCAATGAAATGCCATGTTTTTTCAAAATTCAACCAATCGTGTGTTTTTGTAGTGGCAAAAAATCGAAATTTTCCCTTGGGATTTTGTCAGTTTCTTTTGCCACTTGCATTCACGGCAACCACCAAATATGTTGCTTTAATCAAGGTGGTATTTAAGAAACGTCATTTAAACTGTCATTGCGCATCAGTATAAATGTCAAAATGAACCGATATTTGGGAAATAGTCCACAAAATGTATTACGGGCTCATGATTTTGCTCGGGAAATGTTTTACTCACGATTTGTTGTTTTTTTGGCAATGCCCCTTGACAAACTAACTTTGACAAATTGCCTCGCCTTCGGCTCGGGAATTTGATCAAGTTAGTTTGTCTTGTGACATTGCCAAAACAAAATACTTTCGTAAAACATTTTTACCGGCAAAAGCATTTGCCCTTAATACATTATTACTGACAATTTAATGCATACACTAAAAATCTCATAAGCCGCAGATTTTTTGTCACTATGAGAGCGGCAAAAGTTAGTCCTAACTTTTCCAGCGATAAAACGGAACCTAACTTTTAAAACGGTCTAATTGTAAAATAATTTTTGCCTTTTTGGTTAATTTAGAGACTTTTAAATTACCTAATATATAAATTAAATATGTATTCATTAAATTGTCGTACCGAATTACACTCAAGCTTTTTTTTTTATCGAAGTAAACTTAACATTTATAATTCGAGTTTCCTTGCTTTTAGGCAATTCAACTCAAAAAACTGCCAGAAAAAATTACTCGTCCTACGGACTCGTAATTTTTTCAGAGGCAGTTTTTTTCATTGAATTGCCAAGCAAGAAATTCTCATTTAAATGTCAAGTTTACTTCGACAAAAAAAAGCTCTCGTGTAATTATATGTGAAAATAATTGCCCTGGAGCGTTATTCTGTATCTAAGATACCTTAAAATAGAGTCATTAATTTCAATTAATGTACTGGTAGGATATAATAGTATATTATATCATGAGGGACTAAAGTGCACCATTTAATCCCGGGAGTGGAGTTTGTTGCCTCGAGGCCGAAGCCCGAGGACAATAACCACTCAAGGGATTTAGGCACTTTAGTCCCGAGGTAGAGTGGCTTCAAAGCAAGAAGTACATAGGCGTGGCTACAGTTATGCGCCAATAGACGGTATCAGTGGCGTAGCAATAGGTATTTTTAAGAGGGCACATTAAAATTCCCATTTTAAAGGAAAATTTTTCATGCTGATTTATTTTTGGTTTCAAATGCTAAATAAATTAGCATGTCATAAGAAGTACAAGCTCTACCAGAAGCTCACGAGGCCGCCCTTCGCTAAACGCTTTCCGCGGCGGGAGGACTCGCCGTGCGTCACCAGCTCCATTCCGCGCGAGGAATTATTACTAAATTTGCCTGTTTTGCTGTGAATTTTTGCCAAAGCTGTGCATGGACCTTCGCCATTTGGTCGTGGCAGCATTTTAGACAATAGCTGGGAATCTGGCAGAGGGCGCAGGCCAAAGGCTCTTGAATACGCGTGCGACCTGAGAAAGTTCGAATATGGCGCTACGGACAATAAATGACTAACCCCACTGCGTCATGTAGCTACCAGACTGTAAGGTGTTCGCCCAAACCCCTTTTTGATATTATTAACGGGTTAATAGTCATGGAAACATGTAAACAAAATGACACGGCGAACGGCAATGAACTGAATACAACAGTGGAAATCACCTTGTTGAACGTAATGGACTCGTCCGGACGTCTCTAGCGTTCTGCGCATCTATGACGAGATGTACTTTACAAACTGAAAGACTTCTATATACGCTATTTTTTGCACTTTTGGGAACATTATCATCAAACATTTCCAAAATTTGGAATCTGTCAATTTGGAAACTGACAATTATAATTTATTACAAACTGAATTGCAGCAGGTCCTGGATAGCCTGAATCAGTTGGCAGTACTGAAGTGTATTGTCAGTATATGTCAAATTCGAGATTTGCAGGTTAAGTTTTACGTCAGTGTGTGTCAGATGACAAACAAAACCTAACCTACTAACCTCGTGTGTACATAAATTTACCATAGTTACGGTATCATTTTTACTTTAGTCCCTAGGGATTAAATGAGTTACTTTAGTCCCTAGGGATTAAATGATCTACTTTAGTCCCTGTTTACGGGGACTAAAGTATCAACTTTAGTCCCGGAAATGCAAAATAGGTTTTTAATCCCACTTGCATTACTATCTGTAGGAACGGTAGTTCAAAGTGCGCGAAGTACACAATATTATTGGCTCTTTTGACGGAATACTTTGCTCCTGTCAGTGTTGCCAATACTATTACTATAGTAACAGATTTATTACTTTTTACTCCCGCCTATTACGCTATTACTGTTAAAGCAAAATTTATTACGTTTTGCAATTTCTATTACTATTCTATTACGTTTCTATTAAATTTCTTTTTTTATGTTGAAACAAAATCTGTAGGTAATAGTTTTTAGTTAAACATTAACAGATTATATGAATTTATGTTATTTTTATAATAAAGGGCCAATTTAACACTATTATCTTGTACTTGTAACATTTCTGATTGTTATTTTTGCAGTGAGGTGAAGTTTCATGTTGACTGGTTGACATCATAATTCTTTTAAATTGTAGTACTGTTTGTTGTAAGCTGAAATTGTCCTCAGTTCAATACCTATCTAATTAAAGCTAATTTATAAAATCAGATTTCAAGTATGTAATAGGCACAACTAAAATTTAAAATAAATTGTCAACCACTTAACATGGAACCTAACCTCACTGCAAAAATGATGTACCAACACAAATCAGTCATTTCCATATAAAAAATGGGCCTAAAATAATGGGACACCGATTAGTCATAGATTTCCTACGTTATAATAAATCGATTAAACTTAATATACCTTAGTACAAAGTTCCTTCAGTAAGAAGTTATAGGGCCTCGAAGTTCAATTTTTTATTTTTTATTTTTTGTTAATTTCCAAAAATGTAAAGATGTCGATTTGAATTTTGGTATACATGCTTACTATTTTGTAGTGCACTAATAGGAAAAATTTCATAAACTAGACTTGACTGTAAGGGGTACTTTACCTATCTTTCAAATTTTTTTAGCTCTAACTTCGTTATCTGTAACATTTTTTGAAATTTTAGGTTAGGTACTGTCTGAAAGAGAATTAAAAAGCACAAAAGTAAAGTACTTTTAGTTCTTAAGCCTAAACGTAACCGTTTACCTTAAAATGTCCACCAAAGGTTTTTGGTAGTCATTAACACGTGCAATTATCAAGTAGCCATGATCAGAAAAACAATGGTCATCTAGTAAAAAACAATGATAAAACAATTAATGACATTAGTGACATAAGAATTTGTTCTTTTATGTTTAAGAAAATGCCGCTACATAACGAATTCTCCAATGCTGAAAGGTTTGTTATGTCGCAGTGTTTTCGTAAGCAGAAAAGACAAATAACTGATGTCACCAACGTCATTAATTGATTTCTTGTTGTTGTTTACTAGATTACAATCATTACCCATTGTTTTTGTGATCATGGCTACTTGATAATTGCACGTCTTAATGACAACCAAAAACCTTTAGTGGGCATTTTAAGCTAAACGGTTGCTTTTACGCTTATGAACTAAGAGTACATTATTTTTGTGTATTTTAATTCTATTTCAAATAATAACCTAAAATTTTAAAAAATGTTACAGATAACTAAGTTAGAGATAAACAAATTTTGAAAGATAGGTAAAGTACCCCTTACAGTCAAGTCGAGTTTATGAAATTTTTCCTATTAGTGCACTACAAAATAGTAATGTATACCAAAATTCAAATCGACATCTTTACATTTGTGTAAATTAACAAAAAAATAAAAAATAAAAAATTGAACTGCGAGGACCTATAACTTCTTACTGAAGGGAGTTTGTACTAAGGTATATTAAGTTTAATCGATTTATTATAACGTAAGAAATCTATGACTAATCGGTGTTCCATTATTTTAGGGACACCCTGTATAACTTTAAGTAGTTAGTCTGCAGAGGTTAAAGAGCGAGTTCAAAAGTTAAAGCTAACATAAAAAACTGATGATTTTGGCGGATTTGAGTAGAATTTAAATTATTATTAGTCTATTACCTAAACTGCCAAATCTATTACTATTTTTTAAAATTTCTATTACGGAAAAAAATCAAGAGTTGGCAACACTCGCTGCTATTATTATTTATTAGGGTCTTATCTTTGCACTGGAGTAGGTCAATTGGGCAACAAATAATAATTGAACATGGCGACATTATTTGCAGTTACGCATTAAGTACGTTCTTGTTCGCATCGTTTTAAAACAGTGGTTATTAAATATTTACGAAAATTGAACAGTGGAATATCTACCATTAACGAATCGTTGGTCAGATGATATGTCTGTACTGAAATTTGATTTAAATTAGGTATTGAAGAGTGTATATCCGGAATATAACCTAAAATGCAAAACTTCTCTTTTGCTGGAGTGATTCGTCCATTATAAACTTATTATTCGGGTGCATTACACGCCTCTAGCAAATTTGGTACAATTCGTCAACCTATGTGTAGGCACCAACCGCTTGCATTTTTGTCTCTGTTGGGTATGTACAGTATAGCTTACTGGAAATAACTGTGCAGTGGACAATTGTGATGGAAGCAGTCCTTACTCATTCCAATGAAGCGTTAGTACAATAAACAGTTTTGAATAGGTAGTCCCTATGTCTCTTTTGCGCGTTTCACTCGCACAGTTATTTTGGGTGAGCAGTATGCACAATTTTTGTAAATGTCTATATGTATTTCAGTAATGAAGGCAAGTGAAGCCTTTCTAATAAGAATATTCTTGTCTTTCAGAACCACAGCGAACCTCCCAAGTGTAGCAGCTGACACAATAACGACTGGGTGTCTTATCTAATTGAGCAGATTTATGTCGCAGGCCTCAAGTAAGCATATAAATAATTCTCAATTGAATATGGGAAAAAATTTTTAGAGGTCATAAAATAGTACCTACCACTCAAAAATAAGTGTATCAGAAATATTCACTAATTTTTATGTTAATCTTGTATTTTCTAAAGCTTCCTATGAACTGGTTAATTGTAATTCTTAAAATTGCTGGTTAATTACTAAGACTATTACTCTACATATTTAAATAACAAATATCATAAGACTGTTTTTTTGAAATCGGCAGTGAAGTACCTCGAAATCGTCATTGAAATACGAGAAATCGGCAGTGAAGTAATCCATTGTTTTATGACTTTTTGTAGGCGGCGGGGCGAATGGTAAACGTCAACCGGCGTCAACATAACCTACAAAAGTTGGTTAAAATGTTGTCATTTCGTGATTTCTCGATTCGAAAAAAACATAATGCACCCCTCGGCACTGAAGTTCCTTTCTATCCCTCATGTGGTTTATTTGCCTTGGCCCTACGGGCCTCGGCAACAAAATCCACATTCATGATAAAAAGCTAAACATCAGGCCCTTGATATACAAACTACTATTATCTTAGTTTCTATGGAAATAATAAATTGATTTCAGTTGATTATTTTGCGCCAGTGTATATAACTGTTTTGGTTTTTCGCTGGGTCTAACACTTAAAAATATTCAATCTAGAGCCATGATTTCGTTATACAGTAGAACTCGGTTATAACGAATTCCACGGGACCGCTATATTTGTTCGTAATAACCGTTATTCGTTATATCCAAGAAGGTCATAATTTGAGCAAATTTCCAACTTCCGTATAATTTCTACTTTTTCGGAAACCGATAAAATTTTCCGTTTGACTCCCGACATTTTTCCACAACTAGAAAATGCGTAGGTACATACGGAATGTCAGTAAAGGAACGACCAAGATACATCCACTTGAAGATTTTTGCAACTCTTTTTGTTGCGTTATAGGCCAACGTCTTATAGCTATTGTATTTTTAATCCTGTAAAAAGTTTTGTTAAATACAATAGCTAAGACGTGGCTATGACGCAACACTTTCGTTTTGCAGAATGCGATAACAGAACTGAGCCATAACATCGGGCGAAACCCATTATCGCTTTTCGAAGAACTGGATCCTGCAGGTAGCTGCTGGATTCTAAGAAAAACGGAGTTGCTTACAATGCCCACTATCTCGCGCTATTGTACAGAGTGCTAGAGAGAGCTAGAGAAAGTGGCCTACTACGAAATTTAACTGACCACTATTTTCCTAGAAAACCTTCCTTATTATAATGTTGCCACAACAAAATACCTAATATCTTTCAGTTACATTTTATTAGGAGATGAAAAGGATCAGTTCTGAGAATGTATTCTTAAATTTTGGTTCGTTATTCCCGTGAAACGAATTCGTAATAAACATGAAATACATGCATTAAATCAAATGTAATTCAAATATACCTTCAAAATTATTCGTTATAAACGTGAATTCGCTGTAACCGTGATCGTTAAAAGCGAGTTTTACTGTAGTTGTTATAGTAACATTGTTGGGATTGTAATACGTTTAATATTACTACAAAATAATATCATATTTTCTTGCTTAATTAATTTTCGATTAATTATATAATCGTAATGAATATGACTCGATCATCAAAAATGATCGATTACTTCCCCCAAACTCGACGTATTCCTTAAAAAATTACTCCAGCTGTGCTGTCGTAATAGAATACGTCTCGTTGGTCGGGAAGTAAAATAATCGATTATCTTTATGCTCTTGTGGTATTATAACTGACTATTGATCGTATTTCTTATTATTCGAATGACATCATTTTTCAAAATACAAGCAATCTTGCGTTTTTATAGTAGTAAATAATTCCCTTGGGATTTTATCAGTTTATTTTTATCACTTGTTTTTATGCCAACCACGAAATATGTTGTTTTAATGAAGGCGGAATTTCAAAGTCGCCGTTTAAGCTGATATTGTGTCAGTATAAATGTCATATTTATTGTGTACCGATACAAAATGAACCCATATTTGAGGACATTCCACAAAATGTATTTCTGGCTAATGATTTTGCTCGGAAATTTTTCGAAATGTTATACATATAAAATGCTTTTTTAAACTAAAGTTGTAGATAATTGTACAATATATGATCTTGTTCTATAAAATTAAATTTTTATCATATAAAACTTGCCGCAAAAAGGAAAAACATAGAGTAAAGTACCACTTCTGGTTATCAGATATTAACCAAAAGTTACTGAGATCTCTAAAATGTATATAAAAACAAAGATATAAATTTTTAGGCTGATCAATTGAATCGTCTGGGCTGTGTAGAGGACACAGGCTTGCAGACTCACAGAGAGCCATTACTTCTAAAACTACTTTTTCTGAACGTAGAATGCGCAAAACGGATTTTTCCGCAAGAATCACGATTTCGAAAAAATCATGAATACAAATACTTGATTTTACAAGGCAAATGGAGCTTTTATTTTGTACTACATTTTCGACTGCTGTGGATATGTTACAGGCAACTTGTATAATTCAAACATATTTAACATAATGGCTAGGCTATATATACAGATTGTCCGGATTGTACTCGGGACATGGGAAATTAATGAGTGCGACAGAGATAAACAGATAAAATGAGTAGGTATGACAGAGAAGAAACATATCCAAATTTATCAATATACCAATGAACACTTTCAAAACTTTTCATGGATATACAAGTTTTTAAAATAAATTAAGCTCAGCTGTCATTAGTGTCATTAAAAGTTTCTTCAAAATTACAAACAATTCTGTATATGCCTGAACGTGAAGGAATGGGACAATTTTCCAATGCAGTTCTAAATAAATTTAGTTTCATTAATTGAGTTCTCAGCATAAATCCATTTAATAATTTGAACCTTTTCTGCTACCGTGTACTGCATTTTGAAATTTCTAATGACATGCGTTTAATTTATTTGAAATATGAGCATCCATGAAAAGTTTTGAAAGTGTCCATTGGTATATTGATAAATTTTGATATGTTTTATCTCTGTCACACCTACTCATTTTATCTGTTTATCCCTGTCACACTCATTAATTTCCCATGTCCCGAATACAATCCGGACAATCTGTATAATGCCTAAGGCATTGTATATAATCCCTAAATGAGCTGAGGCTTTTTATGAAATGTATGTTTTAAAGTAAATGTTTGCACTCATTAGCCAATGGGTTAACAGAGTGTATGCTAACTTATCACCGTAGCCAGTGGCGTAACTTCAAATTTTGGGCCCGGGGGCCGTGATCTTCACCGGGCCCCTTAACTGCCAAGTGTAAGTCCTATTCTTGCCAAAGCATTTTTGGTTATCATTTTTCAGTTATTTTTTTTTAAATCATAAACTGAAACATCAAAGCAAAATGAACAATAGCGAGTGTTTTTTTTTCGGACTCATTGAAACTTTATACGGGACCGAGTTTGTACCTGCCGGGCTTTAAACTTCAGGGGGCCCCTGAAGTTCAGGGCCCGGGGGCCGCTGCCCCCTTTGCCCCCTCGGTAGTTACGCCACTGACCGTAGCAAATTTTGTAGGTATTTATGGCAGGCGAGCTTATCACCGGCATCAGGCAATGAGCTGTGAACATCACCGGAGACAGGCTTACTCATGTAAGGATGCCTATAACACACAATCAAATCCTGCAACTAACCTAAATAAGCCAGAATGACACACAGCCTAGGTATGAGATTCAGCGATGCCGGTTTATTTAACATAACCTCTAGTTACCCATATTTCCTGCAACCATGCAGTCATTATATACAGGGTGTATACGGATTCGACTGACAAACTTTGAGCATGATCATGCTCTTGCTCAGGTTGATCTTTTTCAACAAGAGCTTTGAAGCATTGACCACCTAAATTCATCTCCTCAATAGGTAAATTTGGTGTATCATCCTCTTCCACGTTACCATAAGCAGAAATCGATCCATCGTTTCAGCCCAATATATAAGATCGTAGACGATACTTAAACTCCAAAGCATCAGGATGGTCGTGAGGACCTCCCTTTGCTTTTATAACACCAAAAAAATTTTCAAGCATGTCTTGGTTAAGTCTATAGGTCAATATATATTTTTGGAAGAATCTAGTCCTTGAGTCCTGGAGTGATGTGTTGGTGATTATAATTCTTGAAATTAATAATACTCAAACAGGCTATTTTTAAAATAATAAGAGAAAGTTAACCTATTTGGAATGACAAAAGAGAAGATCTCAAACTTCTAGCAACATCAGTCACTTTTGTTAAAATATTTTGTTGCGATTCCAGTGACAAACCATATGCCCTCATTTTATCTCGACTATCTGGCTGTGGGAGTCGTACGTTAAGGCAATCAAACCAATCATTCACCTGATTGAGAATATAATTAATTAATTTAATAAATTTACTAACCAAAATAGTTGTATAAGTTTTGTAATTAAAAAGAATATAGGATTATACTTACCTGTTTAAAAAATTCTGCAAATTCAATCCAGTTTTCATCATATAATTTACCATTCATTCCACATCTGGTTATTACACACGAAATTATATGAGAAAATAGTTTCGTATGCATAGTCGTTCGCCAGCGGCTTGCCGGCGACTCGCCAGTTTTTGTTATGAATAATATGTTGGTGGCACTGTAAGTCTATGTCAAATTTGAGGTTATCAGGTTAGGTTTTCCGTCAGTTTTGATAGAAACTGACACAAAACCTAACCTGCTAACCTTGAATTTGAGTGTTAAGGGTGTTAAGACTTTCTTTTGTAATTTTATTTATTTATTTATTTATTTATTTATTTAAAGTACCAGTGTAACGGGACAGGCTCAATTCTAACACTTGGCATCTCGTATAATAACTACATACAAAACCATTCTATATCAATAGAACTGAAAACTATATTACAAAATACATACTAAACTAAACAATACAAAATTACAAATTACCAATCAAATATTACAAATTACAAGTTACAAGCAACCCATCATCTACTCGTACTTTTTATTGTAAATTTCATTAACCTGTTTTCTAAAATTACCTATGGAAGTGTCAAAAATGCTTAAATTTGATTCTAAAAGAAGGGAGTTAGTGATAGATAATACTTTGATAAAGGAAGAGTTCATTCTAATGTTCGTTCTGCAAAATGGTATATAAAATGCTTTACGAGGTCTGCATCTAACAGCTGGAGCGTAAAGTTTAACCAACGGCAGGAACATGGGACAGTCAATTCTATTGTTGACCAATTTGTGTATAAACAACACTGCTGATATTTCCCTCCTTTCACTTAATTTGAAAACTTGCACCTCACGTCTAATATTCTGATACTCGTCATATGCAGGGTAACGATGGTACATTTTATAATAAAGTTACTTAAGATGTTTGTTCTGAACAGTTTTAATTTTTTGTTGATGTAAATTAGTACTGGGATTCCATATCTTATTAGCAAATTCTAGTTTTGGCCTAACTATAGAATTATAAAGTAACTTAATCGATTTAATATTTTTAAATTCAATGGTATTACGTATCAAAAAACCTAGATTTCGTAAAGAACTTTTTACAATGCTGTCCACTTGGTCATCCCATTTGAGGCGTGAATTAAAAACCACTCGCAAGTCTTTGGAATTTTGAACACGTTTCAAGTCTGTATGATTGATTATGTAGTTAGTGCATATATAATTAGTTTTCAAAGAAAATGTCACAATTTTACATTTACTGACGTTAAATACCAAATCGTTGGTTTGGCTCCAATTAACAACGGTATCAAGATCTTTTTGCAGTAATTCGCAATCTTGTTTGCTTTCAATTTCTCTAAATATTTTGAGATCATCAGCAAATAGTAAAACTTGTGAGGAGTTAATAAGGGCAGGCAAGTCATTTATGAACACAAGAAACAATAATGGTTCCAAGTTACTGCCTTGCGGTACTCCTGACGGTGTTAAGTATTCTTCCGATGCGGTTCCATTTAACTGAACATATTGGTATCTGTTTTGTAAATAAGAACTGAAAAAATGTATCATGTTTATGTGGCAGCCGGATGCATACAGTTTCTGTAGAAGTATGTCGTGTTTGACCTTGTCGAAAGCCTTAGCGAAATCAGTGTAAATAACATCAGACTGTCCACCTTTATCTAAAGCTTCGCTAACAAAATCAACAAATGTCATAAGATTCGTATCCACTGAGCGACCTTTCATGAAACCATGTTGGTTCACTGATATCCAGTTTTTTAAATAATATGACAGTTTTTGATACATAATCTGCTCAAAGATTTTAGCCGGAACTGATAATATAGACACAGGTCTATAATTTTCAATAGCAGATTTGCATCCAGATTTATGTATTGGTGTTACTCTTGAAATTTTCCACTTATCAGGAAAGGCGCGCGTTTTTAAAGCCAAATTAAAGAGTATACACAATAGTAATTTACGATACAAGTGAGTAAAGATACTCTTTAGGCACGAGTGGGGTAGAGTTAAAATGCGAGTGAGCGAGCGTTTTAAGCCCCACGAGTAACTAAAGATACTTTACGCAAGTGTATCGTACAATATTTTATCTACGATAGAATCGAAAAAATACGGTAAATATAAAAAATGTTTTACATGTAAATTAGAATTACTAGCAACCGGTCCTAATTTTGAGTGTTTTAAAAATTTTAAAACACGTTGCTACTAACTACGTGCCTAATGAAATTTTTTAAGCACGTTGCTATTAACGACGTAAACTAATGAATACATGTTATTAAACAGTCGTTTTACAAACTTAAAACTGCCAACTAAAAGGCAATTTTACACACTGTCGTAGATAAAGGATTTTTAAACCATTCATGACATGCTTTATACATGTAAGTAGGTATTAAATCAGGACCAGCGGTTTTTTTCCCTTTTATCGCTCGAGTGCTTTATTGACATCTTCCATGTCAACTGCATGCATCTCAAACATATTCGTAACACTGCAACTGGATTCAGACACTATTTTCTGCGTATCATAACTCTAGTTATAATTATAAACTGAGAAAAAATATTTGGCAAAGAATCCAACAGTATCTGCGGTAGCTGATGATTCCTTTTTCTGGTAGTTATAATTTTGCTGAACATTTACATCTTTCTTTTTATTGTTAACGTAATTCCAAAAGTTGTTGATGTTACCACTAATTTGTAATTCCAAGGACTCAATATAGTTTTTATACGCTATAGAATTTTTTTTTGTGTGCGATTGACAATTCTGATTCACTAGTCAAGTCTAAAATTTTCTCAGTAACATTTTTATTGATTTCCTTGCCATTGATTAAAAAACCCTGGTCAACAAAATGGTTACAAATCAATTTAATCAGCTGTGGAACATCCGCAAACACATAAATTTTGTGTCCATTTGCTGGATTTGTAAACCACCTCTGGTCACAATTTATTTGTAGCTCTTGCAATGATCCTCCTCCATGATCGCTAACTAATCCCACATTCTGAAAACCTGGAATTTAATCAATAGTTAAGAATAATTTATAATAAGATTTGTGCTTCTGACCGACTGCTTCCACATAATGTATTATTTCATATAAAAGGGTTTTGTTCATTTTGCAATCGTAATCGTAAAAAATAGGTTGCTTTCATTTCGAATACAATCCTCTTAACATTACTACTTGCACGTAACTGTTGGGTTTTAATGTTTCATCATGTGCCTCGTCATAGAAAAAAACTCTTTAAGTTTCATCTCATCAAATGACAAAATACAAACTTTCTGTATTTCATTGCTCTCTTTTAATTTAATAATATTAAAAACTGGTTTTAAGATTCCTTAAGATAATTTAATTTTTTTCAACCAAAATCTCAGGGTTGAAGTAGCTGGGAATGGATATCCTTTTTTAAAGTGCGGTCTGTAAGCTCTAGGCCCTGCTGAATGAATTTTAAAATATCGTCAACAGACCACCGAGGATGTCCCTTAAGATTTTTCAATTTTTTTATTTGCTCGGAGCTAAATAATTTTCTAACTGATTCGTTCTCTCGCTCTCTAAATGTGCAATTTTGGACCTTAGGTCAGCGATAATTTTATCACGGTCATCAATAATATCATCTGTATTAATTCTGAAAGATAAATAAATAAGATAATTAACCTAGTGATCTAAATTGATTTTACAATACGAATCTTTTAGATGCATGCAAAGTAAGAACTTACCCTATATCCTTAGTAGTAGTTACCACCACGTTATCTTGCCCTTTTGAGTTTATAAGGGAGCGACTGTCAGCAGCTTCACCAACTACTGAGGTGGCAATAAAATCATCACCACAAATTCTAAATAAAATAGATAAAGCAATTATGTAGTTTTTTCAAAGATTGATTGATTACCTGCGACAAGAGTACAACTCATGTAACAGACAGTACACTATTAAGATATTATAGAGGTATTAGACTTCAAAATGTAGTTACTCCACTTGTGGGTTAGGCTTATTTAGAAGTTCGTTAACCAGATGCAATCGATTTCGTTTTTCCAATCGTTGATTTCTTTGGGAAGCACAACTCGAATCTAAATGAGACTTTTGCGGGAGATTTTCAGCAGAAATCGCCCCAGGTTTAATCTGCCGACAAATCTTTGGTCTATATCCCAATAGTTCATGTTGGGAGGTTACGAATAAAATCGCAACTTTTAAAATGCTTCGAACACACTCTGGCATTTGCGGTATTTAATTTGTCTCCGTGAGCGCATGCATTCTGCCATGCCTTTGCAAGCATTGGCTCTGATGGAAATCTAAAAAAATTCACTTCTCCCTTGAAATTTTTCGCTTAATTGTCGCTATCACAATCATACACTGCGAAACGCATTGTTTAATCACTTTAAACAAATTTAAAACAACAAATAAACCTGCGCAATGTCATATCTTTGTATTTCTTGTATCATGATACTTACGTAGGTATGTTCTTGTATTCCCCTATTTAAATTCAGAAAACTTTACAAGAAAAAGGAAAGAGAAATTGATGTATTTATAGTTTAAATAACATTTTAAACAGATTAAATTGTCTGAAAAATGTTTTATTACAAATAACAAAAGATAAAAGACTACAATAATTATTGAAAATGGTGTCCGCTCTTGGCAAGACACAATCGAATCCTCCTTTTTTTATTTTCAAAAATTTGGCAACATTTCTTGATTAATATTGTTTCAACAGTTTATAATTTCTTGCACAAGTTCATCTAAATTTTGAAATGTTCTGAATACACTACCTTTGAGGTAGCCAAAAATGGAAAAATCACAAAGAGTGAGATCCAGAGAACAGGCTGTGCACGGATGATTAGTGAATCCAAGGCCGTAGCTAGGAATTCACTTCCGGGGGGGGGGGGGGGGGGGGGGTCGATCTCTGGACTAGAGACAATAAGTAACAACTTTATTTTAAAATAAGCATATATTATAATTTTACATAAATACAAATATAATTAAAAAGCAACTGACGTGGATGATCATCAGAAATAAAGCGCGTGTGACCGACGCGTGACAACGATCTCTGGATTGATCTCGACATCAAGGCCTCCTCAACGAAGAAAAAGTAGGTTCTGGTGTCACCGTAACATTACTGGGTTACAGTTGTCCATAGCTTATAGTGGTGTAGTGAGTCATTGCGCAGCATCTATTTTTGACCACTTTGCTCGCCAGCAATGATAGCGACCCGATCACCGACTAGTGATTGACGAAACGAAATCTTTTTTTTAATTACTTATAATATGGCCAATAACCGCCATAAATGTAGCGCGTCTGTAATATTCCTCGGGACTGTCAGTTGCTACATTGCTTTGGTGTTGTTGAGCACCGTTGAAACTTCCATTCATCGTTGATGCACCATCATAGCCCTCGACCGACAAATCCTTCAGTATCTATTGCATTGATTTCCAACCAGTTAATTATACATAATGCGATACTTTTTCCAGTAAGATCAGAAATACGGACAAATTCTAAAAAGTCCTCTTGCAAAACCTTGTTATCAACATGTACGTAACTGAGACAAAACGACATTTGTTCAGTTCTAGAGATGTCTGTTGTTTCATCAATCAGAACTGAAAAAACTGAGGAGCGATTGACTTTTTCCACAATGGATTCCTTAACGATGTCCCTGCAGATATTTATGTGTATTTGGTGTATCGAGCATTTCTGCTGCCACTTTTTAAATGGGACTTCAGCATTTCATCTCCTGCATCGACTCTAAATCTCATAAGGGCACGAACTGTACCGTCATTCATCTTTTTTTCCTTCAAAACATTTCCATGATTGGATGTGCCTCGCAAGGGTAGTTTTTTGACGACTGCATAAAATAATAGTTTTTACAATGGAAACTAATTTGGCTCGATTCTCTTGTGATCTCTTGACAAAGTCAGAACTAATTACTTCTTGAATGTTCCGTTTTTTTACCATCGTAAATTGAGAGGAAGTTTTCAGCCATTTCTGTTGCCTTTAAATGATATTTTAAGGTGGCCTAACATGCAAATGTCTCTTTTGATTTTTTCCAATTGCGTAATCCAAGATTTTGATGATTACCATTTTCTTCGCCTTCTGAGGCAAAAAGAGCACAATATTTACAATATGCACTATCTTCTTTTTTGGAATAAATCAGCCAATTAACTTGATCGAACCACGCTCTTTGAAATGTGAGATGCCTTTTACCATCAGGTTTAGTTGGGAATCTGAAACCTTTATCGGGTATCCAGGCCCGTCTTAAAAATATTCTCTTTGTAAATCGGACAGATTTTCGTCTACGAAGTTATTTAATTCGGAATCACACGGCGCATCCTGTTCTCTTATAAAGTTGTGTTTGGTATCAATCGATTCGATTCCTGTTTTGAGGAAAGTGTCGTTATTAGTAACATGAGTTTGAATGGTATGAAGACCATCACCAGATCCAACACCATCTCCGTCCACATTTGAAACGGTAGTCGTGTGGGAACAAGACTGGCCTGGGTTAGTTGAAGTTGAAAAGTTTGAATTATTTGTTCTTGACATTGTTCTGATAAAGTTGATAAACTGAATTTGTTTTTCTTTACGCTTCATATTTAGTACGAAACAGGCGAGCAAGATATTTAACAACCAACTTGCAACTTGCTACAAAAATAAATTCAATAAACACAGTTAACTTATATAGCTACCCATTAATCCATAATCCTTAGTGATACATGCAGCTTCAAAATTATGTTGAACACAAACGTTTTAATTAAAAGCTGTGTGCTCAAGACCACACAACAAAAGTAAAAAATTATACGGCAAAAAAAATTAACACAACAACCACCAAACCATGCCGGTTTGCTATAAAAAATAGATAGAATTCCGAAATTACGTACTATAATTATAATTACAAAACAATGAAATGATAATATTATATATAATTTCACTCACCAATCAATAGTCCAGTATAGTCATTTTTGCGCTTGAAAGTGAACCGAAATTTGAAATTCCTTTTTTGGGGTGTTGGGAGGGTCCAGCAAAGCTTAACTTAAAAAATTTAATTATTTGACTTGGGTAAAATTGGATGAAAAAATTTTTAGGAGAAAAATATAGTCAAAACAAACGACATATTGTCGTGAAATATAGTTTAATAAAAATATTGATATGAAATTTTAAACAAATAGACGTTTCGCCATTTTTGATGGCTTCATGAGTAATATTATGGATTGTAACTAATTAGATATTTAATACATTCTGAAAGAAAAACAATAGGATTAGCAAATAATACATTTTTTTCCTCACGTATGTGTACTTACATGATAAATATAGTTTTTTTCACGAAATTTTTCAAAATGTGTAGGTTAAAAAGTTTTAATTAATAAAACACTGTCATTAAGTGCAATCCATATTAAGGTTTGATTAATAACATGACACGTAAAACATGCTCTTATGCAGGCAGAGTTCAAATTTTACAGATAAAGGAAGCTTGCAAGGTTGTTCACATATTTATGAATTTAATAATTCTAACATTTCAAACCAAAAAAAATATATTTCCATTAACTATATCTCTACACATTCTGAAAAAATTGAAAAAGAACTATATAAACACAATATCATAACAGCATTTAACAACCACAATACATTAGGTAAAAATTTTTTCACAAACTTAAAGGATAGGACTGAAAATATTATGCAATCAAATCTGGTTTATCAAATTGACTGTAATAACTGCAACTCTTTGTACATAGGACAAACAAAACAGCTATTAAAACATAGAATTAATCAACATAAATACTCAGTTAAAATTAATAATTTATCTCCGTCTACTCAAAAACGGCACTGACAGACCATGCCAATAATTTTCTACATAAATTCAAATTTAATACACCTAAGATCTTACATAAAGAGAGTAATTTAAAAAAACGTCTATGCTTGGAAATGATCGAAATACAAAAAAGCCCCAATGCTATAAATTATAGAACTGATATTGATAACCTCACTTCTATATATCATAATTTGTTTAAATAACATTTTTTCTTAATTAAATTTAATATTTTACATTCATATTCATTGTTATTAAATTTAAAACTAATGGTTCAAGTAAATCAAATTTTAACTTAATACGTCTCTGCCCAAGTCACCTGTATTATACGAATTTTCTACCTTTGCTCATGCATTGATAACGTAGATATGTGAACAATCTTGCAAGCTTCCTTTATCTGTAAAATTTGAACTCTGCCTGCATAAGAGCTTGTTTTACGTGTCTTGTTATTAATCAAACCTTAATATGGATTGCACTTAATGACAGTGTTTTATTATTTAAAACTTTTTAACCTACACACTTTGAAAAATTTCGTGAAAAAATAGTAGACTTTGTTATTAGGAGTAAAAGTGATGCTTTATGTGGCGAAGCTGAAGTTTATTTAGCCGAACGTCAGTGAGGCAAATAATTCAGCTAAGCCACATAAAGTCACTTTTACTCCGAATAACATATACTATTTTATCCGCAAACGTATTCAGGTAAATTTCAGGCGAGTACTGTACCCCTGCGCCAACCTCTGTTGTTCAGATAGCGCGCTACTGTAATGATATATGAACATACTGAATCACCCGAGCTAATAGCACACGGCCACAGCAGCTGTCACACCATAACCCACGGCGACAGATGCTCCGATCCGCTGCTTAAAGGTTAATTAAAACTTTTTCGTACTTTTTTTGAAAATAAAAACCAGCCTACGATCTAAGTCTAAAAATTAGCAAAATTTTAAGCCATCATACAATTTAATTGGTCCAGTATCTTCGGAGGAGATAGCGAACAAACATAGAAAGAAAGAAAGAGAGCAACCATTTTGTGTGCTTATTTCTTTGTAACACCTAGTGCGCGTAACTTTCGGTAGCACGGATCTACATCTCTCCACGGTTTCAGCCGTCACCGAGAGAGGGCGCCAAGGGCACCGCTTGCTACTCATGTTTCGACGACGCTCACTTAAAACAGCGCCAGCAAATCATTAACGTTATTTATAGTGACAATATTTTAACGAAGAACAACGCTGTCAAAACTATTGAATATTGTATGTGCCTGGCCTTACAGAACTTTCTGCAAATAAAAAGAGTCTTGAAGGAAGCTGGAGGATTTTATTTTCTCTCCGACATCTTGAAAATTTTAAAAATAAAATCAAGGGGCATGGTGAAGATGACCGGTTACCTAGGTGATGTAAAGTAAAAATGCCAAGTCTTGCAAAATTCTCAAATGTAACTAGTCTTGCAAAGTGACACTTTCAAGATCAAACTGAGTGTCGACATGGCCCGCTTTCTTGACGATTTCAGGGAAAACTATATTAATCATGTAAGTACACATACTTGAGGAAAAAATGTATTGTTCGCTAATCCTATTGTTTTTCTTTCAGAATGTATTAAATATCTAATTAGTTACAATCCATAATATTACTCACGAAGCCATCAAAAATGGCGAAACGTCTATTTGTTTAAAATTTCATATCAATATTTTATTAAACTATATTTCACGACAATATGTCGTTTGTTTTGACTATATTTTTCTCCTAAAAATTTTTTTCATCTTAACTTCAAGTTGTCGACCAAGATTTCCTATATGCTATTTCCGCCATCTTAAAAAAAGATCCGTTTGATTTTTTTGCGATAACTTGGTTCCCGTTAACGGTACGTGGAATGAAGTGGAACTTTTAGTTAGAATTTTTTGTGCTCTACAATTTATCTTCAATTACTTTTCCACGTACGAGCGATATTAGTCGAGATATCGAACGCGAAAGAAAGGCGTCAACGGGTCGAGATCTTTTTTCGCACTTCTTCGCTTGTATTTCGTTATCGACTCGACTAGTATGGTCAAGGCAAGACAAGAGAATAATCCATCCAACTATTCAAGATTTGATGTGATAAGTTTACCAAACACTTATGAATCCGTATTATTTGTAATGCATGTAACTGTTACGAAGTAACAATATTTTCGACTCAAGTACGAAAAAACTTATTTATCCATGTACTGACTTGCGATCGATGCCAAGATGGCATATGATTTGAAATGAAACAATAATAAAGGAAAGATGAGTGAGAGAGATGGATGAGCTACACAGCAACAGCAACACTCTCTCTGGCCTGCTTGCACTATACGCCAGTTGCATATCGCCTTTTTGCATCGTAACTTGGATGCCCTTATATTGGTGAGACTATACAACAATAGTCTGTGACTGTGTTGTACCTCACCAATGGACTGACATCCTAAATAGACGGCGCCACCGATGATACGCTGCTAGCGTATTGTTAGTCGTTAACGCGTGCCGCTGATAGTTGACCGGAAAAATTTGCGCGCGACATAATCTAGTAGGTAAGGTAGACAATGGAGTGGCAATGTCTCGTCGCACGTGACGCGTAAGAATGCATTTTGACGAAAGAGTTTAATGATTCATTCAATTTATTAACAATACATTACATTTCCAGAGAGTCGAAAATATTTTAGTAAAAATGTATAAAACGGTGGGTTGGCTAAGATATTTCGGGGGGTTGAACCCCCCAAAAACCCCCTTGTGCCTACGGCCTTGAGTGAATCGACTAATAATTCTGTTTCCAAAAATCTGTCCCAAAAAAGCTAGATTTTCTTGGGTTGTGTGAGCAGTGGCTCTGTCTTTTTGGGACCAATCATAATTCCTTTCATTTTCATCGAGTTGCTCAACGAAATTTTCTAGAATTTATTCCCTATACTTCTGTCCATTAATGGTGTTGTTAAAGAATATTGGTTCAATTAATCTTCTTCTGGAAACTGTTATCCAAATACCAAATTTTTTGGGGATGTAGTGGAGATTCCAAATATTCCTGAAAGTTATCGGTGCTCCATATGCAAAGTTTTGAGAATTTACATAACCTGACTTAAGAAATCAGGCTTCCTCGGTGTAAAAGTTAAATCTAGCAGATTATTGCCAAAAGTGAGTTGAAACCAATGGCACTAATGAACACTTCCTTTAAAATCTTGAGCTTGCAGCTGTTGATAAACAACTTTATAAGCATGCATTTTCAAACGCTTTAACAATTTTATGGCAAGTGCTGAGGGGAACATTAGATTGAAGTGCTAATCTCTGTAGAGAAATATTTGGGTTCCCTTCGATTCCTTCCCAAAGATCTTCTACAATTTCCTGTGCAGCTTGTGGCCTATCTGAGGACTTGCCTTTTACAACATTTTCAGTTTGCTGAAAGCGTTCAACAGTTCGTCTAATTTTTGACGTAGACAATGGTCATAATGGTAATCCGGAAATCTAATACGAAATTGTTTCAGGCAAGGCTTCTATAATGAATTTATTCTGCTCAAGTTCCATTTTTCAAAAATTGACTTACCTATAATTACTTAACATATTCTGACGTTTATTGCTAGTCCACTTTGAAGAGAACAAGCATTTTTCAAAGGTAGGTAAAGCGATAACAAAGATTTATAAACATGCTGTATTAGAACTCCCAATTTTTATTAGTTCTGTAATGCCAATTTCTTTCCATATACCATTGTAGATGTTCCTTCTACATTTGCCTATTTTATAACAGTTTGTTGTACACGATAGTTTTTTTTTTAAATTAATCTGCATTTGAACAATCTGTCCAAAGTGGACAATAAGTTCTAAGTATGTGAGATATACAAATGACTTAATATATTTACAAGTGACTTGTAGGAAACTTGAGTATTCACCTTCTTGGCTTCCAGCTACGTTAATAACAAATGCTGTAAACATTACAAGCCTAGAAACAGGTTAGTTATACAGTCTCTCAGGTCGGTCTGAAATGTTTTAATCGTCTTAACTCATCTGTTGTATCCATAAGTTTATCTACCATTTTATTGAGATTCACTTTCAGTCTATCACTGTACTTAGCACTTTTACTTTGAATTTCTTCGTGCACGGTGGATATACTTAAGTCTTTATAGATCACAGTAACATACCATGGTGCATACACTATTGTTCTTAAAGTTTTACTTTGGAACCTTTGAATAATTGCAAGATTGCTTTTGCTTGCAAATCCCCCCCCTCCCCCTGGGCCCCATAACTCCAAATTGATTTTATAATTACTCTATATATGTCATTTATTTTCTATTGTTAGTTGTGACTGTTTGCCTACCATCCAATACATCTGTCTTAATTTTAGTCCCAGTTGTTTCCTCTTAGTAAAAATGTCTTTTTGCCAAGTCATTCGGCAATCTAAGTGTAAGTACTCCTTGATATTTTGCACTTCCTGCTTGTTGCAGTTGTTTAGCATTTAACGTAATGGGAGGGCAATTTCCTCTTTCGTAGTGAACGGCACTTGTACTGATTTATCTTCGTTTGCTTTCATTTTCCAGTTTTTTAGCAATGTTTGTATTTTGTCTATAGTATGCTGTAAGCTGTAAGTTTTTAGTGGCAATTTCAGGTCTGAGGTGAGAACATAGTAGGACGGTATCGTTTGCAAATGTAGCAGTTGTAATTAGTTTGGATTCTGGTAGGTCTGCTGTATATAGTAAATATAGAACCGCTCCTAGAATGCTACCTTGAGCAACCCTAGAGGCTATAGGGTGTAGATCTGCTAATATATCTTGTTGTTTTACTAAGAAGTGTCTTTCGGTAAGGTAGGACTTGATTAGTTCATAAAGAGGGTGTGGGAGGTACTTCTTAATTTTGTAATGTAGCCCTTCATGCCAGACCTTGGCAAAGGCTTGGTTGATATCGAGAAAGACAGCGCAGCAATACCATTTTCGTTCGAGAGCATTGTTAATTTGTTTGACCACTCTATGAATTTGCTCAACTGTACCGTGATGATTTCAGAATCCAAATTGATGGTCTAGTATTAGCTGGTTTTCTTCTATCACCAGTTTTAACTTTTTTAATATTATTTTTCCAAAGATTTTTTAGATAATTGGGAGCAGGCTTATCGGGCGATAGGATGTCGCTTCTCCTGCGTTCTTACCAGGCTTGGGAAGCATTATTATTTGTGCTGTTTTCCAGCACATTTGGTAATACCCTAATCTCAGTGAGGCATGGAATATGAACAGTAAACATTTAACTTAACCGTAGGCTTCCTGTAAATTTTAAGTGATTCTGAGAATGTTTAGTCTCATAGTGATGTTTTAAATTGTATTCTTTGCGGACTGATATTGTTTCATTGCAATTTATACACATTGCCTTATTACATGACTCAGCCATGAAATATTGATATCTCCATTGCTTTTGAAATGTTCTGCACTCACTATCTATCGTTCGTTTCTTTTCCATTTTTATACAAATCCACACAAAAGGGGCGTAACTTCATATAAAAATAATGCCAATTAATACTATTAAGAGCAGGGGTTCTGAGTAAACAAAATGCACTAGATTTATCTTGAAGACACTTTTAATTAAATTAAACACCCACAATTAGACACACTGTATTTTCACTAAGAAACTATACTCACAAAACACACTAGTCGCACCATATTTCGCTGTTCAGATTACACTTGTCGCTCCGAATTCAAACTTTGGAACTGTCCAACTCTCGGTTGTCTCCCGTATTTGTACCACGCGTAGAACATATTCGAAAACTCTCGAAAGGACTCGAATCTTCAAGACAAACAATCACGCACCAGAACTTTTCCAGAACATGCTCTAGCTCTGCTACTCGATATAAGATGACGTTGTATACGTCGACTAACCAAACATAATTGACACAATGAAATGTCCTTGACATTTGCCCGTAAGTACCAACCGAAATTGCGAACGGAGCAGAGTTCACCCCGCGCCCTGCACCATAGATATCTCACTCGCTGGTTAGTCCCATACGAAAATTTGGGCGTAATTCGAAACTAGCGTATGTTGATATGACGAGCTAGCTAGGTCTTGGTCCTTGGGATTTAGTGGAGGAGTCAGTGTGGCTCTTAGACTAAAAAGTTTGGAGACCCCTGACTTAGACCATAAAAACATTCACAATAGACTATTAACGTCAACTACCACAACACATTTATCTGCCATAATGGACTAGCATCAATTATAATTTTAGTTATATTTTTATTGCCTTCTTAGAACTAAATAGAAGTTCAATTATAAAATGTATCTCGACCAACCGGGCTAACTTTGATTTGTTTATTATGTGAGATTTGTTTGTAACCAAAATTTCGTTTATATATAAAGATAGGTACAATATCAAATATAGGTACAGCTTTTAAAATTTACAATAAAATAAAAGTGTGACCATTACTCACAATGCCACATTGCTAATTTTATCGTAGGTTAATGGCAAACTCCTTTTGTTGTAGATCTGAAGCCATTTAAATTCCATTGGCTCATCTATCACAAGAACTCTGACGTTTAAACAACTATAATGGACATCAAACAAGAAATTACGGATAGTAAACCTTGTAGTTCTACACGAACTACATCATCTACTTCACAGAACATGGATAGCAATGACAAATTTGAAAAGTTATATATCAAACAAGAAGGCACCCAAAGTACTAATTTAGCTATACATGTCAGGACTCATACAGGCAAGAAGCTTTATACCTGTTCTGTTTGTGATTACAAACCAACATGGAAAAGTTATTTAGTTAGACATGTGAGAACTCATACAGGCGAAAAGCCTTATACCTGTTCTGTTTGTGATTACAAAGCAACACTGAAAAGTGATTTAGTTAGACATGTGAGAACTCATACAGGCGAGAAGCCTTATACCTGTTCTGTTTGTAATTACAAAGCAACACTGAAAAGTGATTTAGTTAGACATGTGAGAACTCATACAGGCGAGAAGCCTTATACCTGTTCTGTTTGTGATTACAAAGCAATAAAGAAAAGTAATATAGTTAGACATGAGAGGACTCATACAGGCGAGAAGCCTTATACCTGTTCTGTTTGTGATTACAAAGCAACACAGAAAAGTCGATTAGTTAGCCATGTGAGGACTCATACAGGCGAGAAACCTTATACCTGCTCTGTTTGTGATTTCAAAGCAGTAGTGAAAAGTCATTTAGTTACACATGTGAGGTGTCATACAGGCGAGAAGCCTTATACCTGTTCTGTTTGTGATTACAAAGCAACACAGAAAAGTCAGTTAATTAGACATGTGGGAACCCATACGGGCGAGAAGCCTTATACCTGTTCTGTTTGTGATTACAAAGCAATACAGAAAAGTGCTTTAGTTAGCCATGTGAGGACTCATACAGGCGAGAAGCCTTATATCTGTTCTGTTTGTGATTATAAAGCAACACAGAAAAGTGATTTAGGTAGACATGTGAGGACTCATACAGGCGAGAAGCCTTATACCTGTTCTGTTTGTGATTTCAAAGCAACAGAGAAAAGTCATTTAGTTAGACATGGGAGGACTCATACAGGCGAGAAGCCTTATACCTGTTCTGTTTGTGATTACAAAGCAACACGGAAAAGTGCTTTAGTTAGCCATGTGAGGACTCATACAGGCGAGAAGCCTTATACCTGTTCTGTTTGTGATTACAAAGCAATACAGAAAAGTGCTTTAGTTAGCCATGTGAGGACTCATACAGGCGAGAAGCCTTATATCTGTTCTGTTTGTGATTATAAAGCAACACGGAAAAGTGATTTAGTTAGACATGTGAGGACTCATACAGGCGAGAAGCCGTATACCTGTTCTGTTTGTGATTTCAAAGCAACAAAGAAAAGTGATTTAGTTATACATGTGAGGACTCATACAGGCGAGAAGCCTTATACCTGTTCTGTTTGTGATTACAAAGCAACACAGAAAAGTGCTTTAGTTAGCCATGTGAGGACTCATACAGGCGAGAAGCCTTATACCTGTTCTGTTTGTGATTACAAAGCAACACACAAAAGTGATTTAGTTAGACATGTTAGGACACACAGGCGAAAAGCATTATATTAAATTAAATGACAATTATTAGATTTTGCCATATTTTAAACAAAAATGGTAGCTTACCTGAAAAGAAAATAGTTTTCGCTGCACTATCAAGCCGACTTGTTTTTCAAAAACTGAAAATATTCTTAAAATTCTTTTCAGACCAAGCATAACTAATCCCACAATCTTTAAATAAAAATCAAAAATTTTTACTCCATCTCACCTCTTGTAACATCAATCCTGGGACACGACTGTATATCATTAAACAAGATTATATTATTCTACTTACAAATAAATACTCGACATGTAAGTATCCTAAGTAAAAATTTAGTTAACCATGTCTTAGTCCAAAAAGGCCACTTTGCAGAAAGTCAAATGACTTGTGTGCAGATATCTATTTTTGTTAAGACGTCTGCAAATAAACAAGACGGTCTTTGTATATAATTATGTTTTTACAGTCAATTGGTGCATTTTTTAAGTTTATTTTTAGTTTATTGTATTACTCTTTATTCATTGCTTTACAAGAATTTTAGGGTTTACATTTTGAATTTGGTTGTATAGTTTTGATGCCGGATAATAGAATGTGTTTTGGGTTTGAGTTTTAGTTTGCAAAAGACTGATAGGGTGTTGATGATGTTTGCACTAGTTTCATATGATTAACTTGTTTTATTAAATCCAGTTTTTTGTGTAAGCATATGATGCTAGATAACTGAAACATTTGCTGGATAGTGGACAGTCCTGTTTCTTTAAGCATGGGTCACACGATCATTTTTTTGCATCAAATTTGCTTGTCAAACACTTTCCGTGACGTCATACAACAATGTTTGATTCTCTCTATCAAACAGGGTGGTCACACCATAAAACTTGTTTTGCAACTATTAGAATCAGCTGTTATTGTGAGGTTATGGTTTGCTGTAAAGGGACGAATTGTTAACGTTTATTTTTGTTTCAAAATGGAAGAGCAAGTAATATCCTGTCGTTAGTAGGTTTAAGTCTAGCGTTGTGTAATAAGAAACAGCGAAAATCTCGAAAAGTGTGGGCCCGTAAGTGGTTACAACGACGTGACCAAGAACGGGGGGTGTTATCAATGGTACACACAGAATTGAAATGTGAAGATGGTGGTAGTTTTAAAAATTATTTGAGGATGGATGAAAAAGCGTTTACAAAACTTTTAAATATAGTCACCAACACAATTTCAAAAACCGACACGAATATGAGACAAAGCTTCATTCCGTGCTAGCTTGTTATGATAGCTGGGGTCTTTTACGATATACAAGACCTCCTCTTGTTGATAGGCGTCTATTAGGGCCGACACTTGCTCACGCGTCCAAAACATGGCTATTTTTGAAGTTAAAATACGTTCTTAACCTAAGAACCCTGAACCGTGAAATACCACTTTCACGCACTGCGCAGAATCGCGTGAAAAAGTTGCACCGAAATATAGCCCGTCCTATTTTTTAGAAATGTTTGACAACTATGAGGCTGACGTCATGAAATACGTCATCATTGGTGTATGACAAGCAAATTTGATGAAAAAAATGATCGTGTGACCCATGCTTTAAACAATTGTGCTGTCCCATAGTAGCCATTTTTTTAAAAGAATTTTAATTATTGTTTTTTGAATTACTTCTGAGCTGAATGACATTCTTGTATGCAACACCCCAAAAAATTATACCATATTTTATTATAGATTTGACAAGTGTGTTATACCGATTATTTTTCAGCTTAATTAAAGGATCGTTCTCATTTGTAAGAATTGGAAAATAATTCCACATTTTTAAGCATATTTGAATAACGTGTTTGTGCCATTTTAAATTACTATTGTAACTCCTAGTAATGTAAGACTACTAGAATTTTTAATAAAATTTTTGCAAGTGCAGTTGTTATTTATTTTGACTTTTTCATTGTGAGATATGTATAAATATTTTTTGAAATTGGGTGACGTATATTTGTTTATTGAAAAATTCATGCAATAACATTTGCTTTCATTCGTAGTTTATAAATTACTATCTAGCTATAGTTTCATTTTAGATCATGATACTACTACTACTAAGATAAACCCACGCGGCGATCGAATTTCGTACTGCGTTGCGCACAAAAATGCTGCTTGACGGTATGGAAATGCATTGCTTTAAAGCGGTTTTTATTAATGTTTACTGTTTAGTAGCATATTTTATTATAATATTGATATATTACATTTTATTCAATATTATAATAGTGTAAGAGATATTTCTTTTATGATTTAATGTAGGATTTATGGTCCATAATAGAATAAGCCCTTAAATAAAGTAGGTAGGTGCTGGATATAATAAATTATCTTCAAAGTTTAGCATTGTATAAAGTTTTTTTTTTTTGTAAAAAACGAACAATAAACGATTTTGAATACTAGAGTATGTAAATTTAAGAGTAAAGGAAGATAACAACATATGAAGAGTGAAAAGTTTAAGGCTTATTCATTATCAAAAATTATTACTTTAATCCCTAGCGCAAAAAAAACGGACTTATGTTTTTTAAAATTTAAATAAATATTGTTAATTTTAAAGGAATACCTCTGTATAAAAATATGAGTGATATATACGAGCATATGTATACTGGGTGTCCACTCTCAAAGTCAAACGTAGGCAATGAACATTGTGCATTTGATTTTTAGGTATTTTTCCATTATTTCTATACTATATCAGTAAATATTATTATTACTAGTATTATTTGATGTGCAACAATTTTGTCTTTCTATTGAGACCATTATCTTTCCTGTAAGTTGAATTGGCGAGTAGAAGTCAGCAAAATCGTTCAATGCAATGTTAGATTCCTATGTTCGAGTTTGAGAAGGGACACCCGGTATATATTATTAACTATTTTTTTGGATTTTTATGGGTAGGTGTAAAAAATTTGTAGTGATAAACAATTTTGTTTAGTTTATTAAGTACACATTATTTATTTACATATTATTTACATGTTATTTACAAAATTTACACATTTACACAAGAGAACCAAGTTTTATTACGACTTATTTTACAATTTTTGTAATTTTTCTCTTCCTCACTTTGGATTTTTCTTTAATATCTCTATTCAATATTCTAATTTTAAAATACATTTTGCATCGAAAGAAAAGATGCTTGGCCTCTGTACTTAAATTGATAGATTCCGCTAAATCCATTAGGACTTTTAAATAATTTTTGGTCAATTTTAATGTCTCCCCATTAAAATTGTTAAAAATGTGGTCGAGTTCATTACATTTAGTTAGAAAATCTTCTTCTTCTTCTTTTCTAATCCTTGATGCCTTTCGGCGTCGGATGGCGTTCTCTAGTCCTGTATCCATTTTTTCCATCTTTTTCTGTCTCTCACTATTGTTTTCATTTCCTCCATTGTCGCTCCTCTCTCTGCTCCTATTTCTCTGATTTGCTCCACCCATTTCTTTTTGGGTCTGCCTCTTTGTTTTTTGATAGGTTTTCCCGCTTCCATTATTCTTTTTGCCATTCTGCTCGGTTCCATTCTTACTGTATGCGCGTACCAGTTTAGTTGTTTCTTTTTTATTTTTTCTAGTATAGGTTCCTGTTTAGTTATTTCTCTTATGTCGTCATTTTTTATCCTCTCCCACTTAGTTTTTCCTGCCATTTTCCTAAGATGTTTCATTTCCATTGCAGTTATTTTAGGTTCGTCTTTCTAAGTGTCCAGCTTTCGCAGGCATAAGTTATTGTTGGTATTGTTATCATGTTGTGAATTTTCTTTTTCACCTCTATGTCGATATCTTTGTGTCCTAGTATCGTTTTATTTAATGTATAGTAAATTCTTGTCGCTTTGTTTGCTCTATTTACTATTTCAGCCTAAATTTTTCCGTCTTCTGTTATCATACTTCCTAGGAATTCATACGTCGATACTCTTTCTAGTTTCCTGTTTTTACATTTTATGTCCTTATTGTTTTGATCTCATTTTTGTTTTTCATTTACTATCATGGTCTTGGTTTTACTAATGTTTATTTCCATTTTCATGTTTTCTATCTCCTCGGTCCATGCGTTTACCAGCCTTTGCATTTTATTTTTGGTGCTTGATATTAGTATCACATCATCTGCGTATAAGAGACTGCTTATTTTTATTGCTTCTAGATTCCTGTGTCCTATTACTGTATCTAGTCGGTTGTGTTTTTCTTTTATTTGTTTGATGATCTTGTCCATTAGAGTTATAAATAGTAAAGGGCTTAGGCTGTCTCCTTGCTTAATTCCTTTGGTCATTTTAAATTCATCTGATCTCTGCCCTGCTAGTTGTACTTTTACTCTGACTGTTTCGTATGTGCTTTTTATTGCATTTATCAATTCTTTGTCCACTTCCAATTCTCTCAGCGTCTTCCATAGTTCCCCTCTATCAACTGTATCAAAAGCCGCTTTCAGATCCACAAAAGTTAGGTACAGCTCTTCTCCTTCTTCAATTTTTCTTTCAATTATGCTTCTGATTGTAAATATATTGTCCATTGTTTGCCTATTTGGTCTGAAGGCTGCTTGCTCTTCGCTTAGTTTTAGTTCTATTTGTTTCCTTAGTCTCTTTTCTAGAATTGTCGTGTATATTTTATAGCTCGTTTGTGCTAGGCATATTGGCCTGTAGTTCTCGCATTGTGTCTGTAATCCTTTCTTATATATTGGTAATATAAGGTTGTTTTCCCAGTCTCTTGGGATTTTCTTCTCTTCCCAGGCTTGCTTGCAAATCTTCCATAACCAGTCTATTCCTTCTTGTCCCAGCCCCTTTAACATCTCCGGCGCTATTCCGTCTTCCCCGCATGCTTTCCCAGTTTTTATTTTTTTAATTGCCTCTTCTACTTCTTCCTTCTTAATGGTTTGTTCCTGGTTCTTTTGTTCTTGAGTTTCACTGACTTCCGATTCTACTGTCGTGTTATACTTATTCTTGTAGAATTCTTTCCATGTTTCTAGTATTTCCTTCGTATCTGTTTGTATTTGTCCTTGGTTGTTTTTTATTGCTTTTATACTTTTCCTTTTATCTCCTCTTAATCTTTTTATTCTCGTCCAGAATTTCCTTGTGTTTATTTTGTGTACTTCTGTTATCTCCTCTCCCATCTTCTTCCATGATTGCTTTTTTACTATTTTAATTGCTTCTTTCACTCTGTCTCTCTTTCTTCTGTATTCTTCTTTATCTCCCATTTCTTTTGTTTGTATATACCTTTTCCAAGCTACCTTCTTTTCTTTTACCAGTCCTCTTATTTCTTCAGTCCACCAGCTTGTCGCTTTCATGTGTTTGTTAAATTTTCTTACCCCACATATTTTTTCTGCTACCTTCTTCAGTGTTTCCTTGAAGGCTCTCCATCTTTCTTCTCGCGTCCACATTGTTTGCATATTCCGTTTTCGTTAAAATTCTTTGTCTGTGTCCATCTGATATTTTTCTTTGCTCTCTGTATTTTTAAGTTTATGTATTGCTAGACTACTATATTTTCTTATTTCTTAGGTGTTGTTTAATCTTGCTTGGTATTCTGCTGTTACTAATCTGTGTTATGTTCCTATTTCTGCTTCTTTCCTTGTTTCAATTTTTTGAATCTTCTCCGTTAAGTCCTGTGTGTAAGTTATGTAGTCTATTAAGCTTTTGGCGTTTCTTCTGGTAAAAATGTGTATCTGTCTTCTAATGGTTGTTCCCACAGTGTGTTACCTATTAATATATCATTCCTTCTGCAGAAATCTATCATTTTTTTTCCGTTTCTATTTTGGGTTCTTTCTCCATACCCCCCCATACATCCCATTCCTCTGCTTTGATCATTTCCAACTCTACTGTTCCAGTCCCCCATTATTATCGTCTTCTGGTTTTCTTCTCTCAGTTCATCTTGGATTTGTTGTAAGTTTGCATAAAAGTTTGCCATTTCCTCTTCTACGGTTCCTTCTATTGGTGCATATATTTGTATAATATTGATTGTTTCTTCTAGTTTTAAGGTTATTGCTATTATTCGTGGGTTTATTGTTTTAACGTCAGTTATTCTTTTGTTTATTTCCTCTGTTATTATTATACCTACTCCCTCCTTCGCTTTTTGTTGTGGGTCTACTCCCGAGTAATATAGGATACATTTATTTGTTAAATATGTATTTCCTTTGCCTTTTTTCTTGGTTTCGCTTATTCCTAGGATTTGTATGTTGTTTCTTTCCATTTCTTCTGTTAGTTCTATTTCTTTCCCTGTTAGTGTCCTTATATTCCAGATTCCTATTCCTATTGTTTCATTTTGAATTTCTTTTTCCTTATTTTTTATTGAATTGTTTATATTCGTGTCCTTACTCATGTCCTGTTTCGTTGCCCGTGTCTTTATTTTTACTCCCTTACTCCTTACTTCCTCTCGGAGTTTTTTGGGATTGTACCTGTATCTCTATTTGTTCTGGTTATTTTCCGCATCCTTTCTTGTAAATCTTCTTCCGGCAATCTCTCGCTACATGTTCTTCCTCCCATCTTATCCTTTTCTTTTGGTGTTTTTTTAGTCAGCGGTTTTGTTGTTGTTTCTTTCTCTATTTCTATTTCTTTCAAGTTTTCCAGGTAATATTCCTCTCCGTTTATTATTAGCTTGTTATATCTCAAGATTACCTGATGTCCCTGTGCTCTTATTTTATTTCTGTATCTTATCAATTCTTTTCTGATTTCCTGTGTCTCCTTTGAGTAATCTTCCTCTATGAATATATTTCTTCCCTTTAGTTTTTTGGTTGCTCTCATAATCTCAATTTTCTTTGTCCATTTTCCTAGTTCCATTAGAATTGGTCTTGTTTTTCCGCTTTGGTATTTACCCAGTCTTCTATTTTCTACTACCTCTTCTTCCATTGCAATTTCTATTCCCATATCTCTGATGGTCGCCCTTATTTTCTCTTGTAATAGTAAATTACTCTCCTCGCCTTGATCTTCAATGCCGTGGATTATTACGTTCCTTTTTTTGTTTTCCCTATTCAATTCTTCGATTTTCCTCTCATATTGTATGTTCTTTAATTTTAGTTGGTGAATTTCCCTCTTATTTTGTTAATTTTCTTCTTTAATTGTTTTTATTTCTTTTTGTAGGAGATCTACTTTTCTTTCTATACGTAAATTCCCTTCCTCCATTCTGTCTAGTTTCTTATTCATTTCTTCTAACATTTGTTCCATTTTTTCTATTTGTTACTGGATCCGCCCCTGTTCGTTGTTTACCTATGGAGTGCGCTTTATTGTACGGATAACCAGTGTTGCCAACTTGGTCGAAGTTCCACTAAATCTGGTGGATTGAGAGCACCATCTAGTGGCGAATTTTGGTAGTTAGTGGTATAGTGGAAAATCTGGTGGAATGAGGTTTTTAATTTCAAGTATAAATATACGTATGCAGGACAAATTTAAAAATGGGTATATTTTGATTATAAGCAGATTTATTTGAAAAGTTTTGACAAATTAAAAAAAACATATTCATAGGCCCTCCATTATCTAGTGGCAGAACTATATGTGCTGTATTTTATGTTAGGATGATTGCCGGTAGGCGCTTAAATTCGAGCTGGATTTTTCTCAAATTGTTTATTAAAAAAATCTGGTGTGATACAGTGATACAGTCACACAACTTCCTTTTACAGTGATCTTATAATTAGTCAAAAATTTCATTTTGAATTTTTAAGCATTTGTCAAAAATTACAAATTCTACAAAAGCAGTACAAAATAGAGCATTAGTTGAAGAGACAAATTTTCTCTAGAATTTTAGGCTGAATTAAAAAATGTAATAATATACCGGGTGTGCTATTTAAAATAGGAGTTAATAAAAAAATAGAAAAAAAACTCATTTTAGAAGTATTCAACTGAAAAACCACTTATCTCACCTCAATACATATTAAAAATGTGAAGTTTGAAAAAGATCGTTAAAAGCCGTTTTTGAAAAAAATTTAAAAAACTGAAAAATCCCAAGAGTCCTACTTCCGGTTATGCGATTTTCTTCAAAACCTAGCTGTCGCATCTACATATTACACAAAACTTATATATGAAGTCTCAACGCCATACCTCTTTGATTTTGAGATATTCTGTTCACAGACACCCACAGACCAATGAACAAACATGTTTTTTGGGTTCAGGGTACTCTAAAACGTGAAGATCCGTTGAAAACTCAATTTCGAATTTTTGGGGTGAATCCAATACTTCCTTTATCGTAAAAGGAAGTAAAAAATCGGGAGGGGGAAAAAGTTAGTGGAATTCTGGTGGATTTTGTTCTCTCATTTAGTGGAATGGAATTACCCAGTGTTGGCATCACTGCGGATAACGGTGCTTGTTGACTCGTAGTGTGCGAGTTGCTACTATGTTATATTAAATTCACACTACTTAACACACAGGAATTTTTATGTACTTATCAATGTGATATTTTGTAACCCTACCCTTTGTTTATTTTAATTTCGATTCACGTCTACCTTTGTTTGCGCGTTCTACCGAGCTATTTACCGAAATTTAACCCTGTTTTATACAAGGACTACGGTGCCTGTTTTGTAATTTAGGGATTGCGTGAGGAGCTGACCCACTTCGGCAGTTCGGAGGTACTTCGCTCCTGCCCTTCCCTTATCTCTTTATTTGCTTAGGTTTTTTATTTTCACTCGGGTGTTTTGTGTATATATTAATTACCGTTCCGATTCGCGAATTTCGGGCTGTATGTAGTTGTCTAAAAGTTACATGTGCGACCGGACCGCTACCAGGTAGGAGATTAGTATGTAAACAAATAAGTATGTACTATTATCAGTTCAATATCCTAGCGCGTGTGAAAATGATAGGCGCTTGGTGGTTTGACCTTTAGCGGGTCTCTCCCTTGCAAGATGGCGGGACTGCGGGAGCCGTCGCTCCGCGTTTGCCTGGATTTTACGCCGTTTTCGCCTTCTGGCAACCGCTATAGCTTTAAAATTACTTACAGTTTGCTGCTATATGAATATAGTGTCTGACTACTTGGACCCAACTGTTACCACTTGTTATCTTTAGCTCTGCACTTTTCACTTCCTCAGTACCACCAGTTTGATAATAAATATCTGAACTCGATGAAAACACGTCCGTTTGCTTGCTCTGCTCGACTAGGACCATGAAAATCTAAGTTTGGTTTTAGTAGACCGCCTTCGGAAAGATGGTTTACCCAGGAAGACGACATTTCATTACTGTCTGGAATATAACCAAGTATTTCTTTTTTCTGTAACTTAAAAGCAATGAACCCAGCCAAATTTTCTAAACCATCCCATTCCAGATCTTGAACATGCTGTTTGATAACATTTTTCTGAACATCAGCAGAATGATTTTGGTCTGCATGCTCATTACCATTAGATAAATTTAAGGCCCCAAACATTTCTGCAGTAACAACTTCAGAATCATCGACATCGTTTTCGTATGTATTAAGGTTCGAAACACCACTTATGCTTGCAATAGCAATATTTGGAGTGTTCTCTATTTTAGCAATGTTTGCCGATTCTGAAATGATATCATCATTTCGCCCCATAAGATAATTTCTTAACCTATATTTAAATTGTAAAGCAGTTGGGTGATCATATAAACCTCCAATTGCTCGTATAATGGAAAAAAGTCCTTCCAGCGGATCCTGATTTAAATGATATGTTAATAAATATTTTATATTAAAATCCCCTTTCATATCAATAAAAAGTTGTTTCAAAGACCTAATACTAATAATTATACCGCGCTGAAATGGCAACAAAGTGTTAGAACCAACTTTTTTAAGATCGTACATGTTTTTTTCCATTTTATCTAAAATTTCATTTTGCTTAGGTAAAGCTAAACCATACGCTGTCACCCGGTCTCTCGAGTCACTTTGTGGAACTTTAGAATTAAAAACATCAAACCAGTCATTGGTGACTTTTAATAACTCTGAACATTCAAGCCAATTGCTTTCATTTTTAAAAATACCCAATAACCCCAGCCTTGAAATTGCTTTTGAGACTGTGTGCGAAAACAACTTGGTTGCAAATTTAACTTTTTGTCGTTGGGCACCCTTTACTATTAAAAAATCAGTAGTAATTTTATGTGCTATATTTAAATCTAAATTTTGTGTATTTTGGAGTAAATCAACAATTGGTTTAGATGTTACTAATTTGTCATTTAATAAAAATCCAGTATCTAGAAAATGATTTCTTAAAAGTTTAATCATATGTGGTGCATCTGCAAACACATGGACTCTTTTTTGGCTTACTGGATTTATAAACCATGTTATTCTTCCGCAATATTCAAAGAATTCCACAGTCCCCTATTACTGCCTCCTAAATCACTATTAATAGCATAAACTGGGTAGCCAATATTTTCTAATTTTGTTATGATCTTAAATAAAAGTTTTTTTGTTATTTTTCGATCGTAATCATAAAATATCGGCTGCTTCCAGTTTCCACATATTCCACGAGCCATGACAACTTGCACATATTTGCTGTGTCCTAAGGTTGTGTCATTTTCCTTATCGTAATCATATGAAGTTTGCATTTTCATTTCGTCAAATAGTAGGATGCATGATCTTTCCATTTTTGAGAAAGACGTGTTTTCCATCAGCGTCAGTACTATATTTAGTAAACCTAAAAACTAAATTAGTTAATTTCCTTGTAAACTTATAAATAAATATTAATAAATGTAGGTAAATACAGTCGAACCCCCATTCAGTGAACTCTATTTAATGATTTTTTCTATTTGGTGATGATTTTTAAAAGATTTTGATCTTCGGGATAAATTGCTTGTAAAAACACATCTAAAATATCATGTTCAAATTCTATATAATGATTTACCCAAGTACCCGAGTACTTAGGAATGCAGAGAAGGTTTTGAGCAGATTTTCTTAGAATTATTTACTTGTCTATACCTTTAGCACTACTAAATTGTTAAGCAGATTATAGGATTTCTTAGGCCCAGTTGTATAAACGAAGATCACCCCGGAGTCAGAGTTAACTCGGCGATTTCTAAAATTGTGCGTTGTACCAACCTAGATCAACGCTAATCCCGGAGTTAACTCGCTGTGTAGTTGATCCGGCGATGTTGGCGGGTTAACTCTGGTTCAAGTACAAACGTCACCTATTCTAACCTCAAAATTTGTATGATTTGTTGCGGCGAAGTTTGGTTATAATTTAGAATGGCTAATTTAACTGATGATGAAGATTTCATGGAACTTGTAAATGTAGTAGCAGCAGGGATACGAAGAAATCCAAGAGTTTTTCGTGATCGACCAGATCATTTTCGAAAATGGTCAGATGAAGAATTCTTCGTTAGATTCCGTCAAAATTCAGTACGCGAAGTACTGGCGCAATTTAATATTGGTTCGAACACAATAAGGTATAATACAATAGTACTCTGTGTAATTAAAGTTGGATTATTGCTTTTTAGAAATTATGCATTGTCTGCGACTGACATGCTCTTACTAACTCTGCGTTTTTTTGCCACGGGTTCAATGTTAATAGTTGCTGGCGATTTTATGGGTGTCCACAAATCAACTGCAAGCAGAGTTATAACTCAAGTTTCAAGGCAGATAGCTAGCTTGGGAATCAGGTATATTAAATTTCCACAAAACCCCGAAGAAATAGCACGAGTAAATTTAGATTTTTACAAAATAGCTAAATTTCCACGATGTGTTGGGGCTATAGATTGTACCCATATAAAAATACAATCACCGGGTGGCAATGATGCGGAAATTTACAGAAATCGAAAGGGATATTTTTCTATAAATGTCCAATGCATTTGTGATGCATCTCTACAAATAACTAGCATCGTTAGTCGGTGGCCTGGATCTAGCCACGATTCAACCATTTTCAATAACTGTAGAATGCGAGGAAAATTTGAAAATGGGGAATATATGGACAGTTTATTATTAGGCGACAGTGGGTACGGTATCAAACCCTATTTGATTACCCCCTTGTCAAATCCGTCAACGCCCGCAGAGAATTTGTTTAATGAAGCTCAGATTAGAACTCGTAATCCTATTGAACGATGCTTCGGGGTGTGGAAACGCCGTTTTCCTATTTTGGCTCTAGGGATTCGACTAAATATAGAAAAAGTTGAAGCCGTCATCGTTGCAACTGCTGTTCTTCACAATATTGCGTGCAATAATAGAGAACCACTTCCACCAACTGAAGATAATGTTGAAGATTTATTGCAGCAGGAAATGGCCGATATTCAAATTAATGGAGTTCAAATGAACGGAGAAAATATGAATAATATCATTCGACATAATTTAATAGCAAATCACTTTGCAACACTTTTATAATCTCTTGTTACGGTCACAATGTAAATGTCTAAATTCATCTAGTTTAACATAACATATCCCATGTAATAAAAGAGAAAAAATAATTAATTTGTTTTATTTTTTAGTGTTTAACAATTGTTGCTTTAAAATTTCAATTTTCAATGCGTGTTCCTCTTCGGCAAATCTCATCTCTTGTTGGTGCCTTTCTACCATATGCTGCATTCGCATTTTATGCTCGGCCAATTTATGTTCGGCTTCCAAAGCCTGCCTTCATCTTTGGTTGCCACCCAAGAACATAACTGGCCGACCAATTTGCTGCTAGAGCGAATGTTTGCATTTAGCTGCTTGGTCTTTGGCGTTCGCAACTTTGCGGGTGTATATGAGGCCCAATCAGCCTGGCCGGAATTGCTGGTGGATGGTCCAGTTTCTAAAATTAAATTGTTACATTGCTGTTGTATGTATGTATGTATTATCATTACCCTCATTTTACCTTGCGGTGTAGAGGCTGGTGCTTCATGTGCTTGCATCTGGCCGTACAATGCTCAACTTGCCCCGGATTCGGGATACAAAGTTGGAGCGCGCCTTTTGTGCTTGCACAGCAACCATTGTGTGAAGTGTGTGTCATGTTTATGTGTTGACCTTGTTACTCTATCTCTTAGGTCTGTGGTTCTGAGTAGAGCACAGTTAATTTGGTGCCCAACTGTGAATGGTCTCACTGAGCCCGATTCTAATCGCCAAGGATACGGAAAAATTCCGACCCCAGCGGGATTCGAACCGAGGACTTGCGTAATGCAAGCCTGGCGCTAACCCATCTGCGCCACGCTACATTGCTGTTACGTTTCTAAAATTAGGTGCTTACCACAGACAACAACTTCTTTGGCCTGGCC
>OW679197.1:36231402-36431973 GCA_940337035.1 Agriotes lineatus | reverse complement strand
CCTCACGATCGCACTCAGCAATGCGTTGAATTACGGCAGTTAGAATGGCTTCCAAATGCATAAGGGCTGATACGTAAAATAATCCTTGCTGTGTAAGTCTTGGAAACAGGACGCTTCCACGGTTCAACGCTGACCCACCCTGTATATTGGTTCGGTCACAACTCTCACTACAAATCCGCTCAGAACAGCTTATTATTTGCACACAAATGCACTACTTCGACCAGAGTGATGAGAGCTTTAATTACGCAGCTTCCTGAGAATGAAAATGCACCCCCCCCCCCCCCCCAAACAGAGGTTTCTTTACGGACACCAACTATTTACTTTCATGTGTTAGCAACATTAGGTCGAGAATGGATCCATGACGCCACGCAAAAAGCACCGCCAAAAACGAAAGGGGCGTATTGCATTCTCTCTCTAACTGATACAGGAATAGAGGATTACCTCAGGTTGTGCAACACATTAGGTACGCAGGGACTTAACGCCGACTACGTCATTCACATGGCAAACAACCACATCTAAATTTAAATCGACTATCATAAAATAAGCCACATACTAAAAATGAACAAAAATGGGTTCTAAAACATCATTGAACTATCAATGTGGACTTAAATGATGCGGTAAAAGTACTAGAATTTGGGATACAAAAGCGGAATAGCGCTAAATTCAAAAATTGTCCTTACAAGTAAATCAACGAAAGTTAATTTCAGTTCAGATCGTATATTTAGAGAACGTTTGCTGCGACTTACTCGGCAATACAGTTCTAGAGATAAATATTTTCCATTAGACAAATTATTGACATACATTAAAAGAAATCCCGAATTTTAGGGTGGCAGAATTACAAATATTAGAAATTATCAGGTCGATGAGGTAGAAGCACTGTTACTTATGTGCATACATGCAAAACGTAGCGCGAGCAGGCAAAATTACATGTAGTAGTAAATTTTTGAAATAATTCAAAAAATAACAGGAAAAATCTGATATTCCCGTATTTATATGAAATATAAATATACCAGAATAAGTCGACGGTTCCTTGACCCTTCCATGAATTAGATTTAGAAATTAAGCTATCCAAAATTAAACACAATGGAACAACGTTCACAATTTTGCATGCAGGAACTCGGTTTGGCTTTTTGGAGGGTTGTGATTTGTTGCTCGCCACTGTCAATAATGACAGAGAATGTAAAGCAATGAACGCAGTATTTTTAGAAATTGGGTGATTAATCAGCTTATTCCTGCTTTGAACAAACAATGTAAATATGTTATAGTTATAATTTTATGAACAATGTATCGCATCATTCGGTGCAGTTGGATAAACCCCCTGCATTTTCTTGCAAGAAAAGACAAATGCAAGAATGGTTGATTGGGCATAATGTACAAATTGAGAGCAAACATAAAAGAACTCTTTAGATTGAACGGAAAAAATGTGATATATTTTAAAGGACATGGACATGACGTTCGCAAGTTACTCTCAATGCATTCCAATTGGTATAGAGGTTTCCTAAAAACCTACTACACAACCATATGCATTATCAGTTTTTATCTAAGAATAGGTTTAGAAACGTATGACGTGGAAGTCTTTCAAAATGTACATCCAACGTGTCAAACAATTTTTGTAGCTGTTTCCGGAGAAAATCCCAGACCAAAATAGAATTACCTAGTCCAAACTAATACAACCAAAGGCCTACTGGTAATACTATTTTTATGTGTACTTAAGTTAAACTAGGATAAGCAAGCTACCGTTAGCCTCGACTAGCTTTGCCTCAATAAAGCCATCCCAATTGAATTTATTTCAACTGTTTAGACGAGAAATTGATAAATATTTCAATAAACCAGTTTCTCAAATAATAAAATATGGTAATATTTGACAAATACGAAACATATATTCTGACTTGTAATGAGAAATACCTACAAATAAATACATAACAACTAATCTAGATCGTGTACATGTGTATCTTTTTTAAGTATACAAACCTTGAGAGTTCACATTCGCCGACTAGCTTACTGCAAAGCTGATAAAAAGATCTGCAAAGCGTTTTACTCAGAACTTCTCTTGGAAGTTGGTTGTTATACTAAAAATTTCGAAAAATCCAAGGAAACTAGGGGTAAAACAATAAAAGACAATGCAGGCGTTGGAATTCGAACTCAGTACGTTTTCTGTGCCTGCGTTGACGATTTCAACGCTTGGCAGCAGATCTCAAGCACCCCCCGCCCCCCCCCCCCCGCTGGCCTTTTCTGCCACGAAGTAATGCCTCGCACCTGCGCGATGCTGCTGGATAATATGCAACACGCTTATTGTTTCCCGTCTTTGTCTCTTAATATTTACCCTGTATTTGTTGGGTCCCATTATCATCAAGCGCAAATCCTGAGCAATGTGCAAATTATTACTTTTATCTATTTTTTAGTTAAAGTAAATATAAATAAAACTTTTTCTTTAAGGTGCCCACCGTGGTATGTGAAAACCAATTGGAGATTTATTGTTATTTTGTATGGATAAATTAGGGTCTACTAAGATCATACGACACAGGATGTTTAAAAAATATTTTTTTATTCAGGTCACGTTTTCATTTGGCTCTTTAGGAAACCATTTTATTTAAAAAAACCATTCCTATGTAGATAATTCTGGCAAAATAGGTTCCCAACTTTCACGACCACCCATATAAATCCGCATGCACAATATCGACTTCCTCCAACAAATACTTTTTGAGCTATACCACCAACAGATAGACAGACGGGCAGACTCACAAACAAACAGACGAAATTGAAAAAATATGTTTTTCGTCATCTACGAACAGTTACGGCCTAAAAAAAGTGGAACACTTCTGCATTAGCAGTTATTCTTGATTTATCAACAACATTAACTTGTGGCATTTTTAAGCAAAACTGTATCGTTCACAAATTGATAACTTTTCTACAATTACAACTACTGGTTTTTTAGTAAATTTTTAAAAGCCAACACTAACAACTAAATTAAAGCAAAATTTGTTAGAAGAGTGGTTCCACTTTTTTTGCAGCAACTGTACCTTGAAACGTGAAGAAATCTCGGAAGGTGATTTCACGATTACAATACTTTCTTCGTCTTTTAGACTAGAATAGTAATGCATGTGGGATTTTCTGTCACTTTTTCGTAAAAACTGAAAGTTCAACGTACAGAAATTTGGGCTCCAGAAATTTAATAAATTGCGAACGACAAGCAAGAGCATATATACAACAGTAATATTGCTCAACAATTATGTGATGTAATATGAAGCGATCAAATAAATTTGAACCGAATAGGTTTTTGCTAATAATATTAGAGATCTCCACAATTTTTAGATAAACAAACACGCTTTAAAAGATGAACAATAGAACAATAACGTGTTTACTTATAGTTACAAAATCTATACAAGCTCGCAATTATATTTCGTCAAATAATAAAAAATCTGCAATTAATTCCTCTGATAATTACAGCAATACAAAAAACAAAGTAGCTTGGGAAAGAAGTTAGGAACACAAAGACTCACATCATTATGCATAGTGGGAAGGAAGCAGGAAGGAAAGAATATGGAGTGGCTTTTATAGTGGATAACAGAATAAAATCAAACGGTATGGACTTCCAAGCTATCAGCGAAAAAATATGCAAACTGAGACTGAAGACACGTTTCTTTAATCTAACGATCATAAACGTACACTGCCCAACTGAAGAACAGAATGACGAGGAAAAGAGAACTTTTATCAACAGCTGGATACCTCTCCTAGATATGACATATAAATGATAATAGGGGATATAAATGCCCAGATAGGGAGGGAACAACAATTCATCGGAACAATAGGCACACACTCCCTACACAATGAGACAAATAATAATGGAGAATTTCTCGTTAACTTTGCCACCAGCAAAAACATGATAGTCAGCTCCACATGCTTCCCCCATAAGAACATCCATAAAGTAACGTGGATCTCCCCTGATGGAAGCAGTGCTAACCAAATAGATCATGTGCTGCTCGATAAAAAAAGTGCAACAAGCATTTTGGATGTTAAAACAGGGCGAGGAGCATGCTGTGGGTCAGACCACCTGTTAGTACAAACAAAGAAATTTAATATAGGCAGACTAAGCTTCCCAGAAGTACAAAAATATTTTGCACGAGAAATAGAAGAAAAACTGGAAGAAGTCGTAGGTGAGCAAAATAGATGGAAGCGTATGAAAACGACCCTAATATAAGCAGCCAACTCAGTCCTAGGACCAAAGAGAAATAACAAGAGAGCGGAATGGTTCGATGATGAATGCGAAAAAGTAATAGACGACAGAAACCAAGCACACAAGAGATATATGACAAGAAGAACAAGGGAGAGACGTGAACAATTCAAATTAGCGAGACTAAAAGCTGACAAAGTATGTAGAACAAAAAAACGGGAGCACGAAAATAAGCTGATTGAACAACTGGAAGAAGATTTAAAAGAAAATGATGTAAAAAGAGCATATAATTTCCTGAAACAAACAAGGAAAGGATATACAACTAAAACACACATGTGTAAGGATGAATAAGGACAAATCGTAAGCGACCCGGTAAACATTAAAAGGATCTGGAAATACTATTTCCAAACGGTGCTTAACTCTCGGGCAAACACGGAAGAAGTAATTAACCCTAATCAGGAAGAAGAATCAAGCCCAGTAGAGATGCCAACTTTGGAAGAGATTCAGGAAGCCATAAATGCTCAGAAATACAACAAAGCCTCTGGATGCGATAACATTCCGTCAGAGCTCTATAAGCAAGGTGGTGACTACTTAAATAAACAACTACATACCTTAATATTAAACATATGGCAAGAAGAAAAGATACCCAGCGAATGGAAAACCAGCATAATATACCCCATCCATAAGAAAGGAGACAAGATGCTATGTAAAAACTATCGAGGAATTTCGCTCCTATGCACAGCTTATAAGATTTTCACATAAATATTAAATAAAAGACTCCAGTCTATTGCGAAGAACATCATTAATGAATACCAGACAGGATTCAGACGTGGCAGGTCCACTATAGACCAACTATTCACAGTTAAGCAAATATTAAAAAAGCATGGGAATATGACATTGATGTACATAATATCTTTGTGGACTTCAGACAAGCATATGACACGATTGATAGAAATAAGCTATACAAAATCCTATTGGAATTTAAATTACCATCCAAAATTATAAAGCTTGTCAAGGCAACAAGGGAAAATACGGAAGCATGTGTTCGCGTCCCAAATGGACTGCCGGATAAGTTTAAAATATCGCAAGGGCTGAAACAGGGAGACGGACTCGCCCCACTCTGTTTAATCTCGCCTTAGAGTATGTGATAAGGCAGATGAGCGTACGAGGTGCAAGCCTACTAACTAACAAAACTACCCAGTTAGCGGCGTATGCAGATGACATCAGCATCATGAGTCGAACCATACAAGGAGCTCAAGAAGCATACTCAGAGTTAGAAAGATACGGCCAAAACATCGAATTGGAAATTAACACAGAAAAAACCAAAGCCTTAACCTAGTCTAGATCAAGTAGACGTGTCCAAGAAATTATACAGGAAGACCAAGTGCAAACAGTGACCCAATTTACTTTGCATACTTTGCACTATTTAAGATCCTTCAGTCACGGAGTATCTACCGCAACACAAAATTAAGGATATATATAAAAACATAATTAGACCGATATTGATATACGACTGTGAGACCTGGGTAATGACAGAAAATTCCGCAAATAAACTAAATATTTTCGAAAGGAAAGTCCTAAGAAAAATACTGAGGTCACTGAATGAAAATGGAGTGTGGCGAACAAGATATAACCAAGAGATCTACCAGATTTACAACGAACCGCCAGTAGCAGAGTTTATACGCTTACAAAGATTACGATGGGCTGGACACATTAATAGAATGAAAGACACGAGACTACCAAAAAAAGCACTGAACTCTAAAATGCAAGGCAAGAGACCTGTGGGAAAGCCAAGAAAACTATGGGAAGACGCAGTAGCCGAAGATGCCCGCAAGCTACTTGATATTAGAAGCTGGAGAAGAACATCATCAGATAGACAAAAATGGAAGCAAAAGTTAAAGGAGGCCAAGGCTCGATTTGAGCTGTAGCGCCATCAAAGAAGAAGAAGCAGAAGAAGAAGAATTAATTCCACTTATTACTTACTCAGTACATTAAAAGTCCTCTGTGAAAAACTTTGCTGTATGTACACAAATAAAAAAATTAAAAATTTAGCTTTATGCTTGCATCGTCTATATTTTGACTTCAAACAATTGTAGGAATTTATGTACTTACATAGAAATATGTTTTCAATGTATTACCATAATACAGCGGTTCGAAAACTGTGCTCTGTGGAGCACTTGGTGATCCGCGAAGAGGCGTCATTTCAGATTTTAATTTGGGGGGGGGGGGGCAAGCACAAAGCGCAATAGTTGTGTCAAGGTTTTTATTTAAAAAAAAACGAAAAACATTAAATATTATACATACCTAAATAATAAATAATGTATCTAATTAAGTACTATTTTATTTTTAGATTATTAAGTTTTCCTAATCTAAATTCTAAAGAAATAATAATATAATTTCATATAAAAAAAACGTTTTTTGTCAATTCCAAAATTATGGGGGGGGGACAACTGCCTCTATCAAATGACGCCCCTGTCCGTGAACTATCTCCAAGTGCTCCGCGAAGGGATTGGAAATAAATAAAATATAATACAAGTGACAAGATCCTTGATGTGAAAAAATCCACCTTTCATTCAAACAGCCTTTGATGAAAGCGTGAAAATAATAAATTTTATCAAAGTACAGTGATGTGTGATGATATGGGGAGTATACATGCATCTTTACTTGTTTCACAGTAAAGTGCGGTAGCTTTCTCGAGAAACAATTTTGAATTGCCTCTTCGAAATCAAAAGCTCCCTGATTAACGACTACTTCGCTTTGGGAGACAGGTGATGTGGTAAGCATTGGCTCATAAAATGGAGAATTTTGCAGAATTTTTAAAAGCAGTTAAAGATTTAGGTTTCTTACTTTAAGGAAATGCATTAAGTGTTTTTTAACCCAGCGGAAAAGTACAGACACTTAAAGAGGAAATAAAATGTTGAGTGAAATCAATGAAAAATCGAAATCTAGACAACTTCGAAATGGTAAAAGAATTTGGAGAAGAATTAAATTCCGACATACCTGAAGATTTCTTAAATGCACGTACACCTACTAAATATTCTTGATAGTTTCAACTGTTATTTTTTGGACGAACTCCACGAAAAACTGCAGAACATTTTTGAATTGTAAAACCAGAAATGCCCTCCTGTCTGACATTGCATCAGTATGAGTATCTGGTCAGATTCTGCGATAAAAGAGCGTCATGCAACTAAGAAATCACTATCAACATTTTGGTGTCAACTAAAAAACGAATTTAGAAGTTTTGGTCAAATAAAGAAAAAATCGTCATTCTGCACCTTGCAACCACTTACTAAAACAAAATACAGATTCCCCTTCAATATGAGCTAGATATTCAGTTGAACTGTCGCAAATTCAACCTGATATACTAACACTGTGCAAATCAAAACAGTCCAATCCCTCCTATGAGGATTTCAGTTCCCGGACTATACTCTAAACTTCTTTTTCGATGCCAAGTGACATTTTTGGATTTGCAACTATAAAAATGCTTTTAATACCATATCCATGCGGATCCACAATGCCTACTTTGAATTATTTCTAAATTGTTTGCTCTGTTTAATGTTTTTATTGTCTTTCATTAAGTTAAGTAAATTCCTTATTTTTCTGAAATTCGCGAAGAAAATAATATTTGGAATAAAATATAACGTGATGATTAACATGCCCAAATTCTTAAAAATACCTTTCTTAATTAATACTGCTGTCATTCGGTTTAGTACCCAGTGGCGGGTCGTGGAGAATTTTGACGTTAGAGCCAACCACCGAACGTAAAATAAATTTTTACTTCTTCACAGACAAAGACAGAGTCCGATATGTTGAGATTTAAATATTTCGCATATCTAGCAAAAGTTAACATCTGTAAAAAAGTTACAAAACCTTACAGACTAATAAAATATGATACACTAAATCAAATATCACTCTTCCATTCTTCGTTTAAATATATAACCATGTAATTCGACAAAAAAAAATGCATCCGCACTGTTTGAGACACATGATGCGTGCGTGACTGACTTATATTATTTTAAGTTGTGCGACAATTTATCAGTAAATTATGATTATAATAAAACCTTTCCTTAATTATTTTGCTAAAACCTCAATGTATCTTCTGTCGGATTTACACACACGGCAGGCGGCCTTCCGAATACGCTTCTCAGACGGGGCCTTGCTTCATCTGAACTCGATGAAGTCAGCGTAAGTGTCAAAATTGTCAGCACAAACTCTACATGCGGGCGTTATCGCAGAGGTAAAGTCAGGCTCAGACTGCTTAAGGCTTGCGTCTACGCAGAGGTGGCTCGCATGGAATCTTAAAATATCATTATTTTTGACCCACTTCTTACCGCACTGCCCCCGCTGCAATTTGTAAACTGTCGGAAAACTTCGATCTGGCAGCAATCTGAATCAGTTCTATTTACAGTTGATATTCATGAATTAAAAATTAGTGGTGCTTTGTTTAAGCTTTAAAATGAGAGTACTAATGCAAAGAAGTACAATCGATATTTCTTTCAAGATTAATAAAATCTAAAATTACTGCTTTGTTATAGTAGAGCCATAGCTTCTAGGCTCCTTATAGCGAGCCGCCATTGTAATAGTACTTATGCAGAAGGTAAAATATCTTCGGCCTTATCCCAGAAACGCATATATGCAAAGTTGATATTTTGAGAAAACGATCTGTATTGTTGTTGTTTTGAAAAAACGTTATCTAAAGTCCCAATTTGTTATGATTTTCATTGGTAAACATTAAATTTATATTAAAATTTAAACTAGGTATTTCGAGTTCGAAAAATAATTCAAATTTTTCCTATACAATAAAATATCGGCTGACTTATGAAATACAGTTAGGTAGAAAGAGCCAAAAATGTACATAGATACGTGCCTTTGACATAAGGACGATGCAAGTACTCCATGACGAATTGTTCTCCTGAAAAGTGCTCCGCTGCTACATTATAACAATATACTAAGAAAAAAATAATAATCTTCAAAGTAGTAAGTAATATTGGGATCATGTTTAACAGAACGGAACCCAGGGATATTTTCTATGAAAGTGAGGTAATGAATCCAAGCGACATATTAACGGTCCAGGATTATTTATTGGACTAGTAAGCGCCAGGATTTTATTTTAATACAGAAATACGATTATGAACTAATCACCAATTTCAGTATTCAGTAGCTTTTGTCGTTCTAAAAGGAATAAAGCACCTGGTTCCTCTTAAAGAGGGTTGCATGAGTTATTTGCAAACATGGAAAATGCTTGATTATAAAAACAAGTTTCACTGTTTTCTTCCTCTTAATATAGGCTGATAGCCTGTTATTACCGCAAAAAATCGGGTTATATAAGCCTTATAGTAGGAAGAATGCCGTTTGCAGAGGTCACGACCACCAAAGGTGTTAGTATGATGGCCGGAGAGCGTTTGATGTTACTCATGCCCTGGTGTGGGGCTCGAACCCACTACAAGCCGATTTCAAACGCAAACGCTTTGCTAGTCGGCCACGTCACGCCAGGGTTAAATACAAACATAAAAATCATGTTACTGTTAAAATAAGTACTGAGCTGGAGCTGGTGTTCCTGTGTCAGTTTTTAGAGCTGTTGCGAGGTTAGTATAGCTCTGAAAGCGGGAAGGAGGCAGCGACAATAGTGCTGAGCAGTGCGGAGACCTAAGGCTGGGGCAAAGACGGAGTTGTAAGCAGTTTTGGAGTGGTGCAAGCTGCAGGCGGCGTTCGAAGGTATCTGTCTTGTTACAGCACGCCAACGGAGAGAAAGATGAACCCTGTCCGTCGTGGAACTTGCAAAGTGATCATAAAAATATAATTTGGTAATATTCTTAAAGTGGCGTCGGTTTTTAGACATTTTAAAGCATCGTGAGTGTTTTTTTGTGGCGTCTATTTACTTACGTTTGTTAAATAACTTAGGCAATTCACTGTTAGGTAATCACTGATGTATTTATTATTAAGAAGCCAACTTGGTTTGATAAATTGTGAGGTTGGAGTGCCATGTTTGTAAAGTTGTTCCCATCAGTTAAAATATCTAATTTTGTAGTGGTCCCATTGGATAAAAGGCGGTGGTTTCAGCGATTACTTTTAAGAATCATAAAAACCGCGATAATTATCTTAATAACTAATGTATCGCCTATAATTATACATTCAATCATATTTGCTAGGATGTAGAAAATCCAACCCTTTGAGATGATAGAGTCATGTATTTAAAAAAAAACTAATCATAATAATATATCATACACATATAACACTACATATCAAAATTAGCTAATCACAAAGGTACCATAATCAGATTTGGTATTAACCAGAAAACGACTTACTCTATACATTCAACTTTTAAGCTATTATTGACAATTATCACTTATGTCGCTTAGTCTGTTTCTGATAAATATGGCTTATTTGAAGATAGTAAACGAATTTAAAATAACTGGTTCTTTGAACATCGAGATTCTTTTATTATTGACTATGAAAACCAATGATTTCATCTAATATAAAACTTAAGACCAGAGTATATTTCGTTGTCCTTTCAATTTTAATATCAGTATTTATACAGGACACCCCAAATTTTGGAAAATTATATTGACCTTGAAATTTGTATAAACATTGGCAGATCTTACACACTGTATCTTGCAGGGGTTCGTGACTAGAACCATCCCTAACATGATTCAAGAGAAAGATCTCTTACTCTGACAGTACATCTAAATTGTGGTCGAACTTCTGGACTTACATATCATTTTGAAATGTCTGCTAGACTTGCTAAATGAATCTCAAATCATTCGTAATACAATATGCAGTGAATGCATGAGTCAGATATAGTTTTAAGGAAAATCTAAACAATTTCCACCATTCCGATTATGGAGACGCCCGCGCCTCGTCAAGACGATTCGTGTTAGGATTCAATAATAGATTGCCCATCAGCGGCTGGATGTCTTATTGTAGTAATTACTATGCAGAGTTAGTCACAAAGTATGGACCCTGCCACATGCTCAGGTGTATGCTAAATGCGATATGGCGGTGTTCATTTACCACAGTAGTCGCAGATTCCCTGTAGAAGCGGCCTTTTGATCGAGATAGCCGTGAGTTGTGAGCCTGAGCTGGCCACCTAGGGAGTGTTAAACTGGCTGCTATTTGTCGCCAGACGCTAAAACTTAGTCTATGTTCCTTGATATTGCAGGGACGGACTCCGGCACTTTGTTATCTCCCTCGGGAGGCGTGCGACAGGACTTCGCGCGATTTGTTTGCTCCCGGTCCCGGCGCCCAAGAAAGCAGATTTATTCCGAACTTCGAACGTGTCAGCCAAACTTCGCTGATACATCCTCATTTATTGCGACGGCCCGGTATAAATACAAGACAGAGACAAGCCCGACTAGAAGTTAATCGTTGTTGATAAATAGCTCGCAAAATTCTCTTTTAGAACATTTTGCAGTTTCATTTTTGTCGCACCGCAAACTGCGCGCAAGAGCTACCTACGAAGTTTTCGACAAGTTGGACGACGAGAAAAATCTCTATAATTTCCAAGTTGCTCTGACCCACTTAGACTTTCAGGAGGATAGTTTCTAGGCGTTTCGGCTAATTTAATTTGGCTAAACACTGAAGGATGTAACGGGATGTGCATGTGCTTAACCTGCTGGAAATGGAGGCATGAATTTTGCCTAAAATGGTAAACTTGTGAATTCCGACTATCTTAATAGCTAACATTATTAAGATTAACACCGTTAATATCTAGCTAAAACATATAGCTAACTGTTGAAAAGTATGAAAAAATCAAGAAAGGGAACACTAGTTATTACATAAAATATCAAAATCGTAAACAATAAACAAGTTGCAAAATGTAAATAAAATATACAAAAAAAAAGAGAGAAATTTATAGAGACTGTATAAAAGTACGACTGAATCTTAAACAGAACCATACACGCAACGATTTAACAGTAAAATTGTTAGGTGTCAAACAATTAAATAAATGTAAAGCATTCGAGTTTAAATAAAAAGTAAAAGTACTGTGAGCTAATCCTTGCATGATATTTTTATATTTAGTTACTTGTTGATGCTCTATAAATGACGAATGATTTTTTTAATAAGATATATTACAACAATTAAACACACTAAAACGCTACACTATCTACAACAGACACGGTTATTTATATTTATGCTGCAAGTCTACGTATATTTATTTCTTTAATGTTTTTTTCTGGAACTATGCATAGTATATTGTCGAGATTAATAAGTAACACATGCTACATTAAGTTTGATTTTAGCAAGAACACGGCATGATAGTGCAATGAAGTACTTCATCGTGTAAACCATGGATGCACAGACTTTTTCTATTTGAGGGCCGCATGACCTTCTGCCAATTAACGGAGGGCCAATGAAACAATGTTATGGTCTACGAATAATTACTTATTTTCGGCTTCTTTTAAAATTAATCCACTCAACCTCATGTGTATTATTGTCATAAAAATACTACAAAATGTATCAGTTGCCAATACAATAGTCATGTCATGTCATGTATATTACAGTCATGTATCTAACTCAGAATACATTTTATTCTTAGATACATGACAATGTGTAGAAGACACTATTTTTGGTATGTGCACTTTAGTCGTGGCTAAGCGCAAAATGGTTTCCAGATTTTCGTTGTTGAGAAAATTTCGGTTCTTACATTTATTAGTATTCACTATTGAAAATGTTTGCTCGCATATATACGTTGACCCGAATAAACTAGTACATTTAAGTGCGTTATCAATCAATGTGAGAAACATATCTGCATTGAGGCAACGATAAAAGCCCAATAAATCACCTTCATTAAATTTGTTTCGAAAAGTGTCGTCGTTTTGGATATCAATTAATTCAAGTTGAGCGGCTTCTGGTGCATTTTTGGGCAAAACCGAAAAAGTATTGCTACAAAGATCAAGGAGCGGTTTGACATTTTTAAATTCCGCAAATCGTTCCTCAAAATATGTTATCAAGTCCACAATTTTGGTCACATATATTGGTTTGAATGCTATTTTTAATTTTTCCGACATTGTTTTGTATGTGGGAAAATGAACGTAGTTCCCTGTTTTTAACTGTTGTTGCAACAACTTTAATTTGCAGTGGAATGCTACCACAGAGCTATATAATTGGGAAGCCAATTAATTTTAATGATTCATAATATCAACCATGAATGACAAATCACTTAACTAATCAGCATTTCGTAATTCGGGATTATCTTATTTTTTTCATTCATAAATATGTCAATTTCATCAATTAAATTCAGGAGCCGTCGGCGTCGCGGCGGCGAAGCGGGCGGTATGGGTAAACTCGGCGAGGAGTTTTTTACCTAGGTACCTAATCCACTTAGTTGAAAAATTATTTTTCAAATAATGTCGAGGACGGGGGCCGCCGATAAAGTGTCGGCGGGCCGCATGCGGCCCGCGGGCCGCGGTCTGTGCATGGGTGGTGTAAACCCTGAACATAACCTCAAATAAAAAAAGGATATTCAGTATATGATTTGCAGCTCATTTTGTAATAAAATTGTAATTCTTATATTTCACTCCAGCAAGGGTTGAGTCCTTGGGCTGAACCGTTTTCACAAGAAACTTGGCCAGTGTAGATTATGGGGGAACGTATTTTGGGTAATAGAAACATTGTCCATTTAGAAGCAATCTTAAACACTAGACGTTTGTCATATAGCGAGACGAAACCATGAGTTAACGTAAAACAATTAACTCTAAGATATATTTACAACGATATACGACAGAGATAAATTGTGCGACAGGCGTTCCGCTAGTGAAAACATACAACATGTGCGTACTCACAGATGCAAACTTTGACAGTACCAAAACAATAGAAGATACAGGTAACTTGCACAACTAGCCCAAACTTCGGCTACATGTCGAAAATACAATGTAACCAGCTACGATTCAAAACAACAATCACGACTTCAGACCACAGCAAAATGGGGACCTGGCAAAATAAATTGCAAAAATAGCTTCTCCAATTGCTTGTCACTACTTGCATAGGAGATATATTGTGACGCACCCTACTGATTTTTATTATTGTTTATTATTTATAATATAATATTTATTTTAAATTAAAAAAATTGATCACCAACATAATGTTTTATGATAAAATTGACTTTAATAAAGGTATGTAGCTCTTTCTATATTTTATCTAATTGCAACTTATTAAAAACTTTTGCGCCGGCTAGCTATTGAAACTCCAACTGCAGGGTTGGATTTCTACACTGTTGAAATTTTACCATTGTATGGAAAATGCTCGATTCTGACGAGTGACAGATAACCACAAAACATTTAACCCCAAATAAAGCTGTTCGAAACACACAGAAAATCCAACTTGTTTGACAAATTAACCAACAATCAATCAGTTTATCTCAGGTAAATCATAACAATGCTTTTATAATAATCGAGTAGTTTGGCTAACCTGAAATTTGTTTTACAAGTGCAAAAAGACGCCAACTTGAATTTGTTTTCCTCCAAGGAACGCTGATCCCGTTTCCGGCTTTTGCAAAGGACGCCAAGCTCGTATCTGCTTCCTGGCAAGCTTCCTGCAGCTGCTTCCTCTTTCTGGACCACGAATATTACTCCCTCTAGGTGCCACACCTTGCTATCCGCTTCTCGCAGCTCCAAAACTTCTAGAATCTCGGCTCCGCAGGCAAACTCGCACACGCTGGCTCTGGACCACGAATAGGGCCTCCTCCAGCTGCTGCACCTTGCTTTTCGCTTCCCGCAGTTCCAAATCTGCCAGAATCTCATCTCCAAAGGCGAACTCGCACAAGCTTCCGTCCAGGTCAAATTTATTCTGGGACTGCACTTCGAAACACTGCTAGTTTGACCACAGCTGGCACCCACACACAGGCATACAATAAAACGCACAACTGGGCACAAAATATTTACTTTTATCAACAAATTAATATCAAAATCGGGAAGTCAACCAACACACAGCTAACTATAACCTCACAATTGGTCGCACTTTTCCACTCTATTTCACTTTCAGTTAATAAACACTGATTAACAAGCCACCGGCACATTCTTCTAATCTTCATTAATTCTCAGGTTGCTTCCTATATGCTCTTTGCATGATCTGTCCCTTCTTGTACTGCTCTATAACTTCTTTAGCTGCGGTAGCGGTTGCTGGCACTTCAATATGAATGCAAACGCTGCATTAAGCCTCTGTAAAGCTTCGAAACACCTTTGTACTGAAGCGACTTCAGTACCGTGCCCTGACATTACTCAATTAATCTGTTAGTCATCATAAAATTAGCTGAATTTGTCCTATTGAGCACAAAATTTAATACAAGCTGACCGCAACCCTGACGATATTGTTTCATGCGATCACTAACTTCTGCTAATTAATTAACCTATCACATTCATTGTAACAAATTTAAGTTGTTCGTTACCATAGAAATTGACCAATGTGGTATACAAACGAAGGTTCCCGCGAGAACTAGCTCTATTTTCTTATCAAGTTGAATTACGGTCCGTGGCATCAAATTTTGTAGACATAACCTTATTATTTTGCATATTATTTTAAACCAACAGAGAGATGAGAAACAGTTGGTGTCTTACTGCTTATTGGCGATGTCAAATACTGAAGTCGTGAAGTAATTTATTAAATAATTACAAGTCAAGCAAAGCTATGCTTAAGTATTTTAGCAGTAATAAGTAGCGGAGATTTCTCTAAGTTACAAGCAAACAGCAGTGCCAACATAGAAGTTCCTGCCCCAAGACTGTGTCCAGCGGAATCGCCAACTCATCAAAGCAGAGCCGTCTCAAGGTGGGTGAAAGCTATTTCATTATTGCACTGTTATGTCTAATTTTAAAACTTCAACCTTTGTAAATGTTTTGTTTGGATCAAGGCCAGTCTAGTTTAACGTTAATGTTACTTTCAAACTCGAAGTGCAGCCACGTTTCTTAATGAACGCGATCGAAATAAATGTCAGTTGTGTTCGTTAAATCCGAGTAATTCCTGATATAAGTTAATACCACTGAAGTACTGTTACCTTAATTGGGTTGACGGTTAACACAATTAAAAAGCTCTGCCGTTGGGCACCAATTAACGGATATGTATATTTCTTATAGGTTGGCTCGGATCCTTTGGGGTTCGTGTGTTCATCAGAACACTGGGGAGATGATTGATTATAATTTTATTTGGTCGATATAAATATATTATAGATGTACAATAATTACAGATTAAATGATTATGGTGTGTAATGACGCGCTGACGGCGGTGCCGATAGATATTGTTCCTCTACTGAGCAGAATCGTGGTCGGCAAGTGCTCGAAAAGGCGCTCGACCAAGGTGCGGGGCTTAGAAAGACGACAAGTAAAACCCGAGGGGTTGCTTCTGCCTGGGTGTGGCGGTAGCGGGGGCGAACAATGATTCGGCCTTCTGAAGGGTGCGTAATTCCAAGCGTTGAGAAGTTTAATCTGGACGCAATTGTAGAGCTGGAGAACAACGGGGCGGCCTCCTGTAGGCTGCGCAGTGACGGGCGTGAAGAGGTTCCACCTGGACGAGGTTGTCAAGCTAGGGAAGAACGAGACGGACTCCTGGAAGATGCGCAGTGGCGGCGGTCGGAAGGTTCCACCGGGGCTGGGGAGCTGGTGAACAACGGGGCGACCTCCTACAGAAGAAGAGTAGATTCCGTACTTTGTGCGAACTAGAGGTCCAACTACAGAGATATAATATCAAAGCTGTTGGACGAACGAGTTAGTTTGTGCTGTCTAGCTTGTCAGTCAAAAACGTTTAGGCGAACGAGTGAGTTTGACTTACAGAGTTTATCTGTCCAAAACTGTTAAACGAACGGGTGAGTTTGACCTACAGAGTTTGTCTGTCCCTTGCTGCAAATCTAAGAGGTATTTAAACACCTTTCGGCAGTTCTTTTCAACAGCTACAGTTGCGCTGAAAATAAATTCATTATTGTTAACAGTCGAAGGAGCAGTGGGAATCCATTTTCTATGTATTTAAAGGTGTCAGCAGAAATTATTTGATCGGCATCATGTTTTATCTGATTCAAATATTCACATTCTGATACCAAACTTGGCCATATTGACGTGCCGGTAAAGCTGATAAGCTTAATTGACAAATTTACTAACCGTGATTTAATTATGGACAGCTTTTCGTCATTCGACAGTTAACCTTGCTAGAAACCGGCACTTTAGTGGCTAATTTCTAGCCGTTACCTGCCGGTTGCATATAGACGTAGAGACCTTTGTTTCGGAAAACGGAAATTTTAAAATTTGTATTAAATCGTTGTTGGGCTTATAAAATAGACATTGGGACGCCTGCATCAACGACCGCCGGGAATCATCGAGCAGGAGCGGGTGTAATTAATCAATTTATCACTGTCCTTTCCTATTTAAATCATTGTTTGTTGAGGTTAGTGTGTGTAAACGAGCTTACATGATTAAACAAGTGTAAATTAAATGTTATTCCTTTATCCGCGACAATTTCTTCTGTCGCGTGGTAGACGATGGTTTTCTCTATATGCAGATTTAGCTTCTGCAGCTTTGAGATAAATTGGACGCTCGTGCCACTACATACGTTGACATTTCGGAAAAGCAAATCTGACAGCTACTTGCGGGTTCCAGAAGCAATGACGACTAAATTTCGGTTGTATAACTTCATTTTGAGTCTAAATTGTTGTCATTAACGTGCATTACCTCTTCCACTTACAATATCACAGGAGGGAAAAATTAGTTACTAGTTCAAATATGTAATACTTGGAAATATTTTTTAGCACAACATTGCTTAACGAATTACCAATGGAGCGAATTACTGGATTATTTAACACTGTAAGAGTTTTGACTTTTGTATCCACTAGAAGCATACGAATTTGTCGGTCTAGGACATTTGAGCGCGGCCGTCTGGGCGCGGCCGATTGGGCGCGGGGACACTTGGGCGCGAGACACTTGAGCGCGAGACACTTGAGCGCGAGACACTTGGGCGCGAGAAAGGGTCAATGTTGGGATTTAGGAACATATTAAGTGTGAATCATTTAAATTTGGCATAAATGAACAAACATTTATTAAATCATTATTTATCCTGAGAAGTTAATGTAATTAATCGAACAATTTTAAAAGAATAATCCAATTATTTATTGAAACCGTTATGAGATTAATTTTAAATAAGGTGATAGTACCTATATTAGATAAATTTTGAAATAAATCCGAATCGAAATAAAGAAGGTAGTATATTAGATAAGTTTTGAAATAATTCTGAATACATAAAAAAGGCAGTATGTTAGATATGAAATACTAATTCTGAATTGAAATAAAGATGGAAATAGATGATTATATGTATATACTTAAGTGTTGAAAATAATTTTAAATAGAAATACACTTATTGTACTGGTAAATGAATGATACTATGCTATATTTAATCGATTGATGCTTCAAATGTTTAATATGTTTCTAATATGTGTTCTGTTTGGACCGAAACTAGTCGACTTCGAGTTTTGTTTATAATGATAATACTTAACAATAAACTGTTAAATTTTAAAGTAATCAATTATTATTTTCGTTATGTTATGAACCGACTAACTGAAGATAAGAGCAGAAACAAGAATTATAGTAAATAATAATATAAAAGATTAATTTTAATAATCAAAATTTATTCTTGCCATTTTTTACCATTATAATACATATTATTCTTAAATTTTTTAAAATATAAACCAGAAGCATCTACGCTTTCATTTCATAATTGTACGAAATGCCTCATAAAAATTTTACAATGTTCCTATTGTTTGCGCCGTCTACATGATTATATTGATTATTATAATCTTCAAGCAAATTTTTTATTCTTCTATCAGCATGGATAAATTTTTGTTTCTTTTTGAGTGGGTTTATTTCCCGCAAGTAACTGTTCATAAGCAACATCACTTCCTCGTTGAACAGTTTTCAGGCTGTCGATGAATCTCCAAATGGTTGGATGGTTCATCGATAGCTCTGTTTGTACCCAAACTCTATTCATGTATTCTTTGTTACTTATTATTTTAATGTAATAAATCTCCGCAAAAGATTTGTTAGTATTTACCGGAAAGTTAAAATTTGTAACTTGTTTTCGTCGAACCTACTTGTATTAATAAAATTCTAATTTTCGACAATTAATATTTCTATACTACATTTTTGCCGCCCGCCACCTCCTTGGATATACTTTAGGTAATTTTCGTTATTTAAAATAAATTTTCAGACCTATTAATAGTAAAGCTAGCTAATACTAATACACTTTAATTAATTTCCTCGCGCCCAAATGTCTCGCGGCCAAGTGGCCCTGCGTCCAAGTGTCTTGGCGCCCAAACGGCCTCGCCCGAACGGCCGCGTCCAAACGGCCGCGCCCAAATGTCCGGCTTCTAGGTAGTTGCTGTGCACATTAATTGCCCCAAATACTATTATAGTAGCTCATATCTGTCCAATGAGAAACCATCGAATTAAAAGTATTAGAATAGTGAGTTATGCCGGTGGAAACATGGGCGTTTATAGTTAGAATCATTATAAAGTTACAAACTGAAACTACACAGAGGAATATTGGGAGGGCAGTACTCCAGTCTAGGAGATAAGCAAATAACCTAAAAATCAGACAACAAACAGTAATGTAAGACATGACAGGAACGGTAGCTGTAGCGCAATGGCGCCGAAAAGAACACATTGCTTGAATGGATCATGAAAGATGGGAAAAACATCAGAATGAAAACCGTGGAACGGAAAACGAAAAACAAGTCATTTATTAATAAGATGCTATAATGACATTCGAAAAGGTTCCGGTAAACGATGTATGACAGCGGCTGAGGGCAAAATCAATAGAATAATTTAAACAAAGCATACGTTCGTGGTTCAAACACCACGGGCAGATGCTGAGTAAAAAAAAAAAGAAGAGATATCTTTCAACAACAAAACATGGAATAAAACCGACAATTTGACCATATTTAAAATAGCTGAATTTGAATGTAGAAATGTAGTACATTACCATAGAAAATGCGATAAAAATATACAATAGAAGCTTCTAAGCGCGCCACATACTGGCTTATTCTAATTAAAATACTTTTTGCATTTTTAAAATTCAATTGTATGTAAATAAAAAAAGGTATGGACGAAATAATTTTTAACACCTTTAAGAAAGAAAATTCACTGCACGAAAAACATTTGTTGTTAAAAAATTAAAATAATATAATGCTTCTAGTAATACTGAAACAGTAAAAGGAACTACTTAGTAATGCGCAATAAGTAATTATTGATAAAACTGTAAGAATTCATTTTTAAAGAGATACCTATTTTATTCTAGCTTCTACAAAAAAATCATGTTTATTTAGAAAATTAAATTTTAACTTCTCTTGGAAAAAGAAGAGACAAATAAAATAAGAAAAATATAAGAATGTATGCGGTGTTAATGCGACAAACAATAGCAGCAATAGCTTCGTCCTCAAATCAACTCAAAATTTTGACTCAGGTATTGATAAATGAAAATATTAACTACTAAAATATTCAATTTATAGTTTGCGGCTTCGCTTCACTTCAATTTAAACCATTTACATAGCTTTGTTTATCCAACAGCCGTAAACGCAATCAATTATTGTTAGTCACGCAAGAATAACTTTTTAAAATTGTAAATATGTTATTACGTATTGCTAATGTGAGCGGAATTACGCCTGGCCACTGAATATACTCGAAATCCCTTTCGATAAATATAAAACTCCGAGGAAGGTAATGTGGACAGCATAAAAAAAAATTAAAATAACCCAGTATAAATATCTCTCTTTGTGTCAGTTTACTGAAATATTTAGTTTTTGATTTGTTATTTTTATCCATGGTTTATTGCAGATACCTAACATTATAGCTATTTATGCAAAAAGTGCTAAAAGTTGAAGTTTATGCACGAGACATGAAAATTATGAAACGAAGCCGTAGGCTGAGTTTCATATCTTGTCGAGTTCAATAACACTTTTAGCACGAGTTTGCATACCATATGTTTTCTACGACCTTAAATTTTCTGTTATTAATCCATAAATGTCGATTTAACAAAGGTTTGCATTTATAACAGTTATCATTTATGTCATAATAAAGAGATGGCCTTGACGCGCAGGTGAATGCTTGTGGAGCCAGTACTGTCAAAGTCAGTTATCAAAGGTAATTATTAATACTACACATCTGACTTGATTCATTACATAACGCTTTAAAAAACACTTTATCTCTAACGCAAGAAGTAACTAGAATAATTTTACAATCTCACTTCCAGTTCGAAATTGTAGTTTTATAATCTCACTTCACTTTATAACACATGTGCTAAAAGTAAACAGCTGATCACTTTAAACACGTTAAATTATAAAACGTCACTTTTAGTAAAAAAAAAAGGTAGCGCTAAAAGGCCTACTTTTAGTGGTGGTCGTAGAAAAAATATGTTGTGTTCTAAATAACGTAGTATTTCGTAGTTTATTTGTAAAATACAGTAGATATAGTATAACCCTACTTATTATTTCAATATTTTCACATTACACCTATGATTGGACCTACAGTGTTATAGTAAAACTCGGCAAGATAAACGGTGAACTACAAAATCATAAAATAGGTCATAGGTTTCGTTTCCCCTAATGCTCATTTTGAAAATTATGGCAAACAAAATATCTGTACAGGACTTTACACAGAACTTCCCTCGTAAGTATGGCGCGCATCTATTGCTGTACATTGATATCTGCGATACTGCGGTACGCGGTCATCGTTGCACATTTCTGTTACCTGCGTTGAATGCCGTGCGCAGCAATCGCTACACGTTTTCGTTGCCCTGGCTACAGTCCCTAGCAATTACTTTTATTTTCTCCTTTTTACAGTATTCACGTTGTATATGTTGGATTTTATTTTCACCAAAGGTAAAAATCCGAGCAATTACTTTTATTAATTGCTGCGTTAAAACAAAAATAGGCATTTTATTTGTTCAAGGTGCTCGCCCTGTATAGCTTTGAACGGAAATATATTCGATTTCGTGCCAGGTAGACATCTGATCCGCATTCAAAATATCGTCTTCGTCCAACAAGTACATTTTGAGCTATACCACCAACAAATGGACAGACAGACAGACAAGCGGAATTGAGAAAACATGTTTTTCATCATCTAGTTACCCTGAAACGTGCAGATCTGAAGAGACATCAGAGGGTGATTTTTTCACGATTACTATACTTCCTTTGTCTTTTAGACGAGGGAAATAATATAAATGTAAATAGAACGTGTGGCTCTACTACGCGAAATATTATTCTCATAACCACATTTTCAGATATGTTTATTAAGAAATGCAAGAATCAGAGAAAACGATCCTTACATGAATAAAATGTAACATGTTCTATGCCTCCAAATATTAAAAAACCCGACTTTCTATTAACAAGCAGGAAAAAGTAAGTCCAATTTAGGATACTAATAATATAAGAGAGCAAACTAAAGACAAACGGACACACAGAATGAAAATATACAAACTTAGAGAAAGTTCGTGAAGATTTTAAACTGTGCATGAATAGAATAAATAAATGTAAAATGCAGGCTATATGGGAAATATGTAAAAATAATATGTTAGAAAAGGCGTTAGAAGCTTATGAAGCAACAGTAGCAAAGATACTTACAAGAATCGACGCTGATAACATATGGGATAACATATGGGCAGCATAGAAAGTACAAGAAAATTACAAAAGAAAAGGTACTCAGAGTGAATAAAAAAGCTTTGGAGAATTTTAGATTGTATGTAAGAAATATAAAAAAATAACGACGATGTCAATTACATTAGGAAGAACACAATAGAATAGAGAGATAACAAATACTTAAACAACGGAGGGACTAGAAAAACAACTAAAGGTTGTTACTGTCGAAACTCAATATTACAACATTAAAGGCCAGTTAGTTGCAATAAACATTCAATGTTATGGCACTAAACTGTTTGTTACACGATAAACGTCATAAATCGGGAAAATACAAGGATAAGTTGCTCCAACTATGTAACGATGGACTGTAACAAGGTTTGCCAACTAACTTTAGTGGGAAGGAGGGTTCATTACTGTACTATTAATTAGGGTAATGACCTGTCAGTATAAAAGATCTTAATTGCCTTAGACGCCACCACTTCTTAAATCGGTAAATACAAGAACGTCCATTAAAAGCGGAAATGGTGAAAAAAACCTTTCAAATTCGACTTCAGCAGTTCTCGGCGCCTCAATTAGCAGCTTCGGTGAACCTACCCTTATGCACGTACACATATAGCAAAAATTGAATGAAACGAAAGGAGGTAGCACTTTTACTTAATACTTAATAAACTGATTATAAATTGTAAAACTTGACACAGATGGTGAAAACTGACCCAATGACAGTAGCAACTACTTGCATTCTTAATTAATTTTACCGCAACAAATAGGGTTCTTAAGAAGGTCGCACTTTGTCTACTAAATGACCACTTCACTGCAAATAAAGCCCTTTAAAATGAAAAAAACACACAGTACCTTTTTATGGATTTAAGAGCTACTATCTTATCTTCAACGAATTTTCTGATGGTACCGGTGCACACTGCGACTGCTCAAAATGTTGATCAGATGCAGAAATGAAGTTTCAACGGACGAAGTGTTGTCGTTTGCCAAGGAGCGGATGCTGGAAATCCCCTAACGGGCTAATGGAAGACGCACATACCACTTACAATTTCCGACACACAAAATTTCCTTAAAAATAAGCTGGCATAGGTAAAAGTCCTGCATAAAATCCACTTACGCGTCAAATTTTCGGCCGCTATAACATTCTTAGCATTCCCTGTATAACTTAAGCCTTGGAAAATCAACACCTGCTTCGACGAAGAGAAAGAAATTGCCACACATGTTACGAGCACAGTACATTCCAAATAGGAACTACCGGTAAAACACACAGGAGGGCAACCCCAAAGGCGACAAGCGCCCCGCGGCCGCAAGAGCATTCCATAATTCAACTGCTCAAGGACTGAAAGATGACTTAATTAAAAAAAGTGCGGTTGTTTCTTGGACGAGTAACTTGTGCATCTCTTTTTCATATTCTTACATTACATTTTCCTTTTCCAAAACGAAGCATGTAGAACGTCACGTAGCGCAACACCCAAGCTTAGATCGGCGGGCACACACACACAAGGCTGGGAAACAAGTTGTAACTTGTCACCCAGACGCCGACTTCGTGGAGCCAGCAGGCGTGACGTCCCGCGATGTGCAAATACATTCCAAACGTGATGTGTAGCGGCCTCTGTAGGCGAACAATTGAAACACTTGACGGAAACTATACGAACGAAACAGTAACGCAGAAAACGTTATAATTACAGAACCCTACAGCTAAACGACTGGTGAAACAAAAAGATGTCCATAGTTGTTTGAACTTACATGAATTTACATACAATACAACCTACAAGTTTGGAACGAAGAGTTACAGAAATATCAAGTTAACTGTGTGGGATTCTAGGCAATTCGTCTTAATCACCTGAAGTATTTTTATTTTGTCACTCGACATTTCATTTATTAATTTGGTACACAATTGACTAGTCTAGTCTAGTCTATCTAACTAAGATCGAATGTATCAGATTTTTCCACCTGTTTAAACGTAGCCTCATATGCAGCCACCTTGAAGAGAGTTGATTGTAACAGCTAACTACTACATACACTGTCTACATGGGCAATAGGTATTTTATTTCTCTTCTACTAGGTATATCTATCGATCATTCCCCGATCAACCACCTAGGGACGCGCCCCATAGAGGGTGAGGCTCCTCGAGGGTTTACTCAATTATATGCGACTAATTCCAAAATGTTGTGTTACTTAATTGCACTATTCATCTTCTTCTTCTTCTTCTTCTTCTATTGAAAGACGAATTGTTTAGAATTTTTGGGTGCCATTGTAATATGCTGCAGAAATGGTGTCACAAATTCTTTTCTGATATGTACATCGTTCTTTCTATATTTCTGATACATTGCAGATGTAACCTTACCGATAACTATTTACTTTTACTCCGCAACAGTGAGGTCAAAAAAGACGGAATACAACATCAAAACAGTTGCCAATACTAAATAGTTACTCTTCTTGAAGCTCATTGTGTAGAATAAAAAGGAGCTATATACTAGTTGCTTTATTTTGATAGCTAAACGTATTTATGATGTTATAGTTACGAGGAAATGTTTACAACTATTTAGACTTTCTCATTGTCCTATATTCAATTTGGATTTCAAATTTTCTAATTTATTGTTTGTAGCAGTAAGCTTGAATATTACAATCGTTTAAAGCAAATTGTAACTTTGTTAAAGCACCTAAGCTTGAAAGAATATTATACTTAATTGCCACACAAAGATGTGTTCTGCATGACGTTCTTCATCGGGCACTGAAATAAATTGTGGTTGGGAAACATTTCGTATTTTATTAAACTTTCTAGTGTCCACAAAAATAGACTTGTAGCTTGACGGAACTGAGGAACAATAAACCGAGTTCTATAAAATACACGATTTTAAACCGCAACTGCTGCTGCTGGTTAACCACACCATATTCTGGCAGTGTAGTAAAACTCAGTGCTACAGGAATTCGACGTCCTTATAAAAATGAACCTCACAATATTGTACAGAATGCGGCCCTGTCGTGCCATCACCTTCGGGAGTCTTAATCACATCCTATCCGATAATGATAATGAATAGGTTAGCTGGCACAACTACGTTTTTCCGTTTTTTTGTATAATCAAACGGTATGTGAACACGTCTCTGGCAGCAATAAATAATAGGGCGTATAATTGAAAAATTCGGCCGCTAAATACTGGGCCGGCTAATCTCGGTGCGTGCCAAGAATCTGGAATATTCTGAAATGTAAAATCCCGAATTAACCCAAAGATGAAGTAATATATGAGATCACAGATATTTCATGTCGTGGTCTAGAATTTAGTTGTTTTCTGCTCGTTTTCTCGAAAGATTAGCCAAGACGATCGCAATAAAACCAAAATAATCGAAAGTTACTGTGTGCAGCCTCATGAAATAAAGCGTGAAGCGTCACCACATGAAAAGAACGTAACATATTTGAATGTATTTATTTTGACGTTTATTCTAAACAACTTGCAAGAGCCATGAAATGACACTTCTAAATCTGTCTACTTCTTTTAGAAAACAGATTTAACGCTACGTCATCATTATATAACATTTCAAACAACAACCACAACGAAAAGAACAGGCATTGTTTAGTAGTTACTTCAAACAGATGTTTTTTTTGTGATAATTGAATTTTTTACTTATAGAATGCCGACTAACACGGTTGAAGTGCTTCTCAACACTGCGTGGCATACCTAAACCTAGAGTTGATAGTAAAACTAAAAATAATTTTAGATAATGATGTGTGATGCATCAAAGCAGAAAAAAAGCATTCTTATTAATATGTCGACCTGTTGTAAACAAGGTCTTGATTAATAAAATGCATCACCATAATCACGCGATGCAGGTCGACATAGGTGTTAGAGCGTTCGCAAAAAATGTCCAAATGTGAGCTTCTGCAACACAGAAAAAGAAGCCGCGCTCCAGTAACAACCTTTTAAATTAAAGCAAACGTGAGTAAACGCAATTGAATCAAATCCGTCAAAATTCACATTGCAGAAGAGTTTCAATAAAACCAAACAATCCAAACGTGATAACCCCTACAAATAATACCAAAGGTCTAATATTAGCTACAATCAACACCTTATTGTAAAATGTTTAGAGAAATAAGAAGAAATGGGTAACGGATGAAACTGTAACCATGATTGGGTAATAAGGTTGGTAAATATCGAAACAAGGACGAAAACTAAACAAGAACACCAACAACTTACATTATATGAATACGAGAACTGGCAATCTCGAGATATCCCATCTGGCTCTGTTCACCTTCTCTAACTTGTCTTGGGAGAGACTCCTTAATCCTTTATGTTTACTATCTGGTCTTCATTGATCGACACTTGTTCTCTTCCGATTTCAACTAGCATAGTCGAGTACTTTCATCAACTTTACATTTTTCCACCACCTCCCAAAGTCTTGTTACAGCAAACATTCTACCTTACGACTCGAGCAGAGTTTGTTACAGTCGAAACTCGATATTGCGACAATAAAGGCTACACCCTGGGTTAGCCAATTAATCTTGTATAGTCTAAATCGGTCTTGAAGACACTTCATCAAACAAAAAATCAAAGCTCGCCCTAATTACGTCTCAACAGGCATGTAACAGGAAGTTGGTAAGCTAAAACTCAGTGGGAAAGGGGATCACTTCAATACAGCGCAGCTTAGGGCTAGATGCTGTTTCAATGGTTGTTAAATGTGAACAAAATAAAAGGGGAAATAGGCGCCACGAATTTTAATGAAATAACAGGACCACTTGAAACAATAAAGAAGCCGACCTGCGATTGACTAATTAAAATAATGTAGGGAACCAAAGAATTTCAGAATGAGATCGATGATGCCAACACACAAAGCGAAACGCTATCGAAAAAATCCTCTTTCGAGAAGATAAGCCAAGGGAAACAACCCTTATAAATCGGCTTAAAAATAACAGGGGCACCACATAGGACACCGCCAAAAAATAGACGTTCTGCCTAAATCGGACAGAAGCCTAAAAAACTGTTAAACACAGCAAAAACCGACTGCATCACATAGGACACAATCTACCCTACTACAAACATCCGAACAACTCACAAAAATCCAAAGAACTCGCACCGCATCATCATCACTCACTCTAAATCTAAGGTAGCCCAATATCAAAAAAGCATGAGAGGGAAAAATTATATGGAAAAATGAAACACAGTAAGTACTGCGAAAAAAGATTCGGGTGAAAACCCAGGAAAAGATCCTAAAAACCATATGCCCGCCCCGAATTTAGGTAGAGACCCCAGAAGCCAGAGGGAACGACCGCACAACCACCAAACCCCGCTCGGGCATTCAGCCAGTCGTCGCAGCTAGATGGAAGAGGCGCGCCGGTGACGGACTGAATGTGGCTCCCTCACTGAGTCGGATGGCAACACAATCGCTCGCCCCAATCCCCAGAAATCTCTACAAGGCCGAAAAAAACAACCCAAATAATAATAAAATTTAAAAAAACCCAAACAAGTATAAACTCGTTTCGAAAAAATGACATAAAAAACAACATAGCTAAAAAGCCATGAACAACGACCTGAAAATCAAATCGTTTAAAGTCCTAAGCGAACACAAGCACGAATGGGGAAAGCACTCTTAAAAAAAGTCCCAAAATATGGAGAGAAACGACCCCAACTGCTGGCGTTGCTTAAAAGGGAAAGCAAGATGAAAGTGCTTCCTATCGTGACCTTCCCTGCGTGCCCAACCTACCACCCTATACTTTACAAAAAGCACAAAAAAACAAGTTTTTAAAAGGGACAGTGTAGGTGTTTCCACGGTCACAATATCCTATAATACCATAGTCCAAATCCAAATAAGCGAAGCGCTTTTGAAGAAATCCTCAAATGAGACGGAAGTAATGGTAAGAAGAAGGAAAGTGAAAAGCACTAGAATGCAAAATCCATAGGAAACATACCCTACAGCAACTTTTAAAAACAGAAGAAAAAACAGGACATAAGGAAAAGAGAAAAGGAAAGAGAGGAAAATGAACCAAAAAACCAGAGTTCGGAAAAACTCACGCTGCCACACCCACTCATCCAAGCTTCGACTGGCTAGGTCTACTATTCCATGCCGTGACCCGGGTTTACGGAGACATGGACACGCTTAAAGAAGAGGAAACACAAGGAAAGCAAACCGCCTTCAATCGCAAAGGAAAAATCCGCACGCAAACAGATGCGTAAAAAGACGCAAAAAATTGCATAGAAAAAATGCATAACAAGATGCAATAGCGCATCAAAATCGACGCAAAAAATATCTCCTGTCACGTCTGACAGAAGAAAAACCTGCACCACATCGAACACAGAAAAAAATATAGACACTCTGTTTACACCGAACAAGGGCCTAAAACAAGGACTGCCTCACATCGGACGCAGCCAACGAGCACAAAAATCGCATCCAAAAATGAAATGCATAATAAACGCATTCAAAAAAAAAATAAAAAATGAAAAGCCAGAAAAAACAACCCGGAAACAACCCGTCGAGACCCTTAGTAAACACAAGTACGGTGAGGCAAGTAAATAAAAATCCCAAAAATGGAGTAAACTACACCAAACCGCACAAGTAATTCACGCAGGCCCTCGACCCACCGATACGCAACCAAAGGAAAGATAAGGAAAAAACCAAACATACTACACTACTAAAGCACACACGCAACCAATCAAAGAAACCATTCAGAAACCTCACTCACCAAAGCATACCCTTTCAACAAAGTCCATCACACTACCTATAAACATACCGCTAAACCAATCATTCGTCAAGAAAGATGAGGGAAGAAAAGTCAATAAACAACCGAACGAAAGGATAATTAAAGAAAGGAAAAGAAAAGAGAGTCAAATATAAATACGTGCACTGCAACAAGATGTGAAAATTACAAAATGCATAAGAGGTAAAAATTTAAACAAAAGTGAAAAGGAAAATGAGTATAAAATTAAATATTGATAATTAAAGCTATCCAGGTAAGCACAGCTGATGTTACTACCAAAATCGAGCCCCATAGCGTTGGTCGCCAGTAAAACAATAAAGAAGCCGACCTGCGATCGACTAATTAAAACAATTGATGGCAGTAAAAAAATCGCAGATCAACCCCCCTTCGGACGAAAATTTCGTGCCCAAAAGAAGGCTTGCACTCTACATTTTTTTAATGTTTTCATATTTTAAACCTTTTTATTTCTCTTGGCCGTGGAGAGTGAAACAATTTTTTGGCTTAGCCTAATTGTTTCGCCATTTATCCAATTATTTCAGGCTTAACCTGTATATTTTTAGTTGAATTATAAATCCTTTTGCATTTCAAATTCTTCTATTTTCTAAAGCAGCGTATTTTATACCTGGATCAAGTTCCTATCGTTTGCACGATGCCCTCTCGACCTGCGCTATCTCTTATCAGAGTGCGAGTCTCCCTTTAGAAACGAAATTTCTGTCCGAGGCACTTATACTTCTCGCCTCAGGCGTCGCATTTCGCGCGGCCGAGGTTTGATTTTGTTCAAGTCAAATTACGTGCGCTCAACCAATTTTAATGAGCAGTGTGTTTCCTAAGGGCTGATTATGATCAGGTACGATTGCGCTTTTCTGTCTTATTATCTCCATAGTAATTATATTTTCCTTAGCTCTTAATTATCAGTTTCATACACGAGTTTATCTCGGAGGCCAAGTCGCTAACCTTATCGCACTTTCGACACCTGCTGGGTTCGGCGTATTTGCGGCCTTTTTGAGGATGCTTCTGCAGCAATTTTCGGCGCTTCCAAGTCGATTTCAATGATATGGTAGCAGTTCTCGCCCCGCTTATTTTGAACCGAAGGGTGTAGCAATTCCCAGCCGGCATTTGCCTGTTTGCCGTTTATAAGCGTTGGAGAAGCGAGGTTAGTTAGTGCTATTCCGGAATTATTTATCAACTTATCTTGAATACCTGGTTTTTCCATTTAAACATTTTAAACCCGTAATGAGTTGGAATTTAAATTCATATATTTTGCCATTATTTACATGTAACGTTTAATTTCATACATGCTCTTGTTTTACATTTAAATTTTTATACTTATATTTAATTATGCTTTATTTAAAGTTGCTATTTTGATGTGTATTTCGACCCTCTGTAAAAGGTACAGTCACGCTTTTTTATTTCAATAGTCTAAACAGAAGGTATTATTAAATGATTGAGGTATGCATAACCCATGAATAATTTGAATTTAGAGTTATTAAAATAACCCGAAAGGGGTTTTTAATTTTATGCGTGTCGCAACCTTCAGTTCACGTACACAATTTGGTTATAATATTATTTGCATTTTAATTATTCAGATTATTTATTACTGACACTACAAGTCTTTTTTATTGATTATTAATTAAACGCTAGTCACTTGTAGTTTATTTTTCTTATTATTTGAAATCTTTTGATTTCTGGCGCCCATTTCCATTTCCTTTCCTTTTTTGAAGACATTCCAGGGTACATAGCTGATGATTTGAACCTACTATCTAAGGCCGCCGATATTTGAGTTAGCTAGGGCCATTGCGGTGAGTAAAGAGTTTTTTAGAGCTGCCGTGGTGTGAACGGTAGGGGGGTTGATCTGCGATTTTTTTACTGCCATCAATTGTTTTAATTAGTCGATCGCAGGTCGGCTTCTTTATTGTTTTACACTCTCGTTGAAATCAGAAATAGGAAAGCAGTGGCTTAGTTTTGGTACCAGCTGTGTGAGGCGTCCCAGCCTCAATATCCTCGGAACTACTTTGTAATGGTTTACGTGCAGGTCGCCGGGACACTACAAACACAATACAGCAAAGAAAAATACATATAAATAAATAAACATATGCAAATAACACAAATAAAAAGCAACAAAGATTAGAATCAAATTCAATCTATTGACATTAAATATGTATGTAATTATTTGAGATTGAATAGTACGAAAAGGGTTAGTATTCTTAATTAAGTAATTATTAAACTGAGTATAAAACAAAGAGATTCGCACGCTGCGTCTAAAATAACAGCTGTGTTTCCCCCAGTTCTTATAAACAAAACTGAACAATAGAGGTTAAAAATAGCCGCAGGTTACATGTGAATTTAGGTCACGCTCACCCGTCTATGAATAGCCGAAACAACAATCCAAATACGTCACTAATTATTTGTGAGGGTGTATCACTGTTTGATTATGTCGCAATATAAAATTTAAGTCACAATACCTGTTTTAGTGTCCAAACGATGTGATTTATTGAAGTACAGCAACTAAGATGTTCTACAGTGAAAAACAAACGTCACGCAAAATGGCGTAGATGAAAGCGGTTTTGAACCACAATTCGCTTGAGGTTAATGGCGACAAGTTGATAAAAACATGTAGATGGGCGCTGGGCACAAATCCACGCAATCGTGAGCATCGAATGGGCATCTTTGACGACCAATACCACCCTTCTAGTAATTGAGCATGTAGACCTTTACTTCAAGTAGAAATCCGCCAGCGGGGTTTTTGCAAAAATAAAACGGTACGACGACGAAAAGTTTGTTGGGTTTTAGCACAGCACATGCTACCATCCCGGGAAATCCACCCCCAAGAAAGAACACGCCCAGAACTACATTTGCTACTTGTTGGTCGTAGCTTCAGACGACGAATCCACGATTTGCATAACGCATGGACAACGATTCTAGGGTTTCGCCACAAACATCAGTTAATTTTACCGAGACCTCCAGCAGCTCAAATCTGCCCGAGCGCCGGGGCACAAAACAATTTCTTTCGACGCTATTTGATGCTTGCCTCGAACTGTCGAGGCGCGGTCGAAAAAGGAAAGGGACAGGAGTCCGCGTCACTTGTCGTCCTGCTTCCACAAATATACCAATTCCACGGTTGCACCGCATTGCATCAGAATGTGCAATCATCACGTGTGGACAAAAAACTTTGTACGCCAATAGTTTGTGCTTGTCAAAAAACCTATTTAACCCCTATCATATATACTGAGTGATTTTTACTTGTTTAGAAAATGGAGTTTTTCGAAATTGTCAAAATCCGAAAAGTGTTCTTTTACAATTTCTCATACAGGCAACTTAACTTGAACACAATATTATGTTTGCAATTCCCAGCTTAACTTGAACACATTTAGGTCAAGCGATAAGGTCGATACTATTACAAACTCGAAACCAGAGATTAATTTGTACCAAGTAATAAAAATTAATCGGGATAGTCTATGCGCGTGCTTATATACAAGGTGTCCCATGAAAAATTCCCCTTTTAAGAAATTATTGACAAGTCATGAAATGTTGAAAATTATACAGAGTGTAACTAATGTATGCCAAAATATTTTAGAATGGTAACCCCAATCCAATTTTAAGAAAAAAGTTCTTCTAAAAAGTGTCCAATAATTCTTCGTTTTCCATATACTGGGTGGTAAAGTATTTTAACAATATCGTCTTTTTCTTATAATATCCTTATTAGTGCAGCTATTTAAACCATATTTGGTACACAGTACACTTGGAGAAGACTCCAAAAATTTGATATTATCATGCTCTACAATTAACCGATGGCGGAAATATGAGTAATCAGTGCTATAAATTTAACAAACAAAAATGGCACTCTGTTGGAAATTAAAAGCAATCTTATTTTAAAGTACAAGTCATTTAGTTGCAGACAGAAAGTGCCTCTTCAACTTGTTTGCTATATCTCATAGTTTATTGATAAATTAGATTTTTTTTATTTCAGCGGTTCTGGAAAGAAATCAATTTAATTCCACAAAAAGAAATTTCAATTGCTGTAACATACAGCTGACCGGCTATTGCTCAGGGAGAAGGAGAAGTTCGGATCAACGCGACGTATTTTAGAGTCAGATCCTGTCACAATAGAGGTTAATTATAATCAAAATAAGAAGGACAATAAGCGTCACAAATTTTATTGATAGAATGGGGAGAAACTTTCCGGGCGGCCCTTATAGAAATTCGAAGTCAGAGGACCAATGCTTCACTTCAACGGTCTTGTGTGACGTTCCGGCTTCTTGTGGACCTACCTTGGTTAGCCTGCTAGCCTCACCCGTCATCTTAAAATTAGTACATCCAAGAAAGAATATCACATGTACATCAACACATATAGGTATCATAAATAAAAGTCCAGCGAATTGTAACGAATGCAAATCTATTAATCTATTAATTTCAACGTTTAGAAAAAGTGATAAAATAATGTATGCTTGCCTGCCTGATCTACCGTGCTGTTTTATATTGTATACTCTGCAGCTTGGCTTTTACAGGTATAGTAACAAGTCAACTTTCTGTCTTTCCCTTTTTCTTCAACCATTGTATGTCCACTGCTGGGCCAAGTCCTCCTCTGATTCTTTCCATCTTTCCCTGTTTTGTAACATGTGGAACCCGTTTTTCTCTGCTTCATTCCTCAAATCATCGGTCCACCTTTTTGGTGGTCTTCCAACACTTCTCGTAGATGTTATAGGAGCCACTGTAACAAGTACATTGTTCGTTACTCTGTTGTTTTTCTAGTAACTCGCCCTACCCAACTCCACTTGAGCTTGGCTATTCTTTTCGCCACATCAGGTATTCCAGTTTTTGCTCTTCTAACTGTATTTATCATTTTCTGACTAGCTCCCAACATCTGTCCCTCGATAACTCGCTGCTTCACTCTCAAATCTTATCCTTTTAATTGGCCCAGTGCTATCTGATGACTCAAGTAGAAGTATTCCGTCAGTGTTTCAATTTTGATTTGTTCAATCTTCTTCTGGCTACTTGACATCATTTTTGTTTTGCTGAGGTTCTTTCGTCCGAGCTGACTAAGATAATATCATCAGCATATTGGGGGTTTGTGAGATACCTCCCATCAATATTAATACTCTTATGGCTCCAGTTCTGTTCCGTAAATACATTTTCCAAAGCAAGTGAAAACAGTTTAGGAAACAGTGTGTCGCAGAGTATTCTATTCGGTGACATCCCTTTGTTGCTTTTTGGTATTCCTATATTTTCGATTAATGATGTTTATCAGGAATCGATTATAGCGTACGGTAACACTATATATGCTACCCATAACTCCACAGGGTCAAATGCTTCTCGAAATCTGTCAAGCCGAAGTGCAGGGGTTGTGTTGTATTCCTCGCATTTATGAAATTTTGCAAAACCAGCCTGTTCAACTGACTAGTTTATCTAACTTATTTGTGAGATTTTTATATGAAGCTTATATAAATGATATAAAAATCTTAGAGATATCTTCAATGCCTCCCTTTTTGTACAACAGAATTACTTACCAACTCAACGGACCCTTTAAAAGTAGTTTTATCGCTTGAATCAGTGTTCGTCCTCCTAGTTGTTATTTTGGTTGTAATGTCGTCTTCTTCAGGTACCCGGTTCTTAATATCTTTTAGAACTGCTAGAATTTTATCAGTTTCAATGTTTGGCACTGAGCCTACGTTGGTAATTGTAATGTATTTGCCTTCAAGTTTGGGTTTGACTTCTTAAAATAGTAAAGATTTTTATAAAAAATTTCTATAGGTTGCATTATTTCTCATTTTTTAGTGACTATGATGCACTTCTCTAATATGTATCTTGGTGGAAGACAGACCTACTTCAGGAATCTAGTAAATCCTGCCGACGTAAGCTCTTGGTTTTCCCATACCTCCTATGTGCGGCAAAAAACCATGTCCTCCAACCTAACCCTCTTTATCGTCTATTTACACCACTCTCTACCAATACGAATTTGCCTGTGTGATAGAGTGTTTGTTAACTATGGCCTATAAAGACGTGCATTTTTAAAACTATACTATCCCAAGTGGATGGAGTAGCAGGCTTGGAATCCCATGCTGATCTTAACCGATCAGTCAACTCTATGAATTCTGGAGAGGGTAAAGAGTTGACAAAGAAGAGTCACCCTACGGAAAATGACATATAACATCAGAAAACATGATGAACTTCTAACACAACTGGAAGAAACATATAAAGTGTGACATAGTAGGTCTTTGTGAAACGAGAAGAGCTGGAGAATCCGTAGTTGAACTAGCATTATACAGGGTGTCAAAAAAGTCAACCGTGTCACTTCTGGAGATGCTAGGGGACACTATATCGAGTCGAAAAGTCCTAATCAATTTTTGGCGTAGAAGCATAGTTTTCGTAAAAAGGAATGTTGAAAATTAAAAAGAAAATGTTGAGAACTGCTGTACTTTGCCTTAAATTGGAGGCTTGACGCAGTGTCTTGAGATAGGCTGGGAAAACAATTATCACATATGCCGTCTACATACATAATTTATTAGCTTTTAAAACACTTTTAAAACGAAGTTTGATAATTTTAAATCCTACAATGAAGACAAAATATCGACGTACTCACAGACCCAACATCACCAGGACACCATACACAAAAAACATATCAGCATACTCCTTCCTGCACGTTGTATATTGTTACTAAAAAAGTGAAACACGCAATTATTTATTACATTGGCATTAATTGACAAAAAAAACATCAAAAACACAGAAACGCAGTAGGTACAGTTGCGGCAAAAAAATGGGACAGTTGCGTCTATTTTCGCGATTATTCTACATTTTGTCACTGCATTTATATGCGACATAACTACTTTGTCGTATTATCTCTAATTTGAAGTTGTTTGGCAGATGTCACATATAATCTGTTATAAAAGTTGTCCCATTTTTTATTGGCCGCAACTGTACCATACAGCGGTTCACAAAATTTGCGGTACCAATCACCAGTGAATTCTGAAGAAATTATGCTTCTAAGCCAAAAATGGATTTAGAACCTAGACTCCATATAGCCTTCCCTAGCATCTCCAGAAGTGACACGGTTGACTTTCCTGACACCCTGTATATATTCCCTAATGAGCTGTAAGTGTATTCACCCGTTTTGGCTATAAGTAACAGGATTGGCATAAGCTCAGTTCAGTTAAAGCCCAATCCTCGGTGAGTACGAATTCTTAGCAACTCACATTATAATAAACGATTCTACCGGCTTACAAGTGTTTTTGTTCTGGACTCAAACCATTCGCGCACGCACGCACCCATAGTACTCATTAGCATTGGCTAATGGTTTAACGTGGGTGTAGGCCAACTCATCACACCCTAGCAAATTTTGTAGGTATTTATGACAGGCGAATTCAGCACAGGCACCAGGCGACCAACGGTGAACTCGTTACCGAAGACAGGCCAACTAATGTAAGGATGTATATAACACACACGATTACAGGCTAAACTAACCTAAACAAGCTAGAACGACACACCGTATAGAGGTGAGGATCAGCGCTACCGGTTAATTTAACCTCCAACTGATGATATATACTTAATGCCTGCAACCGTGCGGTCATTATATAAAATGCCTAGGCATTCCATATAATGACGACAATTTTGTTATGGTTAATTTGTAGTTTCGCATGCATTAGTGAACAATAATAAGTTGTATTTTATTATTAAGCATTTTGTCACTTTTGATTTGTAGTTTTCCAGGCAATATTTCAAATAATTAATTAGATTCTCCTTTTCGCATTTATTCCCCAAATATCCAGTACATTTTGCCTGACTGGGTAGGCAACCCTATTCACTTCTGGTGATAACAAATTTCCAGTCTGAAACTACAGTTATATTATCAAATGAGGACACTCCATATTTCAGCAGTTTTTATGGCTCCTCTTGCCAAAATTTTGGAAAGTTTTTGATAACTTGAGTTGAATGGCATTTGACTGACTTTCTCGCTCTTTTCCACTGCAGTATTCGTGCAATTAAGTTGTGAGCCCTTCGGCGTAGTGCTTCCAAAGCCAATTGGTTTGGCTAGCTTCATTGGATGGAGAAGGATCTAGCACGAAAGCCCTTTTGATGTTCGAATTATTGGTTTGCTGTTAGAATTCTTACGTCTAACGCCTCGGCGGAATTTTGGGACCAACTTTTGTCACCTGCACGACCACTTTTTGTCTGACTTTTTAACACAAGGTTAGGCACCTGCGTTAGCCAATCCCGCAGTCGAAAGCTGGCAGTACCTCCTCCTTTGGCCCTCGCTGTGTCTTCCCCAGGTGCGGAAAGAGGCGCCGGCAGCCTTTAGCCTCCGGCACGTGCAGCCCCAGCGTACAAGGATTATATGTATTTGAAATTGGGTTTGTAAATAATAGGGCGATTCGAACGAATCTGCTCACTTTTCTGATTGTTAATATGAATTTAGTGCTAGATGCATTACTGTGCTTATTATATTAGGGCGTAGCTCCTTCTGTTCTGGTAATAGCTACGTTAGCTGCATAACTGTATCATAGATTAGAGCATGGCCCTTCCGTTGTGTTGATAGCTACGTTTCACGTAGGGTTTATGTTTATAATGCATGCCCCTGCTTTAAATGCGGCATTCGCTTGGAATGCTGGCCGCGATCTTATAAACTAATTTACTCACCCCCAGCTGTGTGACATCCTCCCTGTCGCTTGCGGGTTGAAATCCTATAATGAATTAATAATACAGTATTTTGGGGTCTCGGTTATACCATTAATCTATAGTAAAACGTTTAAACTCACCTAGGATACGTTTTAGCTGTGATTTTGGGAGCGAAACCGCTGTATTTTTGCACTTATCCACGAGACCCTTTCTAGGTTACCTGTTAGGCCATTTCGCGTCTCTGCGTACTGTTCAAATCTCATTTCAATTCGAGGCCGAATTGGTTGTGGTTATTGTACCGCCCGCGGTTGTTTAAATACCAAATACTGAGTAATTGAGATTTATTTTGTTAGGAGCACATACAAGCCGTATAAACGTCATCAAAAGCCTAATGAGTTTCTTGTAGAAACCTCTTCGACCCCTATATGGCCATACAATTTGAAGGAATTTCGCCCCTTCTAAATCTTGAGTACTGTCATAACGTTAGATAGACTTAACGATCAGTGTTTATGTTAGCCTGCTGCTTGCAGCACTTTGTCCTAAGTCACCTTGCCTATCAGGGTGCGCGCTAATTTATGTGCTAATTTATACATGCGAATTTGTTATTTGCTTGCCGAAATTACTCCGACGTGTCCAGATTTGCTTGAACCTCCGCGTCACAGAGCTTCTTTTTATTTGATCTTATCCCTTAGTGGGCAACCTTAAAATTAGGTATCAACTGGTTAGCTATTGTTTTACAACTAATTTTATTTATGCAGCACACCTTTTTTAAAGGCTCACTTAACGCCCTTTTTAATGTGTCGTGAGTTACCACCCTCACATGTATTTATGCCCTTTGTCTAATGGTTTTGTTTTTATTTATTTATGCCCAAATACATATATTTACCTGTCGTTGTTGCACTATAGAACCAAATGTTAAATAAATATTGTTACTAGTTTGTTCCTCTATTATTTTGGTTTGCTGTGTATCTCTTTTATCTTGGGGAGGTCCGACCCAAGAAATTGTCTACGTCGAGGACCTGGCGCCCTGGCCTCCCATAGTTTCTTTTGCAGCTTTGCTGGAACCCCGACCCTTCCCGAAGAGTTAGTCAACTAGGCCGATATTTACCAGCCGGCAAAATACTAAATATAACTTTCGCCACCAGGTAAGGCCTACCCTTAATCCTTCGTCACAATTTCGCCGGTTTAATATCGACAAACGTTAAACAAACGAACGGGTATTTTAGGTAATTCTGTCAACTGTCAACAGCAGAATTGCAGCACTTATCACTAAGTGAATTGTCAACTAAAATCACAAATGATATTAAAACGACAGCGAAAAAAAATTGTGCTGAAACTAGAAGTTATAAAAATAATAAATTCGGCCATTTAACAAAAATATCAGAGAAACAAGAAGAAAAATAGATAGAGCAACACCTTAGTACAATAAAATTAGTAAAACAATCAATACAGAACTTAAAGAACACGCCAGGAATTACACCACGAAAAATTACAGAGACTATAGAAATCAATAAAAATATGAGAGTACTGCGCAACCTAAAGATAATAGAAAGAACAAAAATAACACGAATAAAAAAATAAATATATTTTTTTACGTATCTATTTCGAAAAACTGCAAAGTTTTTAAACAAATATAGGACGTGTAAAACAAAAGTCAAAATCAAAGTCGAGTTCGAATACAAGAGTGAATACATGAATGAATGAAATATGAGAGCAAACAAGTAGAACTTCTTCGTGAATTTAACGTATGTAAAGTGTATATTTATTAAATTCATTGCGACATTTAGTTTATTTTTTTTTAGTTTGAAGTTCAAATTAACTCTTGCAAATAAAATTTTATTCAGTTTTGAAAAGTTTTGTAAACTGCCACTACTAACGGACACAAGTCATAATTATTTGCTATTACATCTTCAGTTGACGTTCCTTCTCTCGAAATTCTTTATGGTGTACACAGTACACTCAATCAAGTTATTATCACTGTCCCATTAAATACTAACAGAGAATTCTATTTCCTCTGAATAAAGTTACAGAAGCTTTCATGAATACAAAATGTTCATAAATTCTAAACTATCATATAATACTATGTTTCTTAATACCAGATTTAAAAATGCTGTCCATTTAAAAAAATAATGGACTCATTAAAGACGAATGTTAAGTGTAATATAATCCACCTCCTTCTAATATAAAAATGCAGAAGACAGATTGCTTTTCTATGTAAATTTCCCGGAAACAACGATAAATAATCCTCGTCTAAGACATTCCTGAATATACACAAAAACTTCGTATGTATGATCGTATCAACATATCACTATCTTGTAGGATCAGGTGAAGTTTTTCCAATCGACGTCGCTGCAATTCCTTCCGCATTTGTACCCTGGAAATTACATAAAATTCGCGCGACCGAGCCTTGAATGCAAATTCAATCGAAGCTCGTCTGCGTTGAAGCAAAGTTTAACATAGGCGACTGCTAGGAATTAGCAAAAATAAATAAAAGGCCAAAATACCGCGACAGCCGGGTAATTCTGTTATCTCCCAATTTCGTCAAAAGCTTTCAAAATCTCAAAATCGCTATTTACTTAATTGGTTTTCGTTTGCAAGTCGGATTCGGATTCTTTCAGGTTACTTTAATTAGGAACGGATGCTGAGCCAATATTTTAACAAAAGCGGGAACTATTCAAAAAGCTGAAAGCCTTCACAAAAAGTGCTTTGTTTAAGGTTTATACCCTAAAAACCTCTAATGCGGTCGCTGGGCGTTTAATCTCAGTTTACAGTGCCCATCTCGGATATTTGCGTTTTAAATTAATGAAATTAGTTAATAGCTTTCTGCTACACATAGAATATAATATACAGGCTACCGTTGCATCAAGACATAGACAGTGGTTGTCTAATTTGAAAAAACAAGACAGTTGTACACAGGGTGGCGTCAAAAACGTGCCGAAAATGTTAAAATCATGAAATACAAATAAAACACGAAACACTGTATGAACGGTGCTACGAAAAAATAGAGAGATACTATTCTTATCGAAATAGACATATAAAGCCAAATAGTAAAAAAATACACCCTTAAAAAATTGAGGCTCCCAGGTAATTTAATTTTTATACTTAGATTGTGTTCACAACTCTGAAGTAGTATGGTAATTTTCGCAGAGCCCCATATAATTAAAATTATATCTATACATAGGGTGCGCCAGCTACCCTACATCTACTAGACATTAAGAACTAAATTGAAAAGATGTAAAGAATGAATCTTAAAATATATATAGCACATCATTGTTATGACATTGCGTTTAAATACCCTGAAAACGCCGTGTGAAATTCTCGAACGCACGCCACTGGTTTTAGACCGGCGAAGGGGTAATTTTGCGCTAATCATCGAAACATGCGCCCCACGTCCCACTCTTTGGTCGACAGGAGAATACGAGACACCGCGGCTATCTTTTTGCCGGTACCTGTTTACGTTGTCTCGTATCGTGATGCAAGCAAACAAATTACCGATCCAGTTGATTCCGGATTAATGAGGAGTTTCCGCAGTGCTTTAAACCCATGAGGTCCGTTCTCACTTCCGAAATACCATCGAACTCTAAGAATCGACTGAGATCGAATGAATTTTTTTGCCGGCCTGGGGTTGTTCTCGGAGCTGTCGAAATTCCAATGTCTGGCGAAATCTCGTGGTTTATCAGCCTCCAACCTCCCAGGTTTTTCTCAAGCCAAGGTTCCGAACATAGTCTTCATAATTTGGTATCGTTGAAATTACTGCATTACGCTATAATCGCCTTATTACTGTATGTGTAATTGCTACTTGTGTATTATTCGGCATCGTAGGTACAACATGTATGCCTCTCTTGTTCTGTAATTGACATGTATGCTGTTTACATAGGGGTTATTGGTAATTGTTCGCCTAACGAACATAAGGTTTGAATTTTTCCCTTCTGGAAAGACTAAACGCCATTTGCACACGTAGCCTGTGTTGCAGCCAGTTTAACAAAATTACTTCCCATTGAATGCACTACCGTGGCGTCACATTTTAGGGAATTTCCGCCATAGTACTATTTTGAGCACAATCCAGCCTAAGGCTACCCGCTAAGATGTTTTACCTATATTTCTGTGTATTAAATATAGCGTTTACTTTCTTTGTGAAACTGAAATGCAGTTACATTTTCAAGACTCGTAAGATCCGTGGTATATGAAGGCAAGAAGTCAATACAGCCAGCAAGATTTCCATTTTTGACGACGCCTCGAGGAGCGGCTTTTTCCGAGTTGGGAGCTTCCCCAAAACAGCCCGGCAAGAGATCAACTTAGTGGCGTCTAACATCCAATAATAAACACCTGATACGTATCTGCCGATTTGACTTTCATCAGTAAGTACCTGCACTTTCAGAGTGAGACTTTGCCCATTTCCCGCTATAGTTAGCCATGCGCACTTTTTCAGTATGTTACATGTCGCAAATGGGGTTTTTCGTGCAACAAAATCTAAGAAATGAAAACTATGAGTAATTCCAAAGCAAGAAGACAACTATAGTAAACAACTTTTACTAAAACAGAGCAGGATAATCAATAGTTTTGATAAAAGTACTTCATTAGAATTGTACTAGAAACTGTATCATGCTATATCTGTCAAATATTTAATATTTTATCTTTAGACTGAAATTTGCGTTTCAACATTAATTTATTTGACATATCCTTAACAATAAGCAAAATTTTGTAAACAAAGTCGCCATATCGTAGTATACAGGGTGTTGAAAAAAGATCGGATATTTTACCCACTTATAGACCTCACAAATACAAACAAAAAGTTGTAATAAACATAGGTCCGGAAATGCTTTGTTTCTGAGATACAGAGTGTTAAAGTTTTCAAAAAAAAAACCAGCCGCCTTTAGAATAAATAAGTTACATCTAAATGTGTCAAAACATGATCATTAATATCACCAGTAAACCTTCAAAGTTTCACTAAAATCGGCTAAGGGGTTTTTAGATATTGAAATATTTTAGTTTTTGTCGAAGCGAGGTCTAAAAAAATCTCAGGAGACAAACAAGTTGCATTTTGAGTTGCTTTATTAAAAAAAATAGATAAAAATTGCAAAAATTCTCGTGTACGTTACTTTTTTGTGAAAAATCGATATGCCTCCTGGGCGCGCCCTTGGAATGATTACATCAATTGTAATAGGTTAAAAAGATACCTCATAAAGTTATAAACAAACTGTAAAAATTTCATTAAAATCGCTCAAAGCGTTTTTAGATAACATAAAAAATAAATTTAAAAAACTTTTAACACCCTGTATCTCGGAAACGAAGCGTTTCCGGACCCATGTTTATTAGGACATTTTTGTTTGTATTGATGAGATTTATAAGTGGGTAAAATATCCAACCTCTTTTTCAACACCGTGTCTAGTTCATTTAAATTGCAGCATGTCTATCAATAATTTGAAACAAAACCAGGGCTGTATGTATAAAAAAAGATTATACAGGGGTATTCGAGAGAAATGACGCCCCTAGCTAAATTGGATTGGGCAACATATCATACATTTTCACATAAAAAGAACCAAATATCAGAAATAGCTTGGTTTTAAGGTTATCAGATTCTGGTACAACTAAAAATATTTTATTATAACAAGAAAAATTATGAAAATAATTGTTTTTTCCTAATGCAATATAATACAGTAATCAATATGAGCAACATGCAAAGGTTAACAATCTAAACACTCTAAACATTGAATAATAAATAATAATAATAATAATGGTGAGGCACTAACACCCCATGAAGGAGCTTGGCCTGCAACATTGAATAGGCGCAATTAATTAAGGTGATTTAAAAAAGTGTGGTTATTTTAAGTTGTGTTCGAAATGTTGTCCTTTGTAATACACGCTTGCAATCGGCCGGGCTATTTTTAATCATCTCAGTGTAATAACTCTTAGTTTTCATTATATTATTAATTGGATTAATTATACGTTCGTGGTATCACACACTATAATTTAAATTTAACTGTTGAATCGTATCGTACCTAAACTCAGAATTGAAGGGTGTTTAATGGTCTAGTTAAAATTTGTACTGGGAATCCAACTTAGTATTGCCAAAATTATATTTCGCCAATAATTTTTCTATACGATTAATTCTAAAGTTCAAGGGTTGCCCAATATTTACTAGAAGAGGTTTAACAGCCCCTGGCGTCTTTCTGACCACGGCACTAAAGACTAAACCAAACGTTAGCTGTCTTCACGTTTTCACAACTTAAATATTTCAAGGAATGCAAAAACTATTTAACTATTTAAGGAAATAAAACAAAATACCATCTAAAATTATCAGTTTTCATGCACGCGGCAAAATTCATGGAGGAGCGTCCGCATAAAAATAAAGATCAAACTTCTATAGTTTCACGGTCGGTAAAGACCGCATTTTTGAGCCGACTGTACCAACTAAGTCTATAATATATTGCTAGCATATTGTAGGTTTCAGATTTCACGCGTTTGAACAAACTTTGATAATTTATGATGAAAGCTTGGTTATTCATAGCCAATTCCCTCAAAACAACGTTTAAATCAGCCGTAAGAATTCCTTTATCGCGCCGTTGTCTTTCCCGCCACTTTAAATTTCGGTCGGACTTTTACTGCGCCCTCCAATTAATTTGACCGTCTTAGAAACTAATTAATTCTGTTGTTCGCAGCTCATCGGCCGCAAACGGGAGTGCAGGTTTTGCCTGAACTTCTAGTAGAATGCATTTCGAACTATGTTTTTGTCTGTGTTTGCCAGAGATCAGTTGGAATGTATGGGCCTTTGATGAACCCATTTTAATGAGCCATCAAGAGTCCTGTTAGCTTAACCCAGAATCCTTAAATTAAATCCTTGCCCGGTAATAAACCGATATGTGTCAAAGAAAACTCTGTTTACACCCGTAAAACCGATATAAAACCGCCGTATAAACTTTATGGGGTGAATTCAAGAGTTTGCTGTACGTACTAGAACAATAAAAACAATAAAATCCAAAGCAGCTCGGTGGGCGTTAAAACAATAAAATTCGTGCGGCGTTCTTATTTAGAATGCATCTGTTTGTTTTTGCAGACTTTAAAGTAAGTAAATTTTGCAAATGTACAAGAAAACCGACCTTTGAGAGATTATGAGACGCATAAAAGTTGGTCTATGGAGAGTAACAATGTGTAACATTTTTAGAATTAACCCAATGATGGACTTATACACAGGATGGCCGTTTTTCGCTTATATGCATGTGGATCTCTCTTATCTTAAGAGTGTCGATGTCAGTTAAATTGAGACAAAGTTGAATAACATAATACTTAATACTTAACGAATGATGTCCAATATCTGCGTTCAAACTGAAGTTTTTATTCTTAAAATAATCAAAATGGATTCAAATAAGTACCCTCTCCTTATTTGGAGTGGAGTTGCAGTAACAAATGAAAAATTTAACGAGAACGAGAGTGAGGATGAGAATAACTATTGTTAGCAAACATGAAGAAGAGGACATAGAAAGAAAACGGTGGCTAGAAAAACGCAGAGATAGCTTTTACGAATTTATTACGGGATGCTACATTTTGCTGAAATAAATCCATTTGTTTTATGTATATTACTATGTTATCTGGACACAAATTATTTACAGCCTTTTAAATCAAACACATTAATTTTGCAAATTAATAAGAATAATGGATAAATAACAATGTAATTAGCAGAGTACTCAATGTGAAAAGGATTATAAAAATAAATTAAATGTTTGCAGTCAAAAATAAATACAACAAAATCTAGTTTCATCCCAAGTCCAAAGGGTTTAAATATCATAAATTATTTTTAGTATACAGCACTGGTCTTAAATGAATCTTAAATAGCAACGAGCATTCGAATTAGACAAATGTATATGCGTTCAATAAAGCAGAGTAATACAGTGTGTGGCAGTGCGTGCATTTTCGAAGTGCGAGCATATGTGACCGGCATAAAATACGATTCCAGATGTGTTTTTTCAATGTCTCATAAATACATCACACTGGCGATCCATCTGCAGGTGGTTCAATACATATCCCAAGCACTGGTGGAGTCAAGACACCTAGAGGAGCCATGTAACACGTTTTCGAGGCAAGAATATTGAGACAGCAATATCCAAGGGCATTGAAAGTTAACAACAGCAGACCAGAGCTGGTTACAATCATAGCTGGACATCCCTGAAAAGATAATAACCAGGGGAAAGCCAAAAATTATAAAACGAGGTCATATTTACCTAAATTGCCATATCTGGGTCAATTTTAACGAAAGTAGGTCACTTGGGCAAACTGGTAACTTCAAACGTATGATTCCTGAGATGGATCCTGAAGTTTGTAGCATTTGTAGGCGGTGCAGCGGTTATGCAGCTCAAGTACTCAAGAACGACCCAACGGTTTCAAGGTAGATTTTGGTCAAGGACGTATTCCAACTGGAGTCAACTGTAGCATAGGAATGTTTAGCCTAATTGGATATTTGAATGTAAAATTAATTAACATGTGAACTTCGCGCATTTTTTATGATGTGTTCCCGCCTTTTGTAAGCGCTTCGAGCATTTTTATAATATATTCGCACCAAAGATTATTGATTTTGCCTTCGTTTTAATAAGAGGCAAGCGATCTTCCGATGACGCGTTAGTCAATGAAATATGGCATAACGTAATGTAAGCTAATTAGGGTATTATTTAAAAAATTGATTTTTGTTTTAGGGCGTTCAACCCTCAAGCGGGTATATAAGCATTTTAACAGTCGAAGAGCGGCACTTCAAAATTTCTTTCTTGATTAATCACTTCTTAATTGCTGTTTGTCGCTTAATCATCTAGCGCGTCTTTTTCGTCCATGTCCTTTGATTAAGCATTTGGTGTAAAATGTAAATACAATCTGTACGAGATATGAAGCATCGACATTTGTTGCCAAAGTGTTTGACTTTATTTACGCGAATGAATTCTGTTTAAACAACTTTAATGTTTTTAAATTGATATTGAATATGTTAAATTAACTTTGAATCCTATTTAAATGATTTTCAATCTCGTTAAAACAATTTGAAACCTCTTTAAAAGACTTGATCTTCATTGGTCTTGTTATACACTATTTACTAAATTAATTTGAGAATCGTTACGAGGTATTACCGCACTCTTTTTTATAAAACAGAGAATACAATTAACCAGAATTTATTGATGAAGATAAAATATTGAACAATATACGCTTGCTTATAATATTTAACGAAACTCGTTTCGTTACGATGCTTATAATAAAACTTGTATCGTTAATATCTATTAACGTCCTTTATGATTTTAAATTTCCTTAAAGGGACGTTGATTTATAAGTCATTTATTCATTTTTATCTTCATCGGTGTTGGTATAGACTATTAATCAAATTAATTTTAGTCTCTTTAAGAGCTTCATTACCGCACTGAATGCGGTAATGGATATTACCGCAATCAGTAAGGTAATGGATAGATGAAGATAACATATTGAACAATACAGGTTTGCTTATGGTATTTAACGAAACTCGCTTCGTTAAGATGCTCATAATCAAACTTGTATCGTTAATATCTATTAACGTCGTTTATGATTTTAAATTTTCTTAAAGGGACTTTGATTTATAAGTTATTTATTCTTTTTTATCTTCATCGCTGTTGTTATAGACTATTAACCAAATTAATTTTAGTCTCGTTAAGAGCCTCATTACCGCACTGAGTGCGGTAATATCCAGGTAATGAATAGATATTACCGCACTCTTGTTATATAAAAAATATATTGAAGCAGAATTTATTGATGAAGATAAAATATTGAAAAATACACGTTTGCTTATGGCACATAACGAAACTCGTTTTGGCAATCAAACTCGTTTCGTTAAGATGCTCATAATCAAACTTGTATCGTTAATATCTATACAACTAACTATATATCTAGTGAAAAAATACTTTAATTTAAACGATTATACGAGGATTGTTCAGATATGAACCGGAACGTATTTATAATGATGTACTTTATTGAGGTAGCACATTTTTAATAAACTTTCCCGGAATCAGTTGAAAGATCGGCGCTGAGAAAAAAAACTCATGGCCTGTCAGGTAATTTCAGAGTAAACAAATATTCTGGCCGTGTCAAGTCAATTTTTCACAAAATAATTCTTTGCTTAACGATCGCCTTAAAATTCCATTCTGTTAGTGCTTTTGCCGATAGTCCAAAAAAGAAATAATCGCATATATGCCTGGACTGTAGTGACAGCTTAGGAGTAGTTGCCATTTCAATTCGGTGAGTGTATTTTGAACCACAATATGAGTATGTGGCCTAGCATTGTCGTGAAATAGCTGCACAATTGTTATCAACTAAACGATCTACTTAATTCAGTAGCGGGATTCACTCACAAATAATATAAAGTATCAATTATTTTTAGTTATGTACGAAAATCATTACAAATAACACCATTCATGTCCCAAAATCGCGTTTAAAGTAGCTTTACATCCTGTAAACAAACTTAAACAGCAAATAAGATCATTGGTACAGCAAACGAACCGACACAGAAAATAAAATGCAGGCCGAAATTTGAATTTGGTCTATCAAACGACGTCCCTGTAAAATTAAAGCCCTAAGTCGGAACTTCACAGATTTATACCTAAATCCTGCTCTGCTTACACTACATATTCCACATTTTTACTTGAATCTTAACTTTCCTAAAGATCAGTTCTCTAGAATCTAAAAAATACACATTGGTTGCAGCTTTATCACTTAATTCAATATTTTATAGCCAACTGGCCCATTAGCAATACAATACCGCCGCAATACGAAACGTATTGTTCTTTTATTGCAGTACGTAAAGCAGTTCTTTGTTGTTCTTAAATTATATTACTTCCTTAATAAAACTATTAATGGAACCCAGAACACAAAAGAAACGCCGCATATTTTATAAACAAGTCATTTTTATTTTTCACCTGCAATATTTGCTAGCTTTGCGGATAAGTTATGGCAGTTTTTAACTAGAGCTAAAAATGTGCATGTGGTTTTTCATGAAATGCACAATTAAATAGACTTTAAAAGCACTGACTGCTTCTTGCAATTTTAGAACTAAATTTTGCAGTCTTGTATTAGTAATGAGGTGTCAGAAATATCGATTTCGAGCTTTGCTATTACTACACGCACTATTACACTATACAAATTAAATATCTTGGAAAAATACTCTACACTTCAAAGGAATGCAAAAACATCTTGTGTTTAAATAAAATTGCAGTAGGTAAACAAATAATAAAACGAGGATAGGTCAGATATGACGCGGAATTTTTCTATAATAGTTTACCGAGGTAACCAGAGCTGGGCAGTAGCTAATTACTTTGTAATTAAATTCCTTTTTGTTAATTTGTCTTGGAATTGAACTACTTTTCAATATACGGCAATTGTATTTGGTAATTGCCATTTTTGTTAAAAAATATCTGACAATGGTTTTTTGAAAGTAATTAATTACTACATTCAATTACTCAATTACTTTTGAATACCTAAATTACTCTAAAGTATTTACATTACTTTGCAAGCATTCATATTAGTTGTGGTAATTGAAATTACTTGCGGTAATTAAATTACCTTCTGGTAATTGAATGACTAAATTACTGGCTTCGATGGGGTATTAAATGTCCGGAATGCAAAAAATAAGATAAGTTTCATGTTAAGCAAATTGCAATAGGGCATTCCTGGAGTACGTTTTCATTGACAAAAAACTTAATTACCACCCTTTACGTAACAGGAGAATGAAGTGGTTATTCTAACATATTGAGTTAATAGACAAAAGCAATGTGGGTACAACATATTACGCATATATCTGCTAGGTACTTGAAAGAAACACACTAGAATAAACTTTGTTCCAAACCTACTTGTAAAGCTTTATTCTGTCTATGAAAATCTCCAAAGTAAAGTAACATTTTAATGATGAGGATGGACAAAGTGTTACTTTATTCGCTATTCGACCATATATGGCATAAATTAAAAGATGCATGTTGGCTTGATATGAAAAATAGAAGGCTGCTGCAGTTAAGTTAGTCTTTATTCACAAAATCATAATTTCAAAAAATGCTCCGTATTTATATAATAAAATAAACTTTAGGACAGATGTTCATACGCTGAATGTTAGGAATAAAGGTCTTATGTCAACTCCTGCACACAAAAGTTCGTTATATGAGCGCTCCTTTTCTTTTAATGTAAGTAAAATTTACAATAGCTTCACTTCAATATTAAAAACAAAACCAGTAAAATCATTTCGAAGTTTATATTTTCAAAATCTTTTTAATTTGCAGTGACTGTTTTTGCCAGCAACATATGGTTTATTTAATTTGTTTTACTTGTATTATTTTGTAAAAAACACCTGTTTCAGTTTATAATTGTTTTCACTCTTAGTTTCATTATTCATTTTTAATTTAAGACTAAGTTCGTTTTTATTTTTTATTTTTCCCGATGGTTAGTGTTAGGCATTTATAATATATTAGCAGTATTAGCAGTGAAATAAAGAACGCCCCGATGGACAAGCGAACACTTTATTGCAGTTACACAATAATCAAAAACAGATTGACACATCAATACAATACAACATGTAACAAAACACGACCGAAGTGACGCGCAAGCAGCGACTGTTCATTACTAGCGGCTTCACGAAACTGTGACGTCAGATGCGCCGGATCGAACCATTGGCGTACCGTATTCTGACACTTCCCCTCGATACGCAGCGGATGACTTATCTTTTCCGTGGTGATTCCAAATGTTCATCATCTCCAGGCATTTCAAATGTTTAGGTCTAGGTAAACACTTCGTAAGCACGTCAGCTGCCATATCTTCCGTCTTGACATGTAAAACTCTCAGGGGACCATTCCGAATAGCTTCTCTTATGAAGTGGTACCTGATGTCGATATGCTTGCTTCTGCCATGAAAGGTTGGGTTGCTCGCTAACTTGAGGGCACTCAGATTATCGTTGTATATCTCCACATCAGCTAGGTGGGAAAAACCAAGTTCTGTTACAAAATTCTTCAAATATAAGGCTTCCTTAGCAGCTTCCGTCAATCCCATGTACTCCGCTTCAGTAGACGAAAGGGCGACAGTTCTTTGCTTCCTAGCATCCCATGATATAGCTCCAGACGATAGAATAAACGAATATCCAGTATAAGAGCGCCTGTCATCAATGCAGTTTCCCCAATCGGCATCCACGTAGCCTCTTATTCCCTGGTTGTCAGGTTCGTAAAGGATTCCTAATCCCTCTGTACCTTTCAGATAACGAAGTATCCGCTTAGCAGCAGTCCAATGTATATTCCTGTAGCAATTATTGAACTGTTCGAGAAAACTAACTGCAAAGCATATGTCAGGCCGGGTAGCCATTGTCAGATAGGTAAGAGCGCCTATCAGTTCCCTGTACGGGAGCCTCTTCTCTTCTTCAGTGGCTTCTTCCGTCGGTTTTGTGAGTTTGACGTTGATGTCCATGGGAGTAGATACAGGTTTGGCTTCTGACATACCAAATCGGGCTAGAATTTCAGATATATAACCTCTCTGGTGAAGTATTATCTTGTTTCCTGATCGAGAAAATTCAATTCCCAAGCAGTGACCAATATTTCCAAGGTCTCGCAGTTCAAATTCGCTGGACAATTTTCGTTTCAGTTCGTTGATAGTTTTATCTTGTTTAGATGCTACCAATATGTCGTCGACATATATCACAATCAAGGTCAAATCTTCCCCTTTTCCCATGCGGTATACACAAGGATCAGCTTTGGTAGGATTTGCACCGCAGCTCAGTAGTACTTGATTCAGCTTGGCATGCCAACTTCTACCAGCTTGTTTCAAGCCATAGAGAGATTTCTTAAGTAAACATACTTTCTCACCTTGTCCGAGTTCCTTGAGCATCTTGACTGCTTTTCTTCCAACTTCAGAATCATCGGATTGATTTTCCACGATGGTTTCTAGGATTACTCTAAGTTGTTTTGGTGGTTCCATGTAAATGACTTCTTCGAGATCACCGTTCAAGTAAGCGCAAGTCACATCGAGCTGGTGTATCTTCATTCCACATCGAGCTGCTAAAGCCGTAACCAATCTTACAGAACTTAAACGTGCGACTGGAGCAAATGTTTCGTTGAAGTGAATACCAGGCCGTTGACTAAAGCCTTGTGCAACCAGTCGAGCCTTCCTTCGCTCGAGCGTTCCATCAGCACGATACTTGTTTCGTAGTACGATTCTGCTGCCTATTACATCTTGGTCTGGAGGACGGTCCGCAAGTTCCCAAGTGTCATTTTTGATGATAGATTTTATTTCGATAGCCATTGCTTGATACCATTCTGCAGCATCCGGTCCGTTTATGACATGATTCATGGGTATCTCGGCCAAAAACGCGTGTTCTGCAATTTCTGCTGTCTCCGCTTCCTCGGGAATCGTGTTGTACACTTTTCGTGGTCTTCCCCTTGATCCACTCCTCACCAATTTTGGTCTTCCGGGTCCACGTCTGATAACATTTTCCTCAGGCTCAGGTGACTCGTCTTCAGGTTCAGGTTCCTCGTATTCCACGTTAGGACAGTCCAAACGTATGTCCATAGTACGAGTTTCTTCGTTTTCTGCGAAAACTTCGGGAGTTCTCGATTCAATTATGTCGCTCGGCACGAAATCTTCGAATTCTTTAACCAAGGGAGTTTGTTTCTCAAGAAATTTCACATCCCGTGTTACAATTATTTTCTTTTCTTTTGGTAGCCACACCTTGAAACCTTTGGTTTGTTCGGAATAACCAATGAACGTGCCTTCTAAGCACCTATCGTCCAATTTACTTTTGGCAGGGTCACGGTTCAGGCAGAACACTTTACATCCAAACTCTCGAAGATGAGATAGATCTGGAGGTTTTCCTGTCCAAACTTCATACGGTGTAACCCCGTCCAAACTTTTTGTAGGACATCGATTACGAATGTAATTTGCCGTGTTCACCGCTTCAGCCCAAAACGAGGTCGGTAAGCCGGATTGGATCAATAAACAACGTGCAGTGTCCAGTAGAGTACGGTTTTTCCTCTCCGCAATTCCATTTTGCTCTGGACAGTATGGACTGGTTAATCTTCGTGTAATTCCCTGACTTTTCAACAGGTCATCGAATTCTTTGCTTGTGTATTCGGTTCCGTTGTCAGACTGGAAACATTTTACTTTTCGTCCTTGCTGATTTTCGACAAGTTTCAGAAATTCCTTCGTCTTTTGGATGACTTCGTTCTTGTGCCTAATGAAATAAACAAAACAATAACGAGAATGGTCATCGATGAATTCGACGTAGTATCTGGCTTTTCCATTGGATTCGATTCGCATAGGACCGCAAACGTCAGTGTGGATAATTTCCAAAGTTTCGGTCTTCCTCTCGGATTTCTTGGGAAAAGGAAGCCTGGTCATCTTTCCTTTGTAGCACACCTCGCATTCAAGGTTGCAGTCTTCATCAGCTTTGAAGTCGTGGCCTGGAATGTAACCTTTACGTTTGCATAATAGAACGTCTTTCGCGTTTAAATGCCCTAAGCGTCGATGCCATGACATTAGATTTCCCGAACCGGTTTGACACGTAAACGCTGAATCTTTTTGATTGTTCACGTTCGAACTCTGTCGTATGTAATACAAATCCCCTACGCGTTCAGCAACGAGTTTAACTTCGCCCATTTTATTCAGTACAAGAGCACATTCTTCTTTGAATAGAACATCAAAACCATTCGAGGTAATTTTTCCAACCGATAACAGATTCGTACGGAGATCGGGTACGTGTAACGAGTTGCTCAACTTAACGTATTTTATTTCGCCAAAAGCATCGGCTACGAACGATGCACTGCCTTTGGCAACAATTTCCGTCGACGTACTATTCGCAAGAGTCAGATTATCGCGTACAGAGTCACTGATTTCCACGAAATCTTCGAGATTATTGCACAAGTGGGACGTCGCGCCACTGTCGAGACACCATTTGCGTTCTTTGTTCTTTGAATCGGTTCGTGATGCTCCAACGCGTAGGCATACTCGTTGAGAGTCTGTATCGCATTTCGCAGATGATTGCGCGTTTTTCACTTTACTTTTACACTCCGATGCCTTGTGGCCGATTTTCCTACATTTGTGACACCGAAATTTGAAAGTTTCAGAAGAGTTTTTCTTCGTTTCAACGTTTGTTTCCGGAGAATTATTAGATTGACGCCGCCACTGGTGGGATTTTTTCTTCGCGAACATCGCTCCCTGCCCCGTGACCGCGTTGCACGCTTTGTTTTCCCGCGCGTCGCTTTCTTCTACGATTTTTACGCGAAGCACTTCCGGTTTCGGCAGTTCGTCCCTAGATTCGATAGCACAGCGAAAATTTTCATAGCTTGACGGCAAACTATACAGCAACATGATGGCTAATAAGTCCGAATTAATTTCGATTTCCATATCGGCCAGTTTATCTACCGCGTCAAAGAAGCTGTTTAGATACTCACGCACGTCACTGCCTTCTTGCATTCGCTGCAGGGTCAGCTGTTTTAATAACGTCGCCTTCCGGGCTGGACCTTTGGACTGGTAAATGGTTTCTAATTTCAACCACACATCGCGAGACGTTGCACAACCTTTTATTTGCTTCAGTTCTGATGGAGAGATCGACAAAATGATGTCGGATTTTGCTTTCTTGTCGCACATATCCCAGACCGCTGCAGCTTCGGCTGACCGACCGCTTGCACCATCGCTCCCCGCCGAAGTTGGTCTTGCAATGTCCCCGTTGACGTAGCCCCACGCATTGGTTTTGACCAGCAATGCCTCCATTTGAATTTTCCATGTGTCGTAATTGTCTTTGTTCAAAGTTTCAATACGAGTAACGTTTACACCACTCATATTTGGACAAAACGATTTCTTCCGGCACACAAGTCAATATGAATCACGGCTCGGCACTGTTTTTGAGTTCGCGGTTTTTACTTACTTTTTAGGTTAAAAACGTCCACCCTTGGGCATATGAGATCCTAGGCCCGTAACCTATTAGCAGTATTAGCAGTGAAATAAAGAACGCCCCGATGGACAAGCGAACACTTTATTGCAGTTACACAATAATCAAAAACAGATTGACACATCAATACAATACAACATGTAACAAAACACGACCGAAGTGACGCGCAAGCAGCGACTGTTCATTACTAGCGGCTTCACGAAACTGTGACGTCAGATGCGCCGGATCGAACCATTGGCGTACCGTATTCTGACATAATATAATATAATTTAACTCTTTTCTGTATGGTTAAGTGTAATTAGTGACGTTGGATCACCTTAGAATATAACACTCAAAGAAATTAGTATGAATTACAGGTTGATCTTTTTTTAGGTATTTCGCAAAAACATCAGAAATAATAGAACGTCACACAAAAGTTCTAACGGCTATCAATTGCCAGAGAGTAAGTGAGTGATATTAATGATATATTTTACCTTAGTGACATGTACCAGTTTGTGCCAACTATTGTAACCTACCTTAGAAGGCTCACATTGTAACGTTTGCCTGCAGATCAAATTTGTATTTCCGAATATTAATATAATATTTAAATTTGATCCTTGTCCGACCTCACGTTATCGTAATTTCCGTAATGTCAATGCACGAGGCGATAAGCAGAGCGCAGTGACCGACGTCACGTAAGTACAAAAGTGCGTCGCGCGCTGTTTCTCCCCACTTTTAGAAGCGCTCGAAGTCGCATAAAACGAACGGCGGAGCCGATTCCGAGGCAGATTTTCCCAGAGAGACACAGAGATCCGAACCTACTTCCCCAGCTCTACTTCTATCCCAGTTCCAGATCCCAGTTCCACCTGCCCGTATCCCTGTTCCTGCCAGAGAGATTTCCCCGGAAACACTTGTTTTCCTGAAAACCCGATCCCGACCAGATACCGTTAATAATATTCCTAACTTCAGCTGATCTGGTGGCTAAGATATTGCGTCCTCATCGCTGAAATTGTTAATGATTGTTCCGAACTTCAGTTGATCTGGTGGCTAAGATATTGCGTCCTCATCGCTGAAATTGTTAATAATTGTTCCGAACTTCAGCTGATCTGGTGGCTAAGATATTGCGTCCTCATCGCTAAAATTATTAATAATTGTTCCGAACTTCGGCTGATCTGGTGGCTAAAATATTGCGTCCTCATCGCCGAAATTATTACTAATTAACTCCGAACCTTTGTTATTTCCCCGAACCCAGTAGAGTGGAACAACTCCACGAGATGCTCTACTCGACCATTCAGACTAGTTAACCAGCCCTAAGAGGAAGCTCTAATATTCCTCGTCAATAACTGTCACTAGGCCCGAGTTTTAAAAGTCAAAAAACATTGTAATTCAATTCCCCCGGCTAACAGCCCAAATTCCAGCTAACAATATAGGCGATTACGTGACTTGCTATTAATTACTTTGAATACAGAATCAGTTACCTACCTCAAAGTCTTCCACGGCGTTGTAAACCACCGCATCACCTGGGGAACCATCTTCAGAGAGCGTAAGTACGTGGAAGTTGATTCACACGGACCGAACTTGTAACTCGCGAAGCCCGACCCGGATCCCCGTGGAAACATACACCGAAGCCTAGGTGATAATCGCGGCTGCCCGTGTAGGTGAGAAAATGCATTATCTGTATTAATTTGGCTTCTGTATTCACAGTAAAAACATAGAACAACACGAGGCGCTTGACAGCAGCTGACAGTAAACACGGACTTTCTCGAGGCGAACTCCGAAGGCGCGAGGCGGCACCCGAACGAGTTTAAAAATTCAAACACACAACCCTGTGAAGTAGGCCTTCCTGTGCTCCGACCGTGTGAGGCTGGTTGCCGACGTGCCAGGGACGCAACGTCCGTTATTCAAGAAGATTGTTTATTTGCCAATAATATTCATTTCATTTATTTGTTGTAAACATAGATCAGTAGAATAAACATTTTAAAAGTCTGTTGTTGATATTTATGCTACGCTGTGATACATATCTGAAAGAACCAAATAATTCTTCGACTGATTTTAAGCTATCCGAGGTGTAAGATTGTAAATAAGCTCTATGAGAGGGCTAGCATTACAACATATCTGCGACTAGCTCAATCCTCGGCTGCGATAAAGGTATGATAAGTGTGGGATTTTAGTTTACTTCACTTTCGCATAAAGGAAGAAGTACTGGGCGCCATCAATTTTATTTTAAATTATTAATTTTTTTCTTTTATATATAATTTTACATTCAATCTTATAATTCACGGATCATATAAGTACCATCAAATGGGAGCTTAATATGATAAATGGTTAACCAGTATGGCAATTTTTACTGACTTCATTTTTAAAGAAATATCAAATTAAGGTTACCAGTCTTTCGAATTCATCGACTAAACAAGTTATAATTTCATAAAAGGTTTGCTATATTTTGCTAACATTTAACCACTTTCAGGTAAGATAAATCTAAAGAGCTCTTTATATCCTCTTAACCTATTTATAGTTTTAATTAATGTTGTTAATGGATTTCACGATTAGCTCAATTCACATTTCCAAAGTATGGCCTATGCCCTTATCTGGTAGTAACCTGACATATTTTATGTTATGAATTAATTGAACATCATTTAAATATTCCTAAAGTTTTTAGGACTAACCCATGGTTAAAGCAAACAATCCATGGTGCCGGCTATCGCTGCCTTTCCCATCGAGGTGAATTTCATGTAACTGGAACGACCCCCATCGCCAAACTAATAAAGCGGCTTTCTTTAGTGAGGTTTAATTTATTAATAACGAACAAGATTCTAATATGGTCCTCCGTTCCCCTGGAGAATACCGTTCCAACCTCTCATGACGGCTAGTGGCTTCTAAAGAGCAAGGACTAGAGGGGAGGCCAAAAAAAGGCTAAACCAAAGATACTTCCTATTAAGATTTGTATGAATTACCTTACTTTCTACCTACCAGTTAACTAATAACAGCTTTTCTAGTGAGAAGCTGCCCAATAAATTAATCCTATTTGCCTGAAAATATTATTTCTTGGTATACTGTAAAATTTACTAATTAAACCTTACAATCGCAAAGTTTATCCTTTTAAGCTAGGATTCTATTATTAGCTTGGCTTTTTCTGCTGACGCCATGAAGCCTCTATCTGTTTTTCATTCAAATCAGGAAATGGTTTCTCTTTTATTATTAATCTTAAAAATATTTACAATAGCCACCTAAATAATTCAAAGAGGTCTATTGGAAGAGTATGCAACCTGCTTTAAGTTGCCTAACTATCAGGTTTTTGTGATTACTCAAATATATTCTTTATAGTACTAGCTAAGCTCTGTACTGCTACATGTTACTATTGATAAATAGCCAGAATTCAATATCAAGAAATAGTTACGGTTGTTTCGTGTCAAAAGCGTGCTTAGTGTTACAATTGATTTTGTTACATAAATTTAGTCACGTGCATCTTTAGTTGTGCAGTCTATCGTGTAAACGGTTCTTTAGTCGTTGTCCAAAATATACACAGATAGAGGCTATCTGCTATACGGGCAAACTTTCAGTTTTCTGACAGCTAACGTGCATTTTTGATGTGCGTTAATAGCTATTTATATATCTAGGAAGCAAATGTATACACTTCCTCCCACGTGTGAATTTAATGCCCGCCTCGTAGCGGAGGACATTAAATACACAAGGGAGGAAATAAACCTTTGCTTCAGTGATATGTAAATGATTTTTTTCAAACGTGTGCTCGTTAGCATGAAATTTCAAAAAATTTACTTTAGGAAATCATTATAGTGGCCCTAGATTTCTGCAGTGACATTTTGCTTAATCTCCAAATCAATATAACCCTGTAAAGCTTTAGTATGGTATTCATGGTGACATAAACACAAATGTGGAAAAAAAAAATATTGACACCCACCGACAGTTAATAAAATATGCCTCCCGCTGGTTGGAAATTGACTGTTTTGCTTTCTAAAACTAAGGCGCAAAAACCGACTCTCTATGCAGTGAGTAGAAAGAAAAAGTTTATCTTGTAATGCAGGCTTCGTTTTTCGAGATACCAAGCGACTTGTCGCAACTCAAATAGCGTCCTTTTCCGTGCATGCCCGCAGCTTGGCAACTAGAATGTAATTATCGTGCCCCAGATTTAGCCCATTACCTTCTTGTATTTGGAATGATTATTTGTGGATGCATTGCTTTGCTGTAGATTCTGGGCCTGGAACATATATTTCAGACATATTTTTGTGTCCATGTTGATTAGACCAAATCATTTATTACACGTTGTTAGCCGTTCTGGACATAAAGGCCAGTATTACAGGATGAGTGTTTAGTTCATTTTGGTTTTGATAGCATTTTGTATTTATTAGATTGCATACGGCGTTTCTAACTTTTACGGGAGGTTCTAAAATTCTCCAATACAGCCTGTCCTGGGAGGCATACATTCCTTCCGTCCTAGGAGCCTCCTTTGACCTTAATTCACATCGCCTGAGCAATCCCCTTTGGAAATTCCCCTTTTCTGTAAAATTGTCCTTAAAACACAAGGCAATTCGGGGGGAACCTCAGAAGAACAACCCCAAACCTCAACAGCCAAACATTCAGGACACTGCAAATATTGCAAGAATAGAAAATCCCGTCATCGCTGTAAATTCTGCAATAACTGAATTTGTTTACAACATGCACAAACATGCTGCCAAGAGTCCGTTTAAAAATTTTAATAGTTGACTTTACGAAGCGATATTTTGTGTACCACAAACAGTTTCATTGTTTTGTTCTGTTTTTATAAGTATGTGCTCCTAGTTTAATATATTATTTTAGTTATTGCTCATCTATTAGTTTTGAAATAAATTAAGTTTACTCAAGTATATGTAAAATTACAAGGTTTTTACTTCCCTTGTCTAATCCGAGAATTTTCAATAAATAATAAATTTCAAGGTTACCTTTTTCTGTGATCTTTTTCAGATGGATCCCTATAAAGTATACGTGCCTCAAAATAATAAAAAAATAAAACTGCTGATAATTGAACAATAAAATAATTAGCAATATAGACTGGGCCCGTGAAAGCCAACCTGTGGAACTGTGTAATACTTAAACCACCTGAGGAATGGAGGGTTAACCACCGGCCTTAGTTAACCATGGAAAAATTAATGTAACTATTTATCATGGCAAAGCTATGCCAAACTTTATGAAAACTTCAGAAATTATCCTTCGCATGTGAGATCGTAAAATGCCATCGATAACTACGAAAGACACTAATAAAAAGTAAAATTCGGGGTGTAACTGTACGAGCTAAACCAGTGGGTGTTTTAAGTCAATTGTGTGTATTGCATTTAAGAAATCTCTTTCAATTTGCAGTAAACAGTGAGCAATCCGTATCGTCATAGCATGGAAGGGCACCACTAATAGGAGCACTAAACAATAATCACTTCTCCGGCAAAGCTAAGAGGGGTGAGCTATGCAGCCGATCGGCCTAAGAGAAAGTGAAAAAAGATAAACCCTTTTGCAACAATAGAGACGAGTCTGAAGTTCCAGCCTCTCTTTTCTCCCATTCCGGACGCAAATCCGAGACGGGCTACCTACGGTAAAATAGCGAACAATTACACAAGTCGTAGGAAACCGATAATAATTTCCGAAGAACTCGTGTGCAGCTGACAATAATAATAATTGTACTCGAAGAATGTCCCAAGATTCCTATGGGCATGTGTTCTTTCAGGAATCCTTTCTCCTTGCGTAAGGGAGCAGTTTACAATGCCAGACAGCCTCTTTTCTCAACATTGCATCTCCATAGCCAGTCTGCTCACTTTGAGTTTATGGAGGATTTTGGTCAGATTCCCTAACCTATTTTTCAAGTTCGATTCCGGCGTTCATTTATATAATTCGCTAATTTCATGTTCTACATATTAACGTATTTGTATGTGTTTACATTTTTTGTTCTAATATAAATAAAATGCATGTTATTGTTGTTTACAGTGGTATGCTTTATTACACTACAAGTAACACCTCACCGACACCACATAACTGTTTCCAAACAATAATTGTTCAAAATGTGATTTTGTAAAATGCAGGATTCAAATCTGTGTGTAAAGGAACAGCTCATCGTAACATCCCTGGCACAAACCTGTGAAATGATTGGCGCATCCTTTCCTCCATATCTTCCCTTCTTGTGATTGCAATACAGTACACATCCGATTTCTTCTGTGTGAAAAATGTTCAGAGTACAATCGTGATGTCACAAAACAATTTCCATCACACTGTAAACAGATACTCTGGATAAGAAGAATTCATTATAAATGTTCATAAGTTGGAAAGATGAAATTTTTTTTTAAATAGAGTTAAACATAGAACCAAGGCGGTCTATATTGAAGCTTAAATAACCACAAAAGATACAGAGTGTTCCATTATAAAAAATAAACCAATAAAACAATACAAACCAAATTATTGTAAAATATACGTTTTTCTATTTCTTAAAAATGAAAGAATTTTAAGATAAAGTTTTCACCTGTAGGCGATGATATCTTCTTGATTTGTGGCTATAGATTGAGATCTCGTTTCCGTTTTTCCTCATCTATATGTATAGGGCACGTAAGGACGTAGGTCTTTCTTTTCCATTCATCTTAAAAGCACCCCACCCCATCTCTCAAAATTTCCTATATTTATATATATTTAGTGGACACCAAACGAGTAACGCCGCTCGAAACTGAGCTTTCTAGATCATTCATACGGGTGTGATCAGTACCCATCTACTACTCTATCTTCTCACAAATTTCTTTCCACTTTTTTCTATCCATTACTTTATTCTTCCACTCTTTAATCCCAGCCCTTCCAAGGTCTTCTGTTACTTCTTTTAACCATGTAGATCTTGGTCTCCCCTTTCCTTGCTTACTACCTGGATTCTCCAAATTTTCCTCTCCAATATTCTAAAATGTTTTTCCCGTTTCTTTGTCATTGTAATTGTTTGCGTCCCATACAATATTTTTGGTTTTATTATTGTTTTATATATGTTTATTTTTCATTTCTTTCAGAGTACTTTACTCCTTAGCATTTTTTTGTTCGCTTGAAAAGCTTTATTTCCTGTCATTATCCTTTCTTTAATTTCTATATCTTTATTTCCATCACTTGATATCGTAACCTCTAGGTATTTAAATTTACTTACAAGTTCAAATTCAAGTCCCTCCATCCTGATATTTTGGTTTTCCGTTTGTAATTGACTGGTTATTCCCATTATTTGTCTTTTCAACATTGATTCTCAACCCTATTTTTCCTCCTTCCCGTATTACTGCTTTTAACATCGCTTTCATCACCGTACGGTTTTTTGCCACCAATACATCATTCGCATAAGCTATAATTTGCCTACCAGATGTTCTTACTGTGCTCTTGTAAATTATTCTAAGTACGTATTCCAATGCAAAATTAAAAAGCAGCGGATAGTGAATCTCCTTGTCGTACCCCTTTATTTGTTTCAAATTCTTCTGTTTTGTTGTCTTACGTTTTCACACTTATTGCTGTTCTTCTCATTGTCATCTTTATCAACCTTCTCAGTTTAGCACTTATTCCCATTTCTTTTAATGCGTTCATCAACTTCTTTCCTATAATAAATCCACATTGATATTGCCCTATTAAGTTTCCTGCAGTGTCCATTAATCTTCTTTGTATTAGTGTCGACATAATTTTGTATGTGGTACTCAATAATGTCAGTCCTCTATAGTTTTTACATATTTGTTGATCTCCCTTCTTGTGTATTGTAATAATTTGTCCAAATTCCCATTCTACCGGCATTCTTTCTTCTTCCCATATTCTTTTTATCATTATGTATATTTTTTCATGTAGTTCTTCTCCACCATATTTTATAAGTTCCGCATTTATCCCATTTTTTCCTGGAGTTTTACCATTGTGACTTTTCTTAATGGTTTCTTTTATTTCTTTTTTCGAAGGTGTTACTCTTATCATGTCTTGTTCTGGTGTTTCCATCTCTTCATCTTCTGTCTCGATCGTTTCTGTTTGAATCAGTAATCTCTTAAAGTATTTCGTCCACGTCTTCATGTATTGATCGTCATTTTCAGCCAGTTTTCCATTTACGTCCTTGATTCCAGTGGTCTTTCCTTTGTATATCTTGTTTTGTTCATTTATTCTTTTATAAATGCTTTCGCATTTCTATTTCTACCATCATCTTCAATGTGCTTTAACTTACTTTCCATCAATTCTCTTTTTGGGTTGCGATTAATTGTCTTAGAATTCTATTTGCTTCTCTTATTTTCCTGATCAATCTTAATGTTGCCTCTATTTTTCTTTTGGCTATTTCTTTACTTTTGTCATCATACCATCCTGGGTCATTTCTGTTCACTGCTCTTCCTATTTGAGCTTCCGCTACATCATTTATACATTCCTTTATTCTCGTCCATTGCACTTCTATTTCTTCTTCGTTTATATTATTTCCTTTTAGTTGTTCCTCCATTTTTTCCTCATATTTCTTTCTATTACTTTCATTATTTAGTTTTTCTACATCCCATTTACATCTTACATTTTTGTTCTCGTTTTGTTTTTTCACTTTTTACTTTAATGTTGCTGTAACCATGAAATGATCAGTGTCAGCACATGCTCCTCTGTATGTATGTACATCTCTTACAGTTGATTGCTTTCACTTGTTAACTAGTATGTGATCTATTGTACAGGACTATTGTAATTTTTAATAAGCTTAATACTTACATCATGTACAACACTGATTAAAAGTAAATAAATGATTGTATAAATGGGTTCATTGATTGTAGTGTTTTGCCCTCTATAGTAATTCGCACATCTGCAAGTAAAGTTATTTATGGCTAGCTTTCAGTAGGCATGAAGACTCAAATCTGCAAGTGTTACGCCACTGGGCTGTGAAATTAAAAAGCAGCAACGCGCAGACACACTACCCTGTCAATTTATCTATCAACAAATTGAATTTTCGTGCGGTTCGTTTCTGGTGTATTTACAAGTTAATTCAAAGGCAACGCTATGTACAAATTATCAGGTAATTCGAATCTCGCGCTTTATTAAGCGTCACTAGTCGTGTTTTGTTTTTAGATCGTTCGCGGCTTCCTGCGAATTCAATTATTTGAACGCGTCCTTTCATGTGAAAAAACATAACCTCAACTTATATTTTTACAATTTCTGGACATCATGCTTTTTTTGAAGTATTGTAAGACTGGGATCGGCTTCCTCTTATAGGACTCGTTCCTCATGGTAAGTTTCGAAACTCTAGCACGGATATTTGCTTTGCAACACTAACCTGACCTTTTTTAGGCTGCGGGAACTGGCTCGGAACAGCTTCTCCTGATGCTCGCTGCTGGAGGCGGAACCCTAGGATGCTGGAACTGCTGCGGTGTACTCCTGCACGGCGTGCGGACGTGGTGCTACCAAAATTTCAAACACCTGACCTCAATTGTGCTCAAAATCTGATGATCGTAAACTTCTCGTCGTTGGAGAATTGGTTCGGAAGGTGGTCGCAGATGAAAATAATTTTTAGGTGATTGATTTTCACACCCACATTCTCACATATGCACTGCGAACTCCTGATCACGATGGTATAATTATTTTTAATTTATTTCAATTGTAAATGGCTTAAAACTCAATTAATCTGGAGAGACAAATTAGACTATCATGAAATAATTTTTATTCAATTGTTTCTCCCCCTGGGTAGTTAACAACAATTGCCTATCTAAATTCATAATTATGGATGTTAACCAAGTACAAATCAGTTACTTATAAACTAAATTTTAACTTATATTATAAAAATGTACAAAATCTTAATTCTAAAATTATTGTTTGTTCACGTTCGTATTTAAACTAAGTTATAGTGCCACTCACTATGTTTTATTTGGATTATCTGTTCACTTACGTCACTTCACTGACTCATTTTTTTAAACACCAGTTTCCTTCATTTCCTGTTGTGTGAATTTCTTGTATTTTATAATAATTGTCTACTTTTCACCATTCTTCAAATATTACCGTTCCATTCCTTTATAGCCTTATTCGATCTAGTATTGTGCTCTCTTTGCACTGTATTGAGAACATTTTGTCCTTCTTACCTTTATTTAAAAAGTTCATAGAACGGTACTTATTCAATTATACTGACATGTAAATTTATTTAACACGCATGTAATAAACCCTTTGGTGATAGATTTATTGAATTTTGATTGGCTTTACTTTGCACCAACCTCTTAATTTATGCTAATTGATATTTCTGTGACTCTAATTTACGAATTGAGCTCTGCCTTATTGCCATTTATTCTGAAGTAATTCCATTTAATATCGGCAATGCTTTACCAATGTAGTTATGAATTAAAATTTCTGATGTAACTCCTTGCAGTTGCCTGATTTACCCCAGCTCTGTGCTTTATTAGTAGCTTCAGCGTACTTATGCGAACGTTTTGTCCGTCCGTCTGTCTGTGTGTCCGTGTGTCTGTCTGGATCGCCTGTAACTTTCGAACGACTACAGATATCAAAATTTTGAAAGGGGGCAAAGTTGTTGCTAAGGTCCCGAGCACCTTCATGCGCTATTTGGTTTTGGCGAAAGGTCAACCGTTGTTTTCGCAGTGCTGAAGCTACTCTTTAGACCTGTACTTGAGCAGTTTATTGACTTGCTTTATTTATCTATGCTGCAAGCAGAGTTGAGTAACGGGCTAAATACCATCTCACTATTTGCGTGTACGTTTTCTGAGCCGGTGATTTCCATGTTATTTTATGTCTATCTGGGTGTTTGTGTTTAGTACTGCTTATAATGTTTGTCCTTGTTGCTAAATTGCACAGTCTTTGCCCATTGTTATTGGTGTTTGCATGTATTGTGCGCTTTCCTGATATACTCTTCCTTCCCTATCTGTGCATTAAAATCTCCCAATGCCATTATTACATCTTCCTTTGGTATTTTGTCGATTACTTCCTCTATTTCCTCATACAATATTTCTTTTTTTTCATCTGTTACCTCTGTTACTGCATACACATTCAATAGTGATATGTTAAGTTTCGCTTCTATGCTCAAATAGGCCATTCTCTCATTTATCGGTTTAAAGTCAATAACACAATCTTTTAGAGTTTCCATTATGAATCCTACTCCATCTAGTCCTTGCTTCTCACTTCCTGAGTATAATAATGTATATTTTCTTTTGTCTATTTTTCCATGTCCCTTTAATTCTAACGTTTCTTTTGTTTATACATATTTTTTAAATTTTAGTTTTATTATTTTAATTGTTTCCTTTACATTTTTGACCATTTTATTTCCCTTTCCGGTTTTAATCATCATATCCGTTGCGCATTTGGTCTCAGTGTCCTTCACGTCTTCAACTTCTAGTAGTTTTTTGGATCCCCTTTATTTTTTATTACTTCTTTGTATCTAAGACGATTTTCCTGTTCACTCCACTCGTAGACCTTTTCTAACGTTTTTTCCTTGCTCACGTTCTTTTGCTAATATCTTTACATTCTTTTGTATGCTTAACTCATTTTGTGTCAGGGCGTCTTCTATGTACACCTTTTTTTCTAAGAGATTCTTTTTATTTGTCATCACTTCCCTTTTTTCCATCCACGATGGAACTTTCGCCAGTGTTACTTTTGATTCTTCATTTTTTCCAATCTTCCTGACTTCAGTAATTTTTACATTTACTCCCACCTCCTTGTCCAAGAACTCTTCTACTCTTTCGGGAGTTTCTCCAACTTTTGCTGCCAGCCCTTTGATTATTATATTGTTCTTCTTTCCTTTTTTTCCTGTGCTTCTAGTCTGGTTTCCAGTCTGCTTATTTTCATTTCCATTATTCCCTTTTCTCGTCTTCATTCTTCTGCTTCTTTCTCCCATTTTATCTTTGTCGCCTGGAAATCTTTTAGTTTCCCTAGTCAGCTTCTCGTTTTAGTTCTTCCTTAACCACATCTAACTTTTTTAGCACAGCCTCCATTTCTTCTGCTTCTTCTTCTCTATGTGGGGTATCTTTGATTGCTTCACCTACTTGTTGCTTTTGTGGGCTTCTTTGTAAATGCTATCTGCTCTTCTTCCCATTTACTGAAATCTTCTGGATCCTCCAACTCCCTTTTCGTTTTAATATGTTCTTTACTGCTTGTTGCTGCACTATGCACTCTCGATCTTCCAGGTTTTACCACTTCATCAAACTAAATTATCTACTTTAATTCGTACTTTACGCCATCTCCCGTAGTTTCAATCTTGTGCGCTATCTTTGCGTTGGCCGGATTTACGAGCTCGCGTGTTTTTACGCGTTTTTTTTCATCCTCATGATTCTCGTCAGCCGGCCCGAAATTTAATGCACCAATTTCTGGCGACTTGCTTATGACACGTGCCGTGACGTATGCGATTGCCTTGCGTCTGCAAAAATGAACTTACACAACAATAACCTTCCGCGTTTTCACTGTAGTTTTCCGCTTTTGTTTTAGTTTGTTGTTTCTGGTTTTTTGCACTGTTATTCCTCTTCACTTGTGTTCACCGACTGTACACTTTCTAGGTTTTGTAACTCACACTGCCTTTAAATACCACGTTTGTTTCACTCCACTCTTATTATTGTCACATCAGCTCCGCTGCAACCTTGTTTGAACTTCAGAGAGTTTGCCATGCCTCCTAGATATTGTTTTGCACACGCACTTTGCCATTCCTTGTTCCCATCTCTTATTGCTAGTCTTTTCACTTTCCTGTTTTTCTTGTAGTGGAGCCAAGCTAATACAGAATTTACATTGTTCTAAGTATTACGGATGTTAATTCAGGAAAATTTAAATCAAACAACCACAATTTTAAAATTAAATATATTCACATAGCGATATAATTTATGAAATATAAACTTCTGATTATAGAGCATTCTATATACCACATACAGCCGGAAACTGTATGGTTTCTATAGACAACACTCTCTATCTAAAAATAAAATAAAAATAACTTTAATATTTACTGTTTATGTAGGATAAATTAGTATTCTGGGCAAGTAAATCCTGTTTCTACAAGTACAAATAATCTATTTGCAAACATAAAATGCGCTGTAACTAATTTCTGTTTACAAAACTGACATCTCCGCCTGGTATCAGAAACAAAAACTACCCAATTACTTATGGAGTACGAATGCAATTTCTTATGTACACATCAAGCCGGTAAATAAAATTCTGATTGAGCATCAAAAACCTCCCATGGAATACAGCATGCAGAGGATAACCAGCAAACATAATTACAAATAAATATTTAAATTAATGAAAAAGTTAATGTAATTATCATTTCAACCCCAATAATTATTATTCGAGTTGTCGTTTTCATGAAAATTAATAGACCACAAAACACACCTTGTAGTACCTTCTCTTTAAGCTTAATGGTCTATCGACAAACACAAAAAAAAAAATAACCTAAAATGGTGGGGTAAGGCAATGAGATATGGTTGTAATTTCAATGGCATTCCACTGCCTGGGGTACGATGTTATTTAGAGGTCGGACTGTCCGTAGAGGGCAGTGGAGAAGGACATGTAGTCAAGTGCTCCGGGAACGCCACCGGCGCCTTTGAATGGTGGCATGCGTTGAATGCAATATTCTGCTTGGTCAGGTGGAAGTTCTCGCCTCAGCTCGTCGGGAAGGATGTATGGCTGCAACAAATATTTTAAAACCACTCCCAAACCACCATTGCATATACAAACCTTATCGCCTGCCAAAATGCGGAAGCTATCGATGACTTGTTCGGCAGTATCAGTATCAGTACTCTCTCTCGTCATGAAGTCCAAGAAAGCATCGAAGTGAACGTATCCGGTGCTGTTAGGATCGACAACTGCTAGAATCCTCTGGAAATCGATGTCTCCTTGTCTGTCTTTGCCAATGGAGTAGCCCAGAGAAACTAGACACGATTTGAACTCCTCAGGCGTGAGGCGGCCGGTCCTGTTCTTGTCGAAGTGGTTGAAGGATGACCTGAACTCGTTCAGCTGTTGCTGTGTAATGCCCTTGGAGTCTCTGGTGAGGATTTGGTTTTCTACTTCGTTTATGTTGCGGTTTATGGATGTCAACAGTTGTTCCCAGCCTACTCGCAGAGTGTCCATTGTGTATTGTGTATACCTATCACAAGTTGCAAAGATTAGAATGCAAAACTTACTTAAATCCGATTGGTAAGTACCTATTCTCGAAGATCATGCTCTCCTGTACAGCTTGATGGATCTTTTCGAGTTCCTCAATGTGTGGTTTGTAGGCATACACTCCTTGTTCGTACTCTTTCAGGCGATGCAGTTGATCTTCTAGTGTGCCGTGCAGACCCATTCCAATTGCTGTTACTGCGTCTAGTTGGCGTTCAATCCATGGACCAACGGCATTAGCCTTCTCGGCAAATTGACGACGTAGCATTTCATTGTCTAAAAACCGTTAAGGAATCTACACTCTTAAACATATTACACTTTGGACATTTCCTGATATAACCATCAACTGGCCTAAAAGTCTCTTTCTAAAATTTTATTTTGAGAAACGAATAGCCCACAAGTGCTAGAATCGACGTTTTTAGAGCGTCAAAACATCAGTTACAAAATACAGTTAAGTTCTTTTGATTGATAATCTGCTACTATCGTAAAATATCACCTATAAGATTATTGGAATATCAAACAGTAACATATAAGCCCTTGAAGCTTAAAAAAATATATCTCTTTAAAAATTGCTTGGTTTTTCACCGCAAAAAATGCTAAATATTCTCTTTCTACTATGTGTTGCTAACGATAAAAAAAGGATACTCTGTTGTTTTCTCAACTCTGCTTGTAGAGTAGCATCTCTCTGTGGTACCAACTGTCTGACATCAGACCATTTTCTGGTTAAATCCTAGAAAAAGAACCAAGGTTACAAGCTGACGCTAAGTTAAATCAACACTAATTGTCTGGCGGTATTCTTTTACCTCTAGACTACCAGTGATTCCTTCCTTGGCAGCCAAACACAAGGAAAATGATCAATTTAACAAAAACTGAAAACCCCAAAATTCCACCCAAACTTACAAAACAAAAGACAGTTCCACTTATGAAGCCAGCGCTACTAAAACTGATCTTACTTGTGCTGTGAGTGTGGTGTAGGGGTTCTCCAATCCTCCAGGGATTTGGTGCTGCTTCACGATGGCTTCCACTTCCCTAACCAAACCCACGATGGTCTGGTACTCTTTGTCTGCCTCTCCCAAAGTAGCCTAAAACCCAGTTCCATTGTACTTTTGCGGCCAGGTTGTCAAAAAATTCGTACCTTGAAGTGGGCGTGAGCATCGATCAGACCCTGGATTTCCTCGACGGTGTGCACAATGAAAATGTCGACCAAATCCTCGCGAGTACCGTCCAACCAGTTATTGAACGGTGCGGCGCGTTTGGCGAATTCCAAGTGCAAAATGTCGATCTTCTCTAGAATCCTCTCGGCGTCATCTAAGGCTTGACGACGGCGCTGTGTCAGCGCTCCAAGCCTGTCCCACTGGTCGCAGATACGTTGGCATCGGGCATTTACACTCACACTGTCATGATAGTCAAGAGTACTGTAACAAAAAAAACATGGTAATAAAACAAGTGATTACACAAGAAAACAAAAGGCATTAAAGAGTTGCCATGAGGCATAAAAGAGAAACAAATGAAACTTGAAACGCAAGAACCAACATAATATATAAGGAACAAACCGGTACAATTTTTACAACTTCTATATCTTGAAATAGAAAATTACCATTTGCCTGAATATCAGTCATATAACAAAAACCATCAATGATGATGTGTCTCGTTCTAGCTTGTTTAGGTTAATTGCAGCCTTTGTTATTTTTTTTTCTTCAACGGTTGATTTGCCTAAATTTACTTTATGTCTACGACATCATCCAACGCCCGAAAGGGCATTAAGGATTAAAAAACATATACCTACAGGGAATCAAATGATGCGTTATCTGTTCCAAAATCTTCAGGGGTTACGCTTTAAAATGGGTAGCTTGTATATGAGAAAATGAACTAAATAGGATACAGAGCAATCATGTAAAACATTTTCAGACCACAATAAAGAACTATCAATAAAAAAATACATTAGAACCATGATGACCAAGATGACAAACAACTTACAAAAAAGTAAGAATAAAGAACAAATAACATAAAAATTAATACAAAATCAGAAATAAGACAATGAAAATAACAACATAGCAGAAGGTAAAATGTGAAAATAGAAACAACCACAGTTTTTCAAAGTTTAAATTTAATACTGTTGACCTATCTCAGTCCTGTCACATGTATATAAACTGTCCTTGACTGTAATAAGTATTAAAATATTAAATACAGAGTTTCCATTAATTCCCATTTCCCATGTGACCATGTATTCACCCTACATGCTAGGCAACCAAACCTATACGATTGGCAGTACTCCCTAAATACAGTAACACAAAATTATCAGTGGCGTAGACACGACACAGACTAAATAACGCTTGAAATCTGCTGAAGGTTTGAGAATTACTTCAGTTCAGAACAGTGTATTGTAATGGACGTTCTAATGCTGACATACAGAACTATTTGTGGAAGCACTGTGGCATCACTGAAGGATGTTCTTAAAACATTATGCTGGGAGAATGTAAGCATTAACATTGACTGAGAGTTGTTATTACATCTTGGATATGTTGACGATATAGCGCTGCATGGAAATTATCATAATGAACTAACTGCAGAAAATCATGAAAAATCTTCATCAGCCTTCTGAGCCTCAAAAGGAAAAGAATGTAAGTAAAACTAAACTAATTAAACAGGAAACCGCAGTATTTTTATCGACAGAAACCTCATCAAAAACATGCAGGAATGGGGGAGACCAGGGCACAACGGTCATTGTATCATAACATCTGCTACAATACGCATCAGTGACACACATACAGTTAAGAGGATCATAAGAAAGTTCTCATACTTATTTACTATTTTACTGTTATTATCAAACATTGTTGAGGTTACCTTCAAGTCACAATGGTCATCAACCATACGGGACACAGTGACAATGGTGACCACTGTGCCCCGAAACAAGTCAATTTCAATTGTTATTTTATAACTTACGATATGCTTTTATTTAATATTTTACCGTTATTATCAAAAATGTCTTAAGGTTATATTCGAGGCACAATGGTCATCAACCATACCAGGTACAGTAGTCAGTGGTGACCACTGTACCACAGAACAAATTAATTTTAATTGTTATTTTATAACTTTTATTTAATATTTTACTGTTATTATAAAAAATGTGTTGAGGTTACCTTCAAGGCACAATGGTCATCAACCATACGGGACACAGTGACAATGGTGACCACTGTGCCCCGGAACAAGTCAATTTCAATTGTTATTTTATAACTTACGATATGCTTTTATTTAATATTTTAGCGTTATTATCAAAAATGTCTTAAGGTTATCTTCGAGGCACAATGGTCATCAACCATACCAGGTACAGTAGTCAATGGTGACCACTGTAGCCCAGAACAAATTAATTTCAATTGTTATTTTATAACGTACGATATGCTTCTATTTAATATTTTACCGTTATTATCAAAAATGTCTTAAGGTTATCTTCGAGACACAATGGTCATCAACCATACGAGGCATAGTAGTCAATGGTGACCACTGTAGCCCAGAACAAATTAATTTCAATTGTTATTTTATAACTTTTATTTAATATTTTACTGTTATTATCAAAAATGTGTTGAGGTTACCTTCAAGGCACAATGGTCATCAACCATACGAGACACAGTGACAATGGTGACCACTGTGCCCCGGAACAAGTCAATTTCAATTGTTATTTTATAACTTATGATATGCTTTTATTTAATATTTTACCATTATTATCAAAAATGTCTTAAGGTTACCTTCGAGGCACAATGGTCATCAACCATACGAGATACAGTAGTCAATGGTGACCACTGTACCCCAGAACAAATTAATTTCAATTGTTATTTTATAACTTTTATTTAATATTTTACTGTTATTATCAAAAATGTGTTGAGGTTACCTTCAAGGCACAATGGTCATCAACCATACGAGACACAGTGGTCAATGGTGACCACTGTGCCCCGGAACAAGTCAATTTCAATTGTTATTTTATAACTTATGATATGCTTATTTTAATATTTTACCATTATCAAAAATGTCTTAAGGTTACCTTCGAGGCATGGTCATCAACCATACGAGGTACAGTAGTCAATGGTGACCACTGTGCCCTGGAACAAGTCAATTTCAATTGTTATTTTATAACTTATGATATGCTTTTATTTAATATTTTACCGTTTATTATAAAAAATGTCTTAAGGTTACCTTCAAGGCACAATGGTCATCAACAATACAAGGTACAGTAGTCAATGGTGACCACTGTACCCCAGAACAAATTAATTTCAATTGTTATTTTATAACTATTATTTAATATTTTACTGTTATTATCAAAAATGTGTTGAGGTTACCTTCAAGGCACAATGGTCATCAACCATACGAGGCACAGTAGTCAATGGTGACCACTCTATCCCGGAACAAATCAATTTCAATTGTTATTTTGTAACTTCTATGCTTTTATTTAATATTTTATTGTTATTATCAAAAATGTGTTGAGGTTACCTTCAAGGCACAATGGTCATCAACCATACGAGACACAGTGGTCAATGGTGACCACTGTGCCCCGGAACAAGTCAATTTCAATTGTTATTTTATAACTTATGATATGCTTTTATTTAATATTTTACCGTTATTATCAAAAATGTCTTAAGGTTACCTTCGAGGCACAATGGTCATCAACCATACGAGGCATAGTGGTCAATGGTGACCATTGTACTATCACGGACAAATGTATTTGCCAGTCTGGTTCTTGCAAATTTTTGCATAGACAACCCGCTCTACTGAAGAGCTTATGCGGTTGCCAAGCTCAGCGTTTAAAAATTTTAACTGTTTAACGTAGAGTTTGGTAGTACTGTTACAAATCCATAACTGGTATCTCAAATTGTCATACAGACATATAGTGCCAAATTTGAGTTCGTGTTGGGCAAACGAATGCTTTTAAGTTTAGTAACAAATTTGGAAAAGAATAACTCAATACGTATGTTTCTGTATTATTGTAAGTTTAATGGAAATAATAACTTCAATTGGCCAATCAGCGAACATTATATTAGAATATAAGAAAATGTATTTTTGTTGTAGTAATGATTCGTTTTCTTTGCAGTGTTTTAAAGATTTTGGCCTGATTTATTTTTTTAAATATTTTCATCTCTGTCCATAGACAACAATTATTAAAATTAATATTGACAGACACTCTAAAAGTAAATTACGTCACATATTATGATATTGAATACAACAAATTTGGACTTTTATGTAACGTACAACAATATAAATGGTGTATTTTGTCACTGCTACTTTGCAACAATTTAATTACACATTTAAAAGTCACTGAACACATTTTAAACAATACTAAGATTTGTGCTTTCAAAAAAAAATACCAAAACAGCATAACCAAAGTACAAAGCGCAGTATTTGGAATGTGAACTTTCTAACTAACATAGTTAATAGCTATTTATGCAACAAGTGCTAAAAGTTGATGTTTATGCACGAGACCTTAATTTTACTGTTATTAATCCATAAATATCGATTTAACAAAGGTTTGCATCTACGACACTTCTAATTTATGTCATAATAAACAGTAGGCCATGCTGCACCGGCGAATATTTGCAAAGCCAGTACTGTCAAGGTCAGTTACGAAAGGTAATTATTAATACTACACATCTGACTGTATTCATTACATAACGCTTTAATTATTTCAAAAACACTTTACCCGTAACGCAAGAAGTAACTAGAATAACTTTACAACCTCACTTCCAGTTCGAAATTGTAGTTTTATAACCTCACTTCACTTTATACCACAGATACGCTTAAAGTAAACAGATGATTTCTTTAACCACGCTAAACTATAAAACGTCACTTTTAGTGAAACAAGGCCTACTTTAAGTAGTGGTTGTAGATAAAGGTATTTAGCACACTCATTAGAGAGGATTTAAGATTGCAAGCTGATACCACAAGCAGTACTGAGTAATATGGGCTTTAACTCCAATTTTATTATCTAGCAGAGAATCCCGTTCTTCTCACTCGATATTATGTTTCTTTAATAAACAGCCACTGAGGTATTTTCCTTATTTTGTATCTCAAGGGGTTGGGGGATGATTTTGGCAATTTCGAATTTATTTGTTTTCCTTTATGAAAATCTCGAAAGATAAACTGTAATAAATGTAATCTTACTCCCTTACTGCAACTTTTATCCTTGAAGGGGTTAGGGGATGATTTTTCTGATTTTCCGATTTCGTTCTTTATTTGAATCTTAAAACTTATAACTTCGGCAAGTTTCTACATGAGTACTATAATTTTCCACCTCCGTTAAGAGTGATATTTTTACAATTTTTTCTTCTATTAGGCCACTAAAGCCTATAATTGTACAAAATATCAAAATTATCTACGTCTGGAAGCGGCCAGGATTTTTGAGAATGCAAACATACATTCAATTTTATATACAGGGTTATTCAATTTCGATGCTCACTATTAGGATTTCGAAAACTGCAAGAAATACAGGGCCGGTTAAATTAGGGCAAAGTCGCAGATTCTAATGCAAAACAATAATTTTTAAAAATGTAACTTAACTTACTTAGTTCTTGAGTTATGTCCAAAAACCGAAAATTTTTGTTTTTTGGTTTTTATTATACATCGATTATTTGTTACTTAGAACATCACTGACTTAACATTGTTGGAACACTTTTTAAAGAAGAGTTCAAATGTGGTTTAGATGGCAAAAATTACTGCAAATTCCCTTTGATAAAAAAAAATTCCCGGTTGCCTAAGAAATTCCAGCATATTTCCCGCATTTTCAAGGGCACTTTCAAATTCCCGTATAATTCCCGGTTTTCCAGGAATTTCCGGTCACTAGACACCCTGATTGATACCAACTTTCTTATTTTAAAGGAACATCAATGACACAATTAAGAAGATATTGTTTTTCTCTTTTTCCCTTTATTTTCATAAATAACTGAGATTTGTGAAGATGTTTTTTTTGTAGTAGGCCGTGATTGTTTAATCGCAAAACAAATGAAATCTTTCTCACATATCTCGGCTATTTATGAAGATAAGTGTACAAAACATATCATTGACTGGAGGAATATCTTCGTAATAATGCTATACGCCCATAGCCATCCTTACTGTGCACTTAAAATAAGAAAGTTAGGATCAAACTCTCAAAAATTATGAAAATAAAAGAAAATGTAAAATCATATTTGAACTTTTCGTTTGTTGTACACAACTCAAAAACTAAAGCGGCTAGGTTCAATTTCACTTTTGAATATTATTCAGCATTAGAATCTGCAACTTTGGTCCAATTTAAGGTATCAACCATAGGAGGTATAGTAGTCAATGGTGACCACTGTGCCCCGGAACAAATCAATTTCAATTGTTATTTTATAACTTTTATTTAATATTTTACTGTAATTATCAAAAATGTGTTGAGGTTACCTTTGAGGCACAATCGTCATCAACCATACGAGGCACAGTTGTCAATGGTGACCACTGTACCCCAGAACAAATCAATTGCAATTGTTATTTTATAGCTTATGATATGCTTGTCTATCAAAGCATCTGCCATTCGGTATTTAATATCTTGAGCAGTACTTACACATTATATTTAAAAATCCAAATATTCTGAGATATTTATGCACCTACGGAAGGTACTAAATTGCATATTTCACTCTAAATGATTCGTTCCTCGATCTTTCAAACCGCACCGTAGACATATTGTTGTTTTCTCGTCGCTTTCGCAAAGCTGTATCGTATCATTTTAAAAACGTGCATAGCAATTGCTGAGCAGAGTCAAAACCTCACCGCTACCGCCAGTCTGAATAGACCTTAAAGATCCCCAATTCTTGGTCAGTAATCGAATGCAGCAATTTAAAAGAGAAATAGAAATATATCTGAAAGAAAAATCAATGTCCTTAACAGCCATCGGCTATATTTTCCAATGTGACTTCGAAAAAACCTGGATGTATTTGCAGATTAAGAGAAAAGTGATGACCAGCATGATCACTGTGCCCTGTTTCCGAGGTTCAATGGTCACAATTTCTTTTTTTTTTTTAGATGCATAAAACTTGTATAAGCCTTCTTTCATTTTCAATTAATAAAGTCATTTGTACTCATTTCTACTTGTCATTTGTAATCTGTACTAAGTTTGTACACTTTGGTTTCGCTATGTGATGTTTGCTCGAAAATATGACATCTTTTATAAAGTGACTAGTGTGCCTTTGTTTCCTCTATGCTTAAAGTAGATTCTCGATTATCTGGGAGCCGATTGTCCGGTTCGCCAGTGTTACCAATATGGGCGACTGGTCATCAATTAACCATGGTTACGTCCGAAGCCCCTAGAAATGTTGCGCCCATATCTTACTTAGTGTTAGAAAAATCCACAATTTATTTGCTGTGATCATTTTAGGTTGCAATTTCCAGTAGGAATATACCTGGGACTTAATATTTTATTGCAAAGGTAAAACTATTTTTTGCCAATCATTCCCTTTTGGCGCCCCCTAAAATTTTGCACCAGAAGCCCTCGCTTCTCAGTTTTCTGTCATAATACACAACTTGTCACAAGTTGAGCTACTTTTTGGGATTGATCCTTTATTCTTGCATATTGCAAACATTTGCGGATACAGCCTACAAAAATACTGGCAACACTGCCGGTAAAATTAAGTCACAGGAAAAGCGTGTTTAAATTTAGTTTCTTTTATTGGATTTTTTTAGCATCTAAAAACATTTCTTTCGTTGCATTGTCCATGATCTTCAATTATCCCAGCACCTTGTCCTGGTCATTACAACAAATAATCGAGAGTCTGCTGTATATACATGGGATATAACGGGCCCGTTAATTGCAATGGATAAAGATTCAAATAATTAAATCAGTTTGAAATATCACAAATTCGTTAAAACCCCTCACCACACAAATATTTAACAACTGCTAAATACGTATTTCGACAGCCACGCTGTCATAATCGGTAGCTACAAAAAACTTACAGAGCAAAAAGGCAACGATATACTCGTGACCAAATCACAAATGGAAGTGGGCGATGCCTGCGCATTTTACATCTATTTATACTGTCTGACCCGGAGGGTGTGACCGAGGGCCAATGAACATGGCCGACGGTCAATGTAACTTCAACAAATTAGACAAGATGGAGGATGGTATTGGTCCGCCATCTTTGTTCAAAAGTTTATTATCTCGGTTCTTAAAAATGGCCAAGCTTTCAAAAATTTAATTGCTTTGTTGAAGTTAACGTCTTTACAATTTTTAGGTCATCCTCGTTTATACATGACCCGTTTCGTAAATATGTTGGGCAATACTCGATTTTTCCGAATTTGTTGAATCTACAATGAGCTAAATGCTCTTTAAACCTAGGTTGAAATACTTTCGGTAAATTAAAACAGTTCTTGACATCAAAAGTATTACAAAGCCTAAAATTGAAGTTTTTTTAGAGTGGCTCTTGTCTGTTTTTCCCATAAAACATGTAACTGTTAAACCAAGAGTTGCTCAACATGGAAGCTCACATCAGTTAACTAATGCTGTAAATGATCATTATCTATGTAATCAATAGGAACAAGAATAAAAATGAAACTGAAGGGAGGAAGGTAAACAGAAAAACTACAAGAACAACAAATACAAATCATCTACAAAGACAAATCTACAAACAATAAGGAGAGATGTAAAAATTATACGGCTGAATATTAAACATTTAAAAGTTTGGTTAGGAAAACAAAGATAATAGCCAAAATTTATTTCAAAAAATCCAAGATGCTTTAATGGAATGAATTACGTTTCGTTTGCCTTGGCAAACTTCTTCAGATTCAAAATTATTTACATTTGTATATTTACATGATTAAGGGTTTCCTAGAATGAGAGAATTACGTTAGAAAAATTAAACATGTGTTTTGATAACAATTCTTCCCTTGGATTATTTAAAACATTATGAATAGAATAAAAACACTAAATATATATGAAGGATTTTAAAGTGAGGAATTAACACTCCCCTTCATTGTTTTTAAATAGCACATTTTATGCGAAAGCAAAATAAGAAATTTATGCCAGTCACGTCAGATTAATATAAAGTTTGACGTGAAGTTATCTGGGAAGAAATCCCGTTGGTTCAAAATGTTGATATATGAAAATATTTCCAAAAATGGGCAAATTTAAATTTGACATTAATAATGACAGAGATTTCAACATTTTATTAAATCTTCAAGACAAAAAACTATAATGACTAAAATTAATATGAAATATTAATAAATTAATAAATTAGAGGAAATTATAACAAAATCAAAAATGCAAATTTCCCAATATTTCAAAATTATTTATAGAATTTAAATTTTGTTTTAATGTTATCGAATCAAAGGAATCGATTTACTAAAGTTTGATAATCTTTGTAATATTTTATTGGAGATAAATTCTGAAAAGAAACTATAAATATTTGTTACTTCTATGAAGGAAAATTTCCAAAAAACTAATAAACAAAAAGCACAAAAGTTATTATGAAAACAGGTAAATATAAAAATATTAAAAACTTAATATTTAGAGAAGATTAAAATAAATTGAATGTAGGTTTTCAATATCTGTTTTATAATTTATTGAATTTGAATTTTGTTTTATTGCTATCATTTCATAAAAAATTCGTTTACTTAGGTTTGATTCTCTTTGTAATATTCTTGGGGACTTAAAATTGAAATTGTGGTAATTATCAACAGCGTGATCTGATAAGGCAGTATTGGGTTTATTCGGAGTTAAAGTTTTCTTTTTTATAGATGTTACATGTTGTGATATCCTTTTTTTGAGGTGCTGTTTGGTTTGACCAATATAACTAGCATCACAGTCACTACAATTGATTTGAAAGACAATATTAGATTCTGATTGAATTTCAGTTTTATCTTTTAAATTATTAAAGAAAAGTTTACCAATGGTGTTATTATTTTTGAAAGAAACATTAAAATTAAAAGTTTTCAAAAGTTTACTTAACTGTTGTGACAATTTAGGTATGTATGGAAGAGATATGTAACATAAATTAAAATTTTTTCCTAAACAATTAGGGTATAAGTCAATAGAATCATTTTTGTTATTTGTGTTTTTGAATTTAAGTTTATTAATTCTCATTTTAATTTTTGAATTTATGAATTCTATGGGGTAGCTATTTTTTATTAATATATTTTTAATTTTTATAATGTTTTCATTATGGTATTTATTGGTAGAAAGTAAAATTGCACGATCATTTAGACTGTTAATTACACTAATTTTATATTTAACTGTTGTTTGAGACTCAAAATGTAAATATCTGTCAGTTTTATTTCTAAACTAGTTTGTTTCAATTATACCTGAATCAGTTCTTATTAGTGTTAAATCGAGAAAATTTATAGATTTATTTTGTTCATTTTCAATTGTAAATTGTAATCTTGGATGATAGTTATTAAAAGTTTGAAAAATATTGTTTATGTTGTTTTTATTTGTACCAATTATAATATCATCGACATATCGTTTATAAAAATTAATATCATTTAAATTATTTAAAATTTCAGATTCAATCCTTTGCATAACTAAATCAGCTATTGTGCTTGATAGGGGTTGTCCCATTGCAACACCAAAATTCTGTTTATACATTTGATTATTGAAAGAGAAAAAAGTAGAATTCAAAATGTATTCAACCGTTTTGATAAATTCTTGTTTAGGAATTTCTGTATATTTTTCTATGTGAGACCAATATTGTTCAATAGTATCAATGGCTAAATTTATGGGAATATTAGTATACAGTGTGGTCCATTAAGTGTGCAACAAATGGGACATTTTTTTATTAGTTGTACAATCGAAATTTAAATATTGCCAAAAGTTAGTGCATGTTTGATAACCATATCAGATGCGATTAGAATGACTTCAAGTCAAACAATATACAGGGCAGGACAAAAAATATATAATTCGTTCAAGAACAAAGTTACCTTATTTCAAAAAATATAGCAAAATTTTATTGAGAAAAGTTGTTTAGAATTAAAAGTTATACTCAAATACAAAGGCACGGCCTCCTATTCGAATTTTGGTTCTTTTTTGGAAAATTTTGTATTACCCCCGTATGATACATATTTTTATTATTTTGATTTTATATGTATTTAAAGTAGCCACAACCACATCCCTTTTAAATAACTTTTAGCAACTTGAAGCGTATTTGTAAAATTTACTTGGATTTATATTTTTTTAGGTAAGCGTCCACTTCATTTTTGTTGCCAACGATATTTAACACAACTTTAGAATTTCGCAAATATTCTTTTTAACAAGACAAACGCTTTACTAATAATAATTTACATATGAAAAACTCTTAATAAAATCAGAATAATAAAAATATGTATCATACGGGGATAATAAAAAAATTTACAAAAAAAGAATCAAAATTCGAATAGGAGGCCGTGACTTTGTATTTGAGCATAACTTTTGATTCTAAACAACTTTTCTCAATAAAATTTTGCTATATTTTTTGAAATAAGGTAACTTTATTCTTGAACGAATTTCATATTTTTTATCCTGCCCTGTATATTGTTTGACTTGAAGCCATTCTAAGGGCATCTGATATGGTTATCGAACATGCACTAACTTTTGGCGGTATTTAAATTTGTGTTTTACAACTAATAAAAAAATTTCCCATTTGTTGCACACTTAATGGACCACACTGTATAGTGAAAAAACATCCAAAGAGAATAAAACTTGATTTTTAGTTAGTAAAACAGCATCAATGAATTTTTTAAAAGTCCATGAATCTTTTACACTGTGTTGGTTTTTTTGAGTGATATTAATTAATATGTTTGATAAATGTCTTGAAAGTTTATATAATGGGCTCATATAAGATGCAACAATAGGCCGTAGAGGGATGTCTTTTTTGTGTAATTTAGGCAAGCCATAAATTTTTGGTATGAGTCCATCATGTCTTATTAGTTTTTATAAGTAGTTTCACATATGTGTTTATTGTCATTCCAGTTTTTTAAAATTTTGTTGTTAAAGTTTTGAATTTTATTTGTTGGATCCTTATCGACTTTGCTGTAATCTGGTTTATTTATTATAACTGTGGTTTGTGTTTTATCGGCTTTAGTGACAATAATGTCATCATTTCGTTTCAAAAACTTTTTTGTGGTATTTAATTTCTGAAGAAGGATGTTATTTTTTATGTTTTTATTTGAATTTAATGAATTCTTGTTCTTTTTATTCTGGTGATTGGTTAAAATATTACAAAGGGAAGCTCTTAGTTTGGTTTGATTGTCTGAATTTAAATTACTAATAGCACTCTCAATGTTTACTATAATTTTCTCATTTGGAATTTTATTTGTAGGGTTATAAAAGATAAAACTGAAATTCAATCAGAATCTAATATTGTCTATCAAATCAATTGTAGTGACTGTGATGCTAGTTATATTGGTCAAACCAAACAGTATCTCAAACAAAGGATATCACAACATGTAACATCTATAAAAAAGAAAACTTTAACTCCGAATAAACCCAATACTGCCTTATCAGATCACGCTGTTGATAATTACCACAATTTCAATTTTAAGTCCCCAAGAATATTACAAAGAGAATCAAACCTAAGTAAACAATTTTTTTATGAAATGATAGGAATAAAACAAAATTCAAATTCAATAAATTATAAAACAGATATTGAAAACCTACATTCAATTTATTTTAATCTTCTCTAAATATTAAGTTTTTAATATTTTTATATTTACCTATTTTCATAATAACTTTTGTGCTTTTTGTTTTTTAGTTTTTTGGAAATTTTCCTTCATATAACAAATATTTATAGTTTCTTTTCAGAATTTATCTCCAATAAAATATTACAAAGATTATCAAACTTTAGTAAATCGATTCCTTTGATTCAATAACATTAAAACAAAAATTAAATTCTATAAATAATTTTTAAATATTTGGAAATTTGCATTTTTATAGTACACCTGTAAACAATAGGCTTAACAAATTTACAAAACTATTGATAAACAAGAAAGAAGGGAAAAAATTACGAATGAAACCAAGAGACCAAAAAATTAAACTTGTCAAAATATAAAAAAGTGTAGGTAGAGGCCTGCAGAACTTGAAGAAACAGAATTATGACCACCCTGTGATGGTTGTAATTCTTTGGAAGTGGAAGAAGCCACAATCCACCAAGATACAAGAGCCTTAGTGATAATAATTTTACTAGCAAAGTTAAATATCTAAACTCACTTGAGTTCCTGTGCAATAGCAGCGATTTGTTCTACGCGATCTTGATGAGCAGCCAGGTCTGATTCGAAGGCTTCGTGCTTTTTCTTGAGAGCTTTAAGTTCATTGAGGCGGCACTGCCTGAAGTCCTGGCTCTGCAGCATTTCCTCCTTTCCGCGAGTCCATTCCTCATGAGCGTCGGCCTTGCGTCTGAACTTCTCGGCAAGATGTTCCAGCCTCTCCAAGCGCATCATCTCTGCCAACAGCCACTCTTCGAAGGCCTTTTCTGCATTCTCGAGGCCTTTCCAAGCGTTTGCGATATCCTACGATTGAAACATTACTACATCCAGCTACCTTGGGGCGAAGTAATACGTACTGAGACCATCTTGCCTTCCGTTGGCATGTAAGCAGGCCTGTTGGACAGTCGAAGTTTGGTTTGCAGGGTGTTGAAGTTGGTTTCTAGTTTAGCTTTCTGTTCAACGCGTGGGGGCTTGTGCTTGCGACGGTAAGTACGATATTCCTCTAGCTTCCTCTGACAGCCTGCCAGAGAGTTGTCGGTCTGGCGTGAGTTGAGCCAGGGCATTGTGCGCCGAATCCATTCCAGCAACTGTTAGGGACATTATTAGACAATACACAAACATGTCACGAATGTAAACTTGAAACATTAACAAGGGAATGGGCTATTACAGTACATTTTTTTAAATATAAAATTATTAAATTTCAATATTTGAATAGAATTTTTCTATTGATCATATTTTTGAAAAGCTGCTCTTACTTTGAAACTGGTACCTTAACTATTTCTTGAGGCTGAGCAGATGGTAGTAACTTTCACCTCTGGTTTATTTATTGGTTCAACTTTCGTAGTTCCTAAATTAAATTTACGTTTATTTCAGAAGAAATACTAAAGAAGGTAGCAACATTTGAATTTCTGGAAGCAATAATAAGCAAAGACTTAACAAAATTAACAAGAAAAACAAAGAAAAAATAAATAAAAACAAAAACAAAATGAGACTATCCCACAGTAGTAGACAGTGATACTATTATATGAGTGAGAAACGTGGCCCACAAATGAAAAATATGAACAAAAGCTAAGTGCAACAGAAATAAAAAAATACCTGGGAAAGATATTGAAGATAACAAAGAAGGTGAGATGGAGAAATAAAAGGATAAGATATGGTTAAATGAAGCAACACTAAATAAAAAGTTACATAACAAACAGCTCAGGTGGGACCGGAAAAATACACAAAAATGGTAAGAGAAGCAAGAAGCACAAGAAAACAAAAAGTGGAAAATCAATACAGGATATAAGAGAGAAAGCAGTGGAGAAAATGGATCTCCACACACAGAAGACAAGGCCATAATAGGCAACAGGCATTAAAAAATGGAATTTCTGAAATGTGGGCAACGACTGCGATTCATCTTAGAAGAGGTCATAACATGAACTCTTAATTTTATTTTCCTTAAATTTATTTATTCAATGTTAACACCAATTCTGTAATTGTAATATCACTGCAAAAACCCATTTATTAAATTGTTACTGAATTTCTCAACAGTCTAAACATTTTTATTATAAATCTCAAATCTTTTATGTATTTAAAATAAGCACAATATTAATGTAACAAAATAATTAAACAAATATTCACTTACATCACTGGCAAGGCGTTCATATTCTTCCATGAGCCGTTCGTTTTCTTGATTAACTTTCAAAACTTTACAGATTCTATTGGCAGCAGTTTCAGCCTGCAATTTCCACAAAGTTAGTTGTACAAAGTCAGGTTCAAGCACAACATTAGTATAATCAGCAAAGCCAATATTGATTGTTAATTAAAAAAAAATCACCTTTTGGGCACCTGAGAAGCAATGGTAGTAGGAAGAGACATACGTCATTACCGCCCGTTCGTCCGGCATGGCGGTATTCTGTAAGTCTGCATGCAAACAACACAGTTAAACAACAATAACATATTACACAACCTGTTAAAAATTATACAATGCCAATAAACCCATTCGATTATTGTAAAAAATTAATATTCGCTTAAAAACAAAACTCACTGCACAACAAAAATCAAATTATTCAGCACAAAATAAAAATATTGAGGTACTGGCTTGGTTTATGATAAAAAATGTACTTAAGTGTTTGAGAAATTCTTTCCTACAAATTACACGACATACAGTCGCGGCCAAAAAAAAAACGGGACACTTTTGTTGACCTAATTCTCAAAATGCGAAAACAATTGCTGACACTGACAATTCTAATTCATAAATGTCATTAAAAGTCATTATTCAATTCTGAAAAATGCTGACACATATTGGAAATACGGATAAAGCAAGAATAATTGCTCATGTTGACGCATTTTGAGAATTAGGTAAAACAAGTGTCCCGGTTTTTTTGACCGCGACTGTATTATTAAGCAAAATCTACTAAAATATTTATGTCACTAGATATTATGTTTTATGATGTACTCGGGTGATTATAAATACTTCTCCATCAAGTTCCCTTTGAAATATTTGTTGTATGAATTATATGTTGGTGACACTGTAAGTCAATGTCAAATTCGAGGTTAGCAGGTTAGGTTTTGCGTCAATCTGTGTCAAAACTGACGCAAAACCTAACCTACTAACCTCGAATTTGACATAGTCTTCCTGTGCCACCACAGATTATTCATACAACAAATATTTCAAAGGCAACTTGATGGAAAAGCATTTGTAATCACCCAGTATAATATGTCCTCTACATTTTACGAATGGGCACCACACACGCTTGCAATATTAAATGTAACTTATCTTCACGTTAAGCATATGCAATGAGGTATTTTCCACCTAGAAAACAACAAAATAAAAATGGCAGGTGACAGAAAGGTGAACTATATTGCATTTACTTAATATTGGTAGCCATGTTCGTGTATGTCAAACTGACTTTAAAAAAAAACATGCTTTGAAATTTGTGACTTATAAAATTACGTTGATATGATTGGCCAAGGCCACGGTAACAAATACTTTTTAAAATTTTTGTCTAAGATCGGTCCGAGACATCATTTAGTGACAGACAGTTGATAATTGCAGAGCTAAGTTCTTTGCAGACCTCTGTTTTATTATTTATTCATTTAATTTTTAATATTAATTTCCAATCTTAGACAAAATTTTGTGTACACATCTATTTGAGAGTAGTTTTGCAGACGTATTTGCAGCTAGCGCTACGCTCAGCTACACATTTTTTTTTGTAAAAGATAAATTACATTAGTATCTGCCACTTTTACTTTGTTTAGATTTGTATACCTCAACCTCCACATATACCATGAAATGTATATAACATCAAATTTTTATTGCTTTATATACCGACTGGGCCACGTAACTCGGCACCCTTTGAATATCCAATTAGGCAACCCAAAGTACAATAATACGGATAAAAGTAGTTGTGCAGCATACATACCAATCGCGATCCACGGCAAATTTTAAAAAATAGTACACATCTACGCTGTGTGAAGTGAAGATTTACCTTGGATTGCCTATTATGGATGTTCAGGGGAACCAAATTATGGGGCCCACCCAATTTCGTAACAGTTTATTTAATGACCAGCTGGCCATGGCTGTAAACCTGGCTTTTATAACATCATATTTTGAGGTTATGTAGTCTGATACGACATAATTGCGTTGTTGTCAGACTGTCCAAATTGTAAAAACTTTTCCGTTACTTTTCCAAATTTTAATGTCACGCGCAACGTGTTTGCTTGAAATGACAAGCTCTTCTTTAAGTAATAGCACAAGAATATAGGGCTACCAACATAAAATGTGGTACACATGTTACCAAATATATAGGATATAAAAAACTGGTGAGACACAAGCTGCGTCCAAAATATTACTGCCGCCATCTTGGAAAATGGCGGCCAAAATCCGGATATTTTGTAGTTACTCAAAAGCGGTAAAAAAATATCGAAAATGTTTACATTACTAAGATATATGTATATCACAAAATGACAAAACTTTTTTGTACGATCCAAAATAAAGTCACTAACTTAAACAAATAAAGTAAATGGTTACAGTTTGGCCAAGAATAGCCACAAACAGTACTATTATGAACTTCTGTATGCCACACCCTGTTTTGATAATTTGAAACCAAAGGCATCATATTGTAAAATGGCAGCAAATTTCCTGTTTTAGAATAGAACTTGAAAACAGTCTCAGTCGTACAATTTCATTAATTCCAGAGTCCATAGTGCATAATTTAAACTTTGCATGCGCCCTTCCTGGTCGTTTTTTATTTTTATCAGTGAGTGAAGCGATAAATATGGGCGGAGTGTTCTGTTCCGCTTTCTTTTTGTTGTGTGCGATGTTTGCAAGCTGATAAGTTTAGTTTTAAAGGAATTCGCCCTTGCTGCTATAGCGGTTTGATGCAGCTCTGGCGGTTTTGCGAGAGTTTCCTCTCATATCAATTCTTGGCGCATTTTTTGGTTGCAAACTGTTTGAATTCATTTGCACGTAGCCCAAATTTGGGCTGCAAGCTCGGATAGTCAAATAATCCCTCAGCTGTTCTGAAGTTCGCAGTTCCACGTGCAGTCAACAACCTTGACCCAGTTGCTGCCTTGATTGCAACATTCCTGGATTGAGACTTCTGTATTCGCCCTGGCTTAGGCACCCGTCTTCCTGCACTGGCTATACATAAGCCATGCTAGTAGGCTTAGGGGTTCAATGAAAGGAAATTTCTGTAACGTATATGGTCTCCCTCCGTTTTTAACACAATTGACATGTTGTGTACAGTACTCCGGCGCCTCTTTAGCACCTTCGTACCTTGCCTCGCTGCATTGTATTGTGAGCAGGTCCTGCTGGAGTTCCTTCAGAATCCCATGGGTTTTAGATTTGTGTCCAAACTCTTACCGTGTATATACAGTTTGATTTATAATCTCTATAGGTACCCGCGAGGGCCCATTTAAATGCTCAAATTAATATAACTAATGATTTTCATCCTCGGCGCCTAATTTAGTCTCCGTACACTTTTAATCTGTTTATCGGTGTCAGGATATTAGGCCTGTGTTTACATATACAAAAGTAGGCTGGTAACTAAGTCATAACTGTATCTGTACGTTAATAGTCCTTTACCATACATGGTAACCATTACCATACTGAAACAACTGTATCTTCACGATAATATTCTTTTACCGTACATAGCAACCATTACCATACTGCAACCGATAAACTGTTGAACAAACCATGGATGTTATGAATCATAACAGGATGTTTTAAAATCTGCTCCTAGATATATTAATAGCTATTTTGGTTGTACTTACTGTATTTTATATTTGTACATTTTAAATTGTTGTAAACTTACTCGCACGTTGAGTCAAGTTTATATGTTTTGACGGGCACCTTATTTTTGCCCTATATTTAGAGAATAATCACCTGTACCCTGTACTGGCTTGTATAATATTCATTATGTGATTATTATACTGTAAAATTTATAAATTTAAACAGTAAAGTTGCATCTCCCAAGCAGTGTGTGTAGCCTATTCCAAAATATTATGACGTTAACATGAAAAAATTAATAATATATTTAGGTAAAATACTGTAAAAACAGATCTAAAAACCAACTACTGCACTATGTATACAGGGCATTCATTTCCTATCAGGTTATATAGGTATAATTACAATGGCTTATTTTTAGCTAAATTCTCAAATCGACTTAAGTACGTTTTGATGCAGTACAACCCATTCCTGGGTTTGTTAAACGAGAGCAGCGGAAAATCAGATTATTACAAAAATACAACAGCTCTTGAAAACATGGTTGTTAAAAGACGCAACACTGCAATCAACGGATACCTGTTGTGCCCCTTGGAAAGCATGATAATAGCATGACACGTATGTCATGATAGCACGCTCGTCGGGCTTAGGAGTGTTGATTAAATCTGCAAATTTGACCCAAATTCATATTACGATCGAGCCCACTTCTGGGTTTCTTTTCTGAACAAACGGGTGAAGTAGTAAACTGAACGTACCGTCAGGATCTAACATCCTAGGAATGTCGAGATACTTCTCGGCAACATCAAAGGCAGTGTTTAAGTTCTCCAGAGGATTATCTTTGGAAAGTTTATTGTAATCGATGAGATCAGGGCGATGGCGATGGATGAGGGCGCAGAAAGCCAAGCCGTCCTTGAAGGAGAGGTGGAAGTTCTGTACGTTGACGTTCTTGTATGGTGCGGTCTTGCGTTGACACCACAGCAGCAGGCCTTCCTTGGCTGTCATTTCTTCTACTGAGATGTCTTGGATGGCGAAACGAAGAATAATGGTCCAAATCATACCCAGAGTCATTTTCAAGTTGCCATCGACGATTTCTGTAAGCAGTAAGCAGTAAAACGGAGCTGCCTTATTACTAGGATTCTGATAGGTTACCTTCTGCGCCAATTGATACAAGCTTGACACCCTTGCTGGCGATGAAGTCCAGTGCTTTGTTGACATTGGCGATCTTGTGAAACCGCATTTTACCACGGTCGGGCTTGGGCAGGGTCTCACCGGAGATAACCTCCAGCAAGAGCATGAGCTTGAGGCCATTGCGGAAGTCTTCGTCTATGTTATCGATGGCTGTGCCGGCTTTGCGGAGATGACTGTTGCACCACGCAGTAAATGTCTGTAATTGTAAATAATTAATATTTTATCTCTATGCCATAGTCATGTTTTAAATTATCAAATCAAATGACATGTGTACCATACAGCATAAGAACAAGACAAAAAGGAATATGTCACATGTTTACACTCTTACTTACCCAGATAGGTGTGTATGGTTACAAAGATGAAAGACTAAAACATAAAACTCTATTAAAATCAAAATTAGCTAATCTTGGAGCATTGTTAAAATTTTTCAATAATGATAATAATTTGATTAGAGTACTACAAAACTGATATATTTTAACTAGACTACATGTGAGGATATATGATTATCCCTAATGTCTGTCATTAATAGATCTTCACTTCGAATGAATAAAGTGAGTAGTTAACTATACAGTAGACTCTCAGCTTTCAGTGGTAATGACCAGAAGGGGTACACAAATAACAGAAAATCGAGGATACTGCAAAATGCACAAACATGTTCCCATATAATAACAGAAGCTTCACTAATTACACAGGTTGTCCGAAATCCATTTTGAACATGGGAAATTAATGAGTGCAACAAGGAAAACATAAACAAAATGAGTAGCAGGACAAAGACAGAACGTAATCATGGCTAGCTAAATAACTAAAATTAAGTCAATGAAACAAACAAACACTTCTGTCAAATGTTTTAGCTGTTGTTAAGAGTATAAAGTGAGGTTTAAATATACTATTGTCTACTATTCGCATAATTATGTTAATTATTTAAACTTCACTTGATACTCTTGATGACAGATAAAATATTTGACAGAAGTGTTTTTGTTTCATTGACTTAATTTTAATTTAAAAATTTAGCTAGCCATGATCACGTTCTATCTTTGTCCTGCTACTCATTTTGTTTATGTCTTCCTTGTCGTACTCATTAATTTCCTATGTTCAAAACGGATTTCGGACAATCACAATTACATATTTCCAAGTCTTAATATTTATTTTTTTTAATTTCAAAATTCGTCTCGTTTTCGAACCTTTTTCAAGGTTTTGCAATTGCTTTAAGAAATCAGCTCATAAAGTGGCAAAAAAAGATCGTTCTACTGATAATGGGGAATTACTCAAGTCCATCTTTAACAAGGTGCATATACGTACATTCAGCACAAAAATATCATTTTGTTAAATGCATTCTGCAGGTGTCTAAATTATCAATTGTCTGCAGGCACTGTAAAAGTTGTAATAAAGCAATGCCAAAATCCAAGAAATGGTATGTGACTGAAAGGTGTGAGCAAGAAAAGAAAATTAGTTATTTGTAAAATGAATTTCTCTACATGAAACCAGCAAGAACACACTAAACTAAAAATACATAAACCAAAATTGACAATACAGAAATATGCGCTAATGCGCAGGTCCAACATAAAAATTTGAAAGTTGTGCAGAAACTAGTTTGAAAATAAGTTCTACGACGATGGTATCAAAATTTGGCATCCTTTTCCTGATTTACACTATTGAGCCAAGCTACCTAGTACAAAAATTAGTCAAAGTTTCTATGCCAAAAAGGCTAAATATAAAAAATTTACTTTATGGGGATGACAGTTTGAAATCAAATTCAAATGGTTCATCAGTCATGACGTCACTTTCACGCAAATTTTGACGTGGTGTCATTCTCAAAAATACTGCTTTAAAAGTAGCCCTTATCAAGATATGCATTAAGGTACAAAATATCGACATATTTGGCTCGCTCCATAAAGTTATAAAAAATATTTAAGGAGAGTCATGTCCAGACAGAGAAACTATAGTAGTTTTTTTCTCCATATTTTTAAAGAATTTAAATTTGAAACGGTTTTATAAAATTTTCAGATGAATTGAAATCCAAAATACGGAATCGGAATCGCCTGCCTGAAATGTGATGCATTATGGGGAATGGGGCTTCAGCTGTCATTCACGGCCTCCTGCCCCAGTAATTAGTGTAATTTACAAAACACTAAGAACTCACCAAATTACAAACGTGAGAAGATCAAAGTAACATTGGAAAGTACTAATGCCAGAGATAGCAAACAAATGAACACGTCAGTACAGGAGCACGACAAATATTTTTAAAATTCCCAAGAAAGATTAAGATGACTTATCCCTTCTGGCTATACAGGGTGTAGAAATGCTTTACGCACCATAGGGTTTTCAATGGTAATTTTTTCATATGATAATATTTGCTTCCCTAACTATTTTAGAGCAAACTTGTAAATAGGTTTTTTGTAGAGCAAACAATTCTGCATCCATTTATACCATCATTTTTGTCATTTTACGTCAGAAAACCTAATAATGAGATAAACTAGAATTATAATTTTTTCAAAAATCAGTGCAAATTGTGAAGTGGTGGTATGCTGGAAGCAGATCAGGTGCAAGAAGTGCCATGGTTGCCGCTACATTTGACAGATGCAAACAAATAAACAGCAAACTAATGTTGTTGATGCTTTGAGATGCTTCAATAATTTCAAGGCACCATTGATTTGTCTAAAAATGGTAATTTTATTGCTTTAAATTTTCGGTTTTCCGAAATGTAGAATGACAAATGATAGCATAAATGGATACAGAATTTTTTTTCTCTGCAAAAAATTTCCATACACGTTTGCTCTAAAATAATTAGGGAAGCAAATACTTTCATATGAAAAAATTAGCATTGAAATCCCTATGGTGCGTAAAGCATTTCTACACCCTCTAGAGTATGACAGCAAAATCTACTGGCATAGATAAAGTAATAAATTCATCTGCAGATGAGCATGAAAATAAATTTTTTTGATTGTAAATGTGAGCGACGTTCAAATTATTGAAATAAAATTAAAAGACACTCGTATTTGGATGTTCTTAGTGTATTTGCACATGTGTAATTTTTTTGTTAGAATATATTGATATGTTCTTAAAATGGCAAAGCATTTTAAAATTAAATAATAGTAAAGCAGCTTAATGATAATGCTCATAAAAGCGTATTGTTTGGAATAACTTCGTTTTATCATTAGAATTTATATTTCCTACAATGGTATTAGCAGTTCATTATTAAATACTCCATTTGTGGTTGCAATTGTAATTCATATTAATTTAAGGTTATTCTGTTTCAGGCTCTATCTGAAAGAAGTAAATATTATCATAAAAGATGAAACAAAAGTTTAATTCTTACATATTTGGTGTATAAAAGCGGTAACCTAAAAAGTATGATTAATGACACACAAAAGTCATTAAGATTAAAATTGAAATCTGGTATAACCAAGGTTTTTGGCGGGCATTTTAAAAATAACAACAACAAATGGGGTGTAAAATTTACAATTGACACAGGTTCAATTTCAAACTGAATTAAATATTCAATTTTACATGATAAAATACTAGTATGTACAATTATATAGAGAGATAAAAAAAAATTGTTCCTCAGCGGGCTGTGGAAATTCAACGTATAAATAATATGTTGGTGACACTGTACGTCAATGTCAAATTCGAGGTTATCAGGTTAGGTTTTCCGTCAGTTTTGACACAAAATGACGCAAATCCTAACCTGCTAACCTCGAATTTGACATTAACGTACAGTGTCACCAACATATTATTCATATGTTGAATTTCCACAGCCCGCTGAGGAACAGTTTTTTTTAATCTCTCGATATAATGTCATACTAATAAGGAGTGCCATATAGAAGAAATAAGTGTCCAATCGAGAAAGACTAAGTGAGTGCATAAAACCTATGGTCAAGAAGAATTGCTGACTACAACGAGAAGGATATCTGATGCAGATATCAATTGAATTGAAATTCATACATAGAAGATAAATAGAGCTTGAAGAAAGAAGACATTACCAAGTAAGTGTATAAAACTTCAATTAGAAATAAAAAAGATCTGAAAAGAAAAGTAGTACTAACAAGCATTTAGCTGCTACTTAAGAATATGAAATACAAGTCAAATAAACAACAGAAATATTAACGTCTAGTAAATTGAATAAAACAGTAATTCAATAAAATAAACAATAATAATTAAATGATTAACGGATGTAAACATACAGTATAGCTAGTATAAAATTGAATTGAATGCAAATAATTAGTTTGCAAGTATGTATATCTACAGGTTGTTATGGAAATGAGTGCAAATATTTTAATCATGAACAACTTTTCTATTTATAGTTTTTCATTTAATTGCATATTTTTTCAATAATTTATCTCCTCTAAATTTGACGAGCCGCTTGGTAAGCAAATCTAAGTTAAAGGTGAACAACATAAGTATATTAAAACTGCAAAGGTCTTGCACAAAAAACCTGCGGTCAATAACGTACCTACCTCAAATGATAAAGTACATTGGTGACCAGATGTGAACTAAAGGTTTTATCAGTACCCATGCGGTTTTTTGTGTTTTGTGCCATTAAATTAAAATATTATTCCATAGGCGGGTATACATTTTTGGAGTAAAATTGTTTTGAATTTCAACTCAGTTTTGAGGGCGTTTTCGAAAAAATTATAAATAGAGAAGTTGTTCAGTTTAGCGAGTTCTATTACGGGTTAAAATATTTGCACTTATTTTCATAACACCCTGTATAAACAAAGGTTATCAAATATGACAAAGGCAGATATATTTTGAATAAATACAATTGCCTCAATTTAAAGTATGTTTATAAATTCCATTGTATATGTTCTAATTAAATTCAATATATAAACACGCAGATCTATCTACCTGAATATCCAAAACGCCCTGAAGTTAGTTGCAGTCACCTACGGCATCCAACGTAAAATTAACAAACGAATTAGTTTTCTATAACTAATTACAGTTTTTTGTAAATAATTATTATAAAATAACGGGAGACTAATTTCGCCTTCTAATTCTCAGTTACAAAATTATAAATTAATGTAGAATTTATAATTTAATGATACTACTGTGTTACAACTGAAGCACAAATATGTAAACAAGGAATTCGTAGACTAAATCCTCACTAAATTCATAATAATTTAAAAACAGATATAGTTCAAATATAAATAAGTAAATTGTAACCAGTTTTTACTTCATGTGGGTGGCACATGCCACCTACAGGTTAAGTCTAGCTAATAATACAAAACACGCGGATCTACCGATGTATTCGGAACGCTTTGAAGTTAGTTGTACAGTGCCTTTATAAAGGCACTGTAGTTAGTTGCAATCACCTACGCCATCTAGCGAGTGACTAGCCAACTAATTACAGTTTTCTATAAATAAATTCTCAGTTACTAAATTATAAATTAATGTAGAATGTCTAATTTAATAGGTAACAGATATTACTGTGTTAGAATTGAAACGGAAATAAGAAATTTAAATTTGTGTGATTCAAGATGTAATTTTCTCGGGTAGGAGGCGGACACACACAAATTGATCTAGCGGCGGGGAGGGGGGGTCAATGTTATAGTTACACCACTGCCATTAGTATATATAATGTTTACAAAATCTTAAAACGCAGAAGACATTTAAAAAATAACGTGATATATAATATAGGTTGCATAAATAAATGATACATGAAATACACTATATTTCATGTATTATGGCCTGCGGAGCAAGAACAGGTAAGTGTAGCAATCCATGTGAACTCGCGAGTTCTACGTGAATATTGCATGTTGGGCTGTCTACCTTTAAGTAATGTTTCTGACCATGGGTTCTCTGTATTAAACTATTTATTGTGACTCGTACTATCACTAGCATTGTGAAGATACTACTAATTTACGCTCTGCATACCGCGATTAAAATGTTTTATACAGAGAAAAATTCCTTATCTTAAACAAGATAGTTCTAGAAGAGGTGCAAGTGAGGTACTGAGTATATTATGTGTTAATTCTTCATTATTTAAAATAATGGATAGTGAAAATTTCTGCACTATCTTGAATTTTTGCAATTGTTATATATTTTTTCCATTGGTTCATTATCTCTAGTCCCTTTTATCTGTAGGTGTCGAAGACTATTCATACCGCGCGGGAAGGGGGTAATGGGCCGTACGCGACTTACATTACGCTTCACCGTATCAAAACATACCACACACTCCACAACCCTAAATCTAACTTACATCTAAATTCACTAATGAGTTGAAAACACTTTCCGGTCCAAGAATATTTTCACCTACGGCCTGATTTGAATCGATCTGGTTACTATGCCATTCACCCAGGTGGACTTATTTGTTCATATTTTTTGAAACATTATAATTGGCAATTTTGAAAATTCATTACGGAAAACTTCGCAACGTAACAAAGAATAAAAGTGGTGGCGCCACTTCACTGTAAGAAATGTGTTCCACGAGACTACCATTTTCTCGACTGCAATGTAAAACACAAACTAATAAAAAAGGTCATTTAACATTAAACCCCGTTCTCACTTTTGGCTCACCCTGTATAATTATGTGCCTACACGTTACGAATACGTGCAATTGTAAACTAATAAAATTGATTGAGCGTACTGATTACCATCAGCGATCACTATGGGTATAGCAATCAATCAAACAATCTAATACTTACTATAATTTGAAACAATTGCAGTCACCGGTGGCCGACTAATGTGACATGTTCGCAATATACGCGCACAGCTGTTATTTTCAAAATTAAAAAAGACAAATATTTTGTAGCAATTGAGGACCTGTGACAACTACGAGATAATGAGATTCAGAACAGGAAAAAAATGTTTATCAAAGCAAGTTCAACACTTTGAAACGACGTATGTTAAATAATAAATACTTTGTTCAAATGGTGTTATTTTCTAAATTGGCTATATTTATACAAGGTGTTTAAAAAATACATTCGGATATTTTATCCACTTATAGGATCTCATCAATGTAAACAAAAATGTCCTAATAAACATGGGTCCCAGAAACACTTCGTTTTCGAGATACAGGGTGTTAAAAGTTTTTTTTAATCTTGATTTTTTTTCCCAAATTCGTTAAAACCCCCTCACCACACAAATATTTAACAACTGCTAAATACGTATTTAGACAGCCACGCTGTCATCATCGGAAGGTACGAAAAAACTTACACAGCAAAAAGGCCACATGGGAAATTTCGGTTAGGTTTCTTCACAAAAAAAATAACGCCCACGAGATATTTTGCAATTTTTATATATTTTTTTGTCTCCTGAGACTTTTTCAGATCTCGCTTCGTTTTCAAGAAAAAGATTAAAGCCCATATTTTTGCACGTCTCTGAACCTGTTAAGACAAAAACTAAAATGCTTCAATGTATCAAAACCCCTTAGTCGATTTTAGTGAAAATTTGAGGTTAACTGGGATTTTTTTTGTTAACTTTAACACTGTATCTCAGAGACGAAGCATTTCCGAACCCATGTTTATTATGATTTTTTGGTTGTATTGATGAGATCTATAAGTGGGTAAAATAGCCGAACGTATTTTTAAACACCCTGTATATGCATAAGCTATTGCATATAGAACACATTCGTAGCTGCAGCGTAATGCTAGAGGTTATTTAAACATACGTATATAACAAGTTTTAAAATTAATTAATTAATTTCCAAAATGAGCTGAAGAGATACATAAATTAAGAGGAATAGTGGCACTGCAAACGCGAAAGCCGAAAAAAAACAGAACAGTTCTCTTCCTTCAAAATAATTACAATACACCAATTGACAATTGTAAAACCATTAGAAGTTTAAACCTGTAGTTGGAGGTTGAATTGAAAAATATATTGCAAAGTACCAGCTGCTGTGTACATGGGGTATCTGTATGAAACCATAGCCCGAATACATTCATTATTAATTCATTTATTTAATGAGTAATAACCGGCACCTGGCAATATTAATGCTTGCATTAATAATCTAATGTTGCACGTGTCAAGTAATTACCCGATTTTTAAAAGGTAACTGTTATATTAATATATCTAACATTTGAAGAGCAAAATTGAAAGGAAGCCATTATCGTAATAGCATCTCAATTCCACCATGTTTCGTTCTGCGACAATTACCCGTAATGGCTATTATTGAGTTGCTTAGTAGCCATGCATTCACACACTATCAGGCTTGCTTAATGGACAAGTGATAACATCGTCTTTTTTATTGTAAATGTGCTTCTATTTTAATTTATACAAACAAGGAAATTAGATCACGTATAATTTTTGCTCCACTTTCCATATAAAACAAATATTTTGTTTTAGACTCAGTTGCTATAAATAAATGTTGCCCGATTAATCAAAGTGATGGAAAATAATTGCACGCCAATAACTATTCACGTATACCCAATACTGACAATATGATAAATATCTACTATTGCTAGAGTTATTGCTAGTAATTTAAATTTAATGCACATTTACATAATTATATGATATAAAAGAAATGTCCTCAATATGACAGCAACAGCTGGCACAGGTAAATGCAATTTACACCAACTGCTAAAACGTCAATAACTTATCGTAGAATTTCATGCTTATGGTATAGAAATAAATTCGAGTAATAAATTTTATTAAGATTTATTCCGTTTTCAACCAATACCGGCTACTCTCTTAAGTTTGACACATTTAATGCTGTAATTTTTAAATAAGGAAACAACAAAAATTATAGTCCTATGCTGTTAATAGCAATGCACATGCTGTATATTTTTATAAGAATATTTCATACATGCTCATTTTTAAAGTAAAGTACATACTGAAGGTCGTTTAGTAAAAAAATGGGTTATACAAAATACAAACTATTAATTGCCTTTTTAACATGGAAATAGCACACTCATATGCATATTTGCATTCAAGATAACAACGAACAAGTCACTGTCAAATTAAATAAAATGTTGAACGAACTTTAAACAAGATAAACTTCGTGGAACACGTTGCTCACTACTACACTTGACATTTGCTTTTATGGTTATGAAGTCTACTATATGATTCCCTATGTACTGATACTATGTAATTCGTCTATTCCACTTTTATTAAAGATACAACGAAACGAAAATTGCATTTCGTCAATTTCTATAAATACCAGCTGGGAATCCGAGACGTCTCAGAGTTGTTTTGGCACCAAAACTGGTTAAATCTCCCACAGCTTTCCTAAATTACACAAACTCTGGGTCAATTAACTACCGAGAACACCACTGGACATAAAAACAGTAAAGTCGAGATATAATTTTTGGCGCAATTCTATTTAAAGCAGTAGCTAGTGCCACGATATTGTGGTACTTTATATAATTATTGGAGATACAACGATGTAGCATTATCATTATCATCAAGGGAATCGCCTACTGAAAATGCAAAACAGAATTGTATTTCTTCTTGTTTTTAATTTGTGCAGCAGATAACCGATTAATTTAAAAAACAGACAACTTTCTAATTACTATCAATAGATTATTGTGACAGCAAATAACATAAAAGTAGATATTTAGCATTGAACACATCGGAAAGAGACTGGGATGAAAGCCCTATGCTAAAGCCAAATGTCCAGTTTGCCTTGATATTTAAAACAAATTTTGGTTCTGTTGCGGATGCTAAGTTACAATCACAAACTGTGAGATTTCTCATCAATCATAAATGCCAATATTATAAGAATGTATTCAACACTTTCCGAGTTGGTTTAATAGTTTTAGGACACGCCCAAATTGAGTTACTATTTAATTTATTTGCCTCTAGCGTATGGCCGTTATATGTGCGAAAACTTAGGCTAAAAGGAATTCGCAAACGAGACGGAAACTAATAATTGCTCAACCTACACGTAAGAAATTGGTTTAAAATCGAGTTGGCGATTTATTAATACCGTTAGCGACAAGTATGAATAGGAGAGACAGCGCCGATAATGTGACATTTTAGATTTAAAGATGCGACTTTCGAGAATTTAAAGAAAAAATCTTGTTCGGACCGAGATTCGAACTCGCGACCTCAGATTCGACAGTCCACGACTGTTGTCACTACACCAATCTAATAGTGTAGTTTTGTGCTTATTACTGTTAACACGAATACAAATTGACAATTACACACAAAGAAAATAGCAACCAATCTCGTCTAAAAGCTTTTCAGTTCTGTATATTAATATTCCACACAAAATGGTGCAAAAATTATCCTGATAGGTTACGTCGTTCTCAAGTTACCATGTTTACAGACATTCAAAGCGGTTAGTCTCTTCACAATATTTGTGTAATCTCTTCACCAATCGCAAGAACTAAAGCGAAACCCACAGGAAGACCGCATGAAAGACATTAAAGATACAAAAATGCTACTCTGGTTACAACTATTACCTAATATTCATATAATTTTGGGTTGATCGCAATTGATTGAGCGGTTACGATAAAAAGATAGAGAAAGCTCCTAAAACGGAGCTCTCGCTCTACATTTTAAAGCAATTGTTTCTACTATTTATCTTCATACTTCTTAGTGCAGTTATAATTTTTAAAATCCATGAACATGTCGTCTAGAATTTTAAGTATTCATTTCTCTCACGGAAATGGAAACGCTGCTAGACGACGATATTGTACATTTTTTTGCCTTCCTCGTAGCTTCTACTTCATTGATTGTTTCTTGATACTCTACAGCCTTCCTTCTTGATGATCTGTCTGGCGGCTGGTTTAGTGGAGCTATCCATTCTGACAACAGTAATAAGTGTTTCTTCCAATTCCAGGTAACAGGTACATCCAGCGTTTCTCATAATTTGCTCGATCTATTGTAATCATAATCGTCCTCCAACGGTTCTCCCTTCAACTGTTTTTAATATACCTTCTCTCCTTAAGATGGGTCTCTTCTTCTCTTAACATTCGTTCTTGACTAACTCGCTGTAATATTTCTTCGTCGGTAATTTTTTCTATCCAGTTATTTTCAACGTCCATCTATAGCACCATAATTTTAGTGCGTCGCTGCGCCTATAGTCAAAGTCTCGCATCCATGTAACATCATACAGTCCACAGAAATGGTTGTACTTATACATTTTTTTCAATCTTTTCTCTGTGTATGTGTGATTCCTGTATTTCTTCGTGTTCTGAAGTGTATATTACATGCATTAACGAATTTCAAAACATTTTAAACGTTTTGCTCAAGTCCAAAAACTCCAAAAGCTCGCAAAACGATCTAGGTATGATTTCAACGACCCTTCAACACACACGCGCCTTGACAAGAGAGGAAACTATAGAACTGAGCAGGTCGCAAAATGCACTTTAGAGTCTTTAGACATTGCCTAATCCGCAGTTGACACACATAGGTTTGCCTAAACGTGCGTCAGTCAATATCAGAAATTCAAATAATTTCGGAGTTGCCAAAGCCGTTTCGAAATTTCGCGCATTTAGGCAATCCTAGGATCCCAGGTGTGCCGCCGCTTCCGTTTTTGCCTGTAACATGCTATGAACAATAAGTTTACTATACACTACAATTTTATCTCTTCATTACGATATTCAATAATTCATAAAAAGGTTTTGTTTCCATACATAGAAGTCAACAGTTTACTTATTTCATTTTTGTAAATATATTAGAAAAATGCACTTCTGAAGTAAACTTCGTTAATTCCTGTACTGCAAATGCCCCTATTGCATAGTCTCGTGTCATCGCGTCCTTTATAACGCCACGATAAGCATGCACGATATGTGAGCGTTCGTGGACAAGGAGTTAAAGCGTCTGGCTAGCAATCGGTTCCCGCAAGTTAGAATCTCACCGACTGCGATTTTTTTTTCTTTGCGAATTAGTATAATTAGCATTGCAGCTTTTCCTTTTGCTGTTTCAGTATTATTAGCAACGCTACAATATTTACTTATAATTTTAAACGTTCTTTCAGTGCAATTTCTACATTAAAGACGTAAACATATCTTCTTCTGTAACTGTTTTTATTTACAATTCACTTTTAGAAATCAAACACTATTTCAATTAGAACAAGGCGAGCTCAAGAGCTAGTAACTATTAAGAACATAAAGTGATAATTAAACAACAATAATAACGCCACCATTTAATGAAAAAAAAGAAGCAAAGAAGAACAAACAAATCTAATTTTTTGGGAATAAATACAAACATGTAGCCAATTGCAAGTACTAATTTGGATAATGATTTTATGCATTTTCTATTGTTCGTAATCAAAGATTGAGTAAAACTTTCCCAATAAAAAATTATATTGCCAAGTACCAAATGCTTCGCGTCATGTTATCTGTTATGTTGCCGTACCAGCATACATTCATCTCTACATGAGTAATAACCTGCACCTGACTATACATTAGTACTTGACGTTTTATTCGATTACTACATGTGTCAAACAATTACCAGATTCTTAATAGCGAACAGTTGTCTCACTAGAAAAAACTGCTAACGATGGACATTATGGCAACTGAAATCCACTTTTGTTACAGACATTTTTGCTTCTTCTATTTGTACATTTCGAATAAATATAAAATGGTTTCCGTTTTAGCTTCTTTTCGTTAAGATATGGTTACGATTCAATTGCGCATCCATTTGATTTCAAGGGCTATGATACTCAGTTCGTATTTCGCGGGCTTGTGACACGCCTACTTTTGTTTCCTCGGCCTTTTTTTCCGGATTGCCTTTGTTAGCAGCATGAAGCCAGTTTAAGCGTCAGTTACAGGGTTCAGAGAATGTATGGGGATGCAGCTTGATTTTTTGATAATGGTTGCCCGGGTTTTTCGGTGGAGTGGAATTCCTGAACCGAAATTAGGGACTTTTCAATCGCACGCCGTTGTCGGCGGATTCTACGCTGCTGGTTTAATTCTTTGCCCGTGCCCAGAATATCTTGGGGTAAGTTAGGAAGCCTTCTTTGGGCTGTATTTAATTTCACCTGTGTTCTATCGTAGACCATTTTCTCCTTATAGCAATCAGTGAGGAGACGTAGGGCAGTTTGCTAAAGTGTTAGCTTTCGTTGCATCTGGATGCGTATGTCCTCCGGGGGCATGGCCTTAACCCGTCCATATGGTCAAGGTGGCCATTTACTGGCGACCAGTGCCCTGCGCTTTGGGAGCTTGGGAGTATACAGTTCGTTCCGCGAGCTTGATACCTGGAAGCACACAAAGCGTTTCGTCTTGCAAACCTTGCCTGATTTTATTGTATGCACACAATATTGTATCGCTGTATTGTGAACTTGTAGTATGTAATAAGATGTAGGTGTTTTTGAGGTGCCTCATAATTTGTCAACCTGTAAGTTATATATACATATGAATAATGACAATTATATACAGTGATATTCGCATTCTGGCGTTATTTATTTGTTACTGCTACCTATACTTGAGTTGAGCTTCTCTTTCAGATTATTTTGTGCTACTTGAGTTTACGAATTCTCTTTGAATGCCTGCATACACTTGTGGTTACTTGGTAATAATCCGTTGGGCGCCCTTTTATTCGAGTATCCTCAAGTCTGTTTATTTCTTGAGAGAATAGCCAACGGTTAGATTTGATATGATAACAATGTTATAGTTATTAACGTCGTCAGGCCGTGTGTTGTTCAGTTTTTCGTAATAAATATTTATGCATTTTAAGAGCAATTTATTAAATGTAATTTAAAAATCACATGATCCTTCACGACCGGCGGCTGTTATGAATGACTTTTTTTATAATACCTACATGTTATTGTACTATATCACTATACTGTCTGCTTGACCGAAACAGCACCTGTAACAGCCAAGGCCGTTAAATTTAACAAGCCACAGCCGTTATTTAATTAACAAATCAATTAACAACCGTTGTTATGCTACTTGTAAAGTCGTTGCTGCGCTACCAAATTACGTGAGAGACTCAGGTTACTAGTAAGTTTTATTTATATTATCTATATTAAAATCATATATCTAAAAATTGGCTGCTTTTAGTATATATTACGAAAACTATTAAACAACATACGGCCGATATTACATATAACGGACGAAGATATATTTTGTGGTCGAGACCGATTATCCGAGTCAGTTATATGCTCACTATTGGCCATTAAATACTATAAATTGACGTAACCCTTGATAGCGGCCGTTATCATTTTTAACAGCCAGCAGCTGTTATTCTAACATTTCATCCGCTTGTTTAGTTCAATTAATATACAATAACGGTATAGTATTACGAAACAGTTATTTTTGCACTCCTTGCGTACAAACCACGTTTTCGCGCACTCTATTGAATCACGGAAACGGCTTCTTTACGGTCATTCTACTACTTTGACACAAACCTGCGTGATTTACGCACCGTTTTTTCTCAGCCTAATCGATAATTCCATAATAAAATAATTACTATAATATTAAAGATATATAAAGAAAATGTAATTTACTGCCATTTTTACTTCAAAATATTTAAAATTACCTCAAAAAAATATTAAATTAAAATCTGACAATTAATACAGTGCCATCTGACATAAATTTTTGCTATGCATCGCCGATGTTCGTAGAGTGTCGATGTCGCTACACCCTGCATTTCTAGCTGTTATTAAATAGCACCGAGGTACGTCGACGAATTTTGCCACTGGTAAAGTAACTTTTTATTTTGTAGTAAACGTAAAATGAATGTATCTATTGCAACGAACGCATATAAATCAATCAATTTAAAAGTTTTGTTAGAACTGACAACTACTTAGCTAGATACCTACTTTACCGACATAATAAATGTTAAACTATTTCTTTTACGAAGAATATCGAAATAAATTCATATTAAAATATGATTTACTTTTAGCAGTTGTGCAAAAAATAGCATACATGTCTTGTGCGGGAACAAGTAATGGGAACTTGTAGCGCATGCGAATCTCGTGCGCTACGCGCACTCGAGTCGCAAACCGCGCTACGCGTTCCCAAAATTCTTGTTCCCGCACGTATCATGTAAAAGACTATTTCCACCCCTTCACATACAAAAATAAATTCGGATATCCCGAGATTTAAATATTTCGCGTATGGACTGGAACAAATTAGCATAGTGAAAACAATTACCAAACTTTGCGGACTACTAAAATATGATGAACTGTATCAAATATCTCTTTATTTTTTCGTCTAAATGGGCAAATTCGGGCAAACAATTATTATTGCATCTCCACTGTTTGAAATGCATAACGTAAGTATACTATTTCAAGATGTGCGACAATTTACCAGTAAATTACGAGTATAATTCATCACTCATCAAGCATTCAAGTGCGAAATTTTTAATTATCAGTAAACAGAAACACGGCACCCGCCCGTTATCACAGGGGTCAGGTCATACTAAGCCTGCTTGAAGCTTGAGCTTGCACGGACGTGGTTCCCATTGAAAGTTAACATATCCTTATCTTTCGACCTACCTCGTACTTCGTTTAAGCTTTGAAGTGAAAAACATGTATGAAAAATTAATACAAAAAAATACTTTCGGAATATAAAAATGTTGAATGACTGGTTGGTTTCTATTATAGCGAGCCGCCACTGCACTAGAATAACTTGTGTTAAGTTAAAATACTTAATAACATTTCTACTTAGGATTGGTTTGTAATTACTTTTTAGAACAATGCCCTTAAAAGTGTATGCGGTATGGGAAGTATGTACGTAATACTGGAATCACTTCAAAAGGCGTAAGATATGGAACAGACTCAATGAATAAATACTACTCAAGGCGAAAATACCTATATAACATGTTATGCATGTGATTATTGTTTTCTGTCTTGACTGAATCACTACAACCACGCGAACTAATTTTATATCGGCAAATACCAGTACAATCCAAGCGGCCCACGCGAAATTTACGCAGATGTGTCAGACTGAAATACTACACGAAACGCGGGTGTGTTGCACAAATCGGCGTTATATTTAAAACGGACCGGCTAAATTTAAATTTAGTCCAAATAGTCACGCTCGTATATCACTACAAATCGACCTGAAGAGTGAAGTGGAAAACCGGCCAAGTAAAACGTAATGTTCGGACAGTGATGGGCGCTTTGTCAGTTGTCGTCATTATCCTTCTGCGTGCGAAGACTGCACAGTGCACACGACTCGTGTCAGTTGTGTCCAAACAAACGTCACCAAAATTACTACTCGGCCAAATGAGCAAAACGCCAGCCTTTCGAATTCATTCACACTTTTCGGATAGTTGATTCTATCCAAAAGTGGGACGAGGCATTTTATATCCGTAAAAAAGATTTGCAACTGAACTAAATATAACATGAAATATCCTTTTGTTCTTCATCGGACATTGGTCCACTTGGATTCCCTAGTCACAAAATTCCATTGAAGATACGAATCTTACGTGTGAACGATCTATATCTACCCACTGACATAAAATCCTGCATAGTTCGGAATTAATATTCTTAAAAATCTTGGACAAACTAATATTGTTATCAATTCGAAATAATTGTTATCTGAAAGTATTTGCACCAAAATACGCTTGATAAGGTGACAAACAACATACCTATTTATTGTCTTTGAACGTAGATAATTTTATTTCCTTGCCACTTATACAATATGGAAACTAACACTCTTTCATACGCCATGTTTCCGCAGAAGTGCTAATATAAAAAATATCATCTAGTGATGTGATCGCCGGCACGCTAAAACGTTTTCCTTTTGCCTCGCTGCTTACCGCATACCTACCACTGGCGGATCCCAGGGGGTGTCAATGGGGTCAATTGACACCCTCTTGGGCCTGTTAAAAATGTATTCGGATAAAAAGTCAATTATAATTAATTATAAACAAAACACACCCTCATAGTATCCGCTCGTAATTAAAATTTGAATTTGCGGATTGCTTCTTCTATATTATTCATTTCTTTTTAATTCCAACAAGTCCAAATTTGCTCTCACCCCCTGCGCTGCTGGGGCTTTTCGTCGCTCGTCGATGTCGGTTGTGTGACCTGTCTAGTGTTTACCAAGTTCCACTAGACAAAACAATGAACTTCACTTGGTGTGTAGTGACCGACGTATTTTGCAATTTTGTTAATATAATGTTTTCATTGTTTGTTTTAAATTGTGCAAGTAGTTAGTCAAAGTTTAAATTAAGCAAAGTTTCGAAACGTCTCACATATTGACACTAGTTGCAATATTAGTTTTCATATTCACTAATATGAAAATTTAGAACAACTCTGTAGATTTAAGTAAATTTATTTGCTATAAAAATTAATATGACTCAAAATAACAGAAAATCTTGTATGCAACACGTTGCAAAATTAGTGTTTTTCACACACAACTTTACGTCTAATGTGAAAAACACTTTCATTTTACAACTTGATACATAAATAGCTATTTCACAACTGGTTGTGAAGTACTTTACTTTTTATAACTGGTTGCAACAAGTGAAACGTTTTGATACTTCACTCAGTTTTGCAGTTACAGTTTTTCTGCCAAAATTATGAAAACTTCATGTGTTATCCAATTGACATGCAAAAAAGCAAAAGCTTACCTACTTTATTTATAGTATAATTTAATTTAAGGTTTAAAGAACCGATTTTATCAAAATTAGAAAATATCTTGTTAAGAAATGCGATTTTGTGCAACTTTTGTGAAAAATGCAATGCATTACATAAACTAAGGCATTTGCCAACTGGTTTTATAAAGACGGTAGAATTTCAAAATTCAGAGAAAGCAGATGATTTCTCAACAGAAACTGAAACCGCTGCTAATAATAGGAAGATCGGAAGTTTGTCAAACGACATCGGAGCCTATTTTGACGGCACTGATAGACTTCTTGAGAGTCTTTCTGATTTAAAGAAAAAAGACTTATTGGAGAACCTTTACGTCCCTTGCAAAACGTTCGTATTTCTTTTCTAGGAAAAAATTACATTGCAGAGTATTTAAAAGGCATTTTAATATTAGTTATTTGGATAAAATCACTTTCGCTTATCCATTCGTATATAAAAAGGGAGTTTTATGCGGGGTTTTCTTCAAATGAAGCATCTTAAGTGACTTAAATTTGTTTTTTATGTTCAAACACGCATATCTCAAAAACAGTTGGATTTAAAGGTATAAATAACATATCAAAAGAAAGCTCATTAAAAGGGCTTTTCAAAAAATATACAGGGCCTTCCATTTGAAAAGAATCCGAAATAATTACATTTGCAAATGCTCAGCCCCGTGTATATCAGTAATACCCAAAACCACTCGAAAGGTAGTTCACGAAAAGCATAATTTTACGTTTTTCTCATTAAATTGTTAACATACATATCTTGATATGTCAATGCAAAACTTTCAAGTTACCTAAATATAGTACATTTTATTTAAAAAAAGTAAGTTTGATTTGTCACACTTTTTGAGCCACCCTGTACAATCAAAACTATTTTAGCAATGTGCACCACCTTCGTACCTACAACTTTTATATACACAATATTTATGTAACTCTCGTAGTTTTAGAAATATCTTCTCCCCCCACCCCGTCGTTGCCGGACTTTGTATATATCTCACTTTTTATTATAGTATAGGTAGAGCGGTTTATTGTTTCTTTTGTTTTAAATAGCTTTTTTTTACTTTTTTGTTATTTTTGTATAGTGTATATAGCTAAAATAGCGGTTCATTGCTCCTTTTTTAAATATAGTGTTAATTTAACTTGTTTTTTATTTGTTGAAATCGAAAAAAAGAATAAAATATACATTTTTCTTAAAAATAAATGTTTATTTTATACCTCTTTTATTCTAAATATCTAGTTAGTACCATCCCATAGCAGACAGGCCTAGCTAAACTATTAGTTTAGCTTTACTACTGTTCAATCTAGAAAAATCAGTTGACCCCCCCCCCCCAGGAAATCTTTGGATCCGCCTATGATACCTAGTTGGTATAAATCCATCTTACAATATGTGTTTCTGTCCACATTTATAAATTATAACAATTATAAAAAATTATACTGGCACTACTGGCAGTAACAGATAATATTTCCATTCGATTACAATTTTGTATTCCCGTTGTAGGCCAGTGTCAATTCGTGGAGAATCTTGATGGTGGAGCCAATCGAATGTAAAAAAGTCTATTAAAGCACTGCTTTTTCACATGGATAACGCTGAAACAGCCTACCTTTATTTCAGTCAACTGATACGATTGTCAGGTTTAATAAATGTCAAATTCAAAGTTTTTGATTATTTTTATGAAAAATATATAAAACGACATATTATACCTACTCGTTTAATAATAGGCATTACATCACTCGTTCCATTGTTGCACTCTCGCAACGCTCGTAGTGCTCCAAAGCCAATCGTGCTGCAATAGGCCCTTTTATTAAACTAGTACGATAATATACCTACTGGTTGACAAATGAGATCCAATCCATCAGTATAACATGCACTATAAACCAAAATAGTTGACATATACAAATACATAAACATCACATGGTATTCAAAAAAATACGAATGTGATATACTTTTTCCAAAACTTTAGAATAAATACATAAATATTTCAATGTAATAAAATAGGAAACACCTACAAATTCTTATTATAGAATTTGGAACACTACTTAATACACAATATAAAAACATCGTCTCCACTGACACTGATTTTTAAAATTATGTATACTTTATTATAGTCGATTATTTGCAGACAAAGATGAATCTAGAGCTTGGCGAAATTCTCAAAATGAAGAAGACCAGGAAATAAAAGTAGTAGTAGTATGAAAAAGAAAATGCGAGCACAATACACGTAACGCAGTATACAGTAAGAACCGGTTGTGCTCTCCGCTATTTTTATATTGCTAACGCGCTCACCTGCATAGATGGCGCTGCATATGACAGATAATTTTGTATTTTTTTTAAGCCGAATTATCTACAACGCATGAATAAAACTGTAATTTACTAAAGTTATTATTAATTCCCATGGCAATGGTATATTTTGTTTGATTAAGTTTTTGGAGCCGGGGTCGGTAGCTCAGTGGTAAGCATCCTGACTACTGATCTAAGAATCGCGAGTTCGATTCCCGGTCCCGGTGGGGTTTTCAAAAGTAAAAAAATGCAGATGAAAGCTTCTACAGAATGCCATAATTCGGAAGTGATGTAAAGCCGTGGGTCCCATGTTACTACGATGTGTAGCATGTAAAAGATCCCTTGCTAGGGTTGGAACTCCTTAGTCTCGGCAAAATTCTAAGTAGGACTTTGACCATATGACCAAAGCAGTCGGTGTCTAAGGTACATGGTACTCTGCATGCCTAGACCTTGTCCATTAACAAACAAACAAACAAAACAGTTTTTGGTGTATGCATTAAATAAAACTGACACTCTTTGTTCATTTTAAATGTAACCGCGTCATGATTAATGTAATCATAAGTTAAGAATACGAATCGATTTTATTTACTGCTATAGTAAAATGATCGAGTGTTCGTACAATGACGTTCGACAGGTGTCCACGACAAATAGGAAAGTTAATTTTTTACTAAGATCAAACTAATGTCATGAAACTGGAAAGGTACTGAGGTAACGACCACGTTGACAGAGTAGAGCAAAAGGTCGGAATCGTGTTGAGATTAAAGTAAATTTAATCTTTAATTTACAGCAAAACTGAAAAATGTGGTTAAGAATACAAAATATGGTTAAAACTGAAATCACAACCATCTATGGCAAAATAAGTCACAACTTTTTCATATCGGTTCTAAACTCTAAGTCGCAACTGCAAAAAATTTGCATTTCACTACAAATACCATGACTAGAGATGGCGTTTCGATTCAAATAAGGGGATTAGGGTTAAAAATATACACATCGAAGTATTGGCATAATTCTCAACAGTGAATTATGAATCCATAGCTCACTGCTATTCAGAAATTCAGAATTTACGGCTTTTTCGGGAAATCACACAACCAAAAATGTATAATTCACAGCTTTCGGCCAATCACACAACCATAAATTAGAATTGACTGTTTGGGTTTGGCCCAATCGACAACGGTCTGTTTCAAATTATCCCCCCCCCCCGCCGGTCACACGCACCCCCGCAATCTGCGATGGTTTGATGCGCTAAACTACAGAGTTAACAGTTGAATGGAGCGGCGCTCAGCGGTGTCGCAATTTTTCAACGTACATCGCATAATCGTATTTACCTTTTAAAGTGGTTTTTGTTGTTGTTGCTTAGAGAATTGCTAGTCGGTGAAGGTACACCAGAGTATTATATACACGAGAAAAGTGTTTACTAAAAACATTTGTTTAAATTCAAATATGAATCGCAATTCAATATTATTTTTTATTAAAAAGCAGTGTACATACTTTTGAACATACTCCGACGCAACGTCACTGACAATTTTCTCTGACCATATGACCAATTTGGTCAAGGCCATTTTCGTACGGTCTTGTTTATTGTTGTTTCGAACTACTTGAAGCATGCATTTCAATGGTTGTAGAAAATGGGTCTGTTATGGAGAAAATGCTTCACTCTAGAGTAAAAACGAAGATTTCTAGTTCACTTGCAATTCTTCAATAACATTGTTAGATTTGACGGCGCTTTCCCTTATTTTAAAATGTAGAAATCAATGGAAAACAAATATGTAATTACTGGTATAAATCCCTATTCATCTCACATCTCACACTCGATCATTTCAGAAGTGGCAACTATAAGAATCATTACTACAAATCATACAACATGCTACACTATACAACATCTGTGATTGAATCTCTCTTTGGATAGTAGTGTCTATTTTTAGTTTTTTTATCGATATAAGTACTCGAGAAAAGTTGTAAAGAGTAGTGCACTTGGTACACTTGTACGAAGCAATAGAAACAATTTCAAAGCATTACTTTTCCTGAGTACGGAACAACAAAAGTAAAAGTTAAATGCCATATTGTCTATAATTACGTCTAGGACGCAAAATGATTATATTAATTATCTAGAGAAGCTAACCAGAAATTTGATTAATTCGCAGAAAACATTTGATACTTTCGATTATCGACAAGCTTTAGCTTTTACTTTTTTAAATTCTAATTGTACACTTACTTGACTTAATAAAAAAACAACTCTTTTAATCGAATATTAATACATACATAAAACAACGTTAGAAATTTTGTATCACATATTGGATTTCCAAATACATAACAGGCAACAAATATAACGTGAGTTTAAAAAAAGTTATCGAATGGGCTTTAAACGCTTTAAACTAGATTTTGTCTCAGGACTGCATGTCGGTGATTATTACATCGCTCTACGCAGAATTCAAAGCGCTGAGTCACTCGAGTTGTCAGTTGTCAAAGTACGGTTATGTGTTTATACGTAAATTATTACATCGCTCTACCCAGAATTCAACGCGCTCGGTCACTTGAGTTGTCAGTTGTCAAAGTGAGGCAACAAGTTTAGAGAAGTTATGTTTTACTGAACACGTATGACTGGTTTAATTACGAGCGTCAGCGAGTACTTAAACGGCCATAACGAGTTCAGTAAAACCACTTTTCTAACGTATTGCGTACACATAGATACTATTTTATCGCATTTCATAAGAAATGTAAAACATTAAATTTTTACATAAAAGTCACACTAAATGTCGCAACATAACCAAGCTGAGCAGAACTCGTTTCAATGTACTAATAAAGCACAACAAGCAGCTCCAGTTGATGTTATGCGTTTGGCACTAACGAAGTGTATTGTTGGTGACACTGTAAGTCCTTGTCAAATTCGATGTTAGCAGGTTAGGTTTTGCGTCAGTCTGTGTCAAAACTGACGCAAAACCTGACCTGTTAACTTTGAATTTGACATAGACTTACAGTGCCACCAACAATACACTTCAGTGCTGCCAAACGTAAAACGAATCGCCGTTACTATGCAGAAAAATGTTGCCAATGCAGAAAGGTACCACATTTATAAACGATTTTGAATGTAAAAATGTACATAGTACATTACCAAATTAAATGAGATAATAGCTATTTAAGTAACAAGGAATGTAAGGCCCTATTAACATTTGAGGTAGGCAAGTACAAGCCAAGACGAAGTCGCGGCTTGTTGACTGCCGAAAATGTTAATAGGCGATACATTCCGAGTTATTTTATTATATTTTTCCCGCCGCTTATCGAAATTTTCCTAGATTTTTGAAAAAATCGTTTGGTTTGTCACCTGTCACCAGGATTAGTTTTCGTGAGTCGTGTTACCTGCGAGTGTCACATGTCACATAAACACTTGCAATTTATAAACAAAACGTCTAAATCTGCATCTTGCTTTGCTAATTTTATTATCCTAGGAACTTAATAATAATATTAAGTTCCGTTGTCAAGAAAAATCAGCAAACAAATATAATCACCGACTTACACGTTTTGTTACTAAGGCTGTATCACTGACTTACATGATCAGCAGCGGAAAAAATAAGTTACCACATGACTTTCAAAAATTACTGTTTGACACAACATCACTCGATAACGATTTCTTTAACGCACTTCACATTTAAACATAAGAAAAATCACACCAAAAACATGTTTACAGTAGGTACTTATCAATAAATCGCTACTCAAGTAGGATTTATCTGATATTTAGCAACGACCCAAATTTATCTACCGTTGCTTTAAACAGGAAAATAGGACAATCTTAGCTTTATTATTTTTTAAATTAATGAAATACGTTTCCTACTATTATTAAAAACTAACATATATCGAAACAACTGAATGGTTGGAATCGTTTCTAATTTTAGATCCATCTTGACCATTGAAGGAACAGTCGCTTAAAAGTGACGAGGGCCCGCATGCTTATTTACAAATTAATATAATTTGACGGTTCGTTAAGTCCCGTTCAAACTGTCGCTGTTTAAGCCATACATTTTGAATTTGGCTATGTGCAATGGCTTTGAAGATATTTTGTAGTCTAAAGTGGGCATTTTCAACACGCAAAGGTGACACTTGTTTGTTAATGAGCTGCCAGCTGAGTCACAAAGTTGTAACAACAATTAAGTAATTTTGCCAGGAAGTGTCGCAGTTGGGCAAAAATCACGATTAAGTCGTTAGTTTAACACAGTCACGACTTGAAACTACTTAATTTGGAATAAATGGCACGTAAAAACGCATACATTTCCGGAATTAATCTATTGCTTTATTAAGTCTTTCTATTGGCTACTTTCGACAACACAAACCAACTTCATCGAAGTAAAGCCGCTAAAAACTTTAATAATAAACTACCTAATTTTTAACGTCAACTTCTTCAAAACGGCATCAGGCCACTCACTTTGCTATGTGGGTTAAAAACACAAGACTTACAATCGCCTGCTAATTCGCTTGGGAATGGGGAAACTAATTAAAGTCACCCAATTGCTTAAAAACTTCGGAATCCGCACCAATCTCCATTGCCGATTTTTGGCTGGAAAATTCACATTCTCCATTTTCACCCAAGTCCTGCACCACGCGCCTTTATTTTCCAATTTGGCATGAGCTGGCGTCGGCATAAAAACTTCACATTCTGGGACAAAGAAGCATTCAATTCGTCAGGCGTTCGAGGCCCATCAATAGTGAATGTGCACATCTCCCGAAGGTTTACGCTACTAAACTAGTTTTGTCCGAAAGGATAACTGTTGAATCAGAAGTAGTGACGGTGATAAATGACTTTGATTTTGGAAGTCTCGACTGTGAGGATCGATCGAGGAAATTCCTATTAAAGACGCTCTAATAGTGGGTTAAAGTGAATGTGCAACAATGCAATGAAAACTATTTGGCTGATAATAATTTCACACGTCACCGATCATTATAACCAAGGCCAAATTCTTGAAATGACACAGTCCTCACCGTCAGAATATTTTTTTAAATTAGAAGAACAGTAGTAGACGTAAAAATACCAAAGAAAATTTGTAAAATGAATTAGAAACATAGAAATACGTTGCAGAAAACGAGATATGAATATTTTAAATGTGTAACGAATATTACATATGTTTTTAAAACAGAATAGTTGATAAGTAATTGTATGAAAAACAGGCACAAACGGAACCATAAAAAAGTAAAAGATATTGGAACAGATTTAAATTAAGGATTACAACAAAAAGTATGACAAGAGCTAATTGTATTAAAATTAAAATGCGGGAAAATTTCCTGGAACATAATCCGTACTAAAGAATAAAAATTGTGACTAGGAAAGGAAATACATATTATTATTAAAACGTGCACATGCTAACGTTTTTGAGAAGGAACACATAAATCGATGAAAACAGCACCGTTTGCATACCATCGCTTACAACAACAGAATTAGTATAATTAATTTTTTTAGTGGTAGAAAAAACCATGCATTGTCTAAAACTTTATTTCTCTAGAATGCAATACTACACAAAGAAAGATTGTTATGTTAGATAAGAAAAATGGTAGTGTAACCAGAAATATATTTATTTATCTATCACCGCCCTGGTGGCCTAGTGGTTAGAGTGGCAGACTAGCGATCAGCGGTCCCGGGTTCAAACCCCGGGGGAGGCACAAATTTACGTAGAAAAACGTATAATATCAGTCCTTCTCAGGATTAATCAGGAACACCTGAAGACGGGAGTAGATCAAAACTCCCGGAACGTTGTGTGATTTACACCCTAGACAGTGGAAAAAGTCCGAAAAACATATAATAAAAGTGAAGTTAGAAGTTAAAGGATATCTGTAATGTGTAATATATTCCTCATGCATAATAAATACGGGATATACCTATTGACTATTCAATTTATCTGTCAAAAATCGACCATAAAAAGTCAGTTAATGTTTCTTGACCAATCAAAAAAATTAGAACGAATACTAGTAAATATCTACTTCTTGGAGGGTCTTCAAGTGAATATTTTAAATAAATATAGTGTTTATTACAAAAAATTAAATGTCCGTGTTTTATTACTATAGAAATTGCATAGCTTGCTACTAGATTTGCCGAAAATTAATTTGAAATTTTGGATTGATTCATTGAATAGTTCCTCTAATACCACTTTTGCTCCAAGTTACGTAGATTATTTTTGCGGTGTTAACACTCATATCCATTGGAAATTCATGATACCATTGCAAAAATTGTCGACATAACTTTGACTATACTCATGGTATAACTTTGACTATACTCATGGTAATATAAGAAAAAAAAAAGTAAAACGTAGTCTACTTATAATTCAAGTTCGAAGTTCAAGTAATATGTAATATATTTGAACAAAGCAAAGTCAGAATTTATAAGCCATGCGTGAGGCCTAATATGACATACGCTACGGAGACAAGAGCAGAAAATGCAATCACAAAACGTCTTCTAAAAACAACCGAGATGAAGACATCGAGATCCATAACAGGTTATACTTTGAGAGATAGACAGAGAAACGAAGACATCAGACGGACATGCGACATCGACGACGTTGTCAGATGGTCAAGAAGAAGGAGAAGAGAGTGGAGAGACCGTGTCAATAGGAGGACTGATGATCGACTGGTAAAAATAGTCAAAGAAGGCAAATCCGACTCCAAAAGGCCCCCCGGGAGACCACTAAAGCGCTGGCATGAAAGCTGGACATCAGTGTCACAAGACTTATTATAGCGATGTTTTTATTAGTACATACAGGACCAAGTCCTAATTTAAGAATAAGAAGAGAAAATATTTGAATGACTATCACTGTTTTCTAGTTTTCAAAAGTATAAAAGCAATAATTATGAATGTTTAGGCTTATATTAACCACGTACATTTTGGTTTTTTTAATTATATGCACAAGTTTTCATTGACAACTAAGATGTCAATACCTCTAAAATTATTTAAAACCGACAGGCCAGATCTTACTGAAACTGAAATCCTTGCCCGGCTTACTGATATTTGGGATGCAAGTATTTATGCATAAAACTTAACTGTTGCTTTAATTTTGGGCTTTGTACTGTTTTAGGTGTCCGAAAGAACTATAAGAAGTACTATTGGGCGGGATAATTTTGAAATAAAACCTTTTGGCCCACGGCCTAAAAATGATAAATACTATAAAAATTTTGCATTTCGCAAAGATTTGCAACGCCAGATTCGGAATTATCACTTGAAAAATGAGCACTTTACTTTGGCTAGACTATTAAAGGACGTGGGTGAAAATTTCGAATTCGGTAAGGGGAAAACGACTTTATATAATATTCTAAAATCAATGGGTTATAAATACAAACATGTAAACGGAAATAAATTCTATGTGAACAGAAACATGTTGTTGCATCCAAAATTACTTATTTGAGAAAATTCTTGCAATACCAAAATTCTAGTGAAAATATAACATTCGTGTACCTAGACGAAACCTGGTTTTATCAAAATGGATCTAGCGTCCGACAATGGGTACACGATTCTGAAATTAAAAGCAATCCGTCTAAAATTAAATCGGAGGGAAAGCGTTTCACTGTTTTGCATGCGGGAACTAAATTTGGGTTTTTGGAAGGGTGTGATCTATTCTTATCTTCAACTAATAACGATAGGGATTATCACAAAACCATGAACGGGGAGATTTTTCAAAATTGGGTGGTTAATCAGTTACTTCCTGCTCTGAATAAAATTCCTGGTAAATATGTGGTAATCTTGGACAATGCACCGTACCATTCGGTGCAGTTGGAAAAGTTACCCTCACTTAATTGGAAGAAGAACGCAATGTCAAAATTGAGCGCAAAATTACAAAACAACATCTTTGGAGTTTAATTCAACCTTTTAGGAAAGACAATAACAAACGTTACGTGACGAATTTTTGAAAGAGAATGGTCATGAGGTTCTTAGATTACCTCCGTACCATTGTCAATACAATCCTATTGAAATGGCATGGGGGTTCTGTAAAACTTACTACAACAAGCATATAAATTCTCAGCTTTCATCCAAGGATAAGGTTAAGCATTTATGGCTTGAAGCTCTTTCAAAGTGTACCTCCGACATGTATGACACCTATTCAGAATCAGCAAGTTGTCTTTCATGAAATTTATCTTAACCAATAATAAAAGTGGCACAAAATCCAAAACCAAATCTGGCAACCACGTTTCGTACATTAACATAAAATTATCATTTTGTATAAAATGGGCATAACCTAACTTTTCTTAATGACTGACAGCATATTTACAGGGTGAAATTCATCACCCTAACATGGCCTCCTATCTGGCAAATAACTATTGAACGGTTTATATATCTTGCCTATATATTCTATAATTGTTTTCTATTATAGCTTTTGATATCAAAATTTGGTATGACATATGGCAAGACTGAATTATTCACATGGCAGTTAACTTCAACTAATCAACTGAAAAAATAAAAATTCATGATTAATGAATTTAGAAATTCTTCTAGTTTTTTTAAGCAATAGTACATTTACAATACTTCTAGACTCGAGATAAAGCCAAAGAAAATAATCTGAAAATTCCGCAACTATAAAAATTATTTTTATCAGAAATTTTAGAATTCACCCTACATTTAATATTCGAAACAAAAGATACAATGGATTTATTTACAGTAAAAGAAATATCAGAATATATGATAGAGAGGATGCTCGAAGAAAAAACCTGTAAAGGAGTTTACACAAAACTTCTTTCCCAAGGTCGCTAGTGCTGTCTAAAAATAGTTAGAAATATCTTAACGTTGCTAATAATACTAAAACGGTAAAATGAAACACTTAGTAACGCGCATTACGTCAATTTGCAAATTAAAAAACCTGTGCAACCGCTTTAACTTCTGAACCGCCGGACCTCACGTATCATATTCGCTTACAACTGGGTTATAAACGACGCGGTGACGATAGGACCATGCAGGGTGTTCACCTTGTATCTGCGTGGTCGACCATATACCTATTTTCATCAAGGGTGAACATCTGAGCTATGTGCAAAATAGTAATTTTATCTATCTTAATCATTCTTGATTTAGAGCAAAACATTTGACTTTTTAAGGTGCTCACCCTGTATATATTTGACCGAAATTATATTCGTTTCGAGTCAGGTAGACAAGTATAATTCGCATGCAAAATATCGCCCTTTTCCAACAAATTGTTTTAGCTGAAAGCTACTACGAAACATTTAAATAATAAGCAAAAAAGGTCATCAGAACAAAAAGTAAATATATTAGAACATAGTAAACAAATAATCCAGAACTATTTACAATTTTCCAAAACGTGTCTCAATAAAGTTCGGCAATGAAAATTACTGGTACATAGTCATGCTACGTCATAAAGCTAAATTATTATCAACAGAAACAGCTAGTAAACACCAAATAAAAAATTAAAACTAATAAAGAGCAGTCAGTTGCATACATCTATTGCATATCTGCGGAGATAAAACGCAGTGAGAGTCACATAAACAAATCAGGAAACAGAGCAAGCAGTAGCAATACGGAAAATACAATATTTCAGCAGGCTATAAAACGCAGTTGAAATGCTTGGAATGGTCGATATTAATTGAAAAGTTGTGTAAATCGATTCAGAAAAATGTCGGGTATGAGTATAAGGAACGTCAATTTTGTGAAAAAAGGCGATCCATTCTTCAAATGTAATAAGATTAGGGAAGTACCCAAGTGGAAATACAGAAAACAAGAAAAGAAATAAGTCCATGGAGTTATGAGCTAACTGAAATTTTCTGTAAATTATTTGAATATGAAACATAAGGTGGTAATTGCACTCATTGAAATTTTGCAGGAAAACAAATCAATATCACTCATGAAACCAACGTGTAAATTTCCTAATCCTCTACCATTGGAGATGCACAAAGAGTTGTCGATATAATTTATGCAAATACAAGAACAGGAATTGCACAATGACCGTTTTGAAACAAGGTCAAGGTAAAACTCATAACCATATTTTACGTTACTTGATAATACCACAGTAGTCCTTGTACAAGTTGATATAGATATACGGACATATAGGTACAGTTTTCTCTAGTTTTAAGTCTTAATGTCTGGCATCTACTATAATAATTTCTTGAAGAGTCAAACGTCTACAAGACCAATAGTTAGTCGATGCATTTGCTTTTTGGTGCAAACTCGTGCAAATACGATAGTTGTTTTTATTTATTAATTCAATGAATACCATGAAATCGCTAAATACAGCAAGCCTGAAAAATAAGGCAGATATATTCGGTTGCTTACGCTGAGCCCCGCACGCACTCGTTTCATAAATTCATTATTATTAGTCACTTAGTATTTCGGTATAATCCTACTATTTACAAGAAATCAATTTCAACTGAGTGTTAATTAACGTACATAATTAAAGTCGTCAAACTCGAAACTAATGTTACTCTCCAGATCCATTCATTACATGAGGGTGATTCTACAACTAGAGGGAGCTAGTTACATGTAAATGTAAGTATCTCTGTATTCAGAATAGCAAATTATTCTACAATAGTAAAGGCATTATTCCAACTTGAAGTTTAAAGAAAACAAGTAGTGCAAACGAAAACATAGCACAACTAGCCTTACGCAACAAAAATAGGTAAGAATTCACAAAAATTTCCAACGAACACGACAAATCTGAAGTCGCAACCACTTCGATTATTTCAAGGAAAATTATACGTTTGTCAATCAATTCAATTCGCTAAACGGCTGTCTTGTTATCCGCCCACGCACAGAGCTATAAACCATAATTTGGCATAGCCATTGTACGAGTGCCAGCTACGACCTTCGTAATTGCACACACAACTGCAAATGGACCGAAAATTATTAAGGCCATTTCCGCGACTTTGTGTGCCCAAACAAACGTTCGTTGGTACATGCATCGAATAGTGAGCGAAAATCGAGAACAGAGAGATAAAGTTAAAATTGGACCAGTCGTTCGGTGCCAGTTCGAAAGTAGGTTGGCTAAAACTGTCCCAGAGCTACCAATACGCGATGTTTTTATGCAAAAAATGCGTAAATATTAAGCTAGCGAGCCATTAAGTTATTGAACAGATGTGGACAGCGTCCATCTGCCTGCGACCATTAAAAAAATTATTAATAACAGACGGGCGATTTATTGTATATTTCCAGTTTACTTTATTGCTGCAGTGACCGTGGAATTTGTTGCATTTGCCATATATTACACAGCAGCTGCTCCTAACAACCTATCGTTACATCAAGCACCCAGCATTAACAGAACTAAAACCGTAGCTTAGTTTAGAGCTTTATTTATGTTTGGAATTTTTATGCACCTTTCAACAATGTGTTTTCCGATTGTGCTGTTCAAAAATACACAATAAAAATTCATATTTAAAAAATATAAGAACATCATATGTTAGACGCCTGCCATTGTTGACATTAAGTATAAAAATAGGAACCATTGTATTCGCCCACGCTTAACTGTTGTAATAAAATAACAATAATATACGTATACCCATAAAAATATGCTACAAAGATGCAATATGAAGCTCTTTTATACAAAATTATGCTTTTTATTAAATCAATTGAATCTTCAAAACTAAGTAGTAGTGCTAATTGCACAAGCGGACATTTCAAATTTTTAAATCTTAATTTGAATTTATAGCAGCCATAACATAAATACTAATAACGGGACACGTACAATTTATATTTCCGTCAGGATTTATAAAGCAAATTTTTCGTAAAATAGGCAGCCGCAGCCTACATCTGGCCGTATTTTCCAGGCGTCGCCGTCGCGTCGTGTGAAAAATGGTGGCAGCGCCTTTGGAAATGATGCATACGAAATGTGTAATTTTACTGTGATTCTAATTAACTCGTTCTAGCAAAACTGCTCCTATTTATGGATTTTTTATGTTGAATTCCATCCTCTTCCTATGTATCGTCGAGTATCCATGTTTCAAAATAAACCCTGTTTTCTAAATATGTAAACCCAAAACTGTCCTTGGAATTCCTTGCACGTTTTCATCAAAGTGCACTATGAATTATAGAAATGCTTGTGGGCGTTGTGATTGTGAATTCACACAATACTCATCTTCCTATGCTCCTGTCCTTAATACAGCTTCGACAGAAAATAATATTCCAGGATATATAGTTTTGCAGGAAATTGCAATGCAAACCAGCCATTATCCATCCTTTAAAAATCCAAATATGCTATGAGAGATACTTATCGAAATTGATATTGTCACTACCTATTATTGCTATAGTTATGACATCCTCGCCATTTCAGATCCGACTCCTATTCTGTTCAATCAGAAGACGAAATTGAAAACGATTTCATTATTTCATAAATCTCCTTCAGAATCAGAACCTTCAAATAGAAACCGATTTCGTTGAATGTTCACCAGAATTTATGTTTACACAAGTGCTGTTAATTTAATGTGACAAACGCCACAATTTAGCTCCCGGAGAATTCATGGTTGTTTTACTTTGCTGGCATCTTTATGCACCAGTTTGTTCACCCCGCTTCAAGTATATGCACGATGACAGAACTTAATTTAGACGAAGCCTACAATTTAAAACCTCTTCGGGAGACTTAACGGATTAGGTTTCAGTTTCGGCATCAGTCACTGCCAGGGAGTTTCGATTCTTCGCTTTCTTCAACGCTGCTGGGAACCAGGGAACCCATAAAAATTACTGCGACAGTACAACGTTGCATTTTTTTAAATTCATTAAAGAAAGTTGGCGCGTTAATAAAAAAAGTTTCGAAAGTAAACAGTTTTCATCAAATGCAGCATTTAAACTGACAGTATTAGTAGGTCATCCATGTAAAAATAAGCAGCTTTGTCCAAGATGCTGGAAGATGAATCTCACGATGTTGCCTATACATAATTTACGTGCAGTTTACTTGCAATTTTGAAGAATCTGTTGTCAATGTGTACAGAGAAAGCAGTAAAAGCGAGTCTAAATTTCTCTCACAAATATTTTATTTGGATTCCGATAGATAGTAGTGGCGTAAAGTAGGGCACATGACCTGATATTTACTGTCTGTAACAGGTTTCGGCTCATTTCCCGATCCATTGAGACATCCGGCGACAATATTATTGGCAATAAAGGAAGATTGTCAACATATTAGGTCTATTTTTAGCGCAACTCGTCCACTTACACTGATGTTAGAAGCAGTGGCGTAACTACCCACAAGGAAATCCTGGGGAGTGGAAAAAATTACCAATAATGCGTTTATTTTCAAGGTCATTCTTTTCCATCACAGTCTATGCAGCAATCATTACACTAATAGTGCTTGTACACAGTTATAAATATGGGTGTTAGGTTAGGTTAGGGTTAGTTATTTTGCTGTCTCTCTATACATTTATAAAAATTACCTTCAAAATCAAAATATTTAAAATTGTTGCCTTTTTTAATTAAAAAAATCGCTTCCATTTATTCTTCGTTTGTGATTATTTTGAGCATCAGACAGTTCGATTCAGAAGACCGTGGGAGTTCGAATATGTACTTTGTTTTGAAATCTTTGGTAGGCCATAAAAAACATTTTTACTAATGCTACTTCATAATTCAATCTGAATTTACATTGTTTATTAATAGGAAAAAATGTATTGTCCGTTCACGATTCAATAAATGTATATTAACATAATTTTCGAATAAACCTGAAAAAAGTGACACAGCTTCACAACTTTTTTATTTGTTGTATCCTTTTATAAACGTTAAAAGCGAGAATTTACCTCATAAAATTTCGTCCAATAGAAATTCATTTGTTTAAATGTTACCAATCAAGTGCCGATTACAAAAATTATCTCGTTTATTTTATCACGTGTCAATTATTTACATGTCGTTGCTATCGTTATTACATGTTGGTATCTTGATAAAACTATTATTTTAATATGTTAACGTTCATTCAGTAAATGCTCTTGTAACATAACCCACGGATTGAGAAAAAACAGATAACGTGGTGCTGTGAAGCACTCCTGTCTGCTGTTCAATTAATTCCCTCCTATTGCCGAAGCCGATAATTGCTAGAACATACGTACATCAAAATGGTTGTAACATTTACTTTTGTACCCTTTTATTTGTTTGGAAATAATCATTCAGTGATTAGTATTTTTGTGATTATATGCCTTTGAATCAATGAACCGATTAAATATTTTAAGCTCTACTTTTTAAAAATTCAAACGAGCCTGCAGTTATTCCACGAGCTTTAAAATCTTTGGGGATAGGCCATCAGTTAGCGGTTAAAAATATGTTTCTGGGGATGTGAAACTTGATACCACCAAAAGTTGTATTCCAATGCGAGAGCTCTCTTGTGATTTTTGAGTTGTTACTTGTGATAACTATGTGGATTAATAGAAAGGATAAAATAATAAGGGCCCCACTCGGCTTAAACAGCCAATTGTTGTTATTATTTAGTGATGTCGCCGAGACGAGATTAACCAAATTCCGGATCGTGATAATTTTTTAATCGTATTTTTAAAGCGCACATAAAAACGTAGTAGCGATACCAACGAGAAAAGATAATTCTTGATCTCGTTTCGAAATATGAGATCGAGATTGACATGTTTCGATCTCGATTATTCGAGACAAGCGAGATTACTAAAATTCTAGAATATTCGAAACATTAACTAAATTCTCGATCTCGATAGTTTTTCAATAGTATTTAAAAACCCTCATAATAAGCAAATAGAACAGTTATAGTAAATTATTTTAATTTTTTATACTCGTAAAACTTTCACAAGGGTTGTCCTAAAACACCCGCAGCCTCAATTCGGTACACACAGCACATTCACTAACCCTTGGCGTGATAAGCAATTATCAGTGATCCAGAAAACGCACCTGGATAGTCATGGAATGCTTATTTCCTATAAATGCCGTGCGAAGGCGATAACCGCAGTTGCAATTCACACTGACATGAGTTGGAGCTCATTGGTTTAGTAAGCATTTGGCTAATGGGCGCTAGATGGGGTAATCATCCACTGTCATATAGAGTCCCTGTATATAGTTATTATATACAGGGTCTCTACTGTCATAGGTATTGCAGGCAGATCGTCGGCGTTGCACCCGAAGATCATCCCCGATCGATATATTCTACTAAATGCAACGTAAGAGCACCGCCGGGGGCCGCTAATCGTTTTGTCTCCCGATTGTTATCATGATCCACAACCCTCAGACCGAAAAGGCGATACAGAATTTTTGGTAAGTCGTCAGTCTGTCAATCTTAATCAAGGAAAAGATAAATTAGCCCCGAAACCAAGTTCATGCCTACATATTTAGAAAAAGATAAAATATGTATATGAAATACCAGAAAAATCAACGATGCTACAACATTAACCGATTTTAAAAGTATGTAGATAGTTATAATTGTTAGAGGTGTATAGCTTAAACTGACTTGGATTATAGTCTAATCATTATATGTATATCAGAAACAAAAACATAAAAGCAAGGGAATTTGTAGACATACTGTTTTCGTCTTCTGATTAAAATTCTATAAATTTCCAAAAAAGATATGGTAAAACCGCCACCTTGAAAGACGGAGGCTCAAATACGGTTTTTGACGTTTAGTTCGACAACCGTCCATTTTACAAAAAAAATTAAAATCAAAATTGTTAAGCATGTTCTTCTCTGAAAGTTATTTTTTGGCAGTGGTCAACCGATCTGGTGGCCTAGTGGTAAGAGTGACAGACTAGTAATCACAGCGATCAGCGGTCCCGGGTTCAAACCCCGGGGGAGGCAAGCGATTACGAATAAAAGCGTACAATATCAGTCCTTCTCAGGACTAACCAGGAACACCTGAAGACGGGAGTAGATCAAAACTCCCGAAATGTTGTGTGATATACACCCTAGACAGTGGAAAAAGTCCAATAAAACACATTGTTAAGCATCTACACCTTCTGTCATTACCATTTTTTTATTGGACCAACCATGGGGGTACTAAATGGCATCAAACTATTTTTTTGCTTTAGATAAACATCCATTTGCCACACACATCCAACTATGTATTTATTGCCCCATACGGACAACGTCATGTAAGTCGTCATATTGGGTCTGGTATGCTTTCAGCCTATAGGCCTACTATAGTAGTTATGAGCCAAGATGACAAAAAGGAGTGACGGATTGTTTTCGAAATAGGAACACTGAAGTGGTTTTATAGTTTTTTTTAAAATAAAACAGTTATTTGCGTACCTAGGCACTGAGGTTCAACTTTTTATCACGAATGTGGATTGCAGTTGTCGAGGCCTGTACGGCCGAGACAGATAAACCAGATGAGAGTTAAAAAGGAACTTGATTGAGTGCCGAGATTCAGTCTTTTTTTTTAATAGTGAAATTAAAAAATTGTAACCAACCTTTTTTATGTGAACTTTTATTTTATAAAATGGGCGAATTAATAAAAATTTGAAAAACAAAAAGTGAAAAACCGAATATGAGCCTACATTTTTCAGGATGGCGGAAGGAGCACAATTTGTTCTTTGAAGTGGAATTTATTAAATTGCAATCAGACAGCTGAGACGAGCATGTCTCAAATTCCCTTGTTTGTATAAATTTTAAAAACCCATTTGAAACGTCTGTGATTGGTCTATTTCTATTACAAGTAAAGAACAAAACAGAATAAAGACAAAAATAAAAGATAAGACTCGAGCAGGAAGTAAATATTGAACAAGACCAGTGATTATGGGTGCATATGCAGCAAAAGTAATCAATCATACACGTAAGACCAGCAGCTGTATTTCTTTATTTGCAAATATTTATATGCATCAATCTTTAAAAGAGGAAATAAAGCTCAAACCACAATACAAATTGGATTGTGAAAGTTTCCGAAGAAGTAACTAAATTCCTTCAATAATATTATGCCCTTGGTGATGATATTTGAATATTTTCCTTTTCTACAAATTTACTGCGCCCATCGAAAGATTGCGCAGGCGGCGCAAACTTTATAGTTAGAAATTTACCAAAATCTAGAAGAGAAAAGTGGCTAAAACCAGTCTAAATACAATCACTCTCGAACGTCGGAAAGATGGAGCAATTAACCCAATTCAGCCCAGTCCATAAAGTTTTAGAAACTCCAAAACACCTTACACGTGGTAAAACCAATCGCGGGCTTCGATGAGCCATCGTAAATGCACTAGTTACCAGCAAAATCGCACTTTTTGCCCGCCCACGCGGCGTCTTAGCCGTGCCATCGGCCCAAATTAGATTTTGGAATTCGGCGGCCTACATGAAAAGTCCATCAGAAGTGATTCACGTCAACAGTTAGAGGACCTACTGCCAGGAACGCTGCAAATTGCACCTGCCCACGCGCCGCCACTGGCAGCGGAACGGTGCACTTGCGCCCAATAAAACTAAGCGCATTAAATTTGCAAGGTGCATAAACGGGTTCGTTATGTCAGTCGGAGTGTTGTGAATAAATTAGGGGTAGCAGCAACGGGACTAGTGTTACAGACCTTGGCGCGGTTTATAAATAATTTGGACGCCCGCCAGCGACGACATATCTTCTCGTGACTCACTCATTTACTACAACCGGCCAATATCCGACTTCCCAGAAATTTAATTCATGGCAGCAGAAGCCGATTTCCCTGATCCACCATAGTCAAAAATACCCTCGACTAGGTTTCACCTGGGGGGCTATAATGAGGTTATCAACGCTGATTCCGAATCTGCCTTCCATTTTTCAATTGGACGTACCGTTGCGGAGTTATGTAGTTCAAAAAATACAATTAGGTGTCCAAACCGTTTGAACTCCTCATCACCTACATCTCACTTTAAGCATCTCCAACCGAAAGATAATAAGCGTTCGGAAAATTCAATTTCTCATCTCAACAAAACAGCTTCCACTAAAATTAAAGTGCAAATATGATATTTTACCTTGGCGTTGATCACGTCCCTGTCAGGAGTCTCCAGGACATTAATTAACTTCAACCAACACAGGGGGCCCGTGGTGCCCCACTTTGTACAGGGCAAATTCTTGTCTAGGACGTCTGCTATCATAACCTCTTATTTATCCACACTTTACCTGAAGACTAACCTGGAAGATTCAATTGGTTTTAGTCGAATAAATTGTTATTTAAAGCATTTACAGATCCATACTTGTGGCCTAAACTTCAAAGTCAAATTAAAACAACTGAAACAATTGCCATTACGCAAATGGTCTATTTTTCAACTCTCAGTCAGTCACTAGCCCTACAGTTCAATTAGCCTACTACAAGAACACCCGCAATAAACTTGATTGATTTCCCCTATCTATTTCGTTGTTTCGTTTATTGCTAAAAAAGCCTCTCCATATTTGCTGATGAATGGGGCAGCCACTAATATTCCGATAAATAACTAAAACCAGAAACCATGTTTTAGATTTGTTTGTAATTTTTCAATATATTTCTATAGCTTCCTCAAAACTTTTTAGGTGTCCAGCAACTATAATGCAGAATTCGTATTTACAGTTTGAAAAGAAAGGATCACAACAGTTACTCCTGCATGGAGCACGCCTTGTTTAAAACATATTTCGCAGTTGGTGTCAATAATGAGGCCTAAAAATGGAAATTCGGCTATAATTAAATAGGATGACGAAATTAAGTTTGCATTTATTCTCCACTAGATAGCTACCCAAAATTGTCATCACGAGGACCATAGCTTAGCACAGATCTTTATTTTTTGTCTAAGTTTTCCAGGAATTATCTGCCTTTGTTTGCACAATTACAGTGAAACTCGGATATAACGACATTGGTAGAACTACTACAATTTTGTCGTTATAACCGAGTTGCGAGTTGTCGCTATAACAAATGATGTAGATTAAATTATCTAATTTCTAAACCTAAAGCATAATTACGTACATAAATGTTTGTATACAGTAACTGCACAATAGTAGTTTGTATACCAAGGGACTGAAAGTTTAACTTTTTATCACGAATGTGGATTTAGTGGCCGAGGCCCGTAGGGCCAACGCAAATAAACCACATTAGGGATAGAAAGGAACTTCAGTGCCGAAGTGTAAATTATGTTTATTTTTTGAAATTGAGATATCGTGAAATTACAACATTTTAACCAACTTTTTTAGGTTATGGTGACTTCGGTTGACGTTTATCTGTCGCGACGCCACCTAGAAAAAGTTGTAAAACAATGGATTACTTCACTGCCGATTTCTTGTATTTTAATTACGACTTCGAGGTACTTCACTGCCGATTTCAAAAAAAATTATTTAATTAGTGTTGACTCGATATTTACAGGTTTAAAAAACTCGTAATGTTTGCTTGTTAAAGCCTCACTTAAATTCGAATGCGGTATCTCAAAATTTATAATTATTCACGATGTTCATATTTCTGCGAAATTGCAGCCTTCCAGTAGGCGGGCGATACGCACAGTCACTTTATAAATTGGAAATAAACGGGGAAGTCGGAGAAAATTATGTTTTCTACTACCAATACCCTTCAGAAATTGGTGGTCAATAAAGATGTGGTGTCTACCGTCTTGACTGTTCGTCGTGCAACTGTTTTTATGTTGGTCAAACTGGACCTACTTTCAGAAAAAAATAAAAGAACATTCTGCTTGTATTAGAAACAACAATTTCACTATCGACCAAACTAATAAATCTGCTTTTGCTGATCAAATTTTGATGTCCAACCACAACTCCAATCCTAATAAAGATTACAAAATTTTGCATATACTAGCTAATAAAGGTATGTTGTTGAATTTACTGGAAATTTTTGAAATTATGTCCAATAATAATGAATTCAGACTCGATTTTGATACCAATTACAATACTGAATACTAAATACATGTTTTTCTTTTACTTGCTGATTTCCTGCCTTACTTGGCTTTCATGTTGTTCTTTACTTGTTGACCCTCTCTGGTAATTTCATTGTCATTGAATCTAGGGATTTTTCGACTTGTTAGCTATTTGCTTTTGTATTTAAATTTAGTCTTAGTGCTAGCATCCTCAATGTCAGCTACTATTTTACATGCTCTATTTTAATTTTTATATTCTGATGTATTAACCAGTATAAAGATCTTTATAACGTAGTTTGGTTATTTAATGTTTCTTCTCCAATGTGGTGTGTTTTTTGAATTTTATTCCTACCTCGTCTTCAGCGTATAAACTTAACCTCATTTTAATCTTCAAATTTAACATGTGCTTCTACTACCAGTAAGTGAACTTCTTTATTATGTGCATTATTGTTAACCATATGCCTCTGTAGATGATCATTATGACCCGAGGATGAAACCAGTTTGGTTTCGAAACATGTCGCCACTTTAAATAAATGTTGAAGATTATTGAGTTTTATTGCTTCGTATCCAGGCACCTCCGCTAAAAGCATGATCGATCACCTTCCTATGAAAATAATGTCTTTTTAATGGCATTTTCTTTATTTATCATATCATTATTGCTCTATTTCTTGGTACTGTTTGACGTATTATATTGTTTGAATTGCTTGTTAGATGAGAGTCACTAAATCCCCTAACTCACAACAATCATAAAAGATGAAACTGTTTACTTGCTCTAAAGTGAATTAATTGAGATTTAGAATTGGTACATTATAGCAGCTCAGTAACCGCTTGCTAAAGAGCTAAGGAACTATGAGACTATGACTACCATAACAAACCTTCAAGATTTTTTTTTATTCTGAAAGGAATATATTTTTGTACTTATTTTTCATAATTCGTGTAATTTTGAAGCTTAAACAAAGCAAGAATAATTTGTTTTACATGAATAATAACTGTACGATAGCGCTTGCTTGCTTTCACGGACACATTGGTGCCGGATCAAAGCGACTCTCAGCTTTGTGGCAGTTTACAGACTGCAGCGAGTGTAGAGCGGCAAGAAGTAGGCCCAAACATAAGGATATTTTAACATTCAATGGGAGCCACTTCCGCGTAGGCTCAAGGCTCAAGCAGGCTCAATTTTGGGCTCAGTCCGACCTGGCCCCTGCGACAACGCGCGCCTGTCGTGTTTCTGATTATAATTTGGGCACGTAAGCTAACTTAATCGAGTTTAGATGAAGAAAAACCGCGTCTAAGGAACATATTTGAATCTATGCAAATTTTTGGCCGAATCTGGCCGCCGCTGCAACAGCTACAGAAGCAAGAAAATATAGACATAAATAATGTTATTTTAGACGAAATTATCATTATTTGTTTTAATTAACCTTTTCCACAGTCCTGGTAAAAACATCGACTAGCAAGCAAATAGTCCGATTTCCGGATTCACAGGAAATTTACGCTTGAGCTACTAATGGAATTTAATATTTCCAAACACGAAAAATGAATAGCAAAACAATTCAACATTTTCGAATTATAATATTCTCAAGGTCAATATCACAACAAAAACGGTAACTATGCAGGTAGTCTTCCGCAATTTTGAAGAATTAATCATAATCTAGAAAAAGTAGCTGTATCTCCCATGCGCAATCAAATTTAGTGTGAGAGAGTGATTCTTTTTAATTCTATGCAAATCGGAAGGAGGCCACTCGTGGCGGAAACGCGGAAGGATTTTCCCACTATCATCGAATCAGAATCCATGCGACGGTGAGAAAATTTCTTAAGCAATTAGCAGCATTAGTAAGGTAGACGAAGCGCAGCCTGGCAGTGTGAAAGCAATTACTCATGTTATTGTTGCGACGTTTACAAAGAATTACAAATTTTCATTGTCATCAGCCATAGGAATTTAGAGACATTATCGCTACTATTTCACCGCATTGTAGCTTGGGCTACCTCCCTGAATACCAATTGCAATTAAATATTTATAGAATGAGTTGTGAGGTAGTAGGAATACGTAATGTCGAACCTTGACCTTGGGGCATGTTTTAAGTGGGCATTATACGTTATAACGTTTTTAGATCTATTTTTCATTAACATATTAAATTGCCCCCAATTGAAACATTTTCCAAATACTAAAATTCCTCAACCATTTCAAGCAACTGTATCTGCATCCTGTCCTGAAAGTCACAAGAAACGTTCAAAAATTGCATATAAGTACTTCAAGCAAGATGAAACCTCACAGACTTCAAAAATAACCGAGTTACCTTACGTAAGTTGAAAATGACCGTAGCCTCAATGCAGTTTCTCAGTTTAGCTTTTTACAGAATGTAAACAGTTGGTTGCATTTCGTCAGTTTAGATTCGACATGCGATCTGCACTTTAACCCAAATCCTGTGAAGGAAATTTTTGCATACGACTATACCGTATGATCGAAAACTTTTAACCTCTAGGGCGCTGTGGATTTTTAAAAAATTGATTTTAGGTTGGCAGTGATGAGTAAAGCTACTTAATAATATAACCTACCTATACAATTTTGACAGATAAACTTAACTTTTACAGGATGTTTAATGCCGAGCACTAGGTGGTGCTGTGTATGGAAAATGCAGCAAATCATTTTGAATAGCTGTAGTTGTTTTTGTTACTAACATTTTTATGTATTCAACAAGAATGTTTGTATTTGTTAAAATGTCAATCCTGTCATAACCTTAAACTGACAGATATAAGATGCCAATGTGACTTTTACTACCACGACTGCAAACAAATTTTTTTAACAAAGTAATTCCATAGCCCTCTAGAGGTTAAAAGTTTTCGATCATACTGTAGTTGTACTCGTACTATCATGAAGTACTACTGCTGAAAGCTCGCCCACGTTATAAGCTTTAACCGTACCCGTTCAGCCTTGAACTTCTATAATTTATAGTTTAGATATTCTAATGGTTCTAACGTATTATATCGAGGTTTAAAAACCCATAACGAGGTTTCTACTGTACCGAAAGTGGCCCACGGCATTGATCGAGCTTTAATAAAATACAAACTGAAATCGTCTTAAAATATAATTTAAATCTTGTTTACAAGATTGGTGGAATTCGAGTTTAAAATAGAACAGAATATAAATTAAATGAAGATGAGAAACACCCAACATCCAACGTTTGATTTTATAACAATGCGAAGAGCATGAGAGATCACACTGGTTATTTTTAACATTTTAACGAACTGGAAATGCATGGCAAAACATTGCGGAATGTAAATTTTCCAAGTGCTGTGCTTATAATTAAGGATTACATACAGTGCAATTAGCTGGCACTTCTTTAATTCTGTCGCATTCCTGTCCTTCCTTCGGCGACCTCCCGGTATCTAACAAGGTAACCTAAATTTTTGGCAGACTTTCAGTTTTCTTCGCGAGCTCTAAGCGTCTGTTGCATAATGGTAAACGCGGACAATTTAGAAAAAACAGCGCAACTTTTCTTGGCAAGCACTGCAATTTGCTGTTTTTTAACAGCTGCTCGGCTAGCATAAATACGTTTATTACACAGCCAGTTTTCATCTGGAAAAGCTACGGAGTCACCTTGGGAAATATTTCGAAAACTAACGGCAATAGGTATAATGTGGCTGGTTCGCACGTGTTGTAAAAACCTAAACATTGCTATTAATGGCACTTAGTAATATTTATCCAGTCATAGTACAAACACATTTGGTGGTTGTGGCCACTGTTATTCCCTTACAAAACAGGTTGGGCTAGCCACCTACCCAGGGTGTTACCGAAGATGGTTCACATAATCACAGGGTTGCCAATACGTCCTAGGTTGGATGAAGCAGAAGAAGCATCCAACTTTCAATAATATCAGAACAGAGACATTCTAAGCTTGTGCCACAACAAACTATAATAACTCAAGTAACTAATATTATTTTCCAAAGCTACACTATTTTTTTTTAAATTCAACAAATAGTATCTAAAATTACCATGATCGTAGCAGTACACTCAGAATGCAACGAATGTTTGTAATGTACTTTTTATCAAGATTGTTCTCGCTCGTTAAGCACAACCAAATCTTAATATTTCACATCCTACAAAAGGCACATTCTTAAGTTTCTTCTTTTCGGCGATTTAGCACGATAATTTCTTACAAGCTACCAAAACAAAATACGTCTGCTTAAAAAAATCGTTATGAGTTAACTTAAGGAATAATTGTGGGGCTATTAAAAACGCGACCCCAATAAAATGTCTTATCAACTGACAGTATCAAAATTGCCAGTAATAAATGGCATGTTACGCACCAGACTTCTATCAGCTGATAAAACAGGCAGCGGGGTTCAGAAAGGGCTTCAGCACAGTTGATCACTTAGATCATGAAGAAGACGAAGATACGCTATAATTGACGCAAGTAATAGTATATCCAAATGCCTGCACTCTCATAAAATTAGACGAGAAAAGGAAATTGAACAAAATCCCCATAAAAGAAGGATGATGCAAGATGATACACCATGTCTCCAAAATCAAACTTGCTCTGGAAAATATCTTTAAACAGCTGAATTGGGGAGAGGAGTAAAAAAACGTGAATGGAAAATGCTTAAACCATCCCGCGAAACCCAGATGTTGGCGAATTTCACGACATGCTAAAAGAACCTAAGAGCGAGCAAAATAATCTCTAAAAGTGACAAGAATTCAAAGTAAACAGCGAAACTATAGAAAATGTCGAAGAAAACCAAACCCGACTGCAGAAGTATGCACAAGGGTACAGCTGGGCAGCCTTTGGTTGTCTAGCTCTAGAGACCATCCTTAGAAAAAAGATACCAGGTGTTGCAACACGGTATGGAAACTGCTACAGTTACACGAAAAAACACAGAAACACCAAAACAAATTCAAAGAGCGAAGGAGAAGAAGAGTGATGGATAGATTAAACAATACAATAGCAAGAGCTGCAACCGACATCGCCGAGCGCAGAGCTAGGATTAAATGGAGTTGGGCAGGACATCTAGCAATAAAAACTTTAAAAGAATGAGCAGCGCGTACGACACAGTGGCGATCACGAACAGCGAAAAGAAGCACCAGGAAACCTCAAAAACGCTGGACTGACATAAAAGAAACGACAAGAAGCTGCTACCAACAAACCAAAGACATAGAAGCCTAGAAAACGCTAAAGGAGACCTATATCTAATAGTGGACAAATAAAGCCTGAAGAAGACGCACATATGGGAATACAACACAATTTAAATAATTCTAAAATTATCATTACCTTGCATTTATATTTCTCCGCCTTTCAATAATAAAGTTTTTCTATTGGAAAAACACTTTGAAAACTCTGCCAAGTAAATAAATAATACTGGAAACGAGGCGTTACAAAACTATACACGTCACGTAAAAACGGTTAAGGAATTCCATATTTCCATGCAACTTTAAAGAACTTTGTAGACACTGTAATATATATTGCTCTATTCTATAGCCAATTGTAAGGGTTCACGCCGATTTTGATGTTCGAACCGTGCTAATAGTGCCGTTTCATCTTGCTGAAACTGTCGCAGTCCAATATCAATCCAAGACAGACGCGTGCAATTGCAATAAACGCTAATACATGATACAGACTATAGTGAATGTACTAAATTTAAGTCCAATGACTGATAAGTAACATACAGTTATCGTTATGGTTCTACTTCAGTGGATAAACCTAAGCAGCTATATACATATAACCTCGTTCTGTTGTGAAAATTAAAATGACCAGAGGTTTAGAGTGCAGAATTTTGGCGCCTCTTGAGCCTGCCCCCCCCCCCCCCCTCTTCCGCCCACTCTCGTTAGGTATTACAATTTCGGTTATTGTATAGAATACTATTCTTTATGTGTAGTGGCGCAAGGCGGGGCACAGGTTACCTGTATAATGATATTTGGATAACAATAAATGAAAAGAACACAAAAGAGAAACACATACATTGGCACAGTATTCTTTAAATTGAATTATAGTAGTAAAACTTGTTGATAACAAAATACAAGGAACAAAATCAAACTATACATTTCTAATTTGTTGCTTTGCAAAATATATTTTTAAATTTTAATTACAGCACTGCAGTTTATTAAAACAAAATACAAGGAAAAATAATCTAAACCTTTAGCTATCCATATATATAATAGACTTGTCCGTCCGGGACGCTGTTTCAGCAGCCAAACCGTAAGAGATAGAGAAAAAAGTTATTAAAGTTATATGTTTGGAATGGTCATGTCAGGTCAGTCTCTAACACTAATTATTTTATTAATTATCCTAATCCTAACTTTTTAGGTTAGATTCTAGGCAAATTTTATCAAGGCGAATGCGACTGGTAGTTTGCTACCAACAATGACGTCATATACGTACGTGTGGTGAATACGCGTTCTATTTGCAAAACGGTCTTTTTTGTTTTATTAAATGAGACATTTGTTTCACTTGACTGCTAGTTTTATATATTTTAGCATTGAGCGATTTTAAGGAAATTTTTACAGTTTGTTTATAACTTTATGAGGTAACCATCTTTGGACCTATTACAGTTGATTCAGTAATTCCAGGGGCGTGCCCACGGGGCATATCGATTAGGTTTTCTCACAAAAAACAATGCCCAGCAAATTTTTTGCAATTTCCATATTTTTTTTATAAAGCAACTAAAAGTGCAACAATTTTTGTCTGCTGAGTTTTTTTAATTTTAAAATTAATTTTTAAATTATGTATTCTAGAAGCGGCCGGGATTTTTTTTGAAAACTTTAACACCCTGTATCGCGGAAACGAAGCGTTTCCGGACCAGTACTTATTGAGACTTTTTTGTTTGTATTGATGATATCTATAAGTGGGTAAAATATCCGAACGTATTTTTAAACGCCCTGTATATTAACTAAGGTAGTTTTTATAACTTTCAGTTGGAGCTGAAATAGTATAGGTATACAGACATGTGCGTATAAAGCAAATACGCAAATGGTCTAGAACTATTCTACTAACAAAGAAAAACAAATGCAATCACAATTTCATATTATTTCAGTGATTGCTTCAAACGCACATGACATCAGGAAAAAGATTCCTAGGATGGACTATATTTGAAAAGCTGTAGATATTGTTTGTCTACAACAGTGCAATAAAGTATCGTCTTGAGTATATAGTTTCACTCATAGTTTTGAGTGCAAAACTGTAATAGCTATTTATGTATCAAGTTGCAAAATGACAGTGTTTTTCGCATTAGACGCGAAGTACGAGCGCTAGCGAGTTGAGAAACACGTGTGTGAAAAACACTCATTTTCCAAAGAGTTGCACAGAAGATTTTCTGTATTTTGAGTCATATTAATTTTTATACTAAATAAATTTAGTTAAATCTATAAACTTGTTCTAACTTTTCATATTAGGACTAGTGTCAATATGAAATCTCATATTGCAACTAGTGTGAATATATGCATCATTTTGACGTTGAAAACGACAACAAAATGTCATTATATTAAGTTAAAATTACAGAAAATTTTTATTGCGCTCCGCCAGCAGTGTATTAAATATTTTTGTATTTTTTAATGTTATATACAACACGTGCAAAAGTGTTATGGCACTTTCACGTCGCAGACCCGGGCCTCCTGGCCAACAAAATACCATAAGCCAAATAAAATAAAGATCGCGTGCACCCACTTTTTGCACTTTTATAACTAAATATTGTATCTAGTATAAATAACTATTGTATTTAATACAAATATTTTTGGCAGGTTTTATTAAATTGTCACCGCTCCATTTTGAATATTTGTGCCAAATAAAAATGAGAAATTATCTGAAAATCACATTCGCTGCAGCGTCGACAGTTAATCTATCTTGCTCAAATTTTATGTTTGGTGTTTTAATCTTTTAATCCTTACTAAATAAACAAGGAAACTAACAATTTTTATAAAAAAGAATCAAAAGGAAGAAACTTCCAGATATAAAAATAATAATCTTAGTTTTTGTAAACTTTGGAAATGTAAGTATATTACCTTTTTGAAATTGATTATTATTTAATTTAATTAAAATGCTAATATCACTATGTATTTTCGTTTTATGTAACTTTAATTTGTTTTTAAATTTTGGTATAAAATTCTTATAATTTTTAAAATTATAATCTTAAGTTGTTTGTAGAATTCCAAAGCATTTTTGGCCAAAATTACATATTTACAGCTCAACTACAAATTGGTAAAATTAGTTTAGTAAAAATGTTTATAAATTTTTGTTTTTTCCATTTTCTATTTTGAAACTTTATAAAATTGAGTGCCGATTTATTGCAATATGGTAGATTTTGCGCATTTGTAATTCTAAAACTCGTCGATTTTTTCATATTGTAGAGGGATGCAAATCATGAGAATAACTCTATTTTACAAATAAACATTTCATTCATTTTTAATTTATTTTCTTTTATTATGTTTTGCCAACTCAAGTCATATTATCATCATTCAAAACGTAAGGGTTACTGTTGCACCTTTTATACCTGCGTATATTTGCCGCCCGAGGCGTAGGCCCAGTTTCGCCCCCTCTAAATACTACTACTACTACTAAATATTTTGAAAAAAACGTTCTTTCATAAAGGAAAAATGTACATATATAGCTGGTAAATGCACTAAGGAGGTGGCTATATTAAATATCCCACTTATTGATTATACGAATTTACATTACCGAAGGTAAACCTAAGTTTCTAGAGAGAGAACAAATATTTTCATTCTGCCTTCTTGCTGAGCTACGCAATACGCATAATCTCCCTCAATAGATATCTTCATTTTTAAAATAAGATTAGGATATAGATTTTTCATTGTTTCATTGAGTGTGTGTACAACACGAGTGCGCGTGAATGATTTTAGATTTTATTCATGGTCGTTACGATAAAAACTGATAACAAATCTAAATCAGTATTTGTATACTTTTCAAATTGCTTTTCCCTAACAAGAATGTTGTGATAATATGGGTCCCAAACTTTTCGTTACGCCATTGTAGCAGAAAGATAGAACGCGCTTCTGGTGTAGTTTGTAGCAGGGTTGAATTTAGGCCTAGATAAATTAGGCAATTGTCTAGGACTTCTCAAAATACGAGTCCTCGGGCCAACCTGGGTCCACATTTTTTTCAATTCTCATTTAAAACTTACAACCTGCCATAACCACATTATTTGTGTATATATACAAAGTTAAGTATACAGTGTGGAAATAAAGTAACGGATAAATTCATTAACTTTGTTAATATTAATTTTTATGAAAAAAATCTTGAAGGGTATAGCGATTTTAATTGTAGGACATACACTACAACCACCATTATGTTGCTAAGTCATTTGTTTTAAAAGTTATGACGTCATCGACTTTTTTTTAAATAACAACCTGTATTTTTTATTATTGATTTTGGTAGTACTTTTTATGTATTTTTCAATGATATAAAATTTACAATATGTTTCATCTGAAAAAAAATTATAAAAATTGTCTTAAAGTTTAAATATTAAAAACCAATGAAATGAGCAAAATAAATCTAGTTACCGGGGGATTAACTTTGAATGAAGTTCTAGTAGTTTTTCAATTGTTTTTTTTAAATTTCAATGAAAAGCAATGTGACGTCAATGACTTGCTGCCAAACGTAAGTAACTAGATTTATTTTGCTCATTTCATCGGTTTTAATATGTAGAGTTTAAGACCATTTTCGATTTTTTTCAGATGAAACATATTGAAAATTTTATATCATTGAAAACAACATAAAAAGTACTACCAAAATTGATAATAAAAAATACAGCTTGTCATATAAAAACAAAGTCGATGACGTCATAACTTTAAAAAAAATGACGTAGCAACATAAAGGTGGTTGTAGTGTATGTCCTACAATTAAAATCGCTATACCCCTTCAAGATTTTTTCATAGAAATTAATATTAACAAAGTTAATGAATTTATCCGTTACTTTATTTCCACACTGTATAGTAATATGTTGATGGAATTTGAAATTAGAATTTTTTCCTAGATCAAATAACAAGAAAAGCAAGAATTGACAGAAGTTTATATACTAAAGTAAGTTGAAAACGTGTCAACTACCATGCCGATAAACAAGGTGCAGGGTTGCAATATATTTAATAAATATCACTCAGCTGATATTTTTCTGATGAGAAGGAAACAGAAAAAAGGTTATTTGGTGGGAAAAGATACTTAACAGGAATTCTTTAAACTCCCCTTATAAGATGTTAAATTTCATAATAAAAAATATTGTCTCCCAATGTAGATAGAAATCCTTCTAAGAATATATCTTACAGTGCCGATTAGTATAACGTTTCTGAAGAAAGATCTGCCATAGTTTTAAAACGCGTTAAAAATTATATACGAAACTCTATTGGACACTTGGACCGAGCATGCGATCAGCGTTATCTATACCTCAAATAGAAGTACAAGTAAATTAGTTATGTAGCTATTGTTTATTACTTGTAATTTATTTTCGTTTTATGGCTTATTTATGTATTGTTTCTAATAAAATTATTTTTTTATAAGCAAGTACATATATGTATGTATTTCCTTCATTTATTTTCTTGTAAATTTACCTGTAATAAACGTTAGGTCCAAGAGAAATGGCTGGCGTTTTTATTTCGTTTAGGGCCTATATTTAACCCTTTTGTCTAGGGCCCGAAAATTTTTAAAATCAGTTCTGGTTTGATGTTTTATTAGAAAACGGAGTATAGTAGGAAATCATTGTACCAAACCACTTTAACAGCGAAACCATCAGTACAAAAAGCCCTGCGGAAAACCCCACCAGTAAAATGCATTTCCATTAGTGCAAAAGCCCACAAGCCAAATTCGGCGATTTTCATGGAAAACCATGTCTAAAAAATGCAGATCGTTAAATTTCACTTCTAGCCACGTTCGAACAATTCAATCCACGCCTTCGGCCTTGGTTGTCTTGCACTGCGTCCGCTCTTACTGTAATGCACCTATTTCGCTGCCATTTGTCCTAGATGCAAAAAATATAACGGAATTTTCCTGCCGGCTTCCTAAGACGCTGCAAACCGCTCTGTTCTTGCATTGCCAGCTGACGCGGCTTTTCTTCGAACGAATTTATCTTCGTCCCGATGGCCTGCGATTGCAGCCTATTTCCGTGCGGCCGCGGCCGATTGGCCTGGCATCTTCTGCACGAGATGATAGCGATGATGGCATATTAGCAAATAGCAAGTGCGAATATATATTCGACACGCAGTTGCTTGAACTCCTTTTTAGGAAGAAATTAGCAGTTGTCTTTACACAATGCTATAAAGGTTGCTCGTCGCATTGGCAGATTATCATGTAGGCTAACTATAGGCACATGCCTAAGGGTGCACGAGAGGAGGGGCGCACGAAATCAAGCTAGTTGCATACGTTTTAGGGGCCAATTTACCAATTAAATATCAAATAGTTGTGGGGTATGCTCTAAAATGAGATGTTACTTATTTAATATACATTACATTTCCATAGATTTATTTTCAATTTTTTTTGATCATGTATATAATAATGATATAAAAACATCATTTCGTATTTTCGAACAAAGGGGGAGATGAGGTTTTCTTCTTCCTTATGAGATTAGCTACTACGCATTTCTGACTTCCAATTCTTCTAAATGAACAAGGATATTTCCATATTCCAAAGGATATAAAAGCTGCCCACACACCATTATAATATTTTGCTATACTAGCAAACGTGCCAACGTAGTAGCGGAATTGGCAATTTTTCTCATTCTCATGACACATACATATCTAATAAGCTTACGGCGAAGAAAAGGTTGGGTTTGGTTCTAACGGGAATTTACATAAACATAACAACTTGGAAACAATTAGCTTATAAACAAAACTTTCCTATCGATAGATAAAATCGTTGGCGGGCCCGTATCTATCATCTTTCTAAGGAAGGTCACCTGCTACATGCCCGAAGTAATACTGTGACCAGTTGTTAAATATTTGTTATTTGTACAAAGGCGTCAATGTTCGCTCACTTGACGTTGTTGACAATGACATGAAAATAACTCTAATTACCTCGTTATTATATTTTAATGGGGTTTTTACATAAGTAACAAGCTTATCTAGAAATAGAAACTAAAATTGGAATGTCTATGATAAACAAACTTTCAAACTATTTAAAATTATCTATTATGGTATAAACTTCCTTGTCACTTCTGAAATTGCTTCCTCAGTTAAAATTGGATACTTCTACTATTTTCAGCAGGAGCAGGATACATACACAATTTTGCACAAATCTGTACCGAAATCTTTCTCTTATCAAAAACTTAAATTCCAATAATTGGATTCGACTGTACGCCGAAATACAGCTTATCTATTTGTTCAATCTGTGAAACACCAACCTTGCCCATCCATTACCCAATTTCCCACACCCTGTCCTTGCGACTTTGTACAAAGAACAACTAGAATTACGGAGTCTGTCCTTGTTCTCCTTTGGCGTCCATTCTGCAGCGGCAACAATTGCTCTAATTGCAGTTCAGAGCTTATTAAAACCAAATAAAATTCCTTGTGTTGGCCTTTTGGCATTCACTTCTCGTACCTAATACACTTTCAATGGAATTTCTCGTGCTTTACGCGACTGTAAGAATATTAATGAACACAGAAAGCAGCTCGGCGCTTGCATTTTCTACTATTCGTTTGCTGTTTCCATGCAAATCACTCTGGCAACTGCCCTGCTGCTCTCAGTACACTTTCAAAGCCCACACAAGAATATTAATTTCAGTTAGAGCTGAGCTTCTACAGATTGCATTTACAATTGCAAAGTAGTTAATAAAAAGGTAAAAGCTGCAGTTCCTGTTGCAAATTTTAGAATATTCAGCGGAAGCTGGGCTGGAAACTGAAATCACCTTTTAAAATAGCTTCTAAATCTGGACTGATCTCATAACCTAACCCCGGTTTTAATGGCGCAATTAGTGTATTTTGTTGGTCACGCTTAAATAGTCACGTTAGAATTTTGCTTTTATGTGGTTATCGTGTCAAGCTTTTCACGATGAGACCTCCAACTTGCCCACGTTGGAACACAACTGATAACTGAATGTAACTAGAAAAATGCGAGTTGTACAATACTAGTATTCTAGAATAATGTTCATTCATTAAATTTAATTGAGCTAATTAATAAATAAAAACGATTGAAACTCGTCTACACTGAAACCTCTGCTTATAGACATCACCGAATAAACTGCTCAAGTACAGGTCTAAAGAGTAGCTTCAGCACTGCGAAAACATTAAGTATTATAGTGACCTTTCGCCAAAACCAAATAGCGCATGAAGGTGCTCGGGACCTTAGCAACAACTTTGCCCCCTTTCAAAATTTCGATATCTGTAGCCGTTCGAAAGTTACAGGCGATCCAGACAGACACACGGACACACAGACAGCCGGACAAAACGTTCGCCTAAGTACGCTGAAGCTACTAATAATGAATGGACACCTCCGTTTAACGTACAAGTACCGCACACAAAACACGTCACTAGAAATGCATTAATAAAAATGTTATAGTTTCCTAAGTCTAACTATATGCTGCAGTCTTGACCACTTCAAAACAAAATCAAATCTGCACACTAAAAATTTAGTGTTGACGGAGAATACTGCGAATACCCTTAACCCGCTTGACCGTCAACAGAACGAATGAGTCAATGAGGGAAATTAAAGAGCCTCAGTGGTTATCCCAAATAGTATATTCCTGCATTCTTAAATATTTTGTCCATATAGCAAGACTAGAAGAAGACAACTACGAAAAACTTAGTCCAGGGTAAAATGCAAGGTACCAGAGCCCGAAAGAGGTCACCGAATCGATAGATTGACAAAGTAAAGAAAAATGAAGACAACTCGTGAGAGCAATAAGTGAAGCTCGCGAATAAAGCCGATCACGAGGATAAAAAGACGGAGAAGAGATTTCAATGTATTGTTGCTTTCCTATAACAAACACTCTGTATTACGAACACGGATACTATTTTTTATCTAAACGAACATACTGTATTTTATTGCTTAATTCCTATATTTTTACAAGTAATTGAGGTTGGGTGTCAGGACATATGAACTTGCAGACAAATGTGTAGGTACTAGCGCACAACATGCACATCGATGAATTAAAAAAAAAGTAGAATGGATGCTGTTTATAAGCAACGTATTGACTGTGGCTACATAATGTAGTAATATACTATTTATAGGTACATAAACCTCTATATTTCAGACACATCTGTTTAACGGATACTAAAGCTGTCCCTATCGCTGGTCGCAGTACCTATTAAGCTTCAGGTATGATTTCACAGATGATGCTGATTCAGGTATTCAAAGAAAGTTTAAAACGCCATATATTTAGTAAGTTTTACATGGAGTAAGCAGTTGTTTGGACATGAAGTATCACTATCCTGCATACAAAAGTCAAATTGCCATTTGTAATTAGTTTATTTAATGTAAACGCACCGTTTTTTATGATCATTATACATGCAAGAAAATCGATATCAACTAACGCAGCTGTTAATTACTGATTAAAGGAACCTTTTAAATTAAAAATAGTCTACAGTCGGGCACGTCAAACAGCAATTTTCAAATAAATATGTACTATGTATGTCACAGTGGACCCATGTTTTGTTTGTTTTGTAAGCGGTACTTGTATACGTTAAGCTATGGTTTATTATTAGGTGGTGTCGATTAACACAGGTTTGCATTTACACAAATCATGATATGAAAAAAATATAGAACAGTAGCACAAAACCATTTCCCTTCGTTCATGCGGCATCCGCTACTACTGTAATTTTACAATGAATCCCTTCATTGAATTGCTTTAAGAGCAGTCGGAATTTTATGTCTGGCTTATTGTTCCTCCAACCAAGTTTTCAAGTTTCCAGACCGGTTATTATGCAGTACGTCGATGAAACGCTGGGATCAATGGCAAAATCAGATAAACACACTGCAATTAGTCATCTAAATTGCGCCCAGAATAGCAGCATCCTTTTAAACCCCGAACACGCTTCAATCAGGCAGCAGCAGTGGGTCATTAACACGTTGTTATGAACATCTCGCGACTAATTGTAGAAACATCCAGCGTTAGTCATTAGCCTATGGTTTACCATTGTTCGGAGGCTTCCTTATCCGTTTAAAAATGGCCCGCATTCCAGCCGCAGTCAAACAACTAATCCGTTTCTTGTGTACAAAAGTGTTCTCATGCCATTTTAATGGCGACTCGACGCCTACAAATATGCAAAGTTTGCTGAGAGAGGAGCCGAACAGTAACGGCTGATTGCCACATTTGAGTGAAGACATGGAAATGAACGACCAGGCTACCGCACATGCAGCCCCATATTTGGTGATCTCGTTCGTGAGCAACCTAGAAAAAGTGACCTATTTTAATTGTCACGCTTTGTAGCTGACATACAAGAGCCCTGATGCAACTGCATCGCTTCTTTAATTGCGAATAAGCAGATCGTTTGACACTCTCCAAAGACTACACACGTTGGTGCAGGAAAAATGTAAATCGCAGTGAAATTTTTCATTGAGATCTACAGCAAGTAAATTTTAGAATTGTATGCATTCGACATAGAAATGAAACTCAGGTTTGATTACACCGAAACTCAGGTTTGATTACACCGATCACTCAATTAAACATCACGGCATACTGAATATAAAGTTCATCGATAATCCTAACCCCTATTTCGAATATCTTGATATAGTGAAATAGGAATCAATTACACTGATTGTGGACTCATCACTACATATTCAGAATATTACCGTCCATAAACTATATATCACAATGTAAAAATGAAAATAAAGCCTATCCAAAGAATTTCCAGTGAAACAGGAGGAATCCTTGGCTAGAAATTGATAGAATATTCCAAATAGCGACTATCCACTGTAGTTTGCAGATAATCATGTGGTAATTTCCCAATTGCAAGAGGATATGAAATCCTTGGCTAGGAAATTAATAGATAATTCCAAACGGCGAATATTCATTCCTGCTTGCAGTTGATCAGGTGGTAATTGCTCAATTGCAAGAGGATATGGAATCGTTGGCAAAAAAATTGATAGAATATTCCAAACTGCGAATATCCATTGCAGTTTGCAGATGATCAGGTGGTAATTGCTCAATTGCAACAGGATGTGCGATCCTTGGCTATGAAATTGATAGAATATTCCAAACTGCGAATATTCATTGCAGTTTGCAGATGGATCAGGTGGTAATTGTTCAATTGCAAGAGGATATGGAATCCTTGGTTAGAAAATTAATAGAATATTCCAAACGGCGAATATTCATTGCAGCTTGTATGTGATCAGTTGGTAATTGCTCAATTGCAAGAGGATATGGGATCCTTAGCTAGGAAATTGATAGAATATTCCACACGGCGAATATCCATTGCAGTTTGTAGATGATCAGGTGGTAATTACTCAATTATAAGAGAATATGGAATCCTTGGCTAGAAAATTAATAGAGTATTCCAAACGGCGAATATTCATTGCAGCTTGCAGATGATCAGGTGGTAATTGCTCAATTGCAACAGGATGTGCGATCCTTGGCTAGGAAAATGATAGAATATTTCCAAACTGCGAATATCCATTGCAGTTTGCAGATGATCAGGTGGTAATTGCTCAATTGCAAGAGGATATGGAATCCTTGATTAGAAAATTAATAGAATATTCCAAACGGCAAATATTCATTACAGCTTGCATGTGATCAGTTGGTAATTGCTCAATTGCAAGAGGATATGGAATCCTTGATTAGAAAATTAATAGAATATTCCAAACGGCGAATATTCATTGCAGCTTGCAGATGATCAGGTGGTAATTGCTCAATTGCAAGAGGATATGGAATCCTTAGCTAGGAAATTGATAGAATATTCCAAACTGCGAATATCCATTGCAGTTTGTAGATGATCAGGTGGTAATTGCTCAATTGCAAGAGGATGTGCGATCCTTGGCTAGGAAATTAATAGAATATTCCAAACGGCAAATATTCATTGCAGCTTGCAGATGATCAGGTGGTAATTGCTCAATTGCAAGAGGATATGGAATCCTTAGCTAGGAAATTGATAGAATATTCCAAACTGCGAATATCCATTGCAGTTTGTAGATGATCAGGTGGTAATTGCTCAATTGCAAGAGGATGTGCGATCCTTGGCTAGGAAATTAATAGAATATTCCAAACGGCAAATATTCATTGCAGCTTGCAGATGATCAGGTGGTAATTGCTCAATTGCAAGAGGATATGGAATCCTTAGCTAGAAAATTGATAGAATATTCCAAACGGCGAATATCCATTGCAGTTTGTAAATGATCAGGTGGTAATTGCTTAATCGTAAGAGAATATGGAATACTTGGATAGTAAATTCATAGAATATTCCAAATAGCCACTTCCATTGCAGTTTGCAGACGATCAGGTGGTAATTTCTCAATCGCAAGAAAATGTGGAATCATTGGCTAGGAAATTGATAGCAGACATTACCACTATCCATTGCAGTTTGCATATGATCAGGTGGCAATTACTCAATCGGAAGAGAATATGGAACCCTTAGCTAAAAAACTGATAGAATATTCCAAACTGCGACTATCCATTGCAGTTTGCAGATGATCAGGTGGTGATTCGCAAGAGGATACGAAATCCTTGGCTAGGAAATTGATACTATTGATCTATGTAGGAAATCATTGGAAGGCACTTCGAAGATGGAATCTTCTGGTCCAAGAACTTTACAAAACATCTAAAAAATATAATATAGGAGACTATGCTGCAAAGCAAAGCATAAATTCTTAGCAATTGAGATGGATGTCTTACGAAGGTCAGCAAAAACATCTAAGCGAGAAGGAGTTCACAACGAAGAGATACGGCGATTACCATAGTAATCAGGAAGATTGTTTTACAGTATAAATTCATGGATCGCAGAATTAAACATTAGCAATTATATACGTACAGTGAACGGGTTAAATTACTTTTAAAAAAAGTATACAAAAAAAGACAATTAGCATACCTACGTAGGTACATCTTTTCAAAAGTACCTGACTGAATTCGAGCACAGCGCATTTTACGCTTAACTAGGGTTATAACACAAAATCTTTGTTGAAATTTAATCCTGGCATCATGTTCTGTTTACTAATGCAATATTGTGAAGTACGATAATCCAGGTAGCCAGGTTAGAATTCGGTCGGTGCATTTTAGGTAGACTATACTAGAGTACCTATATAATAAGTAGATATATCTTATATAGGTACTCTAGACCAGGGCTGTCCAACATGTGGCCCGCGGGCTGCATGTGGCCCGCCAGGATATTTTTGCGGCCCGCGGATCGAATTCCCCTTTGAGTCCACCAGTCCTGATCCTGCTCTCTCCTTTTCTACCTGGGCCCACCGGTCTGACACGCTGAACTGTCTAATGGTAGGCCTCCAACCCTTACCAGACCAGGCTACAAGGAAGATGACGTGTTGTACTGTCAGCCCGAGAAGTTCAAATTTTCCGCAAGAGCAAGACCGCTAGAATTCGATTTTACCGTGATTGTTGAACTTTTTTGGGAAATCGAATCCCTGAGGTTTTAACCCTGTCTTAATACGCTGTACTGTCTTGCAGGGGTAACTGTTTAAAAGCCATTTCCGACCGCCTAATTTTTAAACGCAAATCCCGGCGCCCTGAGAGGTGAAATACTTCTCATAACCTCATTTTACTAATACTTAAACCTGTAACCTGTAGCAATCGCAGCCTCTACCCCGCTTGTGAGCAGCTAGAGTCCTGTAGCCGCCCTTCATAAACTCACCTGCAGGGCCCCTTTTTGGTCATTAAAAGGCGAATTCCTGGACTTCGACATTCAATTCCGCAGCCCGCAAATTCCCTACCGGGAATCTGCAGGATTTGACACCGCGTTGGCTCCAAGAACGACGCCTAGCCGTCGTAAGGTACCAGCAACCTCTGCACCAGGATTTAGGCACTAACGCCCGCCCCAGGTAACCCTTAAAATCGCTAAATTCACTGGAAAATTACAGCTTAAAATCACTGCTGAGTGGAAGGTTAAGTTTGCAGGAACAAAAGACGTACTCAGCCTATTTCCCGAAGAATCGGCGTGCGTACCGGCGGACTACCAATAGGGACCCGCAACACTCGCCGGTGCATTGGGTTGCAGCTCGACCAACGAAACCAGACATCGTTCCAGAACATGTTAATTTTTACAACAACAAGTTATTTTTAATGAATCATTGTAACTTGTAACTAGCTAAAAGCATTATATTTGTTGTGGTAATTATCTGGTGTTTTACCTAATCGGATATATATTTGAGTGAACGTATTTCTCCGATTTGAGCTTAACCCGAGGAGTAAATCTTTGATGCCCTTAGTAAGGGGGTGAAACGTCACATCTCTATACGTAAATTTACATTAATTGATGTATTTTTTTTCTTTTGTCGGTATCTCAAGAACGGAAAGGAACTAGCCTAAAGTCAATATATTTCTTTTTGTTTAGAATCACTTCTAGAACATACGGTGTAAGTTTGTCGGTTACCTCAGGCAACACCCTTTATATCTCTTTTATGTTTCAATGCTTTTTGTAATGTAACCTAAGCTTCTTGAATAAATAAAAATTAGTATTGAAATATAAACGTTTTATATTTATTACAAATCCCTCACAAAGTCGCATATGACACATTTTATGATGCGGCCCTCACAACCTTCAAACCTTTTACAGTGGCCCTTGGGCCTCTTGAAGTTGGACAGCCCTGCTCTAGACTATACAACATTTCTGAATCGACTGCTGACAGAATCAGAACAGTACTCTACAAAAGCAAGAAATAGCTGACAGAGAGATGAAAAATTGAATGTTTGCAAAAGATATAGTAATAGAATACCGTTAGGAAATGTACATACATAGTAACTTATTAAAAGAGTAGTAGAAGCAGGACAAACTCAAGCAATTGCACACAAAAATAAAAACGTCGATTCCTCATTAAAATGAATTACCATTTTTCACAATGGGTTTTCAGATAGGACTCAATTCAAACATCAGTTACAATATGGAGTTGGTATGTTTTCATTAAGATGTTACAGAAGTTATTAAAACTAAATGTGTATACAGGGTGCTGCCATAATGACGTATTAACTCGATTGTACGTTGTTAAGGGATACTCCCTGAGTATGAGAAAAATAAGGAAAACATTCTTTGTACATATTATATTTTTGAAGAATTTTAAAATTTCTGTTCGTTAATTGACAAAATTATTTACAAGTATTTACATTTATACTATTATCTTTAAGTAGGTAATGTTTTTCTATCCTAATACTTAATATTACAGAAATTAATAATCAAACTTTGTGCTCCCATATTTCCAGAAATATAACAAAGAATTTTTTCCTTATTTTTCTCATACCCAAGGAGTATTCCTTAACAACGTGCCATTAAGTTAATACGCTATTATTGCAGCACCCTGTATACACTATATACAATTCAACTTTGCTATGCACATCTTTTAAATAACGATGTTTAAAACTATGTATAAGAAAGTTCAGATTGAAACGATATAGATTATATATGAGCTATTGTTCAAACAGTAATGAAAAACCAATAGAAAATAGTTATTTGTCCAAGTGCAAAAAGGGGGTTATTATTGCATGCGACGTAAAAATTCTCCAATGGGGCCAAAAAGCCGAGTTGGGCAACACATCAATTGACATAACACTTTTGCACGTGTTGTATACATTTTTGTTTGCAATAGTGCAACAATGTTAAAAAAATACAAAAATGTTTTAATACATTGCTGACGGAGTGAAATAAACAGATATTGAACTGAGTGCACTAAAATGGCACTTTTTGTACTTAAAACGATAAAAAATATGTTAAACCAATAATACAGTGCGGCGAAAATATGTTGCCATGACAGCGGCCGGGAATAGATTACTTCCCACCCGCTGTCGTGGTAGTTTACTTCCCGCCCGGGAAATTCAAGCTGGTAATAGCTCATTTTAAAAATCAGTAAAAACCTTATTACATATATGGTTGTGAATAAACATTATTATTACAGTTGCATTTAGTATTGTAGCATTTATTTAAAGTACATATTACTTTTATGAGGCAGAACAATTACTAACTTCATATTTATATTACAATACTTTAAATGACACTTCTTTGCTATCATATAACCTCATTTATTCCGTAGTTCTTTATCTCATTCGTACACTCGTAAGTTATAAATCTCTTAATTATGCCCCAAAAAAGTAAGAATTGGTTGTCGCAACCTGTTTAACATCAGTGTTGTATAATCAAGCAGGGTAACAAGACCATACATACAACATATACACACATGTGACTTGGAGGTAGCACAAAAGGGGACTTCGTTGAGGCCTAAGTGCACTTGAGATTAGTTTATCCTCCACCCAAAAATCCAAATTCAAACAGTAATACCTAGTTGAAATTCATAGTTGATTGTTTCTATATCGTCCAGTTCAACTGTTTGCATGTTGTGTTATACTGCCTTTCACAAGCATTTTAAAAAGTATTATTTTTCTAAATTTTAGGAACTTGACAGTTCAATATCAATAAATTTAATAATTTCCTGTTTTATTTCGCCTTCCTGTGGAAGTCATTGTAGTTCTGCTAGTTCGCTCGTTACGGTTGAGTGAACCTTGCACGTTCATTGGAAACAACATTAAAATCTCGAACGAGCTTCACTCTTTTGCATATTTAATTTACAAATATGGAGGCCCACTAATTATAAAGCATTTTTTTTTATTTCGTCGACCTTTGGCCACACCGATCTTTAACAGCTCCACTCCAAACTTGCTTGACGAACTGTTTCACTTCGAGAAATCTAAATTGCAAATCTGCACACTAAAAGGACAGTTTGCGTTTGGTTAGAATTACTGGCTGCAATTACTGTACTTTCGAATCGCAGCCGGTCTAAAGCTAAATGTCTAGCTAGCATTTGCCGATTTATTTCCAGTGGCCACATAAATGTGATTGGAATTTTAGCTCTCAAGAGAATCGTTCTTTCTGTTTTACTTGAACTTGTCTTGGGAAGAAAGTAATGAACACCTGCTATTGCATGTGACTACATTGTATAACCTTAATTTCATCAATTATCTTTTTAAGTCCCGCCAAATGCAGGTTTCTGTGATACAATTAACATAGGCGACATCTCTCTGGACATCTTCAGCCGACTTTCCAAACATATAATCGCCTGCAGTCCCTGCTTATGGGTCGCTATTATTACCATATGTAAAATTTAAACACCTGATGCTATAACATCGAAATTGCAATGTTAATTTTTATCTCCAACTTGCATAAATTCGCTATGGTGTTGAATCATAAAATAAGCTCTATTTAATTATTAATAAATACACAATGCTTTGGTAAATGCGTTAACGTTGCTATAATAATTAATTGCATCTGGCGAAGAATTTCAGACTTGAGAAACAAACATGTGCTACTCCGCCAAAGCTATTTAAAGACTTACTGGCTGCTGACACGGCTCCACTTCATTAAAGTTTTACTACGAAATGGTAGTAATTTATGAACATGCATTCAATAACGCTCCTCCAAATTTTAGTGCTGCTTAATATGTCAGATTGATGTTATTTGACATTTATATTGTACGTTCTGTTTCACATATAGCTCCTGTGTAGTATAAAGTTAGAACAACTGGAGGTTTCGTAATTTTCAGGATAAGGCAATGGTGAACTCAAACACCCAACTGGTGGAAGTTTTATAAATATAATAAACTTCCTGAATTCATTCTACTGTAATACTTGACAATATAGCTTTCAACTGTAACAAGATGTCGAAGAAAAGTGTTAAAAAAATTGTTTCTCCCTTTTAATTATTTAAAAGAAAACGCTTGTTTGGGTCTGATGAAATTGAAAAGGTACAGAAAGCACTCTTACACCCAACCAAGCCCGCAGTTTCAATCCAGTCTCTTACAGTTAGTCAGGATTAATTTAAATTTTCGTAATCCTCGAATTACAGCTCAAACCTGAGGTGGATCTATTATTGCTCTGCAGGAGTTCGGTATCAGACATCAAGCTGCTTCCCAAAATTATGGCGAAGCTGGACAAGAATGAGAAATTTCGAGGCATGCTCAGCTTGGCAATGCCGCCGAAGGCCAGAGCAGCAATAAATTTCTACTCTGGTGAAGATAACAGAGGTCGGAGAAAGAAATCGAATTGCGATTTCGACCCCTGGGCGCAACAGCTGGCAATGACATTCCCAATTTCTCGTGGATGTACTTGAAGTTAACGAGGCGACCGTACTTATAATTTCGTGTTGAATCATCGATTCTACTAGATTCCACTAGACACTCGGTTAATCGGGACTTCCCAATGGCTGGAACTTTCTCCATTGCGAGTGGGAGTTGCCCAAGAAGAGTTGAAATTTCTCCAGTGCCCATTTTCGTTGGGGTTTTAATTAGCCCATTTCCTGGTACCGCCAATGAGGCAGTGCAAATGGGTGTATGGGAAAATCGGCAGCCCGAAATCATAATGGGTGAGAAGTGGGCCCGCAGTGCATCTCCATCAGACTATAATTACACAAGTACGTGTTACATTAACCTTTATACGAGCGTTCACCGAGTAAGAACGCGACCTTGCTATTCTTCAGATCCTGATGGGGCGTATCGATAACGGAAATGCTGCATTAGAAGGAACGGCTTGGAAGAGTTCAACATTCTTTGCCAAAAAATTGTAGGTGGAAAAGTTACAACCGGGCTTGAAAAAAATGAAGAAAATCAGAATGACTTACATGTTGGAAAAGACTAAATTCAAACGTAGAAATGTACGAATATCAGATGAAATGTTCGAGTACTCTGGTAATAAAAGGATAATTCAAAAATTTAATTAGAAATTCACAATTAAGCTCGAAAAGATTGAAAGATAGCAAGAACAAGACCAAATTCAGAGGAATTAAATTTACTTATTGTAAAAACAAAAACGAATTAAAGATATCTATAAAAAGTAGATTAATTCGTTGGAAGGTTCTGGTAATATTATATGGATATTTTAGAATGTTAAAATCAAAACTGCAATTTGGATATGTAGCACGAAGGACATATACACATAAAGAAAAATGTGATTTAGATAATGTCAAAAGCAATAACCACATAAAACGTAAGCATATGAAATCGTTGAAAACTTCTGGTGATACAAGAACATTTCCATTTTTTTAAATTCACACACAACTCAAGCTTAAACAAAATTTCCAGGAAAGTGAAACAATTTACAGAAATTAAACGTACTTATTGTAAAAGACCAAACGAAATCTGTACAAAATCCGCTGGAATAGTTAATTAAGAACGTCTGATATAATGAATTTTAGTTGGAAAATCACAACTGGTACAAGGAGATCAAAAATAAACTTGATCGCGGGAATCCTTGAAATATATAACGACCGTCTACACCGCACTTTTGCACTACATTTGAATTACAATTAACTGTATTATTAGTTCATGTGACTAAAACAGTCTAAATAGCTACACATATATGCAAAAATATGTAATTTCAACCAAATGTATACATACAATAAATTGATAGATAACATTAACATAACATTTGGATAGGTTATCTAAGATGTTCAAACTAAATGTTACTTAAACTTAAAAAAAATGACAGTTCTATATGAACAAAAAGCATGCTACAGTTTAGTTTAAGCAAGTTTTATTATTTTAAATGCCTTCCGCGATCAAGTTTATTTTTGATCTCCCTGTACTAAGATAAAGAAGAATTTAGAGAAATTACATTTGCACATTATAAAAACCCAACGCAAATCTATGACAATTAGTGATGTGAGCTTGAAAAGTTTCATGAAAAGTTTCAGTGAAAAGTTTCAAATTTTCTGAAACTTTTCAAATTTATAAGTTTCACATGTTTCAAAAATTTCCAAAAGTTTCATAAGTTTCATAAGTTTCATAAGTTTCAAAAGTTTCTTATAAGTTTCAAGTCAGTATTACAGATTGCTAGTGAAGTCAAAACAAAGCAACCTAAAATACATGAAATTGATGATGATGAAGAAGAACTTAGATTTACAGACTCGGAAGAGTCGGATGCTTCTCTATCTCAAGATGAGGAATTAATGAAAGACTATACATTAAATATGGCAGAAGTTAGTAGTGACGAGGTAACAACTGATGACTATGGTTACACTGAATTAGAAAATAATGAATAAAAATAGGTTTAAATAGTAAATACTAATTTTACTTATATATGTTATTTTTAAAAACTGTGTCCTGTAATTTCATAATTTCTAACCCCTTTTAAGTAAAATTAATGTTCTGTTTAAATATTATATATTGGTATTACTGTATTAGATACTTTAAAATGCTGAAAGCTACTTAAATGTACAGGAATTCTAAAAGTTTCACAAGTTTCATAAGTTTCAAGGTTTTCATGAAACTTTTCATGAAACTTTTCAAAATTATAAGTTTCATGAAACTTAACATCACTAATGACAATCAGGATGTAATCGTTCATAGTTTCTGAATATATAGATACTTTGGAATGTTCACATAACATACAATCGGAACATTGGTAACGGTTGGTACAAAAGCAACGAAAAACTTAGAGAAATGAAAGTTGCACGTTATAAAAAAACAAAGGCAATAACAGAAAATTATGAAAATCAAGATGAACTCCTTGGCAGCTTTCGAAAATACAGGTACTTTAGAATGTTCACCTAACACATTACTGAAGCTTGGAAACATTGGTAACAATTAGCACAAAGGCAAAAAAAAATAGAGGAATGATATTTGAACATTATAAAAACCCCAATGCAAATAAATCGTCGACAGATTCTAGAAATATAGATACTTTAGAACCTAACATACAACTGGAAGTTAGAAACATTGGTAGCAATTGGCACAACAGCAAGAAAAAATTAGAGAAATGAGATTTGAACATTATAAAAACCAATGCAAATCATAGAAATCTACTAAAATCACGATGAAATCCTTGGCAGCTTTTAGAAATAGATACTTTAGAATGTTCACCTAACATACAACTGGAAGTTAGGAACATTGGAAGCAATTGGCAAAAAGGCAAGAAAAATGAGAGAAATGAGATTTGAACATTATAAAAACCCCAACGCAAATCATAGAAATCTATTCAAATCAAGATGAAATCCTTGGCAGCTTTCAGAAATATAGATACTTTAGAATGTTCACCTAACATACAACTGGAAGTTAGGAACATTGGTAACAATTGGCACAAAGGCAAGAAAAATAAAGAAATGAGATTTAAACATTATAAAAACCCCAATGCAAATAAATCGTCGAAAGCTTCTAGAAATATAGATACTTCTGAATGTTCACCCAACATACAACCGGAAGTTAGAAACATTGGTAACAATTGGCACAAAGGCAAGAAAAATAAAGAAATGAGATTTAAACATAAAAACCCCAATGCAAATAAATCGTCGAAAGCTTCTAGAAATATAGATACTTTAGAATGTTCACCTAACATACAGCTGGAAGTAAGAAACATCGGTAGCAATTGGCACAAATGCAAAAAAAATAGAGACTTGAGATTTGGATATTATAAAAACCCCAACTCAAATCATAGAAATCTATTCAAATCAAGATGAAATCCTCGACAGCTTCTAGAAATATAGATACTTTAGAATGTTCACCTAACATACAACTGGAAGTTAGAAACATTGGTAACAATTGGCACAAAGGCAAGAAAAATAAAGAAATGAGATTTAAACATTATAAAAACCCCAATGCAAATAAATCGTCGAAAGCTTCTAGAAACATAGATACGTTAGAATGTTCACCTAACATACAACTGGAAGTAAGAAACATTGGTAGCAATTGGCACAAATGCAAAAAAAATAGAGAATTGAGATTTGAATATTATAAAAACCCCAACGCAAATCATAGAAATCTATTCAAATCAAGATGAAATCCTTGACAGCTTCTAGAAATATAGATACTTTAGAATGTTCACCTAACATAGAACTGGAAGTTAGAAACATTGGTAACAATTGACACAAAGGCAAGAAAAATAAAGAAATGAGATTTAAACATTATAAAATCCCAATGCAAATAAATCGTCGAAAGCTTCTAGAAATATAGATACTTCTGAATGTTCACCCAACATACAACCGGAAGTTAGAAACATTGGTAACAATTGGCACAAAGGCAAGCAAAATAAAGAAATGAGATTTAAACATTATAAAAACCCCAATGCAAATAAATCGTCGAAAGCTTCTAGAAACATAGATACGTTAGAATGTTCACCTAACATACAACTGGAAGTTAGAAACATTGGTAGCAATTGGCACAAAGACAAAAAAATTAGAGAATTGAGATTTGAATATTATAAAAACCCCAATGCAAATAAATCGTTGACAGCTTCTAGAAATACAGATACTTTAGAAAGTTAGAAAAGCTTTGGTAGCAATTGGTACAACGGCAAGAAAGAATTGGAGAAATGAGGTTTGAACATTACAAAAAAACACCAATGCAAACCATAGAAATCTATTAAAATCAAGATGACATCCTTGATAGCTTCTGGAAATATAGATACTTTAGAATGTTTACCTAACATGCAACTGGAAGTTAGAACATTGGTAACAATTGGAGCAAACGCAAGAAAAAACTAGAGAAATGAGATTTGCACATTATAAAAAACAATGCAAATCATATAAATCAATGAAAATCAAGATGAAATCCTTGACAGCTTCTGGAAATTTAGATACTCTAGAATGTTCACCTAACATACAACTGAAACATTGGTGGCAGTGTGTACACAGGCAACGGAAAAATAGAGAAATGAGATTTGCACATTATAAAAAAATCAGTGTCAATAGAAATCTTTGAAAATCACGATGAAAATTTGGCAGCTTCTCGAAATATATACTATAGAATGTTCGGTTAACAAACAAGTGGAACTTGGAGACTGGCAACAGTTGCTACAAAGGCCAGGGAAAATGTAGATACATGAGATATGCACATTGTAAAAAGTCAATACAAATAGTAGAAATCTATGAAAATTGAGATGTAGGTATGCTTGGCAGCTTTTGAAAATATAGATACTTTAAAAGGTTCACCTATCATACAACAGGAATTTGGAAACAGTGGTAAGCGTTGGTACAAAGGCAAGGAAAATTTAGAGAAATGCGATTTGCACATTATAAAAAAACTAATGCAACTAATGGAAATTTATAAAAATCAAGACGAAATCCTTGACAGTTTCTGGAAATTTAGATACCTTAGAATGTTCACCTAACATACAACTGAAACTTGGTACAACAACTGGTACAAAGTCAATTAAATTTTTAGAGAAATATGATTTGCACATTATAAAAAATCGGTGCAAATAGAAATCTATGAAAATCACGATGAAATCCTTGACTGCTTCTGGATATATAGATACTTTAGAATATTTACCTAACATGCAACTGGAAGTTAAAACAGAAGAATTTAAAGAAATGTGATTTGTACCTTATAAAAAACCAATGCAAATAATAGAAATATATGAAAATCGATATAAAATCCTTTGACACCTTCTGAATATCTAGATACATTAGAATGTTCACCTAACCTACAATTGGAACATTGAAGCATTGGTGACAGTTGATACAAAAATAAAGGAAGAATTTAGAAAAATTGGATTTGCACATTATGAAAAACTAATGCAAATAATAGGAATTTATGCAATTGAAATTGAAATTCATGATAGTTTCTGAAAATAGAGATACTTTAGAATGTTGACATTGGTAACAGTTGGTACAAAGGCAAGAAAAAAGTAGAGAAATAAGTTTTGCACATTATAACAAAAACAATGCAAAAATAGAAATCTGTAAAAATGAAGATGAAATTCTCGACAGCTTTTGGAAATTGGTACGAACGCAAGAAAAATTTAGAGAAATGAGATTTACACGTTATCCTACTAAAAGCTAAGCAAATAATAAAAATCTGAAAATCAAGATGAAATCCTTGAGAACCTCTGGTAATATAAAGGCACTTCCGAATTTTAAACGAAAAGCCAAAACTAGAACTTAGAAATAATAGGAAGACATCGACAAAGTCGAGTAGAGAGGTGAGATTTAGAAATTATAAACAAATCAAAACAAATTACAAACATCTATAAAAATCAAATCGCTGCAAAGTTCTAGTAAAATTCAAGCAAATTACAGTTCGGTTTTTCAAATATTACTGCCAAGTCTACCAACATAGTTTTATACTATATCGCAACATTTTTCAATTAATATGTTCGGAATTGTATTTGAACTTCCTCACAATTAAGATATCTTTCAGATATTTGGGGCTGACTGACAGTGTCCACTGGTAAATGAACTTCTAGAAATTCGTTCATGTATCACCAAACCAATAAATTAGATTCTAAACAATGCGTAAAGGAGACAACCTAGTAGACAAAATATACCGTTTTTTAATGTGCATCTACCTATTTCCGTAGCTTTGCTCATCATTACACGGTACGGACGAATGGGTCGCCACAAAACGGTAGATTTCGCAGTCGCCAGGAGTTAAAAGTAATAACAGGTTTGGTTATGAATTATTTTAATTTTTGAAACGGGAAACTATTCTGTGGCTACGGAAAAGCAACCTTCTGTTTCCTAAATTGCACCGATTGGCCGTTTGAAAATATCTAACGGCCAATTATGCTACCTGCTCCATTCTTTAGAACATCTGTGATTTGTGAAACCGAAAACGTATCTAATTTTACGGTTCTTCTGCCAGCAATCTACAACTCCCCAAATTAGCCGGCTTCACTATTAGATTCAAAACCGTAAAAAGATCCCATGTTCGAGAAACTGAATTGTTAAACGATTTCATCTGGTTACGCATGAAAAATTACAGCGTTCGAATGAAAAGCTTTTGGTTTACCGTAAACTAAAAATTGATTCTACCATTCTAGGCTTTGCATGTGGAGTATCTTTTTGTTCTAAAAGTGATGAAGATGATGAAGGTTGAAATTGAGCTTTGCCTTTTTTTTAGAAAAATAACATTTATAGAAGGATTCACTATCTCAGAATAACGGTCGAGATTATTTCAAAGAAGTAGTATGTACTAGTAAAGAAAACACAATGAAACTTAAAAGTTTCTTTGTAATAAATAGTTTCTGTCTGCTCGTATCAATTGTATATAAGCTTCTATCGACTCGCTAAATTCCATACAAATGTCTTCAAATGTAAGACCTTCGCAAAGAAGTTTAATAACGACGACCCTAAATATACTCTTGACAGTTTACGAAATTCTAGTGACATTATTATTACTTAAAATGCTACTAACGATTTCAAAATTTGAGAAATTGAAAATGTCAACAATCATTACCAGGGAAGCATTCCACGGATGGCAACTTGTGGATAATCGAACAAGCAATTAGTAACCAAAACGATGCACTTTTCTACGAGTTAAATTTAAATACCAAGGCTTGTTCCATAAATGCCAAACTATGCACTGGTGGCTCTACACATTTCTTTTCGTTCGTATCGCAAAACCCAAATACGAGATATCTATTTAATTACCATAACCTGCTTGTCGGTATCGCCAGCAGTTTATTTAGCACTACTCAATGCGACATCAGCAAATATTGCTACTGCTGGATTCATATGAAGTACTTTGTTCGCATTAAATAAGGCGATACGTGATACCACTCGAATGATAACGATATTATAGCATGGAGGAAAGGAATTTGGCTAGTCGCCGTTTTATGGGTCTGCTATCTTGCATTGCGAATACGTAAACCCATCCAATAATAGCCTTGGGTAGATATTGTTTCCATGTCTTCAACAATTAATTTCGAGTTTTCAAGAGATCATGACCTATTTTATATGATTATTGCAACTAGGATTACATTTTCTTATGGGAATAAGGGATTGGCCATACATAGTTAGGTAACTACAATCCTGGGCACCATTGATTTTTCTAGCAAGCAGCAATTATTACAACGTGTTGAGCACGATTAGATAATTTACGCTTTTGTTTATAAAATGTCGAGCTAATTAAGATGTATAGGGCAATAAATTGCAATTTTTACACTTTATAGGCCAAGATTAGATAAGCCCTTCGTTGTATTACGCTACTGAGAAATGCCATAAATTTGAGATAATTCAGGAATATAAAATGTAAGAGGTCAAGTTCACGCCGCTTATCCATAAACGACAAAGAAAGGCGGGTAATTGATTACAACATTGCATAATTGCGGTTGCTATCGTACACTGTCACTCTTCTATGGCGCCTTTTCAAAAATGGAGCCCTACAAACACTTTACAATGGCATGACACTGAAGACCTCAAGAAGAGAGATACGAACATCATTTTTGGCTACCAGTACGGCTATAGATACATAAATCCATGGAAAGATTAATACCGTTCAAGCGATCAACCATAAGCCTGAAGAATGCTTATTTGTTTTTCAAAAAATCTACTAGTTTTAAAACTTCCCTCAACCATAGCGCTGTTTTGAACGCAGCGAGCACAGTATGAGCGCATGAAGAAAGCTCAATAATAATTACCGCTGCTCCAACTGCAGACAATTAGGTGATAAAAACCGACGATGTAGTTAAACGGAACTTGTTCAGCAGCTTACAGTCTGCTTCTGAACGTCAAGCTGAACGGCAGTTAAACTAAAACGCCATCGATAGCCAATTACGGTGGTAAAAAGGTGCACACGCTGATCAGGAGCAAATAACCACTCGCTAATTGTTGTGGTACCCCTACATTGTAGGAATGATTTATTAGTCGGCTTTGTTTAATTCGGCTTGGTGCAGCGCTAATTGCAAATTTGAACTGCGAACGTTTGAGAATCACTGGAATGAATTCTACTGATATTCATATATCAGTAGTTTCCGATTTTTGTGGAAAATTTTAAGTGTGCCAAGTTAAAAGTTGCTGAATAATGCTTAACCGTGATTCCAGTATAGAGTTAATTTAGTGTCTGGACAACTTGTAAAAATTAAAATAAATGAATACTGTGAAATATTCATGAGTCCGACGAATATATTAATCAGATGATACAAACTACAACATATAAATATCAATAATACGTCTCTCTGCCATTGTATGGCGCAACAATAATAGGAAAGATGCATTGTAACAGCTTTTGATAAGGTGTACAGCCACGGCCAAAAATAATGTCTGTGGTATACTATTTCCTCGAGACACTTTTTACTTCTCTCACCTAAAAAACAAAGTCCCTACTGTAATTGTGAAAAAATTGTCATTAAATCTTCACGTTTTAGGTCCCTCCACGACGAAAGACATGTTTTCTCTGTTAGTTAAATAAAAGAAATATTTCGAACATAGCTCAGGTTTTTACCCCCAAAAGGGGCATACTTTGGACCCAACATATACTCCGCTTGAGCCCTGTCGTCAGCGCGTCGTTTATACCGTTGTCGTAAGCGCATAAAATAAGCGAGATTTCGTGGTCAAAATGTTGGAGAACCAGGTTAGCATCGCAGCAGTGTCGAAGCCCGAGTTCGAAACCCATCGGTCGCAACGTTTTCTTAGTTAAAAATTGGTATAATTCACATTACTCTTGAGAAGGAAACTCTGTGTAAACCCCTTTACACATTTTTTATACTGTGACTAGATGTCATATTTTAACAGCACTTGTCCTTTGCATATATCGATTAAATAAAAAACTCTAAATTGCTCAGTGAAAACAGTTATCATACAACCGCCAAAAACAATATACCAGATGTATTCACAAAGCCAACACTACAATGTGTAAAAACAGAAACGAGAACTACATAAACAGAGAGTTAGAAAAGTAGAAGAAACATGCAAACACAAAACTATCATCAAGTATCTTATAGATGTTTCTTCCAGGTCATACGTCGGTCGAGGTGTAAGCCAAGATATTTTGTATCGTCTGCATGGTTTAATTCTTTTCCATTTAGTGTTACAGGCGGGCAATTACCTTTTCTCGTAGTGAAAGTTACTTGAACTGATTTATCCTCATTGGCTTTCAGTTTCCATTTATTTAACCAAAGTTGTATGTTATCAAGGTAATGTTGCAAGCTTCTTGTGGCAGCTTCAGGATTAGGGTGAGTAGCTAGCACAGCGGTGTCATCTGCGTATGTGGCAAGTGTGGTTGTACTGGATTTTGGTATGTCAGCTGTATACAACAAATACAGGGTAGGGCCTAATACGCTTCCCTGCGGCACCCCTGCTGTTATAGGGTGAAGATCACTTAATGCATCATGTTGCTGCACAAAGAAATACCTGTCTGTTAGATAAGACCTAAGTATTTCATAGAAGGGATGAGGTAACATTTTCTTCAATTTATAACATAACCCCACAATCCATACCTTATCAAAGGCTTGGCTTATGTCTATAAATACAGCACAACAGTAAAACTTTTGTTCTAATGCGTTGTTAATCGTTTTAACCAGTCGATGGATTTGTTCTATTGTTCCATGCCCATTTCTAAATCCGAACTGATGGTCGGGGATAAGCTGGTTGTCCTCTATTACTGAGTTTAATCTTGATAGTATTAACTTCTCAAAAACCTTTGATAAAATGGGAAGCAGGCTTATTGGTCTGTATGAAGTCATTTCTGTAGCACTTTTACCAGGTTTGGGTATCATTATAATCTGGGCTATTTTCCACAATGTCGGATAATATCCTAAACGTCGTGAAGCATTAAATATATATAATATGAGTTTAATACCCTTGCTAGGTAATTCTTTAAGAACTCTGCCAGTTATTAGATCATAACCTGGCGTTTTTGTGGGATTTATACCTTTTTGTATGATTTGTTCCACCTCGAAGTATGAGAATTTTTTAATGGGTCTATCCAGTTGATATGGTGCTTCTAGAAATTCTTTTATTTCGTCGGTTTCGCCTGCAGGCTGTACACTATCATGGGGTGTAAAAACATCAGAAAGATATTCAGCAAATGCTTTGGCTTTTTCTTCATTACTTCTGACCCAGTTACCATTTTTGCCTTTGATTGGAGGTATGTGCTGTCTAGGTCTTTTCAGTCTCTTCGTGGTCTTCCATAACGAATAGTCACTTACATCGGTAGGTGTCAACCTTTTTAAGTGATCTTGAATAGCTTGGTTTTTTAAATCCAGTAGTAATTTTTTGACATCTTTCGCAGCTTTATTGAACTTTGTCCTATCTGTTTCCGATCTCGTTAATTGCCATCGCTTTCTCAATTTTCGTTTATCGGCGATTTTCTGTCTTACGCTAACCGGAAATTCAGTTTTCTTTTGTACGACTTCTTTCTCAGGAGTAGCTGCCCATGCTGAAGTTTGAATAACTTTTGTTATGTTATCAATTGCACTATCTATGTCTTCCTTAGTTTTTAGAGGAATATTAAGGTTGATTAGTTCCTCAACTTGCTCCCTAAACGATTCCCAGTTAGTATTTTTGTTACATAAGTGAGGTTGTTTAGACCTATATTGTATCTCAGCACACATTGTGATAACAACTGGAGAGTGATCCGAGGACAGGTCGTAGTTAGAATCCACTTTCGTAGTTCTGTTGTTAATTCCTTTTGTTATACCGAAATCAAGAAGATCCGGTATTTTATTTTGGTCGGATGGCCAATAAGTTGGCTGACCCGTTGATAGATAATTTAAATTTATTTCTTTCATGGCTGCTAATAATTCACGACCTTTAGTGGTTGTAGTCCGTGCTCCCCAGTAAACGTGTTTAGCGTTAAAATCCCCTCCTACTAAACGAAAACAGCTTGGATTAAAACTCAGACAAATGTACTGGATGATAGGAAAACAATCACAATTAACGCTAGAGAACAAAGTACTACTATACAAGGCTATTTTCAAACCAATATGGGCTTATGGCATTCAATTATGGGGAACTGCTAGCCACAGCAACATAGAAATCATCCAACGCTTTCAAAACAAACTACTCCGTGTATTAGTGAATGCGCCGTGGTATGTTCCTAACACCCGAATACATAGTGACTTATGTGTATCCACAGTTAAAGAAGAAATTAAAAAATACAGTGTTAAATACAGTGACCGAGTGGTAGTTCACCAAAATGTGCTTGTTGATAAACTTATGGACAGAACAGACGAAATTAGACGTTTAAAACGATTCAAACCTTCGGACTTACCCATCAGATTTAATTAGGTCACTCTAGATATCTTAGTATGATTATAAGCCATAAGTAGTAAGCTCAAATAATAAGGAGAACATTCATAGGAATGTTTTCCACATGTCAATGTATATGTATTACATTTATATCTAACGAAGCACTTATTGTCCTATCTTTGGACAGATTGTACGGCTATATTTTTTGAACATTAAAAAAAAAAAAAAAAAAAAAAAAGTATCTTATAAAAATATTAAATGGAAAAGCCAAGGTCCTAGGAGAGAAACCCGGATTTTCAGAGCTGAAGACAAGCACTGCATTTAGAAGCAGAAAAGACGAAGAACAACAATTAGGTTTTAAAACAATGGGAAACAGAAACCGTATGATTTTATATATGGCAAATAGCACAGTGTATCAAGGGGTGGAAATAACAAAAGACGGATCACACAAGACGGATATTACAAAGTCTCTGTTGGCAGGGAGCAGAAATGTGGGGGGTTTAAGGTTATTGTATGGCAAGTGTATCCAGAATGGCTAAACCGAGCTTTGTGGACTAGCGGTTACCACGTCTGCTTAGCATTCGGGAAGTCGCGGGTTCGATTCCCGTGGCCGTCTGCTCTGATTCGGGCTTTTAGGTGGTTTTCCTGAGTCTGTTCTCTCTGGGGCAAATGCCGAGTCAGTACTTCTCCACATTTCATGGTTTCTCTTCCATTCTCAACCCCTCCTTTCTCCCACCCATTTTGAAATTCCCGTTATTGGCTGAGGAGGGACGCAAGGTCCCTATAGCGGCCCGCCCCAGTTGGGGGAATTGAAATTACCCTTAACCTTTTCACCTTTTTCTACGAATCAGTGATAATACCATTGGTAACATTTGGTTGTGAAGTATTAACAGCAGATATGGCAAAGAAAATTGAAGATTGGGAGAGAGGAACTTTAAGAAAAATATATGGAGGATAAAAGGAGACAACACGTGGAGAAGAAGAAAAAACAAGAATTGGAGGAGTTGTATCAACAGGCAAGACAATAATTCAGCAAATAGATTGAGATAGTTAGGGCATCTGAAAAAAGGAAACGATAATCAAATAATTATGTATGAACCAGACAGAAGGAGGCGGAATAAACCCAGGAAGACATGGTGGGAAGAAATAGTAGATTTAAGAGACTTTACAATAGAAATCTGAGAAGAGTTAGTCACAGACAGAAATGCATGGAGAGAAAATATACAGCCAAATGCCACCAGGCCTGGAGTGCTGTTTTATACTATAGTTATATACATTTCACTTCTTGGAACTATTTTAATTCGGGACTGTACGATTACTTATTGACACAAAAATGTATATATATTAATCATTTCAAGAAAGGTTTTCAACCGCATTATTTTTAATAAATATGATGTACAATATGTTATTATATAAGTTTATTCTAACTAGAATGGTTGAAGCCCGAGCGTAGCGAGGCGGCAATAAGCCGACCGAAAAAGGAGTACTTCATCGATCGAGAAGAAATCCATCGTTTCAAATGTGTTTAAGTGTCTGGAGAATTTCGCAAAATTCGTCGCAGTAATGAATTTGTTAAGACAAGACAGGAATTTTGCAACAGTCTTAATTGTACTTGCGGCAGTTTGACAAATAATATAAATGAATTAAATGTTCCTTAGGGAAGTAGTTATTCCTATACCAAGGGAATAAACTAGGATTTTAATCCTGCCTGTAAATAATACCTGAGGCGATCGAAGGGAATCGATTGGATGTTCAGTTGAGGGATTAGCGACGTTTACCCTAGAGGCGAATACAAATCTTTTCTCCCAACCCCAAATTTAATTTTCTTGTTTTTGCAATTCCAGACAGAAATTGATAATTAGATATATAATATTACTATTAGTCGTAGTCTGCAAAACCTAATATTCCAATAAACATATAAAATAAAAAATATGATCAACTGTTTGTTTACTTTATTCCCTAAGAAATAATGGAAGTCCATCGTATATTAAAAGTCAGTTATAACTTATACTTCGGGGCAGAAAAAATTACTTACTCCGCTGGTGTCATGGCAACCACGAATTATGTCGTAAAATTAAACTACATTCCTCAAATGCCACTTACTGATCAGTAGTGAAAAAACAGTCGTTTGATAACTAAATACACATTTTACACGGATTTCAATAGGTTGTCAGGGAATATTAGTTACATTAATACAATTAGTTACACATACTTTATTTTCTGGAGAATTTAAAATACTCCATTTAAAAAAATTCTTGCAGATTGATATATGAAATTTGTTAGTATCACGGATGTCCTAAAAACACAAATATTTGTATTTATAAAACAAGGCGGACAAACAGCCGACATTTTCATTGCGAAAATGATATTTATCAACAGGGGTGACATAAACGCGATGTGACATTCTGCCTGCCAGCACTTCCGAATATTCCGCAGATCTATGGCGATTCTGTCATCCAGTCGCCCATTTATGTGTCGAAAAAGGGGGATTATTGAACTTGCCGGCGTTCCTGCATCCCATAATCATCAAAAATCGCAATCTGAACGGCTTCCTGCTACCAGACTCGACGCCAAGCGTCGGTGTGTCAACAGATTTTAAATACTCGCGCCTACGTTCTACGGAACATAAAATTTTGCAAAAGTATTCAAAAACAAAGCTGCTCCGCTATTTTCCCCCGTTGCCACTAGAACCCGCACCAAAATACAGTGGTGATGTAACTATTTCGGCTTAAAAATACTGCTTCGATTTTCGCAACCTCAAAATCTAAAACGTCCTGTAACGTGTTATTTAAACTACATAACGAAGAACAGTAATAATTAAAAATTAATGTAAATTAAACACAGTCTTCCTCATAACAATTAACATATATTTTTTACACACGCTACATGTTTCGGTTTATCTGTTAAAAAATATATGTTAATTGTTATGAGGAAGACTGTGTTTAATTTACATTAATTTACTGAATCACCTCATTGCGAGTATGGACCAGATCATGAATTTTTATAATTAAAAATTGTATCTAATTTCTTTTAACGAGTGGCAAAATAAAATTGTTTTTTTCTTTTGTACAAGTAATTAAAGGGCTAGTTATTCATTATTAAATAGTAATAGTTTGTGTTTTATTTTCCTACTTCAAAACTAGAAAATAATGGGCTAAATTTAAAAATCCATTTTGATGCTAGATCTTATACTAGTAATTCGAATGAGTGATATTAATGCTGTTAGTTACAACAACGTTTGAGTGGGTGGGATGTTTCCTGAATATTTTGAAATCTTTGATCTGCACTTTCATTTTTATCATGCGTTCTATTTTTGCTATGACTGCTGTAATATTCGAAATAAAAATGCTGAACCTACTGAATTTATGTAAATCTAAATATTGCTTTAGTTCAAAGCTTCAAGTCCTACTTCTGTCATTTCTGATATAATTAAATTATAATGAGAAATTGCATCTTTTTGATCATCAAATTGCTTTTTATTTGCCTAAACAACTTATCGGAGCAATAATAAAGAAAACAAGATTATTCATAGCTGCTCACGATAAGCCAACTCTTAGGGAAGTACGTAACTAACTACTTATCGCGTTAGAAATGCGTGTTATTGTTATTTCTAACATAAACTGCATTTTTTATCAAGGTTGGGCAACGAAGCACGATTTCACGGTAAAATATAATCCTGTCTGACTCGACAAAACGCAGACAATAATGACAAGCCCATTCATATTTGCTTCCTACATTCCTACTCTTCCTCTCCCACGCACGCACTCAAATACCAAAATTATTGGAATCTGTTTTGGACATTTATTCGGTTTTTAGCAGAACTTCATCACTGGAATACTCGCTATAACCGCATGTCGCTTTCTCATATCCGCCCGTACTTCCCCTCTATTTTTACACAAATCCAGAAAATCCTACCGGTGCCAGAATTGAAAAAACGTCCGTGAAACTTATTTTTAAATTTGGGTGCGCTTCATTACATAAATCTATTTATTTCACAGAAGTTCCAGTAGAGCGGAGGCGTAGCCTTTACACCATTAAAATTGCACTCTTACTATTTCTGTTTGGGAGTAGACTATATACTTACTACAAAATTATGTAACACAATCCCGATTCAATTTAATGAAACATGCCAAAATCAAGTATATCATCAATGTAGCTAACTTGACCAATATGGCATATACAGGGTGGCTTTAAATTTCCCAGACGTAAGAATCTGCAACTTCAAGATCATTTCCTTCGCTAATAGAACTGATGCGAAAATATTATAAATTCTAATGGAACTGGTGGGCGACGCTTTTAAAATAGCGCCAGCTCGCGACGCCGACGCACGGCGTACGCCATGGGCGTCGTCGGCCTTGCAAACGCCGTCGGAGCTGTAAACTGTGAAGATTGCATGGTAATGCAGCTGGCATGCGAAATATGCCGCAGGAAGCGAGGTTTAGCGTTACTGAAAGACTACTGTTATACTGGAGTTGCAGTTCTGCGCGAGAAAGACGCCGGCGGCGCCGCAAGAAGCTGCAGCTGTACCGTTCTTAATGGTCTTGCAGAACTCGATATTTTGAAAGTGCCAGGAGTTACGTGAACACGAGTCTTACCTGCCAATTTTAGGCCAAAAACTCCTCCAACTATTTCGTTACTGTAAGCCACAATGATATAGAGATTGTATCGGCAGGATGAAAGCGTCGGGGACAGTTTAGTGGGAATTTGGAAGGTCCTGGGTTCAATTCACGCATGTGTCTACTTTGACCTAAGGTTCTAAATGGTTTTCCTGACTCTTCTTCTACATTCCAACCAACCTTTATGAATTTCGAAACTTTCTTTAGTTAAAGGAACTGTTCTCGTTATGGAGTTATGGAGGAAGCACCTTCACATTTTTTTCAAAAAAAGAAATTCTCAAGTTTGTCGAGGATGCAGGAAAATTTGTAGGTGTTACCTGTAATCTTTATGTAGGTCTGCTTTGATCCAGAAGGGATACCCTCCTTAACAACATTCCTTTTTCATTCAAGAAACTTCCGGTTCTTATTTAAAATCCGGAATTGAAAACCTTTTTTTCCTTGAAAACAAGAGAGGCTACAAACAGTTTGAAGATCACACAAGATGGTGATTTTGAGTAGATAGATTAATGTCTTTGAGGCAAATATGGAAGCGGTATTCATCTTCTTGACAGTTCTACTTTCCACTCTTCCTTTTTCAATGCAGAACATTCCTGTTCTTAATTAACAACATGGCTCTAGTTGGAGGAATTGAAGCACGTCTACTTTCACCTTTTTTTCTTCAAAACGGAAGAGGTTACTAACAGTTGGAGAACATAGAAGAAAACTCTTATGAGTGAATTACAATGTTTCATGGTAGATGTTACTCAACCAAAACTCTTAACCATGATTACATTTACATTTACTGATTGATTGATCTCCAATAAAATAAACAAGTTCTTGTAAAATTATTTAGTTAATTGTTGAAAATAGAAGTAAATTTGTCTTCCGAAACGTTCATGTTTTATATTTTTCATTTCGTACTGTCGCGAAATACCCAAAAATTAGCATGACTACTGAAGCGCCACAAAGAACTCAGAGATTATAATGTACTTCTCTCTAGGTACAATTTTGTATATTATGAGATAAGAGTCCATACATATATATGACTATATGAGTATTTTTTAGGTGGTTTCCCTGAAGCAAATACCGGAGAAGCGTTTGTTCACCTTTCCTAGTCCTTCTTCCGTTCTTCACCCCTCCTTTCTCTAACCCTTCTTGAATTTCCTATTCTTGCAGCCCGCCCCTAGTTGGGGGAATTGAAACACCTTTACCTTTACCTTTTTTACAAGTATTAGAAATTATTGAAAAAAATCAATGAAATAATACAAATTGTTGTTGCAAAATTGTGATAGAAATCATGACTAATTACTTTGTTTAATAACATAAAACGATTATCCGAGATCCGGATTAACCGAGCCAATGAAAATAAAACATACGAACGGGGAATCCCTATTATTCGGGTTAAGTAAATCCGCGTTATCAGTGTTTTCAATTATTTGGAGTTCTACTATACATATATAATGTAAATAAGACCGTTAAACATTTAGACCGTTGAACATTTATTATGTATTTTGAATTTCAGAGACGTATGGGCATTGGTTTAATAGCTACTGAATTAATCGGGAAATCGGGATAAACAAATGCAAATAACAATTGTTTGGTAGATACCAGAAAATCGAAACAACAACCAGCGATTTAGCCGACTTGATTTCCCTAGTCACTAACGTCTAGTCTCTAGTCAGTTCTCAAATTGTACGTCGTGACGCCCAGAGGAAGCGTTGCAATTTAGAGGGAGTCATTACATCAATGATTTTTTGGAATAAAATAATATCCTGGTTAGTATTGTATATCTTTATAATTATAATGTCCCATGAACTCGAAGTCCATATAATTTCACGGTAATCCGGATCGTCAAATACATTCCTATAAGAATACCCTCATTCAAATTCAGGTGGATTCGGTAATCCGAATTGGGTTCAATTACTGAACATTTTGCAATTTCAGTAAATTTTCGTTTAGACCTGCTTCATATCTGAAAAACTTAACCACGAAATCGAGGCAACAACAATCAGTAACGTAAAACAAAATTAGTTAAAACTGTAAGATAAGAATTAAAACTTCGGTCACACTTATTAGATGAATTCGTTAGGTATGTTAGTAATTGACTGGCAGATCCAGGGAATATTGTTGGTTTTTAGTACAAAGCCGTGAAATCAACATGTTCCAATAACTTTTGGTAGGTACATATTTTAGTAACAAAAGCTACACCACAATTTTACAAAGAATCATATAGAGACAATGACACGTTTATAGCAAGCACAAAATTGCATAAACAAATAACTGATGAATTAAAATTATTGTCGACGCAAATTTATAACGCTGATGATTCGACGTTGTAATTTCATCACTTCGGTTTCCTGAATAATATCACGTTCGACACAATGACGCCCTTAATTGTTGCATATTTAAAACATATTCGAGTTATTAAATGAACCGGTAATCCGAAGATTTTCATAATCCGAATCTGTTTAGTTTTAAGTGATTTGGATTATCGGACCATAGCTGTATTCGGCTGTATTGTATTCATTAATTTCTTTTATTTTTAGTGTTGTCGATCATTCATATCAAGTTTTGAAGTTTTAAATGTCCCCAATTATTTGCAAGCACGAGAGGCGTAGGCAAAAACACTTTTGAGTACTGCTGGTTTGTAGATACCTAGTATTAAAAACACAGTTCAAATGTTTTGTATTACCTGCTAGCCCTATTATTACTGTAATAAATTTTGAAAATCCTGTGTGGGTTGGAATACTTATCATACGTATTTTTTTATTTTACAAATAATAGTTGCCTACAATCTATAGCACAGAGCTGGAAGTCTCATTTTTCCAACTTATTCTCGAGGACACATTCTATATATAGAATTGCAAAAATTGCCGTACTAAGGACATTAAACAGTAAATTAATTTATGACTATATAGGCCGATAAAACAAAAGAAGATGCATGAAAGTCATATTACTGTTATCTATTCTTAGATCAATACAACACTACGATTCTGCAGGATGATTCAAATTGTTACGCTCTTTGGATGCCCATATTAATTTTTGGTTATTTAAAAAATACTCAACAAAATATCTACACTACATAGCTTGCAGTTACAGAATTCTAATTTTTCCCTAATAGTGTAGATCTATTCCAAAAAGAGACATCCTGCATAAATAGTTATTGCACTAAGCTAAACACTCCTTATGGCAAAATGCACAAGTATTAAATAACAAATGAATTTTTTGGGGCATTATGGTGTTCGTCCTTATGACATCGCCGCCCCTGAAAGCCACAGAATTGGACATAACCACACTTCGCCAGACAAGTGCAGCTGCAGTTGGGTTTTTACAGAACTGCCCTTAAAAACCATTAAAAACTGCAGAAGCACTGGTCAGTAATCCAAGAATTAAGCAAAGCACAGCCCATTTCCTGGTTTGTTTATGAAACCGACGCCCGCCTCGGCGGCGAATCCTTGTTTGGTCATGGGCGTCGGGAAATTCGACGCCTATTCCTCTCTCTTTTCCACCCACGAGTTTTCCGACGCGCTCGCTCTTGCGCAGCTGCGCTTACTATTCGAAAACATTCATCACCGGACGAGGGGAATTAAATCCGTACATTCTCCTGCACTGGGGACATGCCTACATTAAGTTCCCAAAAATTACCGTCCGAGGCGGTTGCAGACTGGCATTTTAACTTGAAATTTAAACGGCGGGTCCCGGTGACGACACATGACGCCGGGGTCACCAAAAATAGGCGGCCACGTTAAGCCGTAGATAATGTTACGTTGGGGAGTCGTCATATTCCTGAATGACGCCAACAATGGCCCGATTGTTTATGTAATAAACAAATTTAATTATTACACTTGCCACTGCAAACGCCGGCGATTGTGGGGAGTTAAAGCTCTGGTACTAGAACAGTCCTTGGTGCAATCACGAAACTTAATCTTGCGATCTAGTGGCAGTGGCTTCCACAACAACGCGGCGCACTCAATTGTTTTAAACAAAAGCCGTCCGGTTGTTGTTATTCGAGGTTATGTTCGAGTAACCCGATAGCACTGTAATATGACATTGTTTACGCGCGTGTAGGCGACAGAACTTGAAAAACGAGTGTGGTTTAAATCGGAATTCCATAAAACGGCAGATATCCGGCTGTAATTAGGTGCTGTACGGCTGTATGGTACACAGGCATGGGAAATGTGGGAATGTTACCTTCTTTTGTTGCTTCTCCCAGGCAGGGTCAAGTAGTCCCTCCCGTTCCCATTCTTCCTCTTGCTCCATGTATCCGTCCCCGAAGTGATCTACGTTGTTGTAGCCGTCAGTTGATATCATCGTTTGGTATGCACAGTTTGCTAACTAAAGTCGTTAATTCAGTTCGTTCGAGAATGCAATCAACGTCGTGCGGAGCACACGACCTTACGCGTACCTAACCCCACTAACCACTAGCCCGAGCCCGACTGTACAACAGCAGTAATCCTCTGCCGTAAGCGCAAACGCGACCAGCTGCAGGGACTGTTATATTTGTACGGATTAGAAAGTAAGAATTGTTTGGGGACCCCTCCACGCTCACGCGACGCCTCATTTATAGCATGGACTATACCTCGCCAGCCACCCTTTCATCTGTGTCGATGATACCCTGAAAAATTTAATACCTCTAAAAAATATGACAAAACAAAAAATCTTTGTACAAGTGCAACTTAATTAAGAAAAAAAACAAGGTCCCACCGAGATTTGAACTCGGATCGCTGGATTCAAAGTCCAGAGTGCTAACCATTACACCATGGGACCTTCATGTTGCTGCTACCTTTACACGTGAAAGACATTGTAAAGATATCTCTCATCGGACAGTGTTATTCAAAATGGTTATAAGAATATATTCAGACAATATTAATGTTATTTAAACCAAATAATATAACAATCGTACTTTTTTTATAATATATTATATGTAGCACTTTAACCACAAACAGTTATGGCTGCTAAGTTGATAAGCTTTCATAATCCTTTAGTTTGGATTGGGTTAGTTCCTATATTTTTTATCCTAGTTAATTCTTATTTGGCTAGGCCTCTACTGCAATTTTTGCCAATTCCTTCCTATTTTTACATTTCTCCTTCCACGTCATCATATCTTCTTTAAATCATCTTCTACATAATTAAGCCATCTTGGTCTAGGTCTACCTCTTTTTCTTAGTTCTGATGGTATCCATTCTGTCATTATTCTTATCGCTTTTTTGTCTGTTGTCATTACATGTTCTAACCATTTTATCCTTTGTGATTTAATGTACGTACATATCTTCTACTTTCCTTTGTTCTATTAATTCAAAGTTCATTCTTGGTCTGAGTTGATTTTCTGCTGTTCGTGAGGGTTCCATTATTCTTCGTAATATTCTTCCTTCGAACACTCCTAAATCTTCTTTTTCGGTCATCGTCCATGTTGCTGTTGCATGCATAAGTCACTATTGGTCTACTAAACGTTTTACATAGTATTTGTAGTTATGATTGCTTGAGTAGTTACTGTTTAAATAACTTTTATTTGTATAATATGCTTTATATCCTGCTTGTATTTTTGTGTTTTGTTTTTTTTTATTCCTGTCGTGCCTAAATATTTAAACTTCTGGACTGTTTCGAAACTATAATCTTCTATTTTCAGAAATTCGTCCTTAGTATTGCTGCTATACTTTATATATGTTGTTTTTTCTTCGCTGATTTTTAATCCCATTTTTTTTTCTTCTAAACGCATAGAAGCTCCTATTAATCCATTTCTTGTTCTACTTATAATTGTGACGTCATCTGCGTAAGCAATAATTTGGTCGTATTTAATATTTATAGTGATTTCCAATTCTGATTTCCTAATTGCACTTTCTAGACCTAGAGCTATGTTGAATAGTTTGGCCGATAACACATCTCCTTGTTTGACTCCCTTTTTTACTTTCAAGCTGCCTGTTGTTTCATTTCCAATTTACACTACCGCTGTTGTGTCTGTTAGAGTCATTTCAACAAAATGTATTATCTTTGGCGGGATCCCCGTATGTGTCAATTCTTTTATTATAGTGTTCTATCGCTTTGCCACAAGCCTGTTTAAAATATATAAACAGGATGGGAATGTTATATTACATTCAAGTGTTTTTTCTAATATTTGGTGCATTATATGTATGGCATCTGCAGTCGATCTTCCCTGTCGAAAATCTTGTTGATAATCTCCGATCGTAGCCTCAGCACATTTTTGCAATTTATTTTTAATTATTTTTGATAGCACTTCGTAAGCCACGTTTAATAACATTATTCCTGGATATTCTTCTGGCATATTTTTTTCTCCTCATGGCAGCATACATATTGTATAATAAAAATTGGTCTAAATCAATGATTCCCAAAGTGGGCGATATCGCCCCTTGGGGGGCGCTGGAACGATCCAGGGGGGCGATAGTAGCCTCGGGTGCATTTGGAGGGCGATGAATAAAAATAAGGGGGCGGTGAAAGCTTAAAGAGGGAAGAGAAGATAAGAAGATTTAGAAAAACCATTCATACATATTTCATCTGTTGTGTAACATAATGTAACATTATTTTCCAAATAAACACACAAAATGCTGGTTACAGATTTATTTATTCCATGAAGACTATTTACCATTATTAAATGTTCTTATTCTTCTTTATACCATTTGTTACTTTAATTATTCAGTCTGTTTATTCTCCGCTTCTTTAATTTTACTTTATCACACCATCCAGAAAGTAAATACCATTTTATTAAAGGGTTTTTATTATTCAAATTTGCTTTTACTCAAAATACAGGTTACAAATTCTGAAAAGATTTGTTTATTTTAAAAATATCATTTTCTCTAGCAGTAAAAGTTTATACAAAATTTCTATATGGTATATTTTATTATAACAATTATCAATCTCAAGAAGCTACCACTACAATATCTTTCTGTTTGTTCGCTTAAAGAATGTAGATTTCCAGGGGGCGCTGAGTAATTTTTTTTCTGAAAAGGGGGCGGTAGTCCAAATAAGTTTGGGAACCACTGGTCTAAATCATGTATGATCTAGATCAGTGGTTCCCAAACTTATTTGGCTTACCGCCCCCTTTTCATAAAAAAAATTACCTAGCGCCCCCTGGAAATCTACATTCTTTAAGCGAACAAACAGAGAGATACTGTAGTGGTAGTTTCTTGAGACTGATAATTACGTATAAGAGTATTTCTAGGTAGGAAATTATTTTGAAAGAATAAATTAATTAGCAATTAAAAAGTACAAGGAAGGATTTATACATTAAAAGTACAACATAAATATTTGAGAATTATTTAGTGAATGATACATTAGATACAGTTACTGTTAAATTGCGAATAGTTTATTAAAAAGATTCGAGCATATAAGTTTATTTAGTTGGTATAGTTGTTTGGTAACATCAGAGCTTAGATTTTAATTTGTAGGTATTAACTGACAATCGGAATAACTAAAGTGAAAGCCAAACTCAAATGATTATCTGAAAAAGTAAATTATGAAATGTTATAATAAAATATACCATATAGATTTTTTTATAAATTATGATTGCAAGAGAAAATGATATTTTTAAAATAAACAAATCTTTTCTGAATTTGTAACCTGTATTTTGAGTAAAAGCAAATTTGAATAATAAAGGCCCTTTATTATAATGGTATTTACTTTCTGGATGGGGTATTAAAGGGTGTGATAAAGTAAAATTAAAGAAACGGCGAATAATGGTAGAAATAAATGGTATGAAGAAGAATAAGAACATTTAATAATGGTAAATAGTCTCCATGGAATAAATATACTTAAATCTGTAACTTGCATTTTGTGTGTTTATTTGGAAAATAATGTTACACTATGTTACACAACAGACGAAATATGTACTAATAGTTTTTCTAAATCTTCTTATCTTCTCTTCCTTCTTTAAGCTTTCACCACCCCCTTATTTTTATACACCGCCCCCCAAATGCATCCGAGGCTACTATCGCCCCCCTGGATCGTTCCAGCGCCCCCAAAGGGGCGATATCGCCCACTTTGGGAATCACTGATCTAGATCTAGTATGTGGAGAATAGAGAAACGGAACCGATTATGAAAGTGTTTATCTTCTTTCACGTTTGTATTTGTAAAAATAATCCACGGTACACTAAAGATAAACGTGAATAAAATACTAATTTTACTGTATGAAATCTGCATTTATTTCCGTATATATTGTAATGGTTTTTAGTGTAAGGGTTTGATATCAGATTAAAGAGGTTAAAAGAATACAGTATTAGAAGGATATCAAAATTATTAGTATGTATTTGGTAAAGAAATGAAATAGAATTAAAATTCAATTGAATGACGCTATCTAAGAAACAGAAAGGTTCTAACATAATTTAATTATTATTTGAAATAAAGTGGAGGATTAATATCAAATACCTATTCGAGAAATATTATTCAAAATAGTGGGTGTTAAATAAATATAATACAGATTATATAGAGTGTTGGACTTGAAAAAATATGCAAAACAATATCACTAAAGAGATAATAATAATTATTAGAATGTAAAATAATTTTGGACTGAAATAATATAATACGTTTGTGAGCAGTTAAAATTTCTAAAATAAACCCTTTATAAAATAATTGTTAATATGTTTGGTATATAAAGACTTTTGCATTAAAATAAAATTTTCGAGAAGAGTTAAAAATGAAATTTTAAAAGATTTTAAGATGTAGCGATGTTGAAGAGAAGTTTGGATATGGTGAGAGTGCCATATGTAAACCAGTTATAATCTACAAAAGCAATTTCTGGAATTGGATGCAGAACTAAGTTTATTGTCAATTAATTACATCATATGAATTGGATAACAGGGGCTGGTCTTACTAGAAGTGGTTTACATCGAGTTTGTTAGCGGAGTGAGCGTCTTATATTGGTATAAATAATAGTAATTTGTACAACTAGTTTTGAAAGTCATACTTTTTTTCATGGATATGCAGTTTGATAAGCAAATGAATGGAAAAAAGGACTTTCAAAACGTGTTGTACACGTAGTTTTTTTGCATAGTGATCTCTTGGTAGAAATTTAGTCGAAAAGGACTTCGGAATTGACAACTGTCAAATTGACATTTCAATAAAATATACTGCTCCACAGATGAACTGGACCACCCATTAAAATTGTATTTATTACATTACGTCACAAAAAATATATATAAAAGCTTTTGTTTTATAGTATGTACTCATATTAAGCATATTTAATTGCACTATCCTCAAATATCAACTAAAGAATTAAAAACATTATATTAATAAAATTAAAAAATAATAAAATTATAAAAAAACTATATTTCACAAAAATAAGAGGAATCACAAAAAAGGTAAATTAATAGTTCTTTGAGTCTCTTCGGAACGTTTAAAAATGTTTGGCAACGATTTCGGATACATACTTTGTATGGAATGTGCTATCAACATTTGAGCAAAATTGAAAATTTTAAAATGATAATATTTTATTAATAAACTTAGTTTTCTTTAAACCAAATTATGAAAAGAAAAGCTTTTTATAGTGACACAATCATGAAAGGTTACCAAAAATGCCATAACTGCCCTTTTGGAAAATATTTTTAAAAATTGCACCAATATATGCAAATGGTCCAGTTCATTTGTGGAGCAGTATAGTTAAAAAAGTGTACTTTTTTCACGATTTTTCAGTTAAAAAAAGAACTTTCAATACGACTTTCACGATCACTATGCAAAAAAAGGTTTTTCATCTACTGGAATTGTATTTCGCCAAGTTTGTTATTGAAGTGACATTTTGTATTTGCATCTAGTTGAGGTTCGTGGTACTAGGTTGTCAACGGGCTCAACGGCTTGTAAATTTGGGAAGGAAGACGTGGAAGGCATTTGTTTCTGATCAGTTTTGGCAGTTCTGTTGGAGAAAAGTGGTAGGTGCCGTATCGTGTTTGACTGGGAGGTGTTTGGCTTGGTAAAGGAGCTTATCAAGGTCCATAGACAGGTGACAGGCTACAGGTATTTATGTAATAAACTGAAAGTAAAACATAGAAAGAGTGAAGTGAGGTAATTATAAAAAGCGACAGGGAGGTGATCGATCATGCTGATAGTGGAGGTGTCTTAATAAGAAGCAATAAAACGTAGAAGACTACTGCGTTTTATTGCTTCTTATAAAAAGAGAGTACTTACTATTTAATATTTGTTGAATGACAAGTAATGTAACGAAAATGTATTTGTAATTGATTTTGCACTTGCATAATTTGAAGTGACATTGACAGATGTACAAATTGTCACGGAATAAAAAATGAATTTTCAGGAATAAAGGCAGTCTTGATTATGCGTGAATCCGACCTGTGTTTCTTAAGAGTAAATGTTTTCTACCGGAGCTAGAGATATTTAATAATATTGATAATTCATAATTTTATAAAAGGGTAAATGAGTTACTTAAATTCATTTTAAAAGAGAATTGATTGAAAATAAACTAAGTATAATAAAAGTCAAACGTAATAGCTAAAGCTTAATAAATATTGTTATAACATAAAAACCATTTATATACATAAAGACCATTGTAACATAGTCAATTATAACAATATAATGTCATTTATTCAAAACCAGCAGGTAGGTATTGAAAAATAACTCCAACATTTTTAATTTAAAAGTTTTAAAATAAAACAACTAAATATTAAAATAACAAAATAGAACGCAAATAAAATAGGTACACAAAAAACAAGAGTATAAAACACAATCCTATTTTTTTTAATCTGTAAGGGGCTTTACACGGAACTTTCTTCAGACGTGAAAGTTTTGAAACTAGAAATTTTGAAGATATTAAAGAAGAAATGTGTTTGCCCTGTATCCGCTGTTAAACCTCTATACATGGTGTAAATAAATTACGACAAAGCTACATGTGTCGATATTCTCTGTAAAACTCTGAGTCGACATTATAATACTAAACTGTTAAGTCTTCATGAGCCCTCACGAGCGGTAGATAATTTTATTCAGTAGTAGTACCATTTCTGTTCTAAATACGTCAAAATATCGTCAAGGTTAGTTGTGCAAAATATAAAATTATTGTCAAATGCAAAATTTCAGAAATATATAGTTCCACAAAAGTACTTTATCTAATACATACGGTTTCATAAAACTAAGCCGATATTTTTTTAAATTTTGCATACGACCATCGCACAACCTCTTCATTGTCTAGTTCTGGTACGGTTCTTCACGTAAGTTCCATGAACAGTTGCACCTTGTCTTTCAATAAAAAAAATCTGTTTAGCATAGCTCGTTTCGAAAACTATCGAAATTTTCAATAATATACCATTCGAATAAAGGTAAAGATAAAAAGGTTCAGGGTCATGTAAATTCCCCCAACTGAGAGTGGGGTGCTATATGGACCTTGCTTCCCTCTTCAGCCAAGAACGGGAATTATAGGATAGGTGAGAGAAAGGACGGCGGAGAATGGAAGAAAGGCCAGGAAAGGTGGAGAAGTACTGCCCCAGCATTCGCCTCGGAGAAGGTAATTCTGTTGACTCAGGAAAACCACCTAAAAACCTGAATCAGAGCAGACGGCCACGGGAATCGAACCCACGACACCCGAATGCTAAGCAGACGTGCTAACCACTAATCCACAAAGCTCGGTTTTTCGAATAAAAACGAATGGACACAATTTATAGCGGGCCGTTTCCCTATACATATTTTCAATATGTACGCGGACCGGATTACGGAGTTTTGAAGGCCGGAGTTGGCCTGCGGGCTAGAGGTTGCCCATCTCTGCCTTAGACAGACATGAGTTATGTTATAATATATAGAAGCAAGAAATGCAATGGCGCTTTTGTGGAAAGATTTTTTATTACAGTGTCTGAGATTAAATCAGGCCAACGCGTTTTCTTTGTTGGCAATTTATTAAGAATAGTTGTCATTTCATTTAGTACAGTAAGTTAGATGTGCTGTGTATCACTGGTTCCGGAAGCTTTTTGAGTATGTGCTCATTAATGTCTTCTACGAACTGGTTATTGGTTTAATTTTGTAAGCTAAAAACTTTTCCAAGATGGGTTGTATATAGTGTAATGGTTTACTGCACATAGCAATTCTGATTGCCTAATTAACTAAATGAATAAGGTCAAAATGAACACAGAATTAAATATTTTGTTTATTGCAAGATAATCAGTGCTTTACATTAATAACTGCACTTGTGTGAGCAGCAGTAACTAATAATTTGAGGGATAAAAGTTAGCACGAGATAAGGCAGGTTTCAGAAGGGTTACGTTCAGAGTTTCAGATATAATAAATGTTCGGAAAGGCTAATGCAATTTAATTTGTAACTGACTGATTTGAGCTGATTAATGTCAGACATAATGTGAGTAACATGATGCAGAATGATTTGTTAAGTACAGAAAGTATATGAGCGTTATATATCAAAAGTGTATAAGCCAGCAAACGGAAAATTAGCTGAAAAGTAAACGAAACAGTGCTAGCAAAATAATAATTGCAATAGAGCAATGGAAAAATGTAAGGCAACCGATCGAAAGACAATTATATGCTAAAGGAACTCCAAGTGTATCAGTGCATTATAAACTAAAGTGATTTAAAAGCAGAGCAAAGTGCAGTGAAAATTATTCCAAGAAAAAGACAATTTTAGTAGTTAGGCAAAGACATGACATCAAAACTGTAGTCCATAAGGTCAAACATGTTATCAATCCTAATTTCTTTTATGACATTGAAAGTCTAGTTGCTAAGTTACGAGACAGTTTTTTGTTAAAGCTTACCAAACAAGCTTGTAAAATTTGCGCTGGGGGAAATTGAGCTCCATCTTTTATCGTTTTAAATTATAAAGAAAAAGTATTTTGTAATACCAGTTGTGTGTAAAGTTATTCACCCGTGTGCAGCACATCCTTGGGTATAGTTTTCCATGTGTTAAGAGGTCCAAGTGTAGCAGTTTAGCCAACAGCAAGATTCGTCCAAGTGCGAGTAACTTCGGGAGCCCATTTCCATAAGTAAGCAGCATCGCCCAGCGAAAATAGTGTCTGCTACGTGTAGAGAGGACCTTCAGAAGTTTGTGAGCGTAGAAATTTCAACGAACAAACCTTTCCCAAATGCGTAATTCCCGTGGCGTATTTGGAAAGTGCATCCAGCCTCCGAAACGTCTCCGATTAAAGGATTTCATAGGAAGCCCTTGCAGCAGCCCCATAATTCGTGGGATTTTTCAAGTTTAGACTGTCTACGAGGTGGAGAGGCATATACCAGAAGTGACGTGGAATTTTCAGTTTTTTCCGGATGGGTTTTGACGTCACGCTAGAAACAAACGAGGTTAGCAGTAGCTATGTCACAGAATTAATTGCATTTACCTGATGCTTCCTTGCCATTTTCGTGATTTAAAATTCAATTTTACGCTAGTTTGCACTGATAGATCATTTTGTTTACTGATAAAATTTAGAGATTATAGTTGTCAGATGGAAATTGTGCATTTGCCCTAATAATTGAGAGTAATTGGCATACAAGGAATTATTTGTCATACAAAGTTTTTTTTCTTAATTTTATGAACCGACACCCTGAGTTAAGATTTGTTTCATGTTCACCGGAACTAATCCCTAACTTATAGCAAATAGATAATATAAAGAATGAGCAATAAACCATTATTTAATTTAAATTACGTTCTTTTAATTTTCCCTGAGTTTGGCAGGCAATTCTCAATTGAAACTTAACAATTTATAAAATGCCATAATTATTTTATTTAAAATACTAGTATTATATTTTAAACGGCGAAGGCTATTACAATAGATTAACTATATGTTGGTGACTAAAGTATACTCTACTGTCATCGTTAAGGGCCCCGGATAGCTTTAATTTGATGAGTAATCTTTTTCGTTGCATATCAGATGGACGGGCCAAGTGCCTAGTGATGTATCGATCGTAGGAATGGTAGGATATGTATCTAATAATAATTAGTAAGTGATTCAATGAATGAAGAATTCTAGTTCACAATTTCTTTTATTATGATGTTTGTTTTTTGAGTTCATTTGCAACCAACTAAGGATCGTCAAATTTTGAAGAATAATTGAATTAAAAATAAAAGATGTTAATTTTATTAAATGAAGTTTTCGCAGACATTTTCACATCGGGGGTCAGAAATGCAATAATTTTTTGTATGATAGGATTTTTGAAACGTCAAACATTGCGGTACATTCTTGCTTTTACGTCTGGGTTTCACTGAAGCAATGGAGTAATAGCCGTGAGTTAAAGTTTCTATATAGTATGTTATAGGAACTCTACTATGCATCCGACGAAAGAAGAGCCCTGGTCATCAATGCTGTCTGTGTGGTATAAGATTATAAAATGTCTAATCAAATCAGCATTCATATTTTGACAATTAACTGACGTTTACAGAGCTGACATACAAGATGATTTTCTGAGGTTGGGTATATGATTCTAGCTTTCTTTTAGATTGTAATTGAAATTAAGCAAAAAATATTTTTCAATAATATTTATTAAATTTTAGTTTATTATTATTATTATATTAGAATCATATTAATAATACGTAGGAACAGGGATAGAAATTGTTTAAGTAGATGGAAGCTGCGAAAACAGTACATAAGTATTGGTTGCTGGAACGTACAGGGATGGAACCCAACAGAAAAGAAAGTATTCGATGAGCTGTATTGCTATCTTAGAATATAAATTGCTATAACCGTACTAAGCCATGGGGGCTGAAATCTGCTTGCTCATTGCGAAGGGTGGGTTCGATTAGAGTCAGTAGATATAGGAGAGTAACGCCATTCTTTGATCCGTGAAAATGCCGCCATCGCCGCCATTTTTGTTCCCATCAGCAATAACTGATGGAGTTATGTCTAAAATTTTACTTGAAATTGGCAAGACTGTAAGTCCATGTCAAAGTGGAGGTTAGCAGGTTATGTTTTGCGTCAGTCTGTGTCAAATAACAAACAAAACCTAACCTGCTAACCTCGAATTTGACATAGACTTACAGTCTTGCCAATTTTAAGTAAAATTTCGGATTGCCAATAAATGTCACATTGACGAAATTGTGTTACTAACCTCATAGTGACGCATATGACAGAGGAACAAACATGGCGGACGTGGCGGTACTCTCCTATATCTACTGACTCTTTGTCCGATGGTTAAGAAGAGCCATCTTTTGTCAATTTCGACCCTCACTCAGATTAACTTTCTTTAGCAGTCTGATAATGAGACCGTCCTTCCACTCTGTCGATATTCTTCTGGTGTTCGAAATAGTCTGTTTACGTGGATGCAGTAAATGTGCCGTGCTAGAAGAGTAGAAACTGAATAGCTCAGATGGTATGCTATCTGGTCCAGCTGCGTTTCGAAGTTTTAACTGATTAATTTCCTTCTTAGTTTCTCAGACACTGAGTTCATTTGTAGAAATCCTTTGATGTTGGTGTGTAGCGTAGGTAGTCAGGTTGTTAGGCTGTTGGTTGTGGTGGTACGCTGAAAGTGCTCGTCTTTGAGAAATTTAAAACCAACGTCATGTAGAACAATGTTTAAACTGCTTCTGTTGCTCCTGAAGCTCATAATTTAAATAAACATCATACGCCATACCTTCTCTATGCATCTTATACATATACAGTTCCACTGATGACCAGTTTAGAAGAATCTGGTAGGCCTGCAGTTTTCGATTTCTTGCGGAATCACTTTGTAGGTACCAGGACTAGATAAAACTAGTTGATTACTTCTACGAGCCTTCGCCCTTTTAACAGTAGACATGCTGATTCCTAAAGTCTCAGCCGCTCGCCGCAATAGACAAACAATTGTACAAAAGATCATAAATAATAAGTTAACTTGTCATACCTCCTACACACAAGATAAAGGAAGTAAATGCCTACCGTTTTTTCCTTCTCGAAATAGTTCAATAAATTCAGCAACAATTACCGAAACTGTGAGCAATGTCTTGTCTTGCGTGACATATTAATGCGTAAAATTACGCTTTTTCTTAACCCTGGAAAGAACTGCTGCTTATTATTAGGGAACTGGTACAAAACTGTCAAAAAGCGTTTATACGACAAATAATAAATAACTTCAAAAAATGTGAAGGACAGATCAGATGTTCATCATAGTTAATGGATGCATACAATGTTGCCTATAATTCCGGTTTTTATTTCAAAAATTGGTGAAAGATTATAAATAATCTTGAAAATTTACCTAATTTATGTATAATTTGCGTATTAATAGCACTAAATTTTTTCCAAATAGTTTTGCTAATATATGTAGTTATTTTTACTGTTTACTGATAATATCTTCATTTGATCTAGGGATTTATAATTAAAGTCGGCAACACTGTATTTTACAGACATATGCCGCCCTAGTCAAATCCATTTCCAAACACCCAGAGACATGCTAATGTAATGCTATCCTTGTCGCACTCCTAAATAACGAGAGTGACGCATAGAGAAAACGATTTCTGTTCCAACCTCGTATAACGATGACGCAGAGCTCATCTTTGGCTGGATACATAGTACCTTGAGTCAGGTTTTAAGTTTTCATATTTTTCAATTGATGTCAAATCCACTACGTATGGGATACATATTTTTATCTACGACCACTACTAAAAGTAGCCCTTTTAGCGCTAGCTTGTTTCACTAAAAGTGACGTTTTATAGTTTACCGTGTTTAAAGAAATCAGCTGTTTACTTTTAGCACACGGGCTAAAAGTGAAGTGAGGTTACAAAACTACAATTTTAAACTGCAAGTGAAGTTGTAAAGCTATTCTAGTTGCTTCTTGCGTTACAGGTAAAGCGTTTTTGAAATAATTAAAGCGTTATGTAATGAATACAGTCATATGTGGAGTATCAATAATTACATTTCGTTACTCACCTTGACAGCAAGGGCGTGGCCAAACAATCGCCCGCGCGGCGTAGCCTACTGTTCATTATGACATAAATTAAAAGTGTCGCAGATGCGAACCTTTCTTAAATCGATATTTATGGATTAATAACGGTAAAATTAAGGTGGTAGATAAAATATTGTATGCAACGCGTGCTAAAAGTCGTTTATGCGCGAGACATGTTATGAAACTCAGCCTTCGGCTTCGTTTCATAATTTTCATGTCTCGCGCATAAACGTCGACTTTTAGCACTTGTTGCATAAATAGCTATATCTACGACCACCACTAAAAGTAGGCCTTTTAGCGCTAGCTTTTTTCACTAAAAGTGACGTTTTATAGTTTACCGTGTTTCAAAAAATCAGCTGTTTACTTTTAGCGCGAGTGTGAGATAAAGTGAAGTGAGGTTATAAACTACAATTTCGAAGTGGAAGTGAAGTTGTAAAATTATTCTAGTTACTTCTGGCGTTAGAGGTAAAGTGTTTTTGAAATAATTAAAGCGATATGTAATGAATACAGTCAAATGTGTAGTATTAATAATTACCTTTGATAATTAACTTTGACAGTATTGGTTTCCCAAACATTCGCCTGCGCGCAAAGGCCCTCTCTTTATTATGACATGAATTCTAACTGTCACAGATGCAAACCTTTGTTAAATCGATATTTATGGATTAATAACAGTAAAATTAAGGTCGTAGATAAAATATTGTATGCAACGCGTGCTAAAAGTCGTTTATGCACGAGACATGTTATGAAACTCAGTCTTCGGCTTCGTTTCATAATTTGCATGTCTCGTGCATAAACGTCAACTTTTAGCACTTGTTGCATAAATAGCTATTATTGAAGAGTCACTACTTTCATAACTGGTAATTTTGAATCTTCAAGTTCATGTTGTACTCCTTCGGCTGAAAGTAAAATGAGGACGTTCCTAATCACTACTGATAAAAGACTACCAATTGAATTGTGAAATATGTGGAATTTAGTATTGCAGTTTTTGTAGTAACATTTCGTAAGATTACGGCAATTTTGTTCAGATGTCTCTGCACAAGAAAACAAATTCTAAATCTGCGGCAACTCGATGTATTACGAAATAAACAACGGCTTTCGAGCATAGTCTATGGTTGCTTATTAAAGTTCTTTGGATACATCACCAGGGGCAATAACACAGAGACATTCATATTCCAGGGCAAATCAGATGGTAAGCGGAGTAGAGAAACGTTTGCTGGGTTGATACTGTATAAAACTCTACCATACCGACATCGAGACTGCCGTCCGAGGAACAGCAAACAGAAATAAGTGGCGAGATACAGTCAGGCAAGTAATATCAAACCTGGACCATACCACCACACGTCTGACAAGACGTTGAATTTGAGAAGAAAACAATCGCCTGGTCACTGTTAGCTTCCTACAAAAATACTGGAGATGCGTGTTTTACCTTTTGGTTGGTTGTTATATTCCTTTGTCTATTGTTCACTTGGCGATTGCGATCTGCTCGCAGGTGGGTCGATATTTTGACTTACCACGACAGTAACGTCCCTTAAATATTTAATAAATTAATCCAACAAACAGCATGGTACCTACTGAGCATGCTAACCACACTGTTAAGTAATCTATTACAATAATGGTAAACGTTTTCAGGATAGCGATCTGGAACGCGATATGAGTCAGCATAAGAATGAAATAATATCATCTCTGACACAAAATCTAATTGACATTTTATTGATAACTGAGGCCCATTTTACTGACCACAGTTACTTTAACATTCTATACCATAAACTATATCAAACAAACCATCCTGACGGTACGGCCCACGGTGGCACTAAAGTATTAATAAAACAAACATTTCAACACTATGAATTGTTTAAATATGAAGAACACCATCTCCAAGAATCTTCAATAAAAGTTAAGTGTATGCCGCATGCCATAACAGTATCTGCAGTGTACTATCCACCTCGCCAACATCAAAAGTTAACACTTCAAAACATACTTTCAAACTTTAGGACACACATTTATATCAGAAGGTGATTATAATAGTAAACACACATTGTTGGGATAACGCTTGCCAACAACTAAAGGAAGTTATTCAGGGCAACAATTATTCCTTCATTTCAACTGGCACTCCAACTTACTGGCCAACTGACCCTGATAAAATTCCAGACTTATTGGACTTGCTTGTGACTAACAGCATTTCTCACACAGATACAGTGACAAGCTTTGACCTGAAAGCTGATCAGTCACCTATAATAGCAACTAACTATAAGCACATCGATTTGCGTAAGAAAACTTAACCCCAAATTACATAATGCTTATACGAACTGGGATGTATATGGTTATTCTATAGATACAATTGTATCAGCATCAGCTTAAAGAAGAGATTTAACCAGCTGAGTAACAATCAGAGAAACAACTCCAATTGCAGGGCCTTGTGCGGAAAGTGAGCAAAAAACAGGCCTGTATGCAAAACATCTCGTCAAAGTATTCAACCCCCCCCCCCCCCTAACAACGAACAAGACAGAGAAATCGAAGAATCCTTTATCATACCTGGTACAAAACTCGCAGAACCTCAAACCAGGGCGTGGACTTGATAACGGAAAAAATGTTAATAGAATTACCAAAAAAGGGCGTAGTATTGCTGACATACTTATTCAATGCCATCTTAAGACTGGGTTACTGGCCAACAAAAATAAAAACTGCGTAGATGATTATGTTGGTAAAACCTGGAAAAGAACTAATAAATCTGTTACCAATGATATCCAAGTTGCTAGAAAAGTTAGTACCTACTCCAACGAATAAAGGATGACATGCTAACACAAAATTTGATCCCAGACCACCAATTTGGATTTCATGAAGCCCATTCGACAACAGTGTCATCGAATAATAGGTTCAATAAACAAGGCACTAGAAAGTAAATGATATTACACAGCGGTATTCTTGGACGTAAGCCAGGGCTTTGATAAGGTCTGGCACTCCGGCCTGCTAGTAAAAATCAAAAATACCCTACCATCAGCGTACTTCGATTCAATAAAATCGTATTTAACTAATCGGCAATTCCAAATCAAATATAATAGTTAAACGTTTAAGCTTCTTCTTCTTCTTCTTCTTCTTTATTTATAGGACAAAGTCCTGTTTTTATTTTCAAGGATTAGGTGGTGATTCCATTGAGGATGATACCCAACTTTGGATCCATCTTTGTTGCGGCCGGCCCGGTTGTCTTCTTCCTGGTGGCTTACTGTCTCTGCAGATCTTAACTATTCTTGTATCTTCCATTCGTGTAATGTGTTCGTTCCACCCTCTGCGTCTCGCTCTTGCCCATTTTACCACATCTTCTATACCGCATCTGTTTCTTATTTCTGTGCTTCGTATTCTATTGTGTAATGTTACTCCAAGAATGGATCTCAATGTTTTCATCTCTGTTGCTCTTGTCATCTGTGTGGTCTTTTTCGTTTCTGCTCGCTAAATCTTATAAATTCAGGTGTATAGCAGATTTACCAATGGATGAAACACAACCATAGGCACGTTTGAGGATGATGCAATTATCCTGGCTCAACACCAAAATCCAGCAGTTGCACTATCGTACGTACAAAAATCTAAGATCACTCCAAAGAGGGCTCCTAAAAGGGAGAATAAATATAAATGGACAGTAAAAAAATTAAAGTCCAACTTTGCAAATTAATAACGAGGACATACCTCAAGTCTACGAGATTAAATATCTTGGCCTAAATCTTGACAGCAAATTAAACAGGAGAGGACATATAACTAGTTAAAAAACTTAAGCAAATAGGCAGATATAAAAGTAAAACACCTACACGGGCTAATAGACAGAAAATTAAAACATTATCTGGAAAATAAACTGTTAATTTATAAGCCAATAATTAAACCCATATGGATTTACGGAATCCAGTTTTGGGGATGCACGAACAAGTCCAATACAGCTATCGTTCAACGAAGTCATGCAAAAATCCTCACATTGATTGGTGAATGTAGATGAACCCTGATACGTGTCTAACCTCGCTATCCACACTGGCCCCAACGTTCCCTACATACAAGAAGTCATTCACGAGAGAAGTAACAAACATAAAAGACTGCAATCGCATACCAATTTTTTGTTGGAACCACAATTAATGATGGTAATAGAAGACTGTTGCTCCTGGCCCATAGACTTCAAATAAGCAAATAGAGGGCGCAGGGCGCAATCCTTAACATGCCAATTGTATATCCCACCTCTTTACTTTTTTTACTTACTAATCGCCCAATAACTAACGAAACTCTTATCTACAGGTAGTGACTGCATAAAAAATACAGAGCTGCTGCTATATGTATATAAAATATTAATTATACTTGCCTCATTTAATTCCAAATTCTCAAGAAAAAAATGTTGAGAGAAGCTACGTTACTTAAGATATCACAAGCATAAATTATTTACTTTACCACAATTTTATGATGGTCTAGCATGACACTCAATAAGTAAAACTTCGTATCTCAAGGATTATAAATTAAAAAACAATAATAAAAATTCTGAATTTACTAATCACAAACAACAACTTTCTATGTATTTCGTGGATCCATAGGGGTTTAGAAGAAAAGAACAAAGAACTGATTTCTTACGTAAATTACTAAGAATTTTTCTTCTTAAAAGGAGTCATTAACACATGTCAACCAATACTTCAGAATTTTGCGAGCTAATTTGAATGACATAAAGAAAACATGTTCGCCCACCGTGTGCTACGCCACTGCCCAAAGCCACGTCATTGCTGTAGGATGATGATCCTGTTATTTGGTCTAAATCCGCATCCAAGATAGTTGGCCCTGGTGTTGAATCTGTGCCAAACTCCAACCTGTCCAGGATTCCCAAAGACTTGCTTGCAATACGTGCCAGGTATCTTACTTTCGTTGTGTTCACTTGAACCCCCAAACACACCCCAGTTTTTGAAATAAAAGATATTAAAAATTTTGTAAACTTTCAAAAGTTAGACCGACATAGTTTTCACGCTATTGTCTTTCGAAGTCTTCACCGGATTAATTTTGAAGTTAAACCGACGTGGCTTTTACGCTAATCTGTTTCGAAGTTTAACTCATATAATGTTTGCGCTATTTGATTCGAAGTGAACTAAGAGAAGTTTAAAAGACCGCGCTAATTCGCCAAACAACGGAGCTGCGATCCAATTTTCAGCCAAATCCCTCGGATGGTTTTAATGGAAATAGACCTGCATTGTTCGGAATAGAGCCGGTTACAGCTATGCAAGGTACAGTAATCACATCATCTTCTTGCTTCCTATGGGTTTCTTTGTTTACAGGGTTACATCCACACCTTCTGCAGGGTTTTGTCTGTGTTGGGTGTTCCCTTTACTTTTTTGGAAATTGCTCGAAAACTAACCCGAAGCTATCGACCAATTCGTTCGGACTTGGAGTCTAGATTATTGTTTATTCACCTACCATTGTTTACGATCGCACGAAATGTAATCTCATGTCATGCGAGCTCATAAAAAATTTCCTATTTCGAGTGTTTATTGTACGTATTTTCTATTTAAGTGTACAGCTTTTATTGCTGCGTTGTTCCAACTATTTTTGTATTGTTGTTAACTAAGTTGAAAATTTTTACTCTATGAATTTCATTGTAAATACATAGTTGTAATTTTTATAATAAGAAACATTTTAATAAATATATACCTTACAAAATGTAGAAGGAAATGAGCTAAAATGAATAAAATATGCTAAGTACAACGTTTTCCAGTAAATGTACCAGTGATTTCTGGCTACTCGGAGGCGATGCCAAAGTAGTCGGTAACTTCAAGTTTACAAAGCGAGAATAATTATGAAAATTTATTTTACCTTGCTTGACACGTAATCGTGTGTTAATACTCCCAGAACCTCAAGGCGGCGTTGACAAAGCAAAATGCAGCGGTTGGTTGTAATCTCGAAGAAACAGGAGCGGTGCGGCAACACGGATTCTTGGCAACCGGGACGGAAAAACTTAATAAGAATTGCTAATTCGGCAGCTAATACCAGCTAAGAAATTTCAAATTTTACGGTGTCAAGATCGACTTCCAAAAACTAAAACTAAAAAGCTCCCAGCTTTGCAAATCAAACCGCAGCGCTGCTTAAATCCACGATTAACGCGTTGGGCAAACCAAACTCAATAATATTCGTCAAGTACGACCTATATAAATGCACGGTATGCGAGTGAAAATCAAAAATAGGACAACAATTTTACATAAACAAATCACTACTAAGCGCCCTCCAAATTAGGCCAAGGTCGACCACGATTTTTTCATATATCATAAATATGCTGCAGGTGCAGCGACAACTCGAATAACTGGCCCAGAAACGCAATACGACGGATCGATATTCAGAGGTCGGCGCTTAAAGAACGACCAAAGTGATTCCAAAATTACGACGTTCAGACTGAACTAAACAAAAAGATGTAATTAATGACTTACCTACATTCCGTTGATGTGAATTCAAATATCCTTTATCTAATAGACTTGTCTGTCCGGGACGCCGTTTTGTCTGTCCGGGACGCTGTTTCAGAAGCCAAACCGTAAGAGATAGAGAAAAAAGTTATGAAAGTTATATGTTTGGAATGGTCATGTCAGCTCAGGAACCGAATTTCAGTCACGTGACACTTCCGGTTTTCGAGAAATCCCAAAAAAGACCGTTTTTCAAATAGAACGCGTATTAAATAAAAATGTTTCAGCAGCCAAACGGAGCTGCGACCCTCTGCGCCTTAAAACGTCGATCGGTTAGGCAACCACTTTGACACCTTCCAGGTCTGGGTACAGTTTTTATTTAATACGCGTTCTATTTGAAAAACGGTCTTTTTTGTTTTATTAAATGAGACATTTGTCTCACTGGACTGCTAGTATTCTCTTTAATACGCATCTGTTTTTAGTCACCTGTTCATTATGTTTGATATTTTTTTCTATAAAATGAATTTAACTGAACTGCAACATTTACACAACCCCATTAAATCAAATTCTGTGCAACAATTCATATGGCTTGTAGAAAGTTCGTTTATTTTACCCTCTGGTGTAAATGTTTTAGATCTTTAAAACTTAATCTCGGTCAGGTTTAGTCCATTTTTCCACAATAAAACAGAATACATGGAAAACAAAACAGGGCATATACTGTATCACATACATATATCCATTTCTGTTTCTTGTAAATGTTCATAGAAAAATGTTTTGTATAATTACGAGTATTGGGACCTGGAAGCTTTCAAATGGACAGCCAGTTGTCCATTAAAATGGCAATACAGTCAGTTCAGCAGTGTCAGCGTTTTATCTGTAATCCTATATAAATTCGGAGCAAAATTTCTGATCACCTTCATCAGCTGCCAGCCACTTGTTGCAGTCACGCGCGAGTCGGTAGAATAGATGATAAAATATATATTCAACAGTAATATCCCAAGTGCATTAAAATAGCCGATTCTGACAGAAAATCGTCAAAATTTATTCAGGCTAGTTTACATGCACGCGGGATGTTCGGCGTGATTATTTCCTGAATAAATAGATAAAATTCAGTTGGTGAAGCACCTTTAATAATCATGTTAAAATTATGCACAAGCGATTAAATTTTTACATAAATTTAACCGCGGTTAAATTTTGACGTTTGAATTTTAGTCAACAGTAATATCCCAAGTGCATTAAAATAACCGATTAAATTTTGACGTTTTCAGTCAGAATGTTTTGCTAAGAAATTTGTCAAGTAAATTTGCCGCTCAACAAGAATCCCGAGTGCGCAGTACGAGGGATTTTGAAACGGAAAATTTACGAGATATATTTCTTCAGAGCAAAACATTCTGACAGAAAATCGTCAAAATTTATTCAGGCTAGTTTACATGCACGCGAGATGTTCGGCGTGATTATTTCCTGAATAAATAGATAAAATTCAGTTGGCGAAGCACCTTTAATAATCATGTTAAAATTATGCACAAGCGATTAAATTTTGACATAAATTTAACCGCGGTTAAATTTTGACGTTTGAATTTTAGTCATTATTAAACTGACAGAAACCATGGTGATTACGCATTATTATGGATATGAAGGAAATAATCATTATTAAACTGACAGAAACCATGGTGATTACGCATTATTATGGATATGAAGGAAATAATCAATTATAGAATAGTTACTCTTTTCTAATGACAGATAGGTTGTTGACAGCTGGGAGACTATCGCCCCTGCGCCCTTAAGGAGCAGTCGCCACTGGTTTAACCAACTTAAATCATCTTGCTATGATGAAGTCAATCATTGGTAATTAATTTTCTAAACATAAAAATGCTTAGGAAAATACTTTTTTTGGGATACGCTTTGTTAAGGTGTCAATTTCACGGATTTAATGTTATCTAAAAATATTTCATTTAAATTCTCCAAAATAATAACATAATAGTTGTTTCACAATTTTCTGACAATTTCGATTCACCTTGTATACAAAATTAGAATCCCTAATTCTATTATAAAAAAATAGAAACAAACGCCCTTTCCTGGTAACACCGTCCACACTTCCACAGCGGTGGATACTTGAAACTTAACCTCAATAACCTCAACTTTTAAATAAATCCTCAAAAATAACACTCAGTATGACTGCACCACAAATCAACTTAAATTTAGATAAAATATGTCGAGGCTGCTTATCAGAAAACGGTATTATGACTTCAGTTTTCCAAAGCGATACAAAACCTGATGTTTCAGAAATGTTCGAGAGTTGCACCTCTTTGCAGGTAGGTGTAAAATCACAACTTCGCATATTTAATTAATCTGAGATGTACATTTCGCAGATCAAGGAAAACGATGGGTTCCCAACGCAAATCTGTAACAGTTGCATTGTGCGACTCCACGAATTCTACCAGTTTCGACAAATGTGTGTTGAGTCAGATATCACCGTACGTGCTCTTCAGAAAGAAGCCGATAGCACTGGAGTAGATTTTTTAAATCCTAGTGGTAATGAAGACTACAAAGAAGAGAAGACAGATGATAGCAGTACAGATATTTTGGAAAGCTGTTACCAGTGCGATATATGTTTGGACAAGTTTGAGAATTTTAGGAATTTAAAGCAGCATGAGTTTGAGCTGCACATGACTGATAATATGTGTGCCATTTGTAATGGAAGTATATCATCACGAGAAGAATTTACAGTAAGCCACCTTTATAGTACCTACATCGTGATGTTATACAAATTTTTTCCGTTTGGTTAGGTATTATGAATGCCTTCTATTGAATTTGGATTATGACAAATTTTTTTATAACCATGATTTGCTGGCTAAACAAATTACCGACTAGGAATTTAAGCTTCATATATAAGAAGTAATTACTTACTTTAATTTGGTAGGGATATTCCGCTACAATTTTTTAACAGTTTAGGTGGCTAGGCACCAATATTTTGCTGACTAAGAGTAAACTACTTTTTTAAATAAACTGGTCTGTAGGGTAAATTATTTCAGTTTATGTTAGGGGGTTTCTAGCAAAATTATTTGATAAAGGTTGAACTGGTTACTTCGTACCTATTTGCAAGATCAGTTGGTAACGTTTATATTATTTTAATCGAGCTCTAGGAGAAATTAATGTTACAATTATTAGTATTGGTAGAAACACTTCTATTATAAAATCTGGCCAGGTACTCCGTATCCGTAAATGTCAAGTAAGCACTTATTTTTTGCTGGCCGAGAGTAAACTACCATTTGTAATAGATCTGTGAAGGAATTTAATGTAGAGGACTTCAACAGTAATTGCTTTGAACTTTTCTGTAAAAGGTGTCTCAATAATGTCAAGATAGTTTTGTTCTAAATCACATAATAATCGACTTATTGGGCATAATTCGAAAAGTAAGATGGCTAGGTATAATTTTAAAAAAATATTTAGTATTAGAATCTTCAGTTTTTTCCAATTTAAATGACCTTGTGTCTATTACAGTTTTTGAAATCCTTGGATCTTCAAAGGTGAATAACGTTGTATAGCACCAAAGCTCCATTATTAATTCTGATAAGTTCCATAACTTTTGACTATTATTACAGAATCATACCTGTAAACATCTAAGCAGCAAAGCAAACACGAAGAAGTATCAATGTAAACAATGTGATAAGGAGTACACGAGTTCGCACAATTTGCAAATCCACATGTATTCTCATAGTGGTGTTAAACCATACGCATGCGAATATTGTGGCAAATCGTTCACAAAAGTGAATTCCTTAAATTCTCACATATCGTTACACACAGGATACTTATCGTACCTTTGCAGTGAATGTGGCAAAGGCTTCAGCACATCCACCGGACTCAAGCGACATAAAATATCACACTCAGGTTAGTTGCTCCAAAAATAAATAGTTTGAAGTGTTTATATGTATATTCACCAGGTGAACGGCCTTATAAATGCAAACTATGTCCTGGAAGCTTTGCAGCTTCGGGAGATTTGACTGTTCACATGCGCAGCCATACTGGGGAAAAACCATATTTGTGTCCGACTTGTGGAAAAGCATTTTCAAGAATTTCTCATTTAAATACACATGCTCGTATCCATACAGGTACGACAACATTGTAGAAGTAGTTCAAACAGTGCTGTAGAAATGATTGATTTCTCATTGTCAGTATTAATTAATTGAGAATCTTGTTTTATTAATTATTTTCAGTGAGTGTTCTACCAATACAATTAAATTTTATGTAATGCAGGTGAAAAGCCATACAAGTGCGCAAGATGTAACAGGGCATTTGCACAGTCTGGTGATCTCAAATCTCATGAACGAACTCACACTGGAGAGAAGCCATACGTATGTCCAGTGTGTAAGAAAAGATTTATTCAGAGCAGCGGGTTGGCATCCCATATGAGAACCCATACAGGTGAAAAATCATACATATGTTCCTTGTGTCATAAAGCATTTTCACAGCCAAGCAGCCTACAAAGACACAAGCGCTGCCATAATGAATAACCAATAGAAATATGGTATTATTATGACACTTTAGTTGTAGTTGCAATTTAATGTTTATTTAATAAAAAAGCAATATAATCACTATTAAACAGTATGTGTTTGTATTTTAACAAATAGTTTGTTTACAGATTACAAAAGACATAATGTGACATATAATTTAAAAAAAAGTTGTTGAGTAGGTATGGTTTTTGATTATACTTTCTACCACTCCATGATGTGTAGCACATTTAAGTCCATGCACTCTCGTGGGCGAACTTCCCAAATATCTCTGCGCTACCTGTGCAAGTTGGGTAGGTAAAGGAGAATCACTCCAAATTTTGTTGCATGTCACAAACAGAAAATTTTAAACCAACTTCGAAAAATGAAAATTAACATTCTTTTCCAATTATATAAAGCATAAAAGAAACACAGGAACGATTAATTCGAACGTTTAAAATTTAAAATTCTAAAAAAATAATTTTTTGAAGCTTTATGTATCGAGAGATCCAAAAAAAACTGTTCCTCGGCGGGCTGTGGAAATTTAACGTATGAATAATATGTTGGTGTCACTGTACGTCAATGTCAAATTCGAGGTTAGCAGGTTAGGATTTGCGTCATTTTGTGTCAAAACTGACGGAAAACCTAACCTGATAACCTCGAATTTGACATTGACGTACAGTGTCACCAACATATTATTCATACGTTGAATTTCCACAGCCCGCTGAGGAACAGTTTTTTCTGGATCTCTCGATATTAATCTAGAAATTCTAATTTCTTGTAATATTGTTTCTAATTATGTTGGTATTACTAACCTCTAAAAATATATTTTGATGTTCCATTATTTTAAATGACGTAACTATGATTGTGCCACGTAACCTCACTTTGGCGTCTTGTGTTTATATATTGTTATGATCAGGCTTAGGATAATTATGCATTTGCATATCTGCATATGCAAATGCATATTTTTACTGTTTTATATAATAAATGCATATTTTGAAGGTTTCTAATTAATGCGGCATATTTATAAAAACTTTGATTTCTAGTTGCATAAAATGGAATTATTTTGGAAGCTTTAAGTATTTTCAAAGCAGAACAGCATGAAAAACGCATCTGTTTACATTTTTAGTTGAATATGGGAAATTTGTTAAATTAAGCATTTTTGGTGATCCATGCTAACCTTTTAATAGAAAATGCAAATTCTTTTTCGTCAATTTTTAGAACGGTCTAAGGATTATGGCCCAGGTAAACTTATATTTTGGTCAAGCCAAATGAATGAGACTTTATAATGATCCGTTCTATGCTTCACTATAAACACTTCTGAGTGCTGGATGATATTGCTTTGACATTTAACTAGAAAATTGTGTAAAAGGGGCTTTATGTTGATTGAGAAAATATGTTTATGGAAATCTCTACTAATCCTTTTTGCCACCTCTTTAAGTTTCATTCTACAGTCAACATTAAAATGTCATACATAAAACGTAAGTCAAAGCCCAAATTAATATTTAAAATGAGAAAAGAGAAAATATCTTCAAGTGTAGTTCTAAACCAGTTTGTGCTTCATTTTGAATACTTTACTAATGGTAGTCTGCTATTTTGTAAATATTACGAAGTTGCAATTGCATCTTCAAAAAAAAGTTTAAGTCACTCGATATATGCAAGCAGAAAAACATCTGAGCAATAAAAACAAAAAGAAACTGCCAATAAACACCAACAATGCAAAAACGAGGACCACCCCATTCTGAGTTTAATTATTATTTATGTAAAACCTTTATTTCTGCCGATATACCTTTATCTAAATTACAAAAACCAAAAATCACAGTATTTCTAGTGAAGTGTACACAAATCAACATTAATAAAAAATTGCCTTCCTGACTTTCACAGTGCTACATTGAACCAAATTAGGGAAGGAGCATATTTAAATGCATATTTTCGGTATTTTCCGTGCATATTTGCATGCATATATTCCAATTTTTAAGTGCATATTTATCCTAAGCCTGGATGATACACTATGTGTTGGTTTTGACTAAATTTGGAATCTATAAAAGAAATTTGGGATATTAATACAATCTATTTTGACCCATTCAAAAAGTAGAGGATGTTTGAAAAAAAAATTATTGAATAAATCTAAATTAGATCAAATTCTTAAGGAAATGATAACTATTGAACGTTTGCAGGTGTTTTAGAATCTAGAAAGGATAGATAGAAAGTAGTATCATAATGTCAAATGCAGATTCTGATAAGAATATAATTTAAAGTAGGTAAGGGTCAAATAATATAATATAGAAGGCATTAAGAATGAAAGAGAGGGTAGTTTGTTTTTGTTTCAATAATTAGAAAAAACAACTTATAAAAACATGTAATTTTTCAACTTTGGTCTAATAAAAAATATAGAAATGTTACCCTATTTTTAATGTATTAGTTTGGAAAATTTAAAAAGGGTAATTAATAAATCTACGGGGTTAAGATACAAGTGAAATATCAAGAGATAAATATGAGAAATGAAGTTTAAGTTACAGAAGAGAATTGGAAGATGGTAAAACTAAATAGATAGAAGAAGAGTTATTAAGAAGTGAAGAATTAAAGATTTGGGTTGAAACAGTTTATTTTGAAGAATACAATTGACAAGGAATTACATTAGTTTGAGTGTTGCTGAATACTGAGTTCTTGGATACATTCAGGAGGCAAGAGGATCCATTCAAGGGGGATAGCAGAGACAGGACCACATCTGAGGTATTCTGTTGGCTACTGACGACAGAGGTTGATGAATCTTGGAGATACGGAAGAGGTGTGACAGTTGGAGTTTATCTGTGACAGCTAACTTGTCAGAGAGCTGTTTGAAGGAGGTCTATTCTGGAAGATGACAGGAACGCGAGCAGAGTAAGGCGTAGTCTGTGCTGATAGCTGCCGGGAGTTAGCGAGTTGGCAGCTGTTGGTCAGTAGGGGTTGACTATCAGTGTTCGTGAGCAGGACATTACAGTAGGACTAAGAAAGGGTCCAAGTTGTTGACTTCAGAAGGATTGCTGTAAACAAAGTAAGTTGAGAGTTGATTCCAGAGCCGGATTAAAGGGGGGGCTAAGGGGGCTGCAGCCCCGGGCCACCGAATTTCGGGGGCCTCAAAAAGATTGGAAGGTTATAATGTAGTGCGGTTTCTAATCATTTAGATCCCTTTGTACCCGTTGCATAAATGGGAATGGGGCCTCTAAAAAATTCAGCCCTGGGCCTCACATATCCTGAATCCGGCTCTGGTTGATTCTATAGTTTCTGTTAATAGCCTTCACATTTATGAATAATTATAATTATTAGAACAATATGTAGTCTAACCTCTTTTACATGTGCTGAAAGTACAGGATATTTTTCATGAAGGTATCTTCACTTTGGAAAAAATATTAAAGGATGTTGGTTTTCGTTGGTAAACGAACAATCCTTGTTGACTACTAATGGAATTACACTATGTAGCGCTACTTTGGGTTAAGTTTTAACAAAAATGCATGAAGGACATAAAATCAACAGTTCCATTGCAGTTTCTGTACTACTTGAATAATTTAAAATTTTATATGGTGACAAAAAAGAGAATTTTATTCAGTGGTTTGGAAATCTGTATTACAAAGATAGTCCAGAGTAGTAGGATTTGATGGAGAATATATTAATCCTATTGTAATAGTAGAGAATATTCTGATGAAATGTTTGTATTTTGTAAGAGCTCCATATAACATGCAAACTGTTTAATAAATAGATTTCTATTGACATGTGAGTAGTTAATATACTGTATTTTTTAATGTCGCAGACAAAGTTATGCAATCTATTATTCAATTATACTAGTCAACTTGATACTAGTTTTTAAAATTTAATTTTATGCATCAAGGATCTGAACAGAGGATTAGCTTGACAGTGTTAACTTGTCATCTATTTTTCGTATCTCATAAATATATTCGATAAGAAATGTCTTCAAGTGACTATTCAACACTATTAACATATAAACCAATCATATTGCAGACATTTGCTTTTTTTAACCAATAACAGCAGTATATCAGTGAATATTGGGCACCATGCAAAATATTCACAAAACAATGTGCCTACTCAAAAACTAAACAACCTTGTTGCGAAATATCGCTTAGCAACGATGTTCTGTTCTTAGTGATATCGCCAGGTTACGTAAAACTAAACACCAACAAACTGTGTGAACAAAGTTTGGCTTGCGTTAAAATTTTTTAAATGTTGTGTTTTGGAAGTATTCCGCTGAATTTAATTGAGAATGAATAATTATATTAATTGTTGGATTATTTTTCAATAAAGTTAACCGTTATGTATTAATATTGTTAAATAGTCGTCCCAAATACCACTCAAAGTGGATATACTTTTTTTAAATATTTGCCATTTGCATAGAAATTATTGCAAATTTCCCTCA